>OX451737.1:264797471-265397471 GCA_948472305.1 Vicia faba | reverse complement strand
AGATCAAGCTATTGACTAACTTGACTCACAAAGTTTAAAGAAATCACCATTGAACTTTATTATTTCCAAGGAAAGGGGAAAAATCAAAACCCTATTATTAAACATGCAATGCAAGAAGTAAAAACTGAAAGCAAAGCATAAATAAGAGATCTAAGATACGGGGTTGGTTATACAAAGGGAAGGTATTAGCATCCTATGTATCTATAATACTCTATAGGAACCTCTTATAATATCTGTATTTGGTTAAAAATTGCTTGTTTGCTAAATAAGTATGGAGTTAGGAAAAGAAATATGTTTTATTTATATTTTGGTTGGAAAGACATAGTCTTATACCTACGTACCAGTGAAGGATCAAAACCTTGTAGTTCATGGTAAAAATAACAAACAAGTGTGTTGTGGTTGATTTTAGGAGAAGAGATATTTCATCATCTTTAAGGAGAATACTCAAATAACTCCACCACAAGTTTTGAGAAGATGGATTTTGCATCATCATGAAGGAATAACTCTTAACTTAGATATAAGATCAATAAGTTGCCACTAGCTCTCTTATGTGGAAAGAATCACATTTGCTTCAATCAATACTATGGGGATAATAGAATCATATCTCAACTATAAGAAAGTATTTATATTTAATCTCTTTGAGAAAAGGTTTTAAATTGAAGGGCCAAGTGGCAAAAGGATTTGGGTGAGGTTGAATCACTTTTATCATTTTGAAATTGCTTTGATATGCTTAAGTATATTTAGAGTATTTATTAAATAAAAAGTTTAAAAATACAATGACACAAAGTCAATGTTTTTTATATGAAAGTGGTGAAAGTTTGAAAACAAGATTACGGTTTTAAACCCTAAAGCACCAACAATTAAAGGGTGATAAACAAAGATAAACACATGACATCAAAGTAATAAAAGTCATGACATCAAAGTTAGAAGCATTCATGAATGTGTAATCAAAATAGGCTTTAACTCATGGTAACCATATCAAGGCATTATCATAGCATGAAGAAATAAGTAAATATCAATAATACATTGCATCAAAAGCAAAGGGAAAGCAATCATAATCAAATTAGGGTTTTGAAATCATCAAACACAAAGTTATCTCATCAAAGCATATTAAACCCTAAGTGAAACAAATTTTAATCATGTTATCCACATCAAATGAAACTCAATAAAAGCATACTATAGTCATATAAACACAAAAACTCAATTAAGAAAGGGAAACAATCAAAAGGACCATCACAAAAGTCTTTAAAAATACCTAAAAGGGACTAGTTTTGAACTAAGTGAAAATAGGTGAAATAAAAATGATTTTTTGGAATTTTTGATATATTTACAAAATAGAGGTAATAAATAAGGAGTGTGCAAAAAATCAGCTCAAAATAATTTGATTTGTCTATTTAAATAATTGAGAGAAAATGGTAAAAATAACTATAAAAACAAGTGTTAAAAAAAGATAGTTTTGTTGGCCATATGGGTTGAACCCCTGACCTTAGGCTTAGTATTCAAAAGACTATCCACTAGGCCACGCGCCCAGTGGTGACAATAAACACAAACACACAAATATATGATAAGCATGTTTATGAATGCAACAAATAACAAAAAAAAGGTGAAAAATGAAAAATGGGGGTTCACATTGGGTCAAACTTGCGCCCTTGTGTATGCATGGTGTCTTTAACCAACACTCTCTCCACTGGGGCACAATGATAATTCGTCAATAAGACACCTACCAATAAATATATTATAAACCAACATTTAAAAAGTGAATTTGCGTGCCCCCACCATCTTCTTCCTCACGACACAACAACAACATCATCAATGGTGATCTTTTACACTTTTTTAATTCTCAACCAAACGCAAAAATTTAAACATCAAAGTTGCTCAGATTTTCACAAGGATTTCAAAAATGCAAACATCATAAATTTATTTAGACTATAGCTCATGAATTTTTGATAAAATCAAAAACCCTAACATTTTTCAAAGTTAAATTAAATGTTATAGATGATCAACCAATGCATATTTTCATAAGGTTTTCATTTATGGCATTAAAACATACAAGATAGTATCAAGAAAAGTTTAAAATGATGCTTCTGTGATGAAGTTAGAGTACCACTAAAGTTACCTATTGGGGCAAGGTCTAATTCCTATTGCAGTAACTTTTAGAGATGGAAAACGAACTACTTAGCTTGTATGATATCCCATGAACACAGTGCAATAGTTGGTTTACTCTGAAATAGTCTCAAACTTCTCAACCAAGTCAAGCTATGAGAGTGAATGACCACGAGTTTGGTTAATAATTGGGGATGTTCCATTTGTGAACTAATGTATTCAAAAGTTTGAATGTGATATGTGAATGGTGTTTGTGTAGTTAAATTGAAGAATGCACGAGTGGATTCAGAGTTTGGATTTCATGATATGAAAGATACAACAATGGAGGTTTTGTGTGCAAAGTTTGGTGTGTTTGAGTTCTGAGCATCAAGGGATATTTGTAGAGGTTTCAAATGATCTCTTCAACTTGCAGAAACTGATCTTAGTTCACATGGAAAGATGGTTTTCCAGTTGGTTTCATTTTTCACAAAAATGATGAAGAAAATGAGTGAATCAAAGAGTTTGTCATGCTTTTCTAGCCTCTACAAGGTTGCTTCTGATCAACAAGATTATTTGTGGTCTTTAGAAATAAATTACAAGGGTTAAAGAGATAGTTGTTGGAAAAAGGTGATATTTATCAAAATATAAATGGGACTTTATGCAATTTCATCCATAATGGCAAATTGAAATGGATAAAGCCTCAATTCTTTGAGTAATGCACTTAGGGTCTGTGTAAATATCTGATTATGGAGAGATTTAGAGGTAAGGAGGCTAGAAAAGAAGGATCTTGTGGTAAGGCTTGAGATTTGATCATGAACTTGTCACAAAATAGATCTCTAATGCAACTTTGGATTCTAACTTCATCTTTTTTGTTCTCTTATCTCAAGCATCATATTTTCATGCTCTTGGATATTTTGGAAAGCTTAAAACATCTTATTCAACTTTCATGTTAAGCACTTGGACTGAATCAAATGGGATCTTTGTGAAAAATGCCTTACAAAATTAGTGTTTTAAGCTGAAAACACTTTAAAAAAGTTCTAAGTCTTTGGACATTTCAACCAACTTTGAGATGCCAACTTGATAACTTCATATCTTTCAATCAGTGTATTTTTTAGAGACCATCCCCTATGAAAAAGTTGTAGTATGAAATATTATCTTCAATTTGATCTTTTGGGCATGAAAAATGGTGGCTTGATGGAGAAGTTACAAGCTTGCAAAGTCATGCCCTTTAAACAAACATTTTTAACACTTAGTGAAATTTCAAACATTTTCCAATTTACCTCTTTTAAAAGTTATCTCAAATCCCTTGATTTATCTTGATCAAATTCACTCATCAACCATATTTTAATGATCATTAGCTTAAGAAGTCCATGGTTGAACAATAATTTCAAAAGTCAAAGTTTGACTTGGTACGATTGACTTTGTACCACATGAATCAAAATTGTCTAACTTCAAAGGAAACCTTTGATCATGATGCAATCCTTAGCATGTTGGAATAACTTTTAAGTTCATAAGATGATGATGTGAAGAAGTTTTGAGTGATACACAATGAAGACCTCAAACCCTTAATTCTTGATTTTTCATCTGAGGCATCAAAACCTTAATTTCTTTCAATCACTTGATGAATCCAATGAACCCTAAATGATGAAGTTGTTATGAAGATGATGATTACTTTATAACCAAAAATGAATGAGAAGCTTTAATCTTGAGGACCAATGATTTTATCAACCCCTTGGACTATTATCCTGCAAAAGCAATAAACAACAAAACATACCTTTGTATTTCCATAAGGTTAGTGATGCAAATATGAATGATATGATCCTTTAATAGTATGCAATGATGTAATAGGGTGTGGGATCCTTGGTAAAAAATTAGGGTATGACACTTATAGCTGTGTTACCTTGATTTTTTATAACACCCATGTAACATGTTATTTATCTTATTAAAAAAATCAAACATTACGCTCCCAAGACATATCCTCTTAGGCTTTAGCATGTTGGATATGAAAGATTAATCATAAAAAGGGTTATTTGTTGTTGTGCCTAAAAGGCTTGAAAATGGCTCAAGAAAAAAAATGGCCCACACATGAACTTGAACTTAGTTAGATAAATAAACTTGTAACTAAGCTTGAAAGTAGCTTATAAATTATTTTGAAAATGAATTGATATTAAAACAAACAACAAATCAACTTGAAATTGAACATTGAATGAAAAAAGAATCAAATAATTGGAATAAAAAACAAATTGACCATGGGTTCGAAATGAGGTTTTACTTTTTTACTTTAAAAAAATTTGAAATAAATGGAATGTTGAATAATAAACTTTACTTTGACCTTGCATTGACTTGGATTTACTTTTTTTAAAATGAAATTGATAAAAGGCATAGAGAAATGAAAAATGATTTAAAAACATGATGAAGACCAAATTGACATGGTTGACTTTACTTTGACTTTTCAAAAATACAAAACCATGTATCAGATGAATATATGAAATGGACAAGGGGGAAATGGAGTATGACACATGTGTCTTATCCTAGAAGAAAGAAGTTAGATGATAAACATGAAGCTATGATACTTGTTGGTTATCACAAAACTGTAGCTTATAGATTATTTAATTCAATCACTAGAAAGCTTATGATCAGTAGAGAAATCATTATTGATGAAAATGAAGCATGGGATTGGGCATATAATAGTACAACTAGCAAGATTTTGTTGAACTTAGGATGGGAGGAATCATATGATGAGGCAGATGAAACTCCACCAGAAGAAGTAGCTGAGAATGTTCATGATTCAGAAGATACTATGATTCAAAGGCCTCAAACAACAAGAGTAGCTCCAGCAAGACTGCAAGACTCAAAACTGATTACTGATAATGAAGTCAAAGAAGATGAAGAGTTGGTTCATTTTTCTCTACTAGTAGATGTTGAACCTATAAACCATAATGAAGCCTTGAAGAATGAAGTTTGGAAAGCTACAGTGACTAAATAATTGGTAGCCATTGAGAGGAACAATACATGGCAATTTGTCCAATTGCCAACTAACGCTAAAGAAATTGAAGTCAAATAGGTGTACAAGATGAAGCATAACATTGATGGCTCAATTTCTAAACGTAAGGTCAGGCTAGTAACAAGAGGAATTCTTGAATATAATAGATTTTATGGCCCAGTTTCAAGGTTGGAAACATTCAGGTTAGTAGTAGCTTTAACCTACAAAAGAAATTGGTTAACATTTCATCTTGATTTGAAATCTGCTTACTTGAATTGACCATTAGATGAAAAGTTTTATGTCACTCATCCTCTAGAATTTGTGATGAAAGAGAAGGAAAATATGATATATAGAATGCATGAAGCTCTTTATGGCCTTAATTAGGCACCAATAACTTGGAATAAGAAAATTGATTCTTATTTGGTGAAATTGGGCTACACAAAAAGAAGGTCTGGATATGGTCTGTATGTGCAATCAATGGTAGATGACATACTACTCATATGTATATATGTTGATGACTTGTTATTCACAAGCAACAACATTAACAACTTGAAAAAGTTCAAGTAGTTAATGATGTAAGAATTTGAGATGTCAGATTTAGGAAATCTATCATATTTCTTAGGTATTAAATTTATAAAGACTGGGAAAAGCATGGTATTGCACGAGAGAAAATATGTTAGAGAAGTCCTCAAGAGGTTAAAAATGGTTAAGTCTAATCTTGCAGCCTTTCATATTGAAGCAAATTTGAAACTTGAGAAGAATGGTGATGAAGATAAGGTTGATTCAATCCTACTCAAAAAAATTATAGGTTCATCAAAATACTAAAGTAACAGCATGTCTAACATAGGTTTCTCAGTTGTCCTAGTAAGAAGACATATGGATGATCCTATAATCTCTTACATGAAATCTGCAAGGAGGATTCTTTGATATCTGAATGAAATAGTCAATTATGATATTTTATTCCCTAGAAGCTTAGATGATAATCATGTTGCGATCACTTTTTATTCAAATTGAGATTGGTCTGGAGACAAATCTGATAGGAGAAGTACAACTAGTTACTTCTTCAGGATTTTGGGTGAGATAATCTCATGGCGCTCTAGGAAATAACCAGTTGTGGCACTGTCCTCATGTGAGGTAGGGTATATTTTAGGATCTTATGTAGCATGTCAAACCATTCGAATTGAATCAGTGTTGAATAAGTTAAAAGTTTAAGTCATAAATCCATTTGTCCTACAACTGGATAAAAAGTCAGCCATAAACTTTACAAAGAATCTAGTTCTACATGGAAGAAACAAGCATATAAAAGCTATATTTTATTTCTTAAGGGAGCAAGTGAATCAAGGAAAACTAGAGGCGAAGCATTGTACAAATAAATCACATCTTGTTGACATTCTAACAAAGGGGGTTGAAGATTCATAGATTTATGTCTCTTAGGAAGAAATTAAGAGTCATTCAATTTGAGTAGTTTGTATGTTTTGTTGTTTCATGAGTTGGATTATAGAGAGCATGTAGTCAATAAATCTAACTCATGGTGGTTATGATAGTTAAAGGGTTGTTATGATAGATAGTTAGTTAGTTACTTGTGAAACAAGTAATCTTACATATAGTCTGAAAATACTTGTGTTTGTAGTAGTTTTGAACTCACTCAATTTATAATATTACTTCACCAATCTATACTCTTACTTTGCAATAACAATTTTGTTATGTTAAAATGCTCTTTTATTAGGATCTGTGTTCCGTGCAGACACAACTCTACAACTATTTTTAGATTGTTTGATCAAAATTAGACCGTCTTGATTTGACCTTAGAATTTTAGATTTAATAATAAAAGCAAAATTACATTGAAACTTGAACCGCCCAATATTAATCGGACAATCCAAATACGGTTGATTCCACAAACTCACACTACACACAATTCAAATCCGTTTTATTTGCCTTACTTTTCATAGAACAAAAGAAAGGGATGCAACAATGTGGAAGAACTGAAGTTTCTCTAACAACTCTTTGCCTTGATTAGCAGCTCTTTTCTCCACTCTAAGAAAAAGTTCCTCACTAAGCTTATCACCAATATGTGCATCAACAAGAACACCAGCAACACTTCTACAACTGTTAGCAAGAGCCCTACCCACTTCACTTGCATCATCTGGTTGATTCACTACAAGAGGACTCCCTCCTTTGAAAACTTCAAGTTTGTTAATGGAAAATGAACCATCAGCTTCAACCACTTCCTTAAAGTCTTGTAAACTTGGTGCATAAACCGGAATGTTGAAATCATCCCTTTTCTCATTGCTAATTAACCCCTATGAAGTGATTAAGCACATGATTAAAATCATAATCCATGTATTAAACCACATGTGATATGAAAATGTCATCATCATCATAGCATTCAATTATTATTTCTATTGTGATGATGTAAATGGCCAACAAACACATAACATCAACTTTTTAAATCATGGTAAGTTATAGAATGTATATGTTTTGTCCCAAGTTCTTTTTGGTCTGCCAATAAAAAACATGCACAGTGTTTGGATTTACTTTTAGATAAATTTTGATGATTACCTCTTGGACAAGATCATCCCAAGCATCTTGAAAATGGGTCCCAAAGAGGAGACCAGCCCCACCTTGGTCTGTGGGGTCCACTGAAGTTCTACCTAAACAAACCAAAAACATGGTCCCTTTACTTTTCATCTCTATTGACCTTGAGTTGAGGAAACCTGCCAAATCTCTTTGGAATTGTTTCTTGTAAGCATTTGTTGTTATCTCACTAGCACCATGGGTAAAAACCCTTCCTTTGTTGTATGCATCTGATCTCTTGTCTTCAACAGATTCTGGTACCTAATGCATGCATGGTACCATAAAATGTGCTGTTTTTTTTTTTTCCAACTAATCTAGAGATAATGGATTAGTTACATATGTTTTGATTATACTTGATAACTTGCACTTCTAACTAATGCATTAAAAATGGGATTTTATAATATTATTATCTTCAACAAGTGACAAAAATTTCTAGTTATTTTTGTCGTGGAATTTAGTACTGCATAGTGACGACATAGATTCTTTGATACTTGTGGGGTTAGGGGTTGCAAATAAATATGTTTGTTCACTTTAGATTTATTATAAAAATTTATATTACATATTATTAGTAGTATCTACAATTGTAATTGCGATGTGATTTTAAATCACGTTTTCAACTTTATTATGAAACACATCATATAATTTAATTTTAATTTTGTTTAAGGCTGTTTTAATAATTTTTATCAAAAAATCAAAATTTTAGAGCACTATCGAAAACTCAATATATATAAAAAAAAATTTAACTTTTAAATGTGTATTTTAACAGCCGCAATGAATAATTCTTCTACAATTACAACTACAATCTAAAATATAATAAAATATAATAAAATCATATAACACGTAAATCGATGTGGATAATGATATTGATGCATGCAGTTACTTTTTTTTTTAATTTTAAAATTTATTATTAGTGTCTACTTGTGACATTATAAAAAATAAAAAATATATAAGAGGAGAGAAAAACAGAGAAAAACAGAGAGGTGATAGTATATTACCTGAGATAACCAATGCAAAGAAAATGCAGAGTGGAAAATATCAACAGACCTAGCCGGAAAAAGTCTCCGGTAGAAAGATCCGGGGACACCGGCAGCAAAGTAGCAACGGTGGTTGTTAGCAGCAAGGCACTCTTCCATACTATTACCATAGTTGGCCATTGGAGGAAGGAGTTGAAAGAGGGTATTAAAGTCATTACTTGGAAGGTCAGTGAAAAAAGCAGAGAATTCAGGTGGATTGCACCCCAATGCTTCATAGCGTTTGATGATGTGTTCTACCATCACATCCACAACATTTATTGTGTTAGTTCCACATGAACATCCCAAATCCACCACCACAAATGGAATGTTAGGTGCATGAAGCTCCACTCCATCTAGTGCTTCTTTTAGAAGATGAAGCATTGACTTTGCATGTATGGCCTACATAAATTTAATTAATTTTAAATAAATTATCATTTCTCGTTCAAAATATGTAACATTGAAAAAACATCTGATTAGATCGACTGAGATTAAGCAGAGCCTAAATAACACGCTCTGCTTAATCACTAGTAGACTAATAAGAGCATGAGGTCATCAACATCAACCGCATGCTCTATCTAATCGCTAGTTAGTTACCTGAGCTTGAGAATTGTTGGCATAACTAGCTTCTCCTTTACCACCTTTCATGCTAAGTAACCTCTCTAGCTCCATATTGGACACTACAACATTATCTCCCATGAGAAAGTGAAACTAAGTAGAAACTAAATGGATAAAAATATGGTTGTGATGTTTTTCAAGATATTTATGATGGTTGAAATGAGGGCCAAGAGAGTTGTATTTATAGGCAAAGGATGAGAAGAGTATATAATCAATTATTTTGGCTAGGGCCCTTTATTGATACAAAGGGAAATTAATTAAGTACGAAGAAGCAAAAGAAGCAATTATCATGCATTAATATTAATTCAAAAGGGTAAAAACTAAGTACTATAAGAAAATTAAACAGACGAGAAGTTGAAGAAATAAAATAATTAACATTTTTATGCATTGACATTAATGCAAAAAAGAAAAAAAAGACATAGAAAAAGTTGAAAACATTAAATATGGCCACACTCTCCCACACTTGTAAAAGTGAAGGCCCAAAGCAGGCGACATATTTTGTTTTATATAGACAACAAAATAATTTACTGACTTGTGTGTGCATTGTTGAATTGCTGAATTGTTGGTCCTATAAAATCATAAATTTTCATTTTAAATTTATAAATTGTTTATTTATTGTTCATATTCATTATATAAAACTTTCTTGTGATAATTTGTGTTTTAAGGAGGATACATGTTAAGAAAGTCACGAATATAAATTTTGTGTTAAAAAAAAGAGTGAAAAAAAGAAATTCTAATTTTTTAATAAAGTCAAAACAAAAATTTTATATTTAGTTTTAACTTGTGTTCTTATTGTTCAGAGCATGTAAGTGTTTATTTCTCTATGTTTTAGAATTTATCATCACTTGTTTTATTTTTTTTCTATAAAGTGTGTTAATTGTTTTTATGTTTTTGTCAATGTTTCAAAAATGGAGAGACTTCAACACATTAGAGGGGAATCATGTTTCATACATTGCCTCTTCTAGATAAGAGCATCAACAGAGAAATATAGAGACGATACAGTCAGATCCTTTAAATCACATCCTCGACCTAACTTATAATTGGATGAGTCCAATGTGAAAGAGGACCCAGAACAAGCTAACCACCCATATTTCAGAAGAACCTATAAAACGTATGAATTTCCACTTTACGGGGGCCATATGGTCAGATATATCTCAAAGGGAGAAGTGTGATACCTCAGTCCATTTAATAATTTTTTTGTCGGTAAAATAAAGTTTTGCGTCCCGTATCTTTAAAGTGAGGTTCATTTTGATACCTCAATTTTAAAAATGATCATTTTAGTCCCTTAAATTTATTAAATGTTTCAAATTTATCCTTTATAATCATTTTCTGTAAACGCTGCTAAATACTTTAACGTTTGTGTCCATGTCAGCTCCATGTGGGATCTTCGTCGTTATAAACCCATAAAGCACGAAAGTCTTCATCTTCTCCCAATTAGGGTTCGTCACTTTTCCCATCTTCTTGAAATCTGATAGAGTAAAATTTGATTCAAACAGTAGAGTATTTTTCCAAAACGAAGAAGAAGAATGGCTCCTACAAGTTCATCTCCTTCTCAAAATGTATCTGGTAATGGTGAAAAAGTAAGTATTAGTTTCGAATCTAGGATTTATTCTGTTTCTTCAAAGAATCAACAGAGACCTAATTGTTGGTGTGGTGCTTTGGCTGTGCTTGGAAGGATAACAACATTTAAAAAATTTGGGAAGCAATTTTAAAGATGTCCATACTATAAGGTATGATATATCTTCTTAATTTCCAATTTCGATTTGACACGATGGATTATGTTTTCTTCAACTTATGCAGAGGAATAGAAATAATGGATGTGATTATTTTAATTGATATTGTGATGAAGTGAAAGATGATAAGGACAAGTTAACTATGAAGAAAAAAAGGTTAGAAATTTTAGCAAAAGAGAATGAAGATGCACATCACAAATTGGTTCAATATGAAGGAAGAATTGAAAGACAGAGATATAAAATTGATGCACAAAAACAAGACTTAGAAGAACTTGAGGTGGCTCTCAAGAACACAATTAAGTGGAAGACAATTTGGACAAATTTATATTTTGTAGTTATAAGTGTCTTAATGTACAATTTGATAATTTGATAATGTAATGAAATGTTATTTCTGCAATGAAATGTTGCTTTGTAGTTCTATAGAGTACTAATGCCACTGACCATTTTTGCGCCTTCTGTTTTTGTATTGTTTCTGCAATGTTGTTTTATGAGATGAATGAAATGTAATTCTACAATGTTTTTATATGGGATGAATGAAATGTAATTATGCAATTTGATAATACAATTTCAATGTTGCTTAACTAGTATACATATAATTGATAATTGAAATGGTATAAGTGTTTTAACTAGTTTAAGTGTTCTAACTAGTATAAAAATATTTGATAATTGAATTGGTATAAGCTTTTTAACTCCTATAAGTGTTTTAACTAGTATACATAAATTTGATAATTGAAATGGTATAAGAGTACAAATGTTTTAACATTAAACTAAAGTTAACTAATAAATTCAGTGCATCATTCTTGGATTTGTAAATCAAAATAGAAGAACCAAAATATTAACCTTCATTCATTAATTGCCAACATTTAATGCTTCCCAAATACAGTAGAAAAAGATAACCTAATACATCAAAATGATTCCCCTATAAGGGTTCCAAAAGAGACATGAAACAGAAAACATAACTCTAGTTTTACACTAGTTCAACATTACACTTAACTTTCACCATAACATGGTTCCAAAAGATACCTAAAACATAAAACATAAAAATCTATTTTTTTCTTCTTGCTTGTTTGAGATGCATTGAGCCTAGTTGTAGGGTCTTCTACATTCTTTGTTGCACTTAGCCTGGTTGTAGGACCTGGGGATCCTACATTTCTTGTTGGTCTCCTAGTGCTCAACTTCTTGACTGGAGTTCTTGATCCACTTGCTTCAGTCTATGATTTTATTTTAGCAGATCTTGATCCACCTTCCATATCTAGTGTTTGACTAGCCTTAGTTTCCTGAGATTAGCCTTGATCAAAAGCTAATTTTTCAAAGTCCGATCTTCACAATCTTCCTCTTTTAGAGCTTCTCTTTAGATGTTCAGTGTAGCATCAAAAGTGACTCTTAATTAGTATATTAATCTTTGTACCTGCACACTTGAACATACATTAGTCTACCCAATTGTTTTTTAAATACTTTGTTATCATCAAAACCTAAAGGATGTGGTATAAACCAGTTTCGTTCCAGCAATCTCCCCCTTTTTGATGATGACAAATATAAGTATTTAAGAACAATTGTTGTTGATTTAATTAACATATTGACTTCAGGGTCTGAGGTTTGTATGCTCCCCCTGAGTCTAATAGTTCTAAATAGGGGTGAAAAAACAGGAGGCTCTCCCTGTTTAAGCCCTTCCAAAAGCAGGGTGGGACTGGGTGGGCCAAGTTAGACGTCCAAGCTCAAAAGTCAAGTCCGCCTCATTTAATAACGAGTTGCCAGGTTGGCGGCCCAACCCGTCAATTTTTTATTTTTTTTATTTTACAATTTCATTTACTACATAATTTACAAAAATTTTAATTATTACCAAAGTGGTCGACAAAAGATTTTTTTTTAACAATGCATAATAGAACTTCAACATGTCTTAAGTCCAAACAGTTCAAAATATAAAATAAATAAAGGCTAATTACAACAAAAAATAATGAAATAAACTCAATCACGATAAAAAACATACCAAAGTAAATGAATAAATAAACAATACATATCATCCTAATCCTATTTAAAAACTAACTACTAAAAGAACCCAATTAAGAATTTACACAAGACAAACAATGATAACAACTACCCTACACAAAACATCACAAAGCATAAAATAATAGTGTATAAAATATCAACACCTGAATTTCTCACTGTTTACATTATATAGACTCTTATATTGAATGGTTCCTTAATGATTAAATCCTAAACTTGTCATATGTATACATTAATTAAATCTTTTATTTTCTTAAAATCAACATCTATTTTTACAGAAAATATGTGAGCTAATGTATTGACAACTTAATAACTTTGCATGCCATACAATTGTTCTTTTATTTCAAGTTTTTCCAATCAACACATGTATTAGAAAGTTATATAAAGAACGTTACAATTATAATTCAATTTTTTTGTATAATAATTTAGAATACAATTCAATCAACATCCTAATAGAAGAGTGATGTTTTTATAGTTAAAATTTTTTTATTCTAAGTAAAATAAAATAAAAAGTTTTAACAAAAAGCCCTCTAGAAAAATCCGCTCTGCCCCGTCTCGGCCCGCTTTCGTAAGCGGGTTAGGAGGGGAGGGTAAAATTAAGGTAATAAGCCAAAAACCTCAGCCCAACCCACCAAACAGGGCGTCCTTGCGGGCCTAACCTGTTTTTCCAGCCCTAGTTCTAAGGGTGAGGTTTGTAAGCTCTCCATAAGTCCTATCTAGGTTAATTAAATTTATATGCAAGCCAAATAATAAATTCTTCAGAATTTATGCATAAATAATATCATCTAATCAAATTTAGATGCTTAAATACTTATCCTCCTACTCCCCCTTTTGTCATCAACAAAAGAAATAATCTGAAGAAGGAAAAGATACTGAAGAAAAATATTTCATTAACCCAAAAAAATTGCAAGAAAAACATGTTCAAAACAATTGAAAATATAAAATAAAGGGTTTGCTAAGATCCTAAGGCCTAGGGTTTTGCTTTAAAATCTCTAGAATAGTTGTCAAGTCAGAACCTACCTGATCTTGTCTTCCCATCAGAGTCTTCAGCTGATCATCCATTACATCTTGCTTAGTAGCTATAAATTGTTGAGTGGCTGCAACATAATTTATCTTCTCCTCTAATTTCTCATGCATCTGAGTGAAAGAAGGTACATGCTCAGAAGAGAAGGCCTTAAGATTGAGCAAGATAGTGTTAACAGAATTTCTTATAGAATCTCATTTAATTGAATAAGTTATGGGATCAGAAGCAAAAAGCCTTTCAGCCAATAGATTATGAACCCTATCATAGATAACATACCTAAATTCCTCCACTTGGAGTTGGATAAGAAGTGGTAGGTTTAGTTGAGGAGTGGGTTGAGGTGTAGAGGGGCTAGATACAGGCACTGTATCAGATTCTGACACAACATATTCTTCTCTAGTTGGGGAAGGCTCATAGACATATGGTAAAGGTTAGGGGTAATCAGGTACAAATTTGTCTAGTATGGCTTCTTGTGGAGGTTGATTATGAGTGACTTGTTCAAGGTCGGTTTGGGTTGTAGTTTCTGGTTGAAGTTGAATAAGGAGGTTTACAGAGATGGTTTAGTTTATGGTATCCTTGTCGCTATTAAAAAAAAAGAGTCTCCACCGAACTTTATTTATTCCAAAGGAAAGGGAAAATATCGAGAAAACTCCTAAAAGTGAAGAAAATGGTCTTGCAGCCAAATTCAGGTTCAGGAGTCGATTATGCAAGGGAAGTGTATTAGCACCCCTCACATCCATTGTGTTCAATGGGAACTATTTTACTTGTTTTGCATGTAAGGATGTTGTTTAGGTTTACTTGAGATTATTGCTTCATTATTCTGGATTAATTATGGGAGAAAAAAGGTTTTAAATTAGTGTGCTTGTCAAGATTTCCTTAATCATGTGCCTACGTACCCTCAATGTGTGATTAGGAAATCAAAGCTTCGTAGATTGTGTAGTATAAAATAAGTGTTTGTTGGTTGTTTTTAGTGAAAGATGTTAATGCTCATATTCTAGCAGTTAGATGTTATCACTCGTACTTGAGAGCCTTACATGTTATCATTATTACAAGAGAACATAAATAACATGTCCTTTTCAAAAAGTGTTTGAGTTTGCATACCCTTCAGCAAAAAAATAAATTTGATGAGTTATGATTAATTTTAGTGTGGATGTTAATCCAAAAGTTTTTTTTTTTTGTGAAAAGGTGTGGCAAGTATAGTTATGTTCCCTTATTGAAAGACGAGTTCTCAGAAAGTGAGCTCTAAAGCAATGTCCTCGCACTCGGAAGAGAAGAGGTCTGCACCTAGTCATCTCCTTTTTAGTTCATCAATGAAAAAACTATACTTGTTTTATTTAGAATTGTTTTGATTTGGAAAGAAAGTGTCTAGACAGGGAGCCCTTCGACAGTATCTAAACACTCTAGGAAGGAAGAGGTCCAAACTCAATCACTACCTTATTCATTTCAATTTTTTTATGAAAAAGGTTTTGAAAAATGTATGGAATGAGGTACTTGGTGTTGGACAAGCACTCACGCATTGGTGTTCAATTGTATTTATTTTGAAAATATTTGACATTGGATCAAGTTTATTTTTGTCTTTTGAAAAATGTTATTTTTATCGTTTTAATTTATCTTTTTAACATATAAAGATGCAATGCGAAAGCTGAAATTTCTCTGGTACATGAAACACATTGTAATACTGATATTCAAATATCATAATGATGTCTAGGAAGATGTTACAATATTTGATTTGACATCCTGAACAGATGTATCAAGTTATAACAAATATTGAAACTTAAACTACAAAATAATAAATAATACATAGAGTTGTTAACCCAGTTCGGTGCAACATCACCTACATATGGGGACTATCAAGCCAGGAAGGAATTACACTATTAGAAGTATTAGTTCAAAGCTAAACAGTCTTAGTTTACAACTTCTCGCCTAATCAGTACCCAATGCAACTTCTACCTAAGAACCTCCTAAATATGAGAAATTGTCATCTCATTTCCTAAATCACCTCTGTGATATCTAACAATTCCAATCCCAGTGACTGTATCAAGAATAACTCAACAAGAAGATCATAGTTCCATTACAATACTTAGCCAAGACTCTTGACTAAGAACAATACTTGGATTTTCTTAAAAGCTTTATTCATTAACAATACTCACCTCATTTTCTAAAGGCTTCTAAGTGAGAACATAATTTCGATCACAAGTATCAAAAGATACGAGGGTGACTTACACCACACAATACACAAGAGACTCTCAAAACCTAAGACTATTTTTTCTTCCCCTAATTTTACAATTGTTGAAAGAACTAATTACATTAGGTTATGTCTTCTCTTTAAATACACTTCTGCAGTCTATGGGCTTCAAATTCTGCATCCAGAAGTTTCTTGATCCATGAGCTGAGTGATACATCAATTGTGTAGTAAAATCTCCTTAAATCTTGGAATAAATAATACAAAGTTTACTAAATTGTCTCAAGGCCCAATTTAGTAACTATTGTACAACTGGAGATATAAAACTTGTTCCAGATTAAATCTTCTTGACCTACGAAAAAAGCTGAGATATATCCAAAAAGAAATATCACAGAATCAAATCAAATCTGTCAAGATTTAAAATAGAAGTTGTAAAACCCCATTTTTCTTTAGATTTATTTTAATAATTATTTATTTTATTAATTATTTTTTGACATGGTAATTAATTAAATTGTGTGATTTTGTGAATATTTAGATTAATTGTTTAATCGTGTTTTGGGTCAATGAGTGCTAGAATAGAAATATTGAGTATTGGGCCTTAAATATCACATTAGAATGGGTGGGTGAGATAAGCCCATTAGTAAAATAAAGTTTAGTAAGAGTTGTAAGAGAAAATAGAATTAGAATTGTAAAACAAGAGAAGAGAAGAAAAGGAGAAAAGAAGAAAAGAAGGGAGAAGAGGAGAAGAGAAGAGGAAAAGCTTAGAAAGGATCTAGATCTAAGGTAAGGGTGAGATTTCTTGTTATTATGGGATTATATATGAATGTGTAATGGTTAGTAACACGGATTAGGGATTTCAATTTCAATTTCTAGGTGTTTGATATACTTAGGCTTTGAGATGTGAATCATGAATTGATATTTGGAAATCATGTTTTTATGTTAGTAATAGATACTACATGTGAGATATAAGTCATAATACATTTAACTGGTGAAAAATGAGTGTTAGAATGGATTTTGGGTGAAAAATATGTAGCAAGACAGAACTGTCCGCAAGCAGATTTTTCTGCATAATCGCAAAGGGCGCTTAGCGCAGTTTCTGGAGAACAAAAATATTTTATTTTGTTTCTTTGGATAGTGTTCTTGTAAGTTATGATTTATCATTGATTTACATGAATTTTTATAATTTATTTGATGTGTTTTGGATGGATTTTGATGAAAAAATTGATACTTGATTTATGTATGTAATTGTTGGGAATTGATGTTGATTGAAAATAACATGGTTTATACTTGTTTCTACATGTTATAATGATGTGTTGATATGATTAATTCTATGAGGATGCATTGTATGTGATTGATGGCAGGACATGTGTATGTTGTTCAATTTGGTGAAGATAACTCAAATGTGTTAAATTATGTGATATATGCTCGTATGATTAAGATTGAGGGATGATCTTAATTGCATATGATTGTTGAGATTGCATATATACATGAATCATTTGTGTCAAGAGGAAATTTTGGGTAACTTTGTGGGAATCATTGACTTGTGCCAAACTTAATGTTGAATGGGGTTTGAAAGCTTAAGGCCGAATCGAGCTTTTATTGGTGGTTATCTGCTTGAGGGATGAACCTGGCGGGACCGATAAAGATAATATTTGGTACCACATGCATATTGAATTGAGTTGCATTGTAGTCACATGTATCGATGGAAAATGTGAATTGGTGTGCATTATGTGATATTGGTGTGAATGTTGCATATGCGGTATTTGTGATTTGATTATCTTTGAATCTTGTATCGTTGAGCAATGTTGTACATGTGATCATATGAATTATACTGAGATATATTTAATACATGATTATGTGAAGTGTAATGAATTCTTTTAATGTATGTTTATTATGCATTACTTATTATTATATATTTCTATAATGATATGAATTTTCACTCTTCTGTTGGAATGATGTTTTATACGACATCGTTCAGGTACCAAAGTTAGTGGCACTTCTAGCGAGGATTAGATGGAAGAGCAAGTTCCTATTTATCCTCTTTATTAGATAATGAGTCATTGATATGGTATATGTAACATAGGGAACTTTTAGATTCATGTTATATTTATGATATTCATGTTTAGTTGAGAGATGTTGTTATACTCTCTGGATATTATGTTTGATTGAGATGTATGTGATGATGGCCTTTAGTGCCTAGTATTTTATGATATGTTTGTCAGTATGGGATTTTAATCATTAATATTATTATTTCAAGTTAATAATTATTCCACTGCAAGATGCTTATGTGTTATGGTATGGAACATGACTCTAAATGCGCGTTATGAAAATGGCATGTGTATTAGATTTGTTGTTGTGAAGTAAATGTGATGCCCCTTTATGATGTGCATGCTAATTTACTCTGATTATGTTGTATATTTGTGCGAGATAGAAAAGGGGGTGTTACAATAGTGGTATCAGAGCAATGGTTAGTCAGTTGGCCGTGTTATTAATGTGTTTATTTTCTTTTGTATTCGATGTGTGTTATATACATAATCGGTAATGTTTGTCTGATGAGTGTTGTTAGATGTTTGGTTGTTTGGAATTTTAGGATGACGGTTTCCGGAAGGAATTAAGATGCCATTGCTAAAGCGTTGGTTATGTTAGCTGGTGCGATTGGGAAACAATCGCACGTCAATGCTGGTAACAAGAATGAAGATGATGAATTTCGTGCTTTGGGGAAATTCCAGAGGAACAATCCGCCAATCTTTGAAGGAGCTCATGAACCTGACAAGGCACAAGTTTGTATGAAAGCAATTAAGAAGATATTTTAGGTCATGAATTATTCTGATGGGCAAAAGGTGCAGTTTGGCACCCATATGCTTAAGAAGGAAACTAGGGATTGGTGGAATAACACTATTCAAAGGTTTGACAAAGACAAGATTGAGGTTACTTAGGAACTTTCTAGGGATGCATTTCTATAGAAGTAGTTCCCTAAAGATGTGTGTGGTAATAACGAGATTGAGTTTCTTGAGTTGAAGCAGGGTAATGGAACTGTGGTGGAGTATGTTGCAAAGTTTGAGGAGTTGATTAAGGTTTATCATTACAACACTGATAATGCTGAGAAATCCAAGTGTCTTGAGTTTATGAATGGTTTGAGACATGAAATCAAGAAGGCCATGGGTTATCAGCAAATTACTAGATTTTTTAGGTTGGTTAACAAGAGTAGGATCTATGATGAGGATAGTCGAGATAGTGCTGCTTACTATAAGGCTTTGCATGAAAAGAAGGGAAAGGGGCAATTCAAAGGAAAGCCATGAAGAAGTGAAAAACACAAGAAGGGGGGGGGGGGGGTTGTTGAATTGAAACTTAAAATCAAAAGCGCAGTAGACACGATATTTTTATCCTGGTTCGTTTGATCTCAAACTACTCCAGTCCACCCGCCAAGGTGATTTCGCCTCTCTCCAACGAGGACTTAATTCACTAATCAAAACTGATTACAACACAACTTTGATAACTGCCAAAGTCTTCTTGAGTACAACCATAAACCGGTTTATCTCAAGGAAAACTAGCTTAATCAAGATAAAATAATCAACTGTGTACTGTTGTTTTTCCTTACAAAAACTGTATCACAACTATGATATTTTACATAATTTTGAATGTATATATGAATATGTAAGATTGCAACGCTTGAGAGGTATTTGCAGTTGTGTGTCAAAATCGTAAACGACTTGTCCTCTAAGCTTGTTTATATAGGCGTGGAAATCTTGTCCAACATAAAGCGTGGTAATTGATGTTCAATGTTATTTCCATATTGAGAAGATTCTTGTCTGAATGAAGTCGTTGCATATGATGTTGTCTTAAATGAAAAGTAACGCTTCAGAACTTAGAATCTTGCATGCTGCAATTGCTTCAGAACATTGATGACTCAGAGATGTGAGGATCTGATGGTATATTAAACTTCTGTTCAGAATCAGAGTATTCTTCACTTCAGCACAGATTCTGATCATCATTCTTCAGCGTAGATTCTGATCATCATTCTTCAGTGCAGATTCTGATTACCTCAGCTTGAAAGCTTCTGTAGCTTGATTTCTGATGTTGTTTCGGTCATAACTTCTGCATACAAAATAACACAAATTTAGAGTGCATATTTGTTCTTTGTGTTTGTTATCATCAAAACTCTAATTAATGGTTGTAGTATCAAACTATGTTCTAACAATCTCCCCCTTTTTTATGATGACAAAAACTAGGATTTTCAATGAAAAATATAGAACAAAAAGCTTTAGGAGAGTCTCCCCCTGAGTTGATTACTCAGATAGAGATGATTTACTTCCCTGAAGTTCCTTCTCGTTAGAGCTTTTGATGCATCTCCTTCTGTCCTTATCAGAATATGTTCCTGTTCAAGCTTTTCAGAAAAACATAGAGGTTAAGATATTCAGAATGTTTGAGACTTTGTCCCGGTATACTGTTATTGAAAATATCTTACTTTCTCCCCCTTTTTGTCAAGTATCAAAAAGAAATATAATAAGAGTCAAAAAGATGATTTATATTGAAAACAAAATGCAATGACAATTTTCAGAAACAAGTGGGATAAGATGAAAAATAAAAATACAGATAAACATTTAAAGAAAATCTAAGAAGGAGGGGGAAGACGTGTGAACAACGCTTCCAACAAGCTCTTAATTTGAGTGCTTGATTCTTCCTGCTTTCCCAGAATGTCTTTGATTTCTTTTTTTGTATCTTCTTGTTTATCCAATATATCCTTGATGTCTTTGTTTGTGTCCTCTTGCTTATCCAGTCTGGCATGGATTAAGGTATTCTCCTTCTTCAACTCTTCCAGAGTTTGCATGACTAGAGACGAAGCTGGTGTATCTTTAGGGGTTGCATGTCCTTCAGAACACTCTGCAGCCTCTTCTGATTGAACAACTTCTTATGTTGCAATCACCTTTTCTGGAGCAGTAGTCAAAGGGTGACTATCAGAGTCTGGTTCAATGGCTTCTGAAGGTTGGTGCTCTTTCTAGGGAGCATTATCCAGCAGAAGAATTTCTTTCTTGTCCCATTGGCTCAGAACTTGATCTTTGAAGGCTCTCAGCTGATCACTGAAGTTCTGCTGAGCCCTTTCATAGCTCAATTCTTCCAGCTTTTGGGTTTCAGAGTTGAGTCATTTTCTGAATCTTTCCCACAGAGAATCAGAAGAAACAGGATTAGAAATCTCTTGACTTGCTTTCTTCAAAGAAGTAATCTATTCATGTATTTCTGTTTCAAAAATCAACAGATTCTTACCAACATCTGATTTGGTTGAGGTTGGTTTAGGTTTGGGGGTGGCAATTTTGTTTGAGGTGGAAGCTAGTTGGTCCAGCACTTGTAGATCAATGAAAAGTCTGAGGTTGTCAGTTGGACGTTTGATAGGTGAGGGAGTGGAAGAGTCAGAAATCAGGATTGGTGAGTGAGGGGTGTTTGGTGGAGTGGATTCATATGGTGAAGGTATTTATGGAATATCATGAATGGAGAGAGGTAAACAAACCGTAAGAGGTTCTGTTATCCCGGGAATTGGGGTAGTGGTATCAGAGTCTGAAAGGGAGTCTTCTGATTGGTTTGCGATAGCATGTTGAATTTCTGGTTCAGGTATTTCAGAAGATGGGTTTTCAGATTGAGGAGTGATAGGGTTTTCATTTTCTGGTTGGGGTGAGTTGAGGTTTTGATGTTCTGTTTGAGGAGAGTGTGGTTGTGGATTTTCTGGTTGAGGAGAGTGTGGTTGAGGATTTTATGGTTGAGGGGAGTGTGGTTGTGGATTTTCTGGTTGAGGAGAGTGTGGTTGTGGATTTTCTGGTTATTGAGGTTGAGTGTTTGGATTTTCTGGGAGTGGTGAGGAAAAGTCTTGATCAAACGGTTCAATATCAGATAGAACTCTAGCAAGTTCTGGTTCATGTTGTTATAGATTTGGATTTGGATTGAGGGAGTGAGGTTCATTTAAGAAATTTCCAATAGTTATAGATGGGTCAAACTCTATGTCAAAATCCTCAAATGTTTGGGGTGAAGGATTTTCTGTTTGTTGAGGGGGAATGGTTTCAGATGTTGGAATAGCTATTGATTTTACAACAGAATCAAAGGAAGGGTTACCTTTCTTTTTCACAGCTTTGGGTGTCCTCTGAGAGGATCCTTCTACTGATGCCTTCCTCTTTCTGGATTTGTTTAGCAGAACCTCTGGAGCTGGCTTGTGTAGATCTTGGATGTTGATTTCTGGAATAGTCCCATCAGCCTTGCAAGCTTCAAGGTATCTAACTATAATCTCTGGAGAGGCATCTATCTCAGAAAATAGTGGAAAATCCTTCAGAGGGATTCTCCTAGAAGTGATGACCTCATGAGAAGCAATTGTTGGTTCCTTCTTAATGTTCTCAATAATCTTCATTTTCTTCAGATTCTTGGCATTTAAAGGTTTCCCAACAGTTACTTCCAGAGTACTGATTTCATGAGCCTCTGTCAGATGTTCTATCAGCCTGTTTTCTGTTAAAATATCTGAAATCAATCTTCCTAGAGGAATCCAATCCCTCTTAGTTCTTTCTTCTTCTCTTGTCTCTTTCACACTTGTTCTGAGATGGTTGAAGAGCAAATGTGGAAGGTTTATCTTGGTCTTCTTTGCAATGAAGTAAATCAGAAACTGCTGATCAATATTGATATAATCAGGGGAGCTTGTAGGCTTCCTGTGATTGATACATCCCATAATTATTCTAGCCCATATTCTGTAATGGTCCTTCAAGTCTCTGATTTTGCTGGATGGCTGTCCAGAAGTGAAGATTTCCCTACCAATAGTTTTTAGTTCAGAGCACTTATCAGCCATATCAATGCATCTGACTCCACCGCTATTGTATCCAATGAGTTTCCCAATCAAATCTTCTGTAATCACTATCTTCTTCCCTATAACATATGATGTTACCTGGTGGTTGGATGAGGTAGCATGAATTCAAAACTCTTTAATAAGAATGGGAAAAGTTGGACCCAACAGACGATCAAAGTATTTGTTCCATCCCTGTGCAATTACATCTTCATACAAATTAAACCCCTTTTCTTGTAAGCTTTCAAAATTGACGATCAATTCACAGAGAACTTCAAGGTTGTCAACCGGAGTGAGTAGCATTCTAATGGGCTCTTCATACTGTTCAGTTGATGAAGAGTCAGGAGCACTGTTGAGATTCTTGAGACTTGATGATGATGCCATTGCTCACACAGATTCTTTGAAGAAAATTGATGGAAGGGGTTTTTGAAAAAGAAACTAGAACAAGAGAGAATATTGAAGATGGTAAAACGTGAATGAATAAAATAGTAAATTAAGTTTATATGAGTTCTTTAGAAAACGTAATCAGTAAGAAAGAGAAAAATAAGTAATGATTATATTGAATTAATGACACCTAAAATTAGGGGATTTAGAGAGATATTGAACAGTTACCAATGACAAGTGTCTCAATGCATCCAATCAGAGCCTTG
Source organism: Vicia faba (assembly GCA_948472305.1). NCBI lineage: Eukaryota > Viridiplantae > Streptophyta > Magnoliopsida > Fabales > Fabaceae > Vicia > Vicia faba. Next base: position 265,373,803 of record OX451737.1, on the reverse strand, counting down.
GACCCTTCAGAATTTGAACGCTTATTCAGTCTCAGAAGGTAGCTTGTGAGAGGATGACAGATGTTTAATTGTGTGAATGGCACGCCTCTATCCTTTGAAATGAAACATTCAGATCTTCATAGATAGATTCTGAGGCAACTGTACTTCTAACTTTATCAAATATGTTGAAGTATTCAAGTTGAATTTTCATCCAGAGCATTTGAGTGCTACATCCAGCAGCTGCTATGTATTCAGCTTCTACTGTTGACAATGCTATTGTGGACTGTCTCTTGCTGGTCCATGAGATCAGATTGTCTCCCAGAAACTAGAAGCTTCCAGAAGTGTTTTTACGCTCTACTCTGTCTCCAGCAAAGTTAACATCACAGTATCCTACTAAGCTGTATTCATTGGATTTTCTATATAACAAACCCATATTAGTAGTACCTTTCAGATACTTGAAAATTCGCTTAACTGCTGTTAAGTGAGATTCTCTAGGATCTGATTGGAATCTAGCACATAAGCAAACACTGAATAAAATATCAGGCCTTGAAGCCGTCAGATAAAGGAGAGATCCAATCAAACCTCTGTAGATTTTATGTTCTACCTTTTTACTTACCTCTTCCTTTTCCAGAATGCACGTGGGATGCATTGGAGTCTTTGAGGGTTTACATTCTGAGAGGTCAAAATTCTTCAGAAGTTCTCTGACATATTTGCTCTGATGAATGTAAGTTCCTTCTGGATTTTGGTTTATCTGAATGCCCAGAAAGAATTTGAGTTCCCCCATTAAGCTCATTTCAAACTCTGTCTGCATGCACTTAGCAAATTCTCTTCCCAGAGAAGGTTTAGTGGATCCAAAAATGATATCATCTACATAAATCTGACAAACTAAAATGTCATTCTTAAATGTCTTACAGAACAAGGTTGTGTCCACTTTCCCTCTGGTAAATTCCTTTTCTAACAGGAAGTTACTTAGTCTTTCATACCAAGCTTTGGGAGCTTGTTTCAGACCATAGAGTGACTTCTTTAGTTTGAAAACATATTCTGGGTGTTTGGAATTTTCAAACCCAGGGGGTTGGTGCACATATACCTCTTCATCTATGTAACCATTTAAGAATGCACTTTTGATATCCATCTGATATAGAGTGATGCTATTATTGACAACAAAGGAGATTAAGAGTCTGATAGATTCTAACCTGGCAACTGGAGCAAAGGTTTCTGTATAGTCTATCCCCTCTTGCTGACTATAACCTTGTGCCACTAGTCGTGCCTTGTTTCTGATGACTTCTCCTTGCTCATTCAGTTTGTTTCTGAGCACCCACTTTGTTCCAATGACGTTGAATCCTTTTGGTTTGGGAACCAGATCCCATACGTCATTTCTGGTGAACTGGTTTAATTCCTCCTGCATTTCCAGTTCCAGTCATTGTCCAGAAGAGCTTCATCAATAGATGTTGGTTCAATCAGAGAGACCAGTCCCATGAGGGATTCTTCAGATTTTCTGAATGTTGATCTTATTCTGATTGGATCATCCTTCTTTCCCAGGATCTTATCTTCTGGGTGAGCTATGCTGCTTCTGGATAACCTTTACTGGGGTTGATCAACAGAAGGTACTGGATCACTTGTAACATTTCTCTCTGAAGTTGTTGGAGCTTCTCTGTTGAGGACTTCTGATGAGGTGTCTTCAGTACTTCTGAATTCAACTTCTATATCTGCAAAAGATTCATTCTGCTTTGACTTTTGAGGGTCAAGCTTATCATCAAATCTAACACTGATTGACTCAACAATCTTTGTTTCTGTATTGTATACTGTGTACCCTCTTGAGCGTTCAGAGTATCCTAACATAATACACTTTTGTGATTTAGAGTCAAACTTGTTCAAATGATCTTTAATATTCAGAATAAAACATGTGCATCCAAATGGATGGAAATAATAAATGTTGGGCTTTATGTTCTTCCACAATTCATATGGAGTCTTTTCCAGAATAGGTCTTATAGAGATTCTATTCTGAATGTAACATGCTGTGTTAATTGCTTCTGCCCAGAAGATCTTAGCAATGTTAGTCTCATTGATCATGGTTCTGGCCATTTCTTGCAATGTTCTATTCTTTCGTTCTACAACTCCATTTTGTTGAGGAGTTCTAGGACAAGAGAAGTCATGCAAGATGCCTTTTTCATTAAAAAATGTTTCAAATTTTTTATTTTCAAATTCTCCACCATGATCACTTTTGACTTTGACAATTCTAAGATCCTTTTCATTCTGAACTTGGTTACAGAATGCAACGAACACGGAATATGACTCGTCCTTGTGTCTTAAGAACTTTACCCATGTCCATCTGCTATAGTCATCTACAATCACTAACCCATACTTCTTTCCACTAACAGACGCAGTTTTCACTGGTCCAAATAAGTCTATGTTCATAAGTTCTAATGGCTTAGAGGTGGAAACAACATTTTTAGATTTAAAAGCAGGTTTTGCAAATTTGCCTTTCTGACATGCTTCACACAGAGCATCTGAGTTGGACTTCAGATTAGGAAGTCCTCTGACCAGATTGAGTTTGTTAATCTGAGATATTCTTCTCATACTAACATGCCCCAATCTTCTGTGCCAGACCCATTGCTCGTTGTTAACAGAGAGAAGACATTTTACATTCTGACTTTTTAGTTCAGAAAGTTTTATCTTATAAATGTTGTTTTTCCTCTTTCCATTAAAAAGGATAGTTCCATCTTTTTGACTAACAACTTTGCATGAATTTTGATTAAAGATTATATCGTAACCGTTATCACTTAATTGACTTATGGATAACAGGTTATGCATTAATCCATCAACTAGAAGCACATTATTGATAGAAGGAATATTACCATTACCTACTGTTCCAGAGCCAATGATCTTCCCTCCTTGGTTGCCTCCAAAGCCCATGTAGCCTCCAGGCTTAAGTTCTAGGCTTTGGAACATATGCTTTCTTCCCGTCATGTGTCGAGAGCATCCAGAGTCCAGGTACTATGACTGGTGTTTTAGCCTTGCTGCTAAAGATATCTGCTACATATATAATTTTGTCCTTAGGTACCCATATCTTTTTGGGTCCTGGTTTATTAGTTTTACCAAAATTCTGGTTGAATTTTGGTTTGACAGAGTAATCATTACTAGTGTATTTTAGGTCATGTGTGTGCCCATATGTGAAGTGTGATTTTAGTGGTGTGCGCTTTATGAAAAGGTCCACGACTTTCTTAGGTGGAGATACCTTACCTTGGTATCCTATTCCTTTTCTTCCATTCCTGCTAACTCCATAGATCATTGAAGCCATCTTGCTTCTATCTATGTTTTTAGCCAGAAACTTCTGAAAGCTGTGATCATAATCTTTGATGATCTTATCAGCACTACTGGGAGTCTCTGAGATTATTTCTTTCTGAGAGTTTTGTAAATCATTTTCTAATTTTAAAATATTTTCTTTTAACTCAGAATTCACTAATCTGAGACTCTCAGTTCTTTCAGAGTCAGAGACAAGTTCCCTTTCCAGGTTCTTGAATTTGACTCTGATCTGCTGATATCTTTCTATAATTTCATTCAGACTTTCTGCAAGTTCAGCCTTAGTAAAATTAACAGTGAAATCAGGGAATACCTCTTCTGTGTCTGATTCTGAGTCTGAACCAGAAGCTTCGCCGTCTTCTGATATATTTTCCATGAGAGCTATGTTGACTCTTTGATCATCTGACTCTGAGTCAGCATTAGAAGTGTCTGAATTATCCCATGTTGCCATGAGGATTTTCTTCTTCTCCTTGAAGAACTTCTTTTTGGGCTTCTCCTTTTGAAGCCTTGGACAGTCACTTTTGTAGTGCCCTTGTTCATTGCACTCATAGCAGATGATGTCTTTGTTGTTTGACTTTCTGTGTCCTGAAGAAGCTTCAGATTTTCTGTGTCCAGAGGAGGACTCAGACTTTCTGTATCTGGAGGAGGATTCATTTTGATTCTCTGATCTTCTCGGTTTTTGAATTTTCTTTGTATCTGCTTCCATAGTTGATTAACTATTCTGGAGAGAAGAGACAATTCGTCTTCTTCTGATGAGGATCCATCAGAGGTTTCTTCCATAGCCTGCAAAACCTTAGAATCAGTTTTTTTGTCAAATTTTAATGCTATAGGCTTACCTTGCTTTTGAGGCTCGTCTTCTTCTAGCTCTATCTCATGACTTCTGAGGGAGCTGACAAGTTCCTCCAGAGATATCTTGTTGAGATCTTTAGCCTGCTTAAGTGCAGTGACCATTGGCCTCCATTGCTTGGGTAGACTTCTGATGATCTTCTTTACGTGATCAGCAGTAGAATATCCTTTTTCAAGAACTTTTAGCCCAGCAATAAGAATTTGGAATTTTGAGAACATTGCTTCTATGGATTCACTGTCTTCCATCTTGAATGCTTCATATTTTTGAATGAGCGCAAGGGCCTTGGTTTCTTTGACTTGTATGTTGCCTTCATGTGTCATTCTCAAAGAGTCAAACATGTTTTTGGCTGTCTCTCTGTTTAAGATTTTATCATATTCTGAGTATGAGATAGCACTGAGAATTATTGTTCTGGCTTTATGATGGTTTCTGAAATCATGTTTTTGCTGGTCAGACATCCCTTTTATGTCTATCTTCTGACCACTTTCATCTGCTGGATGTGTGTATCCATCAATTACCATGTCCCATAGATCGGCATCATGAGCCAGAAAGAAGCTCTCAATTCTGTCTTTCCAGTAGTCAAAATTTTCTCCATCAAAGATTGGAAGTTTGCCACTGATTCTGTCCTTGTCCTCATGTTAGTCATTGCTGATGTTTTGGCTTGGTCCCACCATAGTGTTTTTCTAAAGCTTGGATCTTGTACTGACACGGTTAAGTGTATGAACTCAGAACCAGGCGCTCTGATGCCAATTGAAGAAGTGAAAAACACAAGAATGGGGGGGGGGGGGGGGGGGTTGAATTGAAACTTAAAATCAAAAGCGCAGTAGACACAATATTTTTATCCGGGTTTGTTTAATCTCAAACTACTCCAGTCCACCCGCCAAGGTGATTTCGCCTCTCTCCAACGAGGACTTAATTCACTAATCAAAACTGATTACAACACAACTTTGTCAACTGCCAAAGTCTTCTTGAGTACAACCACAACCCGGTTTATCTCAAGGAAAACTAGCTTAATCAAGATAAAATAATCAACTGTGTATTGTTGTTTTTCCTTACAAAAACTGTATCACTACTGTGATATTTTACACAATTTTGAGCGTATATATGAATATGTAAGATTGCAGCATTTGAGAGATATTTGCCGTTGTGTGTCAAATCGTAAATGATTTTTCCTCTAAGCTTGTTTATATAGGCGTGGAAATCTTGTCCAACATAAAGCGTGATAATGGATGCTCAATGCTATTTCCATATTGAGAAGATTCTTGTCTGAATGAAGTCGTTGCATACGATGCTGTCTTAAATGAAAAGTAACGCTTCAGAACTTAGAATCTTGCATGCTGCAATTGCTTCAGAACATTGATGACTCAGATGTGAGGATCTGATGGTATATTAAACTTATGTTCAGAATCAGAGTATTCTTCACTTCAGCGCATATTCTGATCATCATTTTTCAGCGCAGATTCTGATCATCATTCTTCAGTGCAGATTCTGATCACCTCAGCTTGAAAGCTTCTGTAGCTTAATTTCTGATGTTGTTTCGGTCATAACTTCTGCATACAAAATAACACAAATTTAGAGTTCATATTTTTTCTTTGTGTTTGTTATCATCAAAACTCTAATTAAGAGTTGTAGAATCAAACTATGTTCTATCAAGTCCTATGCTGGTAAAGGGAAACAGAGAGCTGGTGATGACAAGAAGTCAAGTGGGGGATAAGCTTTTACTCTATTTAGGTGCTACAGGTGTGGTTTCGAAGGATATCGTGCTCCTTAGTGCACAAGTATTGATGTGAAGTGTTTCAAGTATGGCAAGCTAGGTCATAAGTCTCCTGATTGAAGAGGTGTTTCGAGTGTGACTTGCTACAACTGTGGTGAGCAAGGTCACATTAGTTCCAAGTGTGACAAGCCGAAGAAGGACTAAACTAGAGGGAAAGTATTTTCTTTATCTGCTTTTGAGACTTCTGCTGAGGATGGACTAATTCGAGGTACGTGTTTTATTAATGGTACACCTTTAATTGCTACTATTAATATTGGTGTGACACATTCTTTCATTTCTTTGGATTATGTTAAGAGGTTGAATATTGAGTTATCTGATATAAATGGAAGTATGATTATTGACACTCCTTCTATGGGTTTAGTGACTACTTCTTATGTGTGTTTGGATGATCCGTTGAGTATTTTTGGTAAATATTTTTTGATTGATTTAGTGTGTCTTCGATTATATCAACTTGATGTTATTCTTGGGATGAATTGGTTGGAATTTAATAATGTTTATATCAATTGTTTTGACAAGACGACTATCTTTCTTGATTCTAGTTTTAAGAGAGATTTGTTTATGTCTGCTAAGAAAGTGAATGAGTCTGTGCAAGATGGTGTTGTTTTGTAGGCTTTGATGGCAACATTGGAAATTTGTGGTAAAGCAACGATTATTGAATTGTCGATAGTTCAATATTTTCCTGAGGTATTTCCTGATGATGCAAGTGATTTTCTTCCAGAGCATGAGGTGGAATTTCTGATTGATTTGATTCTTGGTACTAGTTCGATATCGATTACTCTGTATCGGATGTCAGCATCTTATTTGAAAGAGTGAAGAGTCAACTTGAGGATTTTCTTGAGAAGAGGTTTATTCGTCCTAGTGTGTCACTGTGGGATGCACCTGTTTTGTTGGTTAAGAAGAAAGAAGGCACTATGAAGTTATATATGGATTATACACAACTAAACAAGGTGACTATAAAGAATAAGTATCTACTTCCGAGGATTGATGCTTTGATGGATCAGTTGGTGGGTGCTTGTGTGATTAGAAATATAGATTTGAGGTATGGGTATTATCAGATTTGTGTGAAGGTTGAAGATATTCAGAAGACTGCTTTTACAACAAGGTATGTTCATTATGAGTTCTGTGATGCTGTTCGGTGTGACCAATGCACCTGATGTATTTATGGAATATATGAACATGATTTTTCATCAATATTTGGACAAGTTTGTGGTTGTGTTTATTGGTGATATTTTTATCTATTCGAAGAGTGAAGAAGATCATGCTGAGCATCTAAGGATTGTATTATTTGTGTTGAAGGAGAAGAAATTGTATGCTAAGTTTTCTAAGTGTGAATTATGGTTGAAAGAAGTGAGTTTCCTTGGTCATGTGATATCAAGTGGTGGTGTTTCTGTTGATCCGTCGAATATTGAGGTTGTGTCTCAATGGGAAGCTCCAAAATCTATTTCTGATATTAGAAGTTTTCTTGGTTTAGCAGGTTATTATCAGAAATTTATTGAAGGTTTTTCCAAGTTAGCTTTTCCATTGACGCGGTTGACTATGAAGGGTCAAACTTTTATTTGGACCGCACAATGTGAAGTTGTTTTTCAAGAGCTTAAGAGAAGGTTGACAACCTCTTCTATTTTGATTTTTCCTGATCCTGCAGAACCTTTTGTGGTTTAATGTGATGCTTCTTTGATGGGTTTAGGAGGTGTGTTGATGCAGAATCAGAAAGTTGTAGCTTATACTTCAAGGAAACTTAAATTTCATGAAAGGAATTATCCGACTCGTGATTTAGAGTTAGCTTTTGTTGTGTTTGTATTGAAACTTTGGAGGCATTATCTATTTGGATCAAGATTTTATGTGTTCAGTGATTACAAAAGTTTGAAGTATCTGTTTGATCAGAAAGAGTTGAACATAAGACAGAGAAGATGGTTGGAATTCTTGAAGGATTATGATTTTGGTTTGAATTATCATCCTGAGAAATCGAATGTTGTGGCTGGTGCATTAAGTAGGAAGTCTTTGCATATGTTAATGTTGATGGTACGAGAGTTGGAATTACTTAAGAAATTTCGAGATATGAGTTTGGTTTGTGAAGAGACTTATTCTTGTGTTAAGCTTGGTACGTTGAAGCTTACTAGTGGCATTCTTGATGAGATTAGAGAAGGTTAGAAATCTGATTTGGTTTTGGTGGATAGATTGACGTTGATCAATCAGGGTCGAGGTGGTGATTTCTGGATTGATGAGAAGGGTATTATGAGATGTCGTGATAGAGTTTGTGTTCTGGATTTGGTTGATTTGAAGAGGCATATTCTTGAGGAAGAACATCGTAGTGGATTGAGTATTCATCATGGAGCTACTAAGATGTACCAAGATTTGAATAAATTTTTTTGGTGGGTAGGTATGAAGAAAGAGATTGTGGAATTTGTGTATTCTTGTTTGACTTGTCAGAAGTTGAAGATTGAGCATCAGAAGGCATATGGTTTGTTGCAACCGTTAACTATTCCTGAATGGAAATAAGATAGTATTTCTATGGATTTTTTCTGGTTTACCTAGAACACCGAGTAATTGTGAAGCTATTTGGGTTATTATGGACAGGTTGACGAAATTTGCACATTTTATTCCGATGAGAATGGATTATCAGATGGAGAGACTTGCAAATTTTTACATTGAGAGGATTGTAAGTTTGCATCGTATTCCATCAAGTATTGTTTTAGATAGGGATACAAGGTTTACTTTGAGATTTTGGGAAGGTTTGTAGAATGCTTTGGATACGAAGTTGTGTCTGAGTTCTACTTATCATCCGCAAACAAATGGTCAGACTGAGAGGACGATTCAGTCACTTGAGGATCTTTTAAGAGCATGTGTATTTCAACAAGGAGGTTCTTTGGATAGTTACTTGCCTTGGATTGAGTTTACATATAACAACAGTTTTCATTCGAGTATTGGAATGGCACCGTTTGAGGCTTTGTATGGTAAAAGGTATAGGACGCCTTTGTGTTGGTATGAATCTGGAGAGAATGTTGTGGTTGGATCTGAGATAGTTCAACAGACTACGAATAAGATTAGGATGATTCAGGAGAAGATGAAAGCTTCTCAGAGTCGTCAGAAGACTTATCATGATAAGAGGAGGACAAATCTTAAGTTTTAGAAGGGAGATCATGTTTTTCTTAGAGTTACTCTGGTAACGGGTGTTGGCCGAGCTTTGAAGTTGCATAAGTTGATGCCACGTTTTATTGGTTCTTATCAGATTCTAGAGAAGGTGGATGAAGTGGCTTATCAAATTGTTTTTCCACCGTCACTTGTTAATCTCCATGATGTGTGTCATACCCCAAATTTACCCTACTCTTATATTATATTAAGGGTTATTTTTAAATAAATCGTATTATATAATTTTTATTTCTATAGGGGGAGTAAAACATGGAAAGGGGTGTTTGATTTAAAATGGACAATCAATATCTGATGGCCCATTAGGTTTTTAAAAGAGGGTATAATTCAAGTTAAAAAGGGAGGTGTTTTGTTTTAACCAAGGAGGTGTGAACAAATCGTTTTCATCAATAAGGCTCATTTAGGTTTTTGAATAAGGTTGGAAGGGCGTATAAAAGCAATGTGTTTTTTTTTGTTGAGGCCCATAGCAAATTATTTGTGAGGGGCCAGTAAAGTGAACTTCTGGTCCATTTCAATTTTCTTTGATTTACTAAAATCATTAATAAATTATTATTATTAACATTATATTTTAACCCTTAATTAAAAATGGTGTTGGTTTTTGTTAAAAGAAAAAAATATTGAAAGTTATTTTGCAATAGTCCAAACGCTTAAGGCCCAGTCCAGGTCAAAACAAAACGGCCTAATCCAAACCAAAGAAAAAAACATATTTTTTGTTGCAGACCTAAAACATGTGTTGTATCGTTCATTAAGGAAAAATGCAGGTTTTAGAAACAAATATTGTACGATTTAGAAAGGAAAAAACATGGGTTTTATGGTAACACTTATTGTTCAAATCTTGAGTAATGAACGTGTTTCTAAAACAAACATTAACAATTTAATACTGAACTAATTACAGAAATTGGCCAAAATGAAAACGGAAACAAATCAGAGCCTTTTGTGAATTACAAACAGAATTAAGGGCAATTATAACATGAATCAAGTTACATTCAGAAAATTTCCTAAATTAGTCCACAATAACGACAACATTAATTTGTTTCCTTAAACCATGAACCCTAATTCACTATAAAACCTAAAGAAGAAATTGACAGATACAAAAATTACAGGAAGAGGAATAAATAGAAACAATCGTTACAGGAAAAATTACAGGGGAAGGAAAGAGAAATATTTACAGAAGAAAAAATATCGTTACTGTGCTCACCATCGCTCCTAGGGTTTCAATATCCGAAACCCTAGTCTTGCTCGAACCATCACTGCTGACACTTTCATCATCACCTTCATCGTCATTCAATCTGCCATCATCATTCGTCATCACCTGCGAATCAAGAAGGGAAAAAGAATCAGAAGGCGAGATCAGAATAGAGACGAAAAAGAACACGATGATGTAAAAGAATCATTGAGCTTCTTTTCTTTTTTATGTTATTATGTTGGGGCTTGTGGGTTGTGGTACCGCAGACAGAATAATGGGAAGAGCGCCACCGCCGGAGTCTCGAAGGATTATGGTTTGTGGTGAGAAAGGAAAAGAGAGTTAGGTGAGAAGATGAAAGAAAGCGCTCAAAGGGAGAGGGATAAAGAGAGAATAACAAATGATTTTTTTTTTGTTTTGTAAGAATAAAACATATTAAGTTTTATAATCCTACGCGTGTCATCTCATCGCATTACTGTGTTCCCCTCGATCTCAGCCTCACAATCATCATCATATGCCCCTCAATACACACATCCATGATATCCCATGCATCCTCCCATACGGAGTCCACACGGACTCCTCAAACCATCTTGGATCTGGCCCATTAGCTATTAGCACCCTCTCTTGTTATCAATTTTGTACGCAGCACAAAATGCACACCTCCCTTGCCTAATGGGCCAAGTCCAAAATCTGGACTTGGGCCCCCTCCTTCTCGCACCCTCCTTTTACTACATAGACAAAAAACAAACCCCCTATCTTTTGGGCCCGAATTCAATATCTGAATTCAGGCCCATGCTTTTAACACCTCCTATATTACTACCCAACTATTTTTACACCCCACGCTTTATTTATTTTTATTTATTATTTTATTCTATAATTTTTATATTTTATATTTTCATAATATACTTATAATTTTAATATTATATTTATGAATTAAATGATTATTTTCCAACTTATAAAAATATTATTTATTTTATTTGCATTAAATTATCTTTTAATAATGCATTTTAAATAAGATATTTTTTACAATTAATACATAAAAAATACTTAACCAACCACAAGTTATTTTCATAAATTAAATTAATTCAATAATTAATTTTCGAAAGAGATTACAAAGCATATTCCAATTAACTACATGCTTGGTCCAAAATCTCCGCTATTCACACACCCAAACTAAGTACACGGGAAATTCAAACATTTTTTGTAATCTATAAAAAACACAAATCAACCACAAACAATAAAATGGGACTCTGATTCCTCCTAATTAAAATTAAAACCCTTTTCCCCCTAATGAATAATTAAGACCCTTTTTCCTAAAAAAATGTCCTTCTAAACCTAGTATCCCTGTAAACAAGGTAGATGAGGGATGCCTCACACTTTCCCTTTATCTAGAACCGAGTTAACGGCCTAGAATCTCTAACTTATTTAGGGTTATCCTTTATATTCCCTTTATTAGGATACAAATTAAGGGTGGCGACCCTAATTTTAAAACCAGTTACAACAATGTATTACATGTGTCTAAGTTGAGGAGACACATTGCGGATCCGTCTCATATTGTTCAATTAGATGATGTGCAAATGAGAGATAACTTGAATGTGGAGACATCACCTATGGGTATAGAGGACCGAGATATGAAGTAACTTTTTGGTAAAGAGATTTCCTTAGTGAAGGTAGATTGGGGAGGATCGGCGGGTCGAAACGTGACTTGAGAATTGGAGAGTGGGATGAGAGATTCTTATCTTGAGTTGTTTGTTTGAGGTAAATTACGAGGACGAAAATCTTTTAATTGGGGGAGAGTTGTAACACCCCTTTTTTCTTTAGTAAATTATTTTATTAATTATTATTTGACATAGTAATTAATTAAATTGTGTGATTTTGTGAATATTTGGATTAATTGTTTAATTGTGTTTTGGGTCAATGAATGTTAGAATAGAAATATTGAGTATTGGGCCTTAAATGTCACATTAGAATGGGTGGCTGAAATAAGCCCATTAGTGAAATAAGGGTTAGTAAGAGTTGTAAGAGAAAATAGAATTAGAATTGTAAAACAAGAGAAGAGAAGAAAATTAGAAAAGAAGAAAAGAAGGGAGAAGAGAAGAGGAAAAGCTTAGAAAGGATCTACATCTAAGGTAAGGATGGGATTTCTTATTATTTTGGGATTACATATGAGTATGTAATGGGTAGTAACATGAATTGGGAATTTCAATTTCAATTTCTAGGTTTTTGATATACTTAGGTTTTAACATGTGAATCATGAATTGATGTGTGGAAATCATGTTTTAATGTTAGTAATGGATACTACATGTTAGATATAAGTCATAATACATTTAATTGGTGAAAAATGGGTGTTAGAATGAATTTTGGGTGAAAATTACGTAGCAAGACAAAACTGTCCGCAAGCAGATTTTTCTGCATAATCACATTACACGTGATTCCAATATCAGATTTTTCTACATATGTTTTGAGTCGTGTGTGTCGATGTAAAATGTGAATTGGTGTGCATTATGTGATATTGGTGTGAATGTTACATATGTGGTATTTGTGATTTGACTATCTTTGAATCTTGTATCGTTGAGCAATGTTGTATATGTGATCATGTGAATTATGTTGAGATATGCTGAATACATGATTATGTGAAGTGTGATGAATTCTTTTAATGTATGTTTATTATGCATTACTTATTATTATATATTTCTATAATTATATGAATTCTCACCCTTTTGTTGGAATGATGTTTTATACGACATCACTCAGGTACCGAAGTTAGTGGCATTTCTAGCGAGGATTAGACGGAAGAGCTAGTTGCTATTTATCTATTTTCTTAGGTAGTGAGTCATTGCTTTGGTCTATGTAACACAGGGAACTTTTGGATTCATGTTATGTTTATGATATTCATGTTTAGTTGAGAGATGTTGTTATACTCTCTGGATATTATGTTTGATTGAGATGTATGTGATGATGGCCTTTAGTGCCTAGTATTTCATGATATGATTGTCAGTATGAGATTTCAATCATTAATATTATTATTTTGAGTTAAGAATTATTCCGCTGCAAGATGCTTAAGTGTTATGGTATGGAACATGATTCTAAATGCGTGTTATGAATATGACAAGTGTATTAGATTTGTTGTCGTGAAGTAAATGTGACGCCCCTTTGTGATGTGCATGCTAATTTACTCTAATTATGTTGTATATATATACGGGGTAGAAAGGGGGTGTTACAGCAGTGACTACTGTACCAGACCAAGATGTCATGACATCTACTTCAACATCTGGCTGAAACTTTAGCAAACCTGTTATGACAATTGACAAGAATGATGTAACGTCTTGATCAACATCAGTAGAACCATGTTTTAGCAAAAAATATGCCAACACTTAAACCATGGAACTAACAATCTCCCGCTTTGGAAATTTTTGGATAAAACAACCAAAAGCCAATTACAATTGGAGAGAGGAATAAAACCACAAGGAATACGACCAAAGAGTAATAACACCACAAAACATGTATCAAATATACACCCGTTACACAACACAAGCTACATGTTGAACATGTAAACTTTTACATGAGAAAGAAGATGGATATTACTCCCCTCAACCACATAACCAGTTCTTGTCATAGAGATATGAATCTCCCACTCAAGAACACAACACATTAGAAGCACATGCAGCAGAAGCAACACACATAACTCAGAGCACAAGACACAACAATGCTCATAAATCATACCATAAGACACAACATATCTGACACAATAGACAAGACAGGATGTTGTAACATCCTATAAGACATCTTGCAACAACTACAATAGAAGTAGCAGAAATAGAACAGACTCAAGACACACATAACAGACAGTCATGCTCCCCCTAAAGTGTTGCATAACGCAAATAACACTTGACTAGACTCAATGACACCCTTTCTCCCTCTTTTTAGCCAAAAATTGACAAAAAACAAAGTGAAAAGAAACTGACACAAAAGAATCAAAACAAGTAAGAATTGATTCAAGACAAACAAGGAAAGACTCAAAACTGAATCAAAACAAACAGACCATATGCTTGATACAAGACCAATTGCACCAAACTGTCTCAAAAGAAAGGAAAAAAGAAATGGACTCACCCAAAGAGAACCAATCTAAGGGGAAAAATGATTCACCCAAATAGAGCAGCCCAAAAAAATTGACCCAAACAAAACTAAGTCTCTTCAAAGAGAAAAAAATTAATGAGAAAGAAAATAAACAGGACTCTTCAAGATTGACTCAATAAATATAAAACAGAGAAAAAAACACATTTTTTTTGTTTTGTTTTTTTTATAACAAATTACATATAACAGCTATCCAACACACCTTCTTGAGTCAATGAAATTGGCCCAATCCTGATCAACATCTGAGTTTGAATTAAGTATATGCACATGGTTTTTCTCGAGGGAATTCACCTTGATTATAGGTGTTTTCTGTCTTAGATGTTCCAGTAGATGTTATAACATTTGTTACAGTGTTGAACACTACTTTCTTTGAACCAAAATCCACTTCCTTCTTAAATTCCAATAGAACAATTTATTTTTGCATCGGCAATATTGAAACATAGCTTGTGAGGATGGTGGGGTTGTAATGTCTTTAAATACAAGGAGAGTTACTTAGGTTGCAATGAAACCTTGCTTGTAACAACAATTCAATCAATGAAAGCATTTTTGGAAGAAGATAAGATCACCCTTAGAAACAGTGAACCACTCACAAAAGGAGAAAGATACATGTTCTTGTTTAGCTTTCTCTTTTTCCAAGCTTTGACTGCTTTAATAATGTTAAAACATTAGAAATGACATTTACCATACCGTTGTAAATGATTCTTCTTAGATTGCATACTCCACTAGGTGAAAGAATATAATTGGTTGACCGTCCAAACAATTACTCCAATGATTCTTCAGTAGTGCAATTCCAAAATCACCCCTCATATTCTCAATGTAACTTGCACCTCAAGTTATGATTAAAATACTTTCAAATCTTCTTAACCATAGAAAGTTTAACAGTGTCAATATAAGCCAGTAGTAAGATCCCTGACACACTGGTTACTTTGTTCTATAAGCAGAATAAAATCCTTGTACCTTGATTGCAGTAGCATGTCACACTACAATGGCATGACATTCAGTTTCACATTGCACTCTTTTAGTAATCAACCAAATTAAAAATACATCTTTTTTCAGCAATGTATCTAATCTTAAAGATATACCAGGATTCAATTATTTCTAATCCAAGTGACTAGAATATCCTCCACTAATATAATCTTCTTTAGACTTGGCCAACAGCCTTTTACTCCAAGACTTACAATCATTCAATATTTCATCTCTGAAACACTTGATGATCATAGACCAAGACAAACTCCAAATAATGAACTCCCCTTTTAAAATGTTTTCTTGAGAGTTTCCTTATTCAGTACCTCTTAACACTTTAGAATCTTCCACACAATGGAGTAAAAAACTAATGTGATTATGTTCCAACATCTAGTTGAACATTAGTATCTTTCTCAATGAACACATAACTGATTTTGATCATAAATTTAATCATCAATAAAAGTACTTCTCCCAATATAGTAACTTAGAAATATACCTTATTCTCAGTCAATGATTAAATAAGAACCTTTGAAGACTTCACATATACTAGATTTACTTTGTTATAGGACACAAAAGAAAAATCATTATATCTTTCTATCCACCAGGACACTCACCTTGCATTGAACCAAACAAAAACATAGGACAATTTCTAGAACTTTAGCAATTGTCTGATGTTGCACCTTCTTATGAGACATCTTGACTTCTTCTTTCTTGAGCACCAAGTAAAAGGATAAACAACTAAATACTTGTAAAATCCATAATTAGCGATTATTCTTAAATCCCCATAAGAACTTCATACACCTCATTAGTGACATAAAATTCTTCCTTGATGACATATACCTTCAGACCTTGATCACACAACTGACTTATGTTTATCACAATAGTCATCAGTCCTTGAGTAAGAAGAAAACCAATTACCAAAACTTAGCGAATTCATCCTGAATTCTCTAGTTACCCAATGTCCTTAAACTTCCCTTTTAGTGTCATTAACAAAGTAACATTTGATTCGAGTGAGACTTAAACAAACCACAAGAACCACTTTTACTGCAGTTAAGTGTATGGAAATGTAAGTGTCAAAATATCAATCATCTTGGTTGAAATTATAAGAAGGTGCGATGAAATAAGGCAATTAACTCCTTCCCTGAGTTTTAACCACTGTTTGGTTAAACAATACTAAACCTGACCTTTGAGAAGTTAACCAAAATTGTTTAAATCAACTTATCATAGAAGAGATATCTGCAATGCAAGTATATGCCTGTAGCATGAGTAAGTTGATGTCCAGCATAATGTTAAGACATTAAAATTGACATCCTTGACTCAACTTGCCTTTTGATAAAACAACCTTTTGTCACTTGAGTTTTTCTTTGATAATCCTAGATAGAAAACCTAACACTTCCAATAATCTTTCCTTTAGAAGAAACCTCCTTCAACAGAACTGAACTATCCTTATAGACTTGATCTTTGATATCCAGTTTTAGGATTAACATAGTCACTTCACCTTGCAAGTTATAGATGGTAGACAAAATCCTTCATTCTCTTAAGACATAAGATCAAAAATAACTCACCTTATATTTCTTTATGGTTGATAACACTTTTTATTCTAGATAGACAGATCTTTGAATAAAATATTCAGCATATCATGAGATAATTCTTCAAAATAGAAATCTTCATTAGAAATCCATCTTCCAATCAATCCAGATATAAAAAACCTATAAAGTTGCTTTTGAGATAAGTAGAGCATTATACTCTACAGAGATCCAAGGCCACCACACTCATGATAATGCTTTGAGATTGATTGATCTATACTCTAGTTCCAATCTTTTTCTTTTAGCATCACAGACATGCTGAAGTTAGTTCAGATGTTCTTGACATTTGGTCCAGACATCCTGTTCAAACTCTTCAACACCTGATTGGATTTCCTTCCAAGGAACACAACAATAATAAGAAAACGTTCATTAGAGACCAGGGTATAATTTCCTATAAGTTGAAAAATAATGCTCTTGTTTTTGTTCAATAGCTTGTCACTATCATATCATACCTCTTGATTAGAAACCTGAGAAAACTTCTTCTTGATTATCTTCATATCTGAATACTTTTCTTCCAAACACACTTAGATGTGCCTTTATGAGTGGACTTGAGAAATTCCCAAGTATCTTTTACTACAATACAAGTGATGCAGAGAACTTACCAATTTCATTGAACAAGAAGTTGATAATTTCAGAGTGATAAAGAACCAACTCAAACTCTTCATTTTTATCTCTTCAGAACCAAGAATCTCATATCTTAATAATTCTTCAAGCTCTGTTGTCTATTGATAACCATAATGCTATTAATCCAATCTTCCAAAAAGAATAGTAGTACCAGAAAATACTCCATGAAGCTCATCCAATGGACTAGGGTGCCTGCTCGGAAACCAATTGAAATTTCTCTGGTACTGACAATACATGGTAATACTGACATTCCTACATCAGAACAATGTCTAGGCAGATGTTACAACATCCTATTTGACATCCTGAACATGTTTATCAAGTTATAACATATATTGAATTTTAAAATGAAGAATGATAAATAAAACATAGAGTTGTTAACCCAGTTCAGTGCAACATCCCCTACATTTGGGGGCTACCAAGCCAAGAAGGAAGTCCACTATTAGCAGTATTAGTTCAAAGCTAAACAATCCCAATTTACAATGTCTCGCTTAATCACTACCCAATACAACTTCTACCTGGGAACCTCCTAAATATGAGAAATCCTCATCTCACTTCCTAAATCACATTAGTGATATCTAACTCTCCCAATCCCAGTGATTGTATCAAGAATAACTAAACAAGAAAATCATACTTCCATTACAATACTTAGCCAAGACTCTTGACTAAGAACAATACTTGGATTTTATTAAAAGCTTCATCCAAGAACAATACTCACCTCATTTCCTAAAGGCTTATGAGTGAGAGCATAATGTCGACCACAAGTATCAAAAGATACAAGGGTGATTTACACCACACAATACATAAGAGACTCTCAAAACCTAAGACTATTTTTTATTCCCTTAATTTTACAATCGTTGAAAGAACTAATTACATTAGGTTAGGCCTTTCCTTTAAATACACCTTTGTAGTCCATGGGCTTAAAATTCTGAATCCAGAAGTTTCTTGATCCATAAGCTGAGTGATGCATCAACTGTGCAGTAAAATCTCCTTAAATATTAGAACAAATAATACAACGCTTCCTAAATTGTCTAAAGGCCCAATTTAGTAACTAATGTACAACTAGAGATATAAAATCGGTTCCAAATTAAATCTTCTTGACCTGCAAAATAAACTGAGATATATCCAAAAGAAATATCAAAGAATCAAATCAAATCAGTCAAGATTTAAAACAGCAACGCTTGCTGTACCAGACCAAGATGTCATGACATCTGCTTCGATATTTGGTTGAAACACTCATAGCAGTAAAACTGTTATGACAGTGTACAAAAATGTTGTAACATCTTGATCAACACCAGTAGAACCATGTTTTAACAAAAATTATGCCAACACTAAAACCATGAAACTAACAAAAGTGATAAAGAAAATAAAGTCCTACGTTATTACATGTCTATGGGATGAGGGGAGCATTTTGACCCACCGAGGGGGGATGAATCACACTAAAGTTTTACAATTTCAATGGGAAATGTGAACAAATTACCCACAATGGGGGGATGGAACCAAAAATTAATACAAAATGAAAATTGTTACAATTATTACATACAATACACCCACACAAACATACAATTAAATCAACCAAACACAAATGCAAAATTGATGCAAAATTAAAACATATCTAAAATATGGTAAAAAGATGGTGAAAAAAGTCAAGCAAGTTTGCATGAAAAAACTATTATAGGAGAACCTAGAAATGACCAATGTTTCTAATCAAATCTTAATTAAAAATTAAATTAAAACTGATTCTAATTTTTTATTTTTTGTTTTTGTGAAAATAAAAATTAGATTCAATTGAAATTAAGATTTAATCTAGAATTATTCTAACAACAAAATACATGGAAAAAAACACAAAAAAGAAATGGTAAAATAAGCAAATCAAGGGGTGTAAGATCATGAACATTGGTAAATATGATTACTCTAGATTTTATTGGAACATCTTTTTGTTACTATTTTGTTATTATAGACGATTACTCTAAATTTTATTGGATAATCTTTTTGTGTAGTAAAGATGAGACATTTTTGGCTTTCACACGTTTTGCAATGTTATCCCAAAACAAATTAAATTCAAAAATCGTTGCTATATGAAACAATCATGGAGGTGAATTTGAAAATCATATCTTTGAGGAATATTATGATAAATATGATATTGAATATAACTTTTCAGCTCCTAGGGTTCCAGAAAAAATAGTGTTGTGGAGCGCAAAAGTTGTATTTTAGAGGAGTTGGCAAGAACAATGCTCAATGATAGTTGTCTACTTAAATACTTTTGGGCCGATACTATTGGCACAATGTGTTATGTCTTAAATATGATACTTATACATCATATACTAGACCAAAAAAACATATCAACTTTTTAAAGGTAGAAAATCAAATTTATCACATCTTCATGTATTCAGATGCAAATGTATTGTTTTAAACAATGGTAGGATAACCTTGGAAAATTGGACGCGAAAGGCGATGAAGGTATCTTCCTTGGATACTCTCAATATATTAAAGCTTATAGAGTATATAATAAGAGATTACTTATTGTTGAAGATTGAGTTCATGTTACTTTTGACGAGTCTTTCTCGAAGAATGTCAAAAAAGGTATTTCTTTTCATGGTACCAGTCCATCTATGAAAGACATACTCAAGGACACCGAAGAAGGAATTGATCAACCTAAATCGGTGAAATATGAAGAGGAGGAAGATGACGATCCTAAAAAAAGAAAGATGACATTCAAATATTATGGATGATCTCCCCTTGGAGTGGATAACTTCCAAGGATCATCCCATCGACAACATTCTTAGGGACATCACCAATGTTATAACTACTCGCTCTAACATAAGTAATTTATGTTATCACTTTGGATTCATGTCCCAAGTTGAACCTAAAAATAAAAAAGATGCCTTACTTGATGAGCATTGGCTTATGGCCATGCAAGATGAGTTAAATCAATTTGAAAGAAATGACATTTCAGACCTTGTCCCTCGTCTGCTAGATCATCAATTCATAGGCACCCGATGGGTTTTTAGAAATTAACTAGACAAACACAGAGTGATAACTAGAAACAAGGCATGAATAATGTCTCCAGGATATAACCAAGATGAGGGCATTTATTATAAGGAAACTTATTCTTCGGTTGCTTGACTCGAGTCCATACGCCTTTTACTAGATTTTGCATGGTCTAACAATTTCAAGTTATTTCAAATGGATGTGAAGAGTTCTTTCCTTGACAAACACATTAATGAGGAAGTGTATAATGATCAACCTCCCAGTATTAAAAATTATAAGTATCCTAATAATTTTTATAGTCACAAAATTGGTTGCAAAATGTTATAGTGACCGATTTTGAAGTTTTTTATGTCTCTAATTCAGTCACTAAAAGCGAATTTTCTAGTAGTGATATTTGGTTCTAATAACATGCACTTGGTCAAGGAGTTTTCTAAGATTATGCAGAGGGAATTTGAAATAATTCTAATAGGGGATTTGAACTACTTTCTCAGACTCCAAATAAAACAACTCAATAAAGGAACGTTCATGTGTCAAACAAAGGATTGTCACGAATTGCTAAAATGATTCGGTATGGATGGGGCTAAATCAATTGACACTCCAATGCTAACAAACGGTAACTTGGATAAATATGTAAATTGTAAGGATGTGGATGTGAAGAAATATAGAGGTGTGATTGGATATCTTTTATATCTTACTACATGTAGGCCCGACATCATGTTTAGCATTTGTATGTGCGCCTGGTATCAATCGATTCCCAAGGAATCAAATTTAAAAGCAGTTAAGCACATCCTTAGATACCTTCATGGTACGTCACAGTATGAACTTTGGTATTCCAAAGGAAGAAATTAAAATTTAATTGGTTATTCTGATTACGACTTTGCTGGTTGTAAGTCAGATAGGAAAAGTACTAGTGGAATGTGTCACATGTTTTCAAATTCCTTAGTCAGTTGGCATAGCAAGAAACAATTTTTTGTTGCTTTATCAACGACCGAGGCAAAATATGTTAAAGCCAATAGTTATTGTGCTCAAGTTTTGTGGCTCAAAAAATAATTACTTGACTTTGATATTAAACTTTCACATGTTCCTATAATGTGCGGCAACACTAGTGCAATTAACCTGACGAAAAATCCCGGTGTCACATTCTCGCACTAAGCATATTGAGATTCGTCACCATTTCCTACGTGACCATGTTGAAAAAGGGGATATTGCATTTGAGCATGTTGATAGTGAAAATCAACTTGTGGATATCTTTATAAAACCTCTTGCAACCGAACCATTTTTCAATATTCGAAGGGACTTAGGGATTCTTGATATCTCAAATGTTGCCTAAATATATCTGTCGCATACACTCTATATACATTGCTCTAACTTTCATTTTAGAGTTTCATACTATGCGAGTGCATCCTCCGTTCCATTTATCTATGAGGTAATTTCGTTTCTTTTTCTCCTTGAAAGTAAGCCCTTTTCAATGCAATGTTGTTTATGTTCCAAATGCTTGATATGCTCAATATATGATATATTTCATGAATGTTCACTTCCAAAAATTTCAATTCAGAATTTTAATATATGTCAATTTATATGCTTATAGTGACTTCGTGCTATTGATTCTTTCTCATTTGAAGTATATGTTATTGGTGTACAAACATGTTTTTTATTATTATTTCTTGTAATTCATGTAATTTGAGCATGTTTAGTGCAAATGCAATTATTTATGAAGTCATGTCTCATTTTATGATAGCATCTTTGGTTTTGGTTTTAGTGGTGATGTATTTTTCGCTAAGCTAGGCACATGTGTGTGTAGCATCGAGAACACCATTGTAAAATGTTGTGTAATCGTGACCTTTTTTTTATGCGACTCAAGAGTTTTCTAGTGCATTGTATTCATAATTTTTTATGCCTTTTCATTTTTTCTTATGGTGATGTGTATTTCCTGTTGTTTATGTTTAACTTTGTATATGGGTATATGTAAGTGCATGTGCTTATTTTTACAAAATACCTCTGTGTGATATATTAGTATTTATGTGATAAATGATACATCTCATGGTGTGATTTGTATATTTTTAATGTTGTCAAAGGGGGATAAGCATATGCGAGACGAAGTTGGGATGCACATATTCAGGGGATCCTTCATGAAGACATGAAATGCTTTGTTGCAAATTTTTCCATCATCAAAAAGGGGGAGTATGTGAGTGCACTTGCCCATTAGATATTTTGCATGATGTCAAAACTAGGATAACCTTAGAATTATTGTATACTGAATGATATCTCTTAGTTTTTATGTGCACCTTTGCATTAAGGATCTTAGAATGCATTTAAAACATGTTTAGAAAAGGTATCGTGCATTAAAAATGAGTTTTTACATGAAAAACAGGTCTATGTGTCGACACATATGATATATGAGTCGAAACATGTGAATCAATAATAAAGTATGTAGCTTATGTAAATATGTGTCGACACATCCATCACTTGATGTTGTACCCCAAAATTTGCCCTCTCCTTTCTCAAGACTTTTTCTCACAAGGTTTTCCATGGCTCAAGTTTGTAGCACTGATACATCAATTTAAGTTTGGAATTGGCACAAGGGAAAAATAGTCAAAATGCACACTGAAAAGTCAAACTTTGACTTTTGGATCTAAATCAAGTGACAAGAATCATATTTCATCAAGACATGTTAAAATATGAAGTTTGTTTCATCAAGAAAATCAAAAGTCAAAATTCCATGTACTTAGAAATTTTTCTAAGTGTTTAGGAAATATGATAAGCTCATAACTTCTGACCAGATTTTCACCATGACGCAAGATGATTCTGAAAGAACTTATAACACAAGAGTTGTAGGTCTAAATGAGATCTCAAACATCGCAGAACAAAACTTCTCTTAGAAATGCTGGGATTTCAAGTTATGAATCTTTGAAGGCATGTTCATGAAACCGAAGCACTCAACAAATTCTGGACACTTCCAAAACAGAGCTTGGTTAGAACTTCTAGGATAGTTTTCATGAAGGTTCAACCAGAGTTTGCAAGATTAATTCAAATAAAGTCTACAAATCGTGTTACAAGCTTTCTGAAAAGTCTGAGAACTCCTTTAGAACAAGCTGGAGCAGGTAGATTCAAAGATCAGAAGTTGGATGCTTGTTCTAAGTTACGTTGATGTTGAACTTCTGATCTAGATGAAGCTATGACATATTGCAGGATTTCTGGTTTGATAAATCTCATCATTATTTAATGCTCACACCCACTTTTGAGTCTTTATCCAAATGACTTCCCCACGCATGGCATAGAAGTACCATTGATGTCCTTGAAAAGCAAACTTTTATACAAGAGTATGTTGGGCCCATGCTTTGATTTTTTTTCAAAGGGTACTTTTCCTTAATTCATGCTTACAAATCCAGCTTAGGCACGACTAAAAGATGCTAACCACTATACTTATTTAACTTGCTTCAAGAACAAGTCAGTGCCCTAGCATGATGGTTGTACCCTTGACTTCTCCAAGCTACAAAATCCTTGCCTATAAATTGAACTTCATTTGCAACTGTAAAGAGGTCGAAAAATTGAAAAGACAAAGCCTTGAAACTTTGCTAAAAATTCCAGAAATCCGAAACTGCAAACACAAATACAAAACCTGCTAGTTTTTTATTCTTGCATTCAAACTCCAATTTTTCTCAAGTGTTTCTTCACCAAACCATCCATACAGCTTCTGATATACATTTAGAAGCCGTCCTAACTTATGTTTGCATACTGTAACACGTTCTCCATCAATCTCCACCTCAAAAGTCAGAACTTTGCTTCTTGGCTGTTCCAGAATTTTTCAGCCATTCATAGCACAAGTTAAAGATTGTTCCAGTTTGCTGAGCACGTGAGGAGGCTGATCAGAACATCACAAGCAGTTAGAACCATGCTCTAGTTCACAGAACCTTTTCCATCTACAAGGTAAGCTTCTGCTGACTCTCATCATATTACTTAGGCATTGTTAGATTTTTATGTTCAAAAATACAATGTAGACATACTGACTCTGATTCTGTACATATTCATAGATTTTATGTATTTTTTCCTAAGTAGAGAGAACTTCAGTTCCGAGCTTCTTGAGGAAATTAGGATTCAGAATTAGGATTAACAAAATTCATGCTTGCTTCTGACTTGTATTTCTGACATCTTATATTTCTGAAATATGATGAAATTTGCCATAACTGCTATGTTTGCATTTTCTATTTTCTGTTGAAAAATGACTACATTGCAGATGCTTTGATTAGCATGGAGAAGGAGATGAAGTTCATCATTAGAGTTTACTTTGTGATATATGTTTATACTTCTGCTTCTAACACCGGATGTACAGCCACCCCAGTGGTAGAAAGTTTGCGCATAAGACATTAGTGCTAAGGGTCCTGGGTTCTAGCCCTAGAAGCGTCTTTTTTAGGATCATTTATTGAAATTTTTACCCATTTATCTGTCAGACAATATTCCTTGATCAGAACTTCTAGATATCCTCACCCAACAACATTATCACCTCACTCTCTCAAACAATCAGAACTTCTTACTTGCCAGTGATATTAGAACTTCTAGGTTCCCAGTTGCACTAGAGCTTCTAAACTCCTTCAGCAATCAGAACTTCTAGGCTTTCCTTTGTTCCCAGCAACCTCAGAACTTCAGTGTACCCAGACCCAGAACTTCTGACCTTCTCCATTTCTACTAACATGTTATTTCTGATTTTGCAGCGCACCAGAGTTAGAGTTTCTACCTCTTATTTTTGTCCCTTTTAGCAATGTGCTGATTCTGACCCCTTTTTCTCTTATTATGTTATTTTATCTTTAATAATCAAAAACACCAAAAAATATTTTTGTATTCACATACTTTATTTTATCTCTTTTAAAACCAAAAGATCAAAAATATTTTCTCAAGCAAACTTATTTCTTTTCTTAACAAAAACAAAACAAGTCAATTTTACATTTCTTGTACATTATTTCAATATGGTTGTAATAGATAATTAGGTTTAATTTCTTGCAATCCCCATTTGTAAATTTTTACACCCCATCCCTCTAATGATTGAAATAGCATAGAATATTTATTTTCCGCAATTTATCGCTTTCATATAAATGCTAGTAAAGTAGGATTTGTATGGGAAGATAAAAACAACAAGTAGACACCCCTAAATCAAAGATTAAATTCATGCAAATCAAACACACTTGCACACTTACACCCTTAGGGTAATTCCACTTGTTGCCTTATAAAAATGGTCATGTTATGCATATGGGATGTCTTAGCAAAAACAATCAAAAATACGAGATCATAATCCCTCGATGACGCTATAAATGTTGCCTTTCAAATGATTTTAGTCCCTCAAAGAGAAATTCTAAGATATCTCACAACATTGCTATCATGACTATACGATGACCCACGCCCGTCCCTTTACATCTAAAGATAAGGTTTCTTACCAATTAATGGTAATATAGAAATACCAAAGGAAGGAAGAAATGAACAAAGACTTTTGAGTAGGTAGAAACGTTCTTAGTTGCTTGCTCACTTTCAAAACAAACACACACCAAACACTTTCCAAACAAACACACACCAAACACTTTCAAAACAAATACTAAACACTTTCCAAACATGAAATATTTTCAAAAAGTCCAACACTTTGTATACGTTCTTACGAACGAGAACCATTACAAAGTTTGCCTAAACGAAGGCGCCTTTTCAAAAATACTTTCAAAAACCACCACAAAGCACACTTTCAAACAAAAGCAAGTGATCTAGCAAGAAACTAAGAGCCCATAGGTAACTATGAATGAAAAGGGTGCTAACACCTTCCCCTTTCATAATCTACCCTCTGAACTCAAGAAATAATCTCAAAGGTCTTTCCTATTCTTTTCCACCTTTCCTTTTGGATAAAAGAAAAGCCGGTGGCGACTCTTGCTAACCGCGACTTTTGCGATCAACACAAAACATCCCAAGTCAGTTCTCCCACCGTATCACACTTGAGGTCAACACATACTGAAAGTTTTCATTCATATGTCGACACATATGTGTTTCAGGTCGACACATGTATTGCATTTTTAAAGCTTTTAAGCCTTTATTTCAGTGTGTCGACACATGAACATGAATAGATCGACACATGTCATTACATGTGTTAACACATGACTTATATGTGTCGACACATGACTTATATGTGTCGATACATACTGTAATTTTTTAGAAAAATTTCATTTATTTTCAATTTCTAAGCCTTCCTTTTTTCCTCTCACTTGCACATATATAAATACTTCATACATGCATTATTTCCAATTTGATGAAACTATAAACACATACAAAAATTTCTCATCGTCTTCAACCTCTCATATATGCACACACACAGAAACAAAGTACACATAATCATTCATTATTTTGGTGCCATCTAGACTTGTATTGATAACATTCAATTTAGGTTGGTGTAACCTAAGATTGGGTTAAGAATTTTTGGGAGTTTCATCGAAAAAACTATTAGGGTTCTCCTCCAAGATCATAGTGTTGATTTGGGGGGTTTTTATAAGGTTTCGCAATTCAGATTCGATCGAGTGAAGAGCTTTGAAAAATGAGAGGTTCTTGCAAAGGAGTAGTGTGCAACAGTGAATCGATTGGAAATCTTGGGTGACAACAATTCACAATATGGATTAGACTGAGTGAAGTCTTTGAAGAATGGTGGTTCTTGCAAAGGAGTAGCGCAAGACAGTAGATCAAATTGGTATTATTGGGTGACTTGATCAAACTCAGATCAAGGGAAGAGAAAGTGCTAGGATAAACATCAAACATAGGGTTTGTAGGGTTAGATTGCTACATTTCTCTTGTAAACAAATTTAGCATAGTAAGAATTCTCATCTCCATTCCAAACAGAATTAGGGGCAGATGTAACCATCGTGAGGACGATTGGTGAACTGCCTAAACAAATCCTTGTGTTCTTTCTTTCTTTCTCTCTCTCTCTCTCTCTCTCTCTCTATATATATATATATATATATATATATATATATATATATATATATATATATATATATATATATATATATATATATATATATATATATATATATCATTTACTTTGTATAGAAAATTATTAAATTCATTGATTGTATAATTGATTCATATAGACATATCCTTTGATTGCTAAAACATTGCTTTGTTGATTACATTACAATCAATTATATTTTAATTGGTATTTCATATAAACAAATTCAAAGGGAAAAATCTGAAAAATTGATTTCACTTCAAGTGTTTGATAATTTGATTGTTTTATCTTTATCAATACTTTCATTGGAAATTGGTTAACAATTATGATCATTATAAAACGATTGATTGAGAAATTATTGTATTGTCTTATCATTATTTTATATTTCATTATGTGGTTTACGCATATCCGAGTTTCCAATAGTCGGTTCGGTTTAGATGACTTATCCGATCTAGGCTTATTCTTCCGCTTGGCATAGTTTTTTATTTGCTTTCAAAACAAAATTTTAAAAAGTAATTTTTAACTTTAAGATCTATTCAACCCCCTCTAGATAAGTTTTCGTCTAATACGCGATACCTTTCCTTAGGTTGTTCTAAAATAAATTTTTCAACCCTGCAAAGTTTAATGCTTCCATGAAGGAGAAATCTTTGAAGAGGTCTTCATCTAAGTAGTCGGAGGTGAAGAGCTCTATATCTGAGTAGTAAATATTTGGAGTTGATTTCTTGAGCTTGGGTTGAGAAATCCTCATAGTAATAGGCGAATGAAGGTTGGGAAGAGCGGGTTCTTTTTGGGGCCATTTTGGATGATGATGGTTTAAGATTAAAGAGTGATTTATACAAGAAAGTAGTAAGAAGGTGATGTAGTGAATAAGAATCGGAACATACCTCTTTATATAGTAACCAATTAATCGATTAGCCGATCGATTAACAATGGTAAGTTTAAGATTTTCCTGTTGCAACTATCCATTACAACATTTACTCCTTCAACTATCCTTTGAGGAGTCATTCAACATTCCATGTTTTGATTTTTCAAACAATTTAGTCGATTGGGCCAATAGATTAAATACCCCTTTTTCTTTTTTGTTCTTTTTGACTTTGGGCTTCTTGGATCAAAATGATGCTTTTGTACTCCCAAGATAAAAATATATCCACTTTATGGCTTAGAGATAAATAATTTAGAAATAATTTATTTTTAAAGCATAAGTAAAGTAATAAAATACATTTTTAAGGGGTTAATCAGATTTAGATGATTATTTCAACTTGAAAATAATTTTTACTTTTCTTAAGAAATAATTCTTGATTAATATTTCCTATGTGGGATTAACACCTTACGACATATCCTTTTCATCACATCGTTGGATGCTAGAGTTGGTAAACAAAAGAATAAATAAAAATATTACATGCTTTTTATTCAACTGATTATTTTTTATCATCTAATCTAGAGACTTCTCTAAAATATTTTTCTTGGATCATAATGGTTGATAATGTCATCATCGTTCATCCTAGAAATCAAAGACTTCAAATAGGATTTGTATATCTCTAGAATATACTTGTGGTATGTACGGATTTTAAATAATCATTTAGTCTTAGAGATATAAAGAAATCCTGTAAAAAAAGGTTTTTTTCCTTTGATGCCCATAATATAGTAAGTATTGGAAACTTCTCTTTTTTGAGATTTCAGTTTTCTGATCCTTAAGATCTCATCTTCCTCGTTGGGTGCCTTTGTGCATATTTCTTCTTCTTTGTTTGAAGATGATCTTTTCATGATTCTCCCCATGGTTGAAGTTTATTTTATTTTCTTTGTTCTAATGTTTTAATAAACTTCTTCATCTTCTTTGTAGTTATTTGAACAAGAGGACCCTCTGTCTGTTATTCATCTTTCGACGATTGAGTATTGTCTTTTGAAGGATTAACCTGAGTTTATATGATGATTTTTCTGTTTGGATTTGTTCATCTTTTATTCAGCTCAATCATCTTCTTTATGATTTACTTCTTCCCGGAAATTTATGAAAGCTTTCATCTATAGATTTAAGAGTTGGATTGATTTTCCAAATCTTAATTCTTAGATGTTTGTTAGAAAATTATTCTATACGACTCGATCTAGAAAACTTTTAAATCTAATATCTATTTTAATTTTCGCTTCGTGTGTTTATTTTCTCTTATCGTATATTTTGAAGAAACTTCATATTTTCCATATTTCTCCGAGGGTTGAATAATGATAAGCGATGAAGAGTTCACGCCATTCAAAAAATACTTTCATAAAGCTTTTGGTTTTAAAGATCTATATCAATATTTCTTTTATTCTTTGGTCAAAAAGGGTTTTCCCACTACCAATTATAATTTTGATGAGTATGATAAACGGGACCATCAACTATTGTTTTAAAAGAAAAAGTTTTAAATTTAATTTAAAAAAAGTGAAAGATTTCTATTTTCAAAAAGGTGGTGGTGAGTTTAAAAATATAACTTGTGTAGGAAGTCATCTTCCTCTTAAGATGATTAGTCCTTTAATTGGTAGTGCGAAACATATGTGTAATACGGTGGAAGAACTGACTTGTTTTGCATTTTATTGCAAATGTTACGGATAAAAGAAGTCGCCACTGACTTTTCTTTTATCCAATAAGGAAAGGGTGAAAATAATAGGAAAGACCTTGATAGATTTTGAGTTCTGGGGGTAGGTTATGAAAAGGGAAGGTGTTAGCACCCTTTTCATCCATAGTTATCTATGGGCTCTTAATCGCTTAGCTCACTTTTAAAATTTGTTTTTTGTGTGTGTTTGGAAACTATTTTGAAAATTTGCCAATGTAAGGCGAAACTTTATAATGATTCTTGTATCGGTCCTCAAGAATGCATACAAAGTGTTTTGAAATTATCTTTGAAAGTGTTTGTGAAATGTTTTATTTTTGAAAGGTTTTTGTGAGCAAGCGATTAAGAGTTCTAACCATCCTAGGTCATTCTTGTACTT
Organism: Vicia faba; assembly: GCA_948472305.1. Taxonomy (NCBI): domain Eukaryota; kingdom Viridiplantae; phylum Streptophyta; class Magnoliopsida; order Fabales; family Fabaceae; genus Vicia; species Vicia faba. The sequence goes on along the minus strand of OX451737.1, from coordinate 265,343,356 downwards.
TTCCTCCTCCTTTAGATAGTGCTATTCGTACCATTAGTTAGTAGGATGCCCTATTGTTAGATATGAAGAGACATGCATAGGATCATCGTACAGTCATCGAAGGCAACTTGTAAGGACGCTTTAGCAATTTCGTAAGGGACTAGATCATTTCTCGAAAGGAAACGTCGAAGGGTTATCGGGGGACTATGATCTTTTGTATCGAGGGTAATTTGCTAAAGCGTCCCCACTTTCGAGGGACATAATCGTTTTTGTTCCGAAGGCAACAAGAGAGGTTACCCTAGAGGTGCAAGTGTGCGAGTGTGTTATTTTTCAGTTATTTATCTTCTGAATTTATGGTTTTCTATCGTTTAGTTTTTATTCTTGACTTACAAACCCTAGTTGCTAAGAAGAATCATAGAAAATATAATAGCAGGAAATAAAAGGTAGAAAATAAAATCCTAGGCTACTACAACGCTCTGGGGCAGATACATAAATAGTGAAAGCGAAAAAGAAATCCTAAACTATTACATACTAGAGAAGTTACATAATAATGGAAAATGCGAGAAGATAAAGATTACATTCATGCAGCCTATACAACGTATCTATGAAAATAAGAATAAAAGAAAGATGCAAAAGAAAAATGTTTTTTTTTGGTGTTTTTTGATGAAGAGAATGATTAATTAAATAAACCTAAAATCTAATTAATTTTAGTTAGTAAAAAATATTAATTAAAAAGTTGATTAAAAAACCTAAAACCTAATTCAAGTAGGGTTTGTAAAAAAAGGTTTTGCTGTTTTTATGGTTAAGTGAAAATTAGGTTAAAAAGATTAGGGTTAAGAAATAAGGTTAAGGAAGAAATTAAGAAAAAACAAGTTGGGAGCAAAATAAAGCAAAAATTCCAGGGGTGGATGTTGAACCCACGCCCTTAGCCTTTTCACTAACAAGCCTTTCCACTGCGCTAGGTCTGCATTCGTGTTAGTAGAACAGGAACAGACGTGCTACATGTTAAGCCTGCGAAAAACATGAAAATATGAAGAAAAAATCCAAAACACCAAAAGGCAGGGATCGAACCCACGCCCTTGTATAGTAAGACCTTATCATGCGTGCGCTTACCACTAGGTGGCTATATATCTGATAACATAAATGAAACTAATTAAACATAAAACAAACATTATGGCATGGACTGGAGAGGCGCCAGAACCCTAGCTCCGGTTGTCTTCTCCGGTGAGTATGTTTTTCAACCCTTCAAAATAGAAAACATTAGAGGCTCCAAAGGACCCCACCCCCTAATTTGTACCTTGCGATTTCAATGGCGCCATTAGTTTTGGCTGAAACACACTACAGAAATAGATATGACGAAAATAACATGAAACGGTGTAAGCATGGCCATTCACGATTCAACCATCATGGGGCTCACACGATGGGTTTTTCTTGCATATTGGCATCTCAGAAGCATTTTAGTGGAGTTAGTATGCGTTAAAACACGATGAAAATAGAAATATAAATTCATGCAAGAATGAAAAATCGGCGCGACGTGTATGCTCGTTTCATGCTTTTTGGATCATCACAAATGATTCAACCTTACCCTTTGGTGCTTCTGGAAGTGAAAGGAAAGGTTAGTTTACTTTGAAGGTGGCAGCAACTAGGGTTCTTGATTTGCCCTAATTTTTTAGATTTTGGGATGGTGTTTTGCAAGTGTTTTTCATGTCATGCTTGTCTAAATTATATGGAATATATAATGATGAAATTAGGTCAAAAGGTTAGGCTTGGACCTTTGTAAGAAAAGTCTTTGATTTTATCTTATTTAATTTTAAATAAGTAAAATAAAAAATAAATAGAATAAAAAACAAAGATGTGTATGAAGAAGTTCTGAGGTTCATATTGAGGCCTATAACACGCATGGACCTTGAAAGATCAACCGACTAGCCTAAAATTCCAAGTTTGCTCAATTTAGGTTTTATGCATTTTCTCAAAATTGGACAACTTGCATCAATCACAACTCTCTCAATTTTTATTATATGAAGGTGATCTTGGACTTTTTGGAATTCTAAAGATGTCCTTTATAATCTCCATGTTTATCATTTTTGCATTTGAAAAGTTTATCTTGATGTAAGTTGCCTTGACAAAAAGTGTCTTTTTGTTGACTTTTGAAATGACCTATAATGTTTTGGTCCATATCTCTCAAGTGAAGCATTTTTGGGACTTGAGCTTAGAGAGACAGAGTTGGAGAGAATTGAAGAGAATTGAATTTTCTTCAAAATGAGCCTTGGTTGAGGAAAATATGATGAAGCATGTGGAATTTGTGCTTTGTCAAAGTTCAGTGACTTCTCCTTAAGAAAACCATAATTTAGTAACTTTTGACTTTTGATGGATCTTGAGTTTTCTTGATGAATCATGATCAAACCTTGATCAAATGATGAATGACTTCAAAATCTTGATGTTGACCAAAACTCTTGAGGTTTGAATGTATATTGACTATGTTGCACCCCAAAATTTACCCTCTTGATTTCAAAATATTTATGCCTTATGTTTTATCATATGCATATCATACATATTCATGCATTTGAAATGGGATCAAGGCAGTTCCAAAAGGTATCGACTACTTATCAGATACATTTGAAGCTTTGTAAATATAATCTATGCAGAGAATGAATGATTTCTTACCATGCCTAATTCCCGTGTACTCTATCATGTCTTAAGTGGTAGAAGGAAGCCATAGATTCTGTTTGATTCAGAACAATTCTAGTTGAAAGTTCTTTTCGGCACGACAGACTTCATAACTTTATAACTCTAGGCCAGGGTATTATTTTGAGCTAACATTTGATCATCGGGTCTGTGTGGATATTATTTCACTTTTTCATGTTCAGGCGGGAGCCGATTATATGCAGAAAACGGTTTACTAAGTTTTTAGGTTACCGATCAACGGTATTTCCAACGTTTAGAAAATTATAACTCCAATTTAATATACCATTTCAAGGTTGTTCTTTCTCCATTGAATCTTTCTCATTGTCCTCTCCAACTTTCATGTTCGAGCCAAAGGCTAATTCTCGAAGGAAGGTCTCCAAATATGCGAACTTGTCAGAGTTATACAGTGGAAAAATACAGTAAATTTTTTGCTGAAAGTGCAGTTTTAGCGCACTAAAAAATTCATAACTCGAAGCCCATGGTTCGTTTTGATCCTGCTATGGTGGCCAAAATTCCATATTGATGTTCTCTATATTTTGTTTTTTACGGCCGAAAGCCAATTCTATCTAGAAGGTATTCAAAAATATGGATTTATCAATTATTTTCGCACAGGAAAATTGTGACAAATGTTTGTCTGCATCACATTCACAAAATCATAACTCGATTGATTTTTATCGTATCAAGCTGGTTCTTGTGGAATTTTATCACAAATTGAGTTATATAAATTTTGGTTTTCATTTTCAAAAGAAAATGGTACTCCGAAGGCTTCCGTTTTTGGCTCAGAACGTGCGTAACTCACTGAAAATCCTGAAGTTGGAAATTAAGTTCTCTAAGACAAAACTTCAAAAAATTGAAACTAAATCACCGTTTATCCGATTGAGCCCGTCTTAGGAGACAATGTCGTTGTCGACGTTGGATAAATTTTAGTTTCATATTTCAACTTCAAAAATTGTACCGGTATCCCTGGGAATTTGACCTGAACGCGGCGAGCTTGCACTGTCAAATGGAGGCCCAGCTCAATTTCTCATCCAAGGCCCAATTGGCCCATGCATATAATAAATTTTCAAGGAAAAATTCTAGGAGGACTCTCATAATTCACCAATTCTCAAAAACATTCAAATATTTTCTCTCAACTTGCTCAAGGATCAATGAATAACTTTCTCTCACTTTGCATCAAGAACACCAACAACTTTTTCAAGATAAAAAAAGTCAAGGTTGATCAAGACTTCTCCGTTATTGAATCTTATTGTTGCAATCTCCAAACCTAAGCTTCCTCTTCACTTCTATCACTCTTTACAAGGATGAATTTTCGTTTCGGACACTTTTCGAGCAATTCTGGAACTTGTGCAAAAATCAGTATTTTTGAGCAAAAGTGACTGAACCGTGCACCTTTTTGAGTCTGTGCACATAGATAAAGTATCATATATTTTTTATTAATCATGCCGGTTGATTTTTGATGATGTGCCGTTGTTTTTGGATCACTTTTTACATAGGTACATATTATTGCTTTTGCCTTTTAAAATGTGAAAATAAAGTATGTTATATGTTCACTAAGTGTGTGAGTTGCATTTATAACATTTGTGTCTAACTTGTTTTATCTCTAACTATTAATGTTTCTAACTAGATATATGCTAGTAATGTGATATCATTAGCATTGAGTTTAATTTCTAACATTACATAAGACTAACATCAAGTTTCTAATTTAACACTAATGCTTATTTCTTTTTAGTTGTGGCTTGTTAATTTGACATAAGTACATCTAGTTTGCTAAAGGCATAGAAGGTTGTTAATTTGTTCTTAGTTTATTGACTTTACAGTATACTAATATAGCATTTTGATTCAATACTAACAATTTGTCTCTAGTTCGCAAATTTGACAATTTTCACTCTTTTTACATAACATGTGTATTTTCCCAAGTTTGTGATTTTGGTGCCAATTATTGCAATGTTTGTTGTTTGGGTTTGTATCATATTTTGATTAACTCAAGATACATAATGAAACTATTTCCAAGTGCATAAAATTGAGATAATCAAAAAATGACACAAATACCCGATTTGACTGTTTTTTGTACATAAACTCGTTTTAACCATAACTTTTGAACCATGCAGAGTTTTTCCGACTTATTTACATGTAAATACCCTATTTTGACTATTCCGGAACTGTTTTGGCACTTATTTTCATGTTTCGGGCACTTTATTTTACTCTTTTAGCTTCTGTAATAGATCAAAATTCGGCCATAGGGTTTGAATTTAGCGAAACCGACTTCATTTTTGAGTCCGTTGAGACGTTTACAAGCCTCCATGTAAATTTCGTTGAATTCCGACAACTTTGATTTTTGGCTCGTTTTTCCCGTTTTCGCCGTTTTATCGGTATAGTTGATTTGTGCTTGCTGACTTTGAATTTTACATAGCATTCCTATGCTTAGTTGGCTTGTTGTAAGCTATTGTGATCATGTTTGCATGGTTTCTAATTGCTTAACACTTACTTTGCAATTTCACATAATATGTTTTTACCGTTTTGAGCTAGTTTTGCAACTCTAGGTTGCACATTTATCGTATCTCACTTGTTTGTTAAGTTCGTACGAGGTTCCTATAGCTTGACGCCTATGCGGTTGCTTTGCTCGGTATTCCGCTTTACTTGTGTGATATCGGATTTTGACATATGTCGAGACTTCGGTGTTCCACTTTATTTGTGGGACACCACATGTGGACTTCTCATTTCCCTCATGTGAGGTGTATATATGTCATTGTATCTTATCTGTACATGTGTTTACCTGCAGGTTGCATGATTGTGATTTACTTTCGCGATCGGCCATGTATACTTTGTTTTTGATGCCTCGAAGCGCATTCTGACACTTTTCACTTGTTGATGCTAGCTTGATTCAGAGCCTCTGGATTTCTTTAGTTTCTTTGCTTATTATGGATTGTTATCCGTTTGGTATTTTACCACTGTTGTACCCTAAAATTTTTCCTCTCATTTTTACAAGATCTTCTCTTACATGGGTGGTTACAAACACTTGCTTGAAGAAGAATAAAAAATTTTGAAGTTGGTCAAAGTATCCTTCGATAAGGTGTCTTTTGATTGGCATCTTAACAATGTCTTTCGATTGGCATTTGAACAAAGGCGTCTTCAATTGGCATTTTAGCGTCACTTCGATTAGTCCAAACTGAAGGAAATCGAAGATAGTAGAACGAAGTTTTCGATCGGTCAATAGGGTACTTAGATTGGCGTCTGAGGAAGGAACTTCGATTGGTATCAGAACAAAGTATCATTTGATTGGCACCTGAAAAAGGCCTTTCGATTGGCCTCATGGCCAAGACCTTCTATTGGCATGGTGGCCAAGCCTTTCGATTGGCATTCTGAAAGACCCTTTCGTTTGGCACCCTAGGCCAGGCCTTTCGATTGACATGGCAAGGAATCCTTCGATTTATCATCTCAAACAAGGCAACTTTGATTGACATTTTAACAGGTACCCTTTGATTGGCATTTTAGAAAATCATTATAACAAGATCCTTTGATTGGTATCTGGACAAAGGTCCTTCGATTGGTATGGACAAAGGCCCTTCGATTGGCATTCTAAAAGGTCCTTCGACTGGCACTTCAGAAGGTACTTCGACTGGCACTTCAGAGGGTCCTTCGATTGGAACTTCAAATTTTACCTTAATCAGAACATCAGAATGAAATGACCTTCGAATGGTACTTCATTGCATAGTTTGTCTTAATCTAAGATGCTCTGATGAAGGAAGTCCTGAACACTTCGAATCAGAATTTAGACTCACCACAAGGCCAAGGGCTGGTCGAAGTTGTCTAATAAGGAATGTGTTGAATATATTCGAATTGGACTTTGAAGCTGGCAAAGAAGGCAGATTCGAAGGAATGAAATAGGCTGGCATGACTAAGTAAAAATACATATCCTAACCTGTCCAGGTTCACCCCAAGTTTAAAATGGCATGTTGTCCTTGCAAATATGCAATCGAAGCAGGGGGAGTTTCAATCGAAGGGGCTGTGACATCGAAGCTGGAGTAATTCGAAGCGGATCTTAGAGCTATCGAAGAGGGAAAATTTGAAGGGAAGTGGATCTGCAAAGGGCAGGTCATCTTTCGATTTTCATCATGTTGGAGGCCCAAACAGCTCATAACAGGCTGGCGGTAACGCATGAAATAGATTGGCACTTGATTGAATAAAAAAAAGCAATTCTTTATAAAGAAATCAAATCAAATCTCTTCATCATAATGGAACAAGATTTAATACACAAATGTTGATCTAATTTCCTTTGTCTATATAAACCTCATGATCTCACATGAAAACAAAAAAATACATGCGCAACAGCCACCAAAAAGGGCCAAACAGAAATTCACGGAGACTTCCCCACGAAAGTCCAGAAGATAGCATCAAGTGCCAAAACCCCATTGCAGGCACCTTCCGTCCAGGTTGACACTCCGATCGAGTTCTCAGAATCCACACAAGTGTACGCTCGTTCGTGTCCCAGCCATATCACGCCTAAGATTGTTGATCCAGGTGCCTCCAGTGGTAAAAATATTTGATCCCACTTAAATCTTGAACTAGACTCATAATTGCCTATTCATAGATTTTGTTATTATTTGTGAACGATTTAACAAACTGTATGCAAGTTGCAGTGTTCATACGTTTGAACCCCCATGGATAGAGTTTCTTTCGAAGCTAGTTACGTTTGAAATCCATGATCCTGGATGTGACAAATTGAAACCACCCTAGATCTGGGTTCATGAATTGATTTTGAATGGGATGTTTCTCTGTGTTGTTTAGTTTCGAATTAACCAATTTGCAGGACTAAAAGCAGGCGTCACATATTTTGAATGAGCAAGCAGCTCAGGTAGTGAAAGGGAATTCATGCAATCAAAGGGACCAAGGTTCGAGCCCAGGCCTTGCATTTTCAATCTCTAACGAACTTCCTTGCAGGTCCAGCGTCCCAGATCGAAGGATGGCACATCCAGATCGAACGTCCCAGATGTGCCGTCTCTCAAAATTCTTCGATCCATGCCTTACAATTTCAATTTCTAACGTTTTGCTTGCAGCACCCCAAAGACCCTCGAATGAGGTCTTCGATCAGCTCATTGGATCGAAGAGCAACCCAAGCCTCTTCGATCCAGGCCTTGCTACCAAGAATTCCTTCTTTTCGTTTCCTGTTTTTGACCCTTTCGTTTTTGTTTTCTTTCGATGGACTGCTTGTCCTTACTTCTTCTAAGTTTTAATTAACAAGCAAAAAAACCCTAAAAACATTAGGTTTAGTTTTACAGTAAATTAATTTTGTCAATTAATTAATTAACTATTTTAATATTTTCTTAAAAAACTAAAATTAAATAGACTTAGGATTTTTTTAATTCAATTTATTTTTATAACAAAAACAAATAAAAAAGGTTCCTCTCACTTAGGATTTTAGACGCATTTTCAATTCAGGCGCACGTTTATTTATTTTTAGCTTTTTTTGTTAATTATGCAACTGCGCCCGGTTTGTAATAGCTTAATTAGGGTTTTACTTCCGTATTTTACTTTCAGCCAATTACTTATGTATCTACACCAAAGCCTTGTAATAGCGTAGGATTTTTATTTCTCGCTTTTATATTTTATATGCCTGTATATAAATTGCTAATAACCTAGACATGTATGATTAATTAATCAATTAATAGACCACTAAACTGCAAGATAAAAATATCTGAATTAGCACACTTTGGCACACTTGCACCTCTAGGGTATTTCCTCACTTGGTTGCCTTCGAAAAAACAATGGCCATGTCCCTGGAACATAGGGATACTCTTAGCAAAGACCTTCAGTTTAAGATCATCGTAAAGATCATAGTCCCTAAATGTCTCTCGAGTTGCCTACGAGAAATGATCTTATTATGATAGTCCCTTCGAAATGCTAAGGTATCCTTACATGTTGCCTTCAATGACCATTACATCCCTTTCAATAGTCCCTCAACATCCAACGACTAGGGTTACCTACTCACTAATAGTAGGATAAGACGGTCTAAAGAATAGGAGGAAAAGAACGGTCTTTTTCAAATAGGTAGATAACTGTTAGGTACTTGCTCAAACAAATTTTCACACCACACTTTCAAACACTTTTTCAGACAAAGTTTTTTTCCAAAACACTTTATCACACTCTTGAGGACTGATACAAGAGTTACCATAAAGTGAATCATCCCACTAAGGCATTTTCAAAACTTTTTCACACAAACACGAAAGCAATTTTCAAAAATGAGCAAGTACCTATGAGCCCATGGAAAACCATGGATGGAAAGGGTGCTAACACCTTCCCTTTCCATAATCTACCCCCTTACTCAGAAAATATTGAAAAATGTCTTTTTCTGTTCTTTTCACCCTTTCCTTTTTTGGATAAAAGAAAAGTCGGTGGCGACTCTTGCTTACCGCGACATTTGCAAATACAAAATGCAAAACCAATATTAGCAGTCGATTCTGCCACCGTAACATAGAATTGGAGACTCTGCTGGGGATTATTATAAAGTGGGGTTACCTTAGAGTTAGTTCATTATTTAATTGCTTTGTTGTGCTTTGTTTGCTTTACCCTTGGAGGGTTGTTTGGGTTGTTTCTATAGATCCTACACCCGGATCTGGGGCACCTTATTAGGTAAGTAGCAATAAACCATGGAGGCTGTACGGTGTAGACCGATATGGACGAAGTGGTGGCTACGTTAGCGCGATACTTTAGATTGTACTAATTGTAGCGATAAAAAATGTAGCGGGGTAAATCGGAGATCGAATTATTGATTAATTCGTCTCACAAAAGCAAGAGTCGCCACCGCGCTTTATTGTTTCCAAAGGAAAAGGGAAAAGAGCGAAATAAAACCCTAAATATGCAATGTAAATAATACTTTTAAAAGTAATAAGAATACAAGGCGTTTTTGAAAAAGAGATCGAGAGTTCGGGGGTTGGTTATACAATGGGAAGGTACTAGCACCCAATGTATCTATAGTATTCTATAGGAACCTTTTGAAATATCTGTTTTATTTAAAATTGATCGCTTGATTGAAAATAAATCGTTTTGGCCGAAAAAAGGGATACAGACGGGTTTTCGAAAATACGACGACCTAATGTCGAAGTTTTGGCTTAAAAGGTATAAGTCTTGAAAAGGTTGAAATTTTGAAGAAAGGTGAATATTTGAGGAAAATTAACCTAAGTTTTTAATGAATGAGAGTATTCGCTCGATCGTTTTTGAGGACATGAAGTCAACAAAAATTAGGCAATTCCCTTTGGATTGACACAAACAGAATAATCGAATGAATGCGAGATATTTAAACAGAAGATTATGAGATGAATGATATACAACAAGTTAAATAAGAGACTGAGTGTGAATATGCATTTTTTAGATTTTATATGTTTTTATTTTTTTATGACTTTTTTATATTGGTATTTAATCAAAATGAGGGGAGTAAAATAAAAAATAAAATGTCTTTTAGTTTTCTCATTTTTTACTTTCACATGTTTTTTAAAGATATTAAATATTTTTCAAATTAAGTAAAACTTACAAGTCAAATATCTAATTAGAATAAGGAAAACTAAAATTAAATAAACCTGAACTTAGATTAAATGAGATTAGGGTAAAATATTAAAATTATCTACTTAAAATTATGTTTATTTCTAGGAAAACTAATTAATCCAAATTAACTAAGTTAGTTAAAAAAAGAAATAGAATTAACTAAAGAGCAAATAAAGATGGGGTGTGAATTAGCAGATGGAATGGGCTTAAGCTAAAAAGAATTGAGTTGGGTTGAGGAGTGGAGCGGGTCGGGTCGTGGGAGGACCCAGGAAGAAGAAATGAAACGCAAAGCTGTACGAAAAAAGAACCCTTGGAACACTGGTGCCATGGCCGCCGCTGGACTGTCTTGGAGGTCAGTCGATGAGATAGCGATTGGAGGATCCAGACCCAAGAAAAGAAACGCAGAGCTGTACGAAAAACCTAGGAAACGCAAGTTTGGCCGCCGCTGGTGACTGTCTTGGTGGTCGCGGCGAGTTGCGGTCGTGGAGAGTGATTGGGTTGCAGTCGAGTTGGTTCATGGTGGACGGCAGGGAATTATAGTTGTTGCGACCGAACACCGGCGGGAAGAGATTGGAAGTGGTGTTGAACCAGAGCTGAGATTGAAAGATTAACGGTGGTGTGTCATCAGATCTGCTTTGTCTCCTCTTCATCCTTACTCTTGTATTTCGTTTCCTTGAACCCAAGAACTTGATTTTGGTATTGTGATATGGCTTCCTTGTTTCCCTGCCCAACAATCAAAGATAACAACAAGACAAAGGTATTTGTTTGAATGATGCTTTGTTCGCATGATGCTTGGAATTATGTTGTGTTAATGGATTTGTAGATGCAATATTACAGGTATCGCAAACAGTGGAAGAAGGAAATTGAGCAATTTTGACAAAGAAAGTGTGGACAGAGGGAGATCTGTGTTGGTTCAGAATCGCGGATTCACGGTATTATGAGGTTGTTTTGTTTGTATTTTCTGTCTTTGGATATTATTGTTATGTTTGTAGGTCAAATTTGGAAATCGTGAGTTGTAAAGAGCGTTTGTAAAAGTGTATTAACTTGATACCGTATTAATTACAGGAAGCAATGAAGATCCTTGAGGAAAACGGTGCGATTTGTGATCGTGATAATTGCAGAGAGAAGGTGAAAATTGATGGAGGTAAAGAAAGGGAAGCGAAGAGGAAGCTACACGAAGAGGAAGAGGAAAACGATCTGTTAGCACGGTTAGTTGTTATTTGTTCTTGTTGTTTTTTACCAAATCTTTTGCTAATATCTATTCTTAGCCGCAATTGCAACAGAACTGTGAACAAACCTCAGGTACATCCATAATCAAGTTATGCGTCAATTAACAAAAAAACAACATTGTAAAAAAGGGCTTAACTAACTATTCCAAAACCCGGCAACACAGCGATTCAACAGCCTGTTCATAGTAAACAGATACATATCTTTCTAATTTCTAAACTGCTTTTGTTTTTTTGGTTTTGTTTTAGGGGTCGTCTTCTTCCTGAACTGTTTCCTGGGAATAGTAGTAAGCGCCAAATGCGAAAGCAAAAGAAAGGATCCAAATGTGCTGCCGAACACGAATAGAATCCCTCCAACTCCCTCTAGAAATATGATAGTGATGAATCGTAAAGTCGAATTGGGTAGTTGAAAAAGGTTTGTGAATTTTCTGCATTTTTTACAAGTCGGCTTTAAATTAACAGTATGTTATGATCGTGCCGGTTTTTCAATATTATGAATCTTGAAATTTATCAATCAAATTATTGTCTGTGTTAAAATAGGGATTTAATGTATTGCTGCAGGCTTATTGATGATTTGCAATGATATTAAATGACCATTTTACATGATTTCAGGAAATTAAGAGAGGATTATTAAGTGAGACAAAGGCAACGCAACGGTATAAAGGTTTATGCGAAAAACTGAAAAAAACTCACATGGTCGGAGCTAGTCCGACGGTACGATTCCGGCGAAGTCAGGTAAGCTCTGAAGACTCCTCGCTCCTTGCTTTCTGCCACTAATTCTTCTCTTCTTCTCCGTCTAAAAAACTGGTTGGAAATATTGAATAAATGGTTTTTTGGTGGTTTTGGATTATACTGTTTATCTAAGATTTTGATACAGTATGCAGATTGTGTGAAGCAGGTTGTATGAAGCAGGTTTAGCAATATGCCGGTTAGCAATATGCAAGTTTAGCAATATGCTTGTTATGTGGTTTTTGAATGGTTTTGATTGTAGGTTCTATTTGGGAATGGTTTTGATGCAGTATGCTATGCAGTGATGTGGTTTTGCAAAGGGACTATGGTATTTTTGCTTGGTAGTCTTGTGTAGTATGCAGGTTATGGTTCTGATGCAGTATGCTATGCAGTGATGTGGTTTTGCAAAGGATTATGCAAGTGATGGTTATGCTTGGAAATGGTTATTTACTGGATAGTTTTGCAGTGATGTGGTTTTGCAAAGGATTATGCAAGTGATGGTTATGCTTGGAAATGGTTATTTACTGGATAGTTTTGCAGTGATGTGGTGGTGGAGATATGCAAGCTTAGACTTCCTTTTGAAGGGATTTTTCTCATATAGCCGTTGCCTCCTTTATGGCCCAGGTTTGAGTATATTATATATATTCTGATGTTCTGCACATATGCTGCTACATGTGATTTCATTCCCATTTCATGCTTAGGCCAGAACCTGCAAAACTGAACCTCTTCTCTCTTCTCTCTCAAGTACAGAAATGATACATAAATGTGATATGTTGTACTGCTGTCTGAAAAAGCAAACAGGCTGGAATATGATGAATGAGGAAATATAGGTTGCTTGCATACATTGTTTTAAGACTGCACATGTTTGAAATTGCATATTGCTTTGTCTTGCACTAGCCTATGTTACTCTGCAGGTTAACGTTAGCTTATGTTGTGCATATGTTTGTTTGAAATTATGTATGCTGTTGATTTATGCTTATGCAGTTTTGACCAAAATTGAATTTATGCATATGTGAAATATGCAGTGGGCCTTTTTGATAAAATGCAAATGATTTTGAAAATGTGCTATTTTTTAATTGTGCATTCATTTAAAAATTCCTCTCTTTTTTGTGAACCGGGAGAAATCCCGTGATTTGCAAAAAAGAGTAACTGATTCCGGCCATTGCTTTTAATGATGAACATTGAATTTATTTTCTGCATTTTAATTATTTATTCGAATTCTAATTTCTTTCTTTTAATCGTTTTTTTTTTTGCAGGTAAAATTTAAATGAGCAGACAAAGAGTATTGGATAGAAGATTAGAATTAGAATTTAGGAAAATAGTTTTATTTTACTTTAAGCATTTATGTAATGGTTATTATAAATACTTTGTGCAATAGTATTTAAACAACAATTGTAATAAATAGAATAAAGTGAATAAAAATTCTATTATTTCCCAATTAATTCCTTTTCTTTCCAATTATTTATTTATTGTTTATAATTCCTTAAATCATATAATGATTGAAAATTAAATCCAATCATTTAAATTCAGAATGACAAACAAATAAATAAACATCATTGACTAATCAACAAATTCAACTATTTAATTCATTATTCGTAAAATTCCAAATTATAATAATTAAAAATAGAATTTTAATTATTTAATCTAAAATGATAAAGAATTAAATAATCATTGTTGACCAATTAATAAACTCATTCTCAAATGCTTATTTCATTATTCATAAGTCTTTAAATTATATAACAATTGAAAAATAGATTCCAATTATTTAAATTTAAGATAATAAATAATTAATAAACGTCATTTAAATCTTGATCAGTTAATAAATTTAGCGTTCAACAAATAAATAGCTCCCGACTCGAAAAAGTTATGAATTTTTAAACTGCTTTGAAAATTTGATAAAATAGGTCAAAACTCTTGCAATGCGAATGATGCAGACGGAAGACGGTATCTTAGGTCAAAATTTGGGGTACAACAGCTGCCCCTATTTAAGTTCCTTCTATCCGGAGATATGAAGATTAAAGTCTTCGTCTCGACGAGATTGAAGGTACTTAAATACATAATTACGCAAATTTTGTCCTAAGATGCTGTCATCATGCGGTGATATGAATGTAGTGCTTGAATTCACAGAGAAAGATATTGTATGAAACAGGACAAAGTGGGAGGAATCGAACACCAGCAAAACACAGAGACATGAGGTGTACGCTACTGGGGAAACAAACTATCGACTCCCAAAGACAGACTCCTGACAGCGAATAAGATCGAGGGAAAACAACCTCTAATCCTAACAAAGAGAGCATCTTGCATAGGCCATAACAGATTATTGACCCAAAACAGTGAGTTCGCAACTCAAGGTCGACGGTAGACAGAGAGTATCAAAATGCGGATAACTGATGACCGACTTCTGGAGGTATCGGTTCGTAACAGACTTTCTTTGCGAGATTTTCAGAGATACTCGTGAATGCTGAGGTAATAAGACTGTAGATACGAAGGTTGTTCAAATAAAGAAAATTGCCAGTTGCTGTCCAGAGAAAAATACCGGTAACATACAAGCTGCTCAAATAAAGAGGCTACCACTTGCTGTCGTCCGAAGAAAATACCGATAACAAACAAGTTGCTCAAATAAAGAAGCTGCCACTTGCTGTTTTCCAAAGAAAATACCGATAACAAACAAGTTGCTCAAATAAAGAAGCTGCCGCTTGTTGTCGTCCGAAGAAAATACCGATAACAAACAAGCTGCTCAAATAAAGAGACTACCACTTGCTGTCGTCCGAAGAAAATACCGATAACATACAAGCTGCTCAAATAAAGAGGCTACCACTTGCTGTATTCCAGAAAAGTAATAACGTACTGGTAACTCATGAAGAGTTTGCTGCTTGTTGCTTTCAGAAAAAATAAAATGACGCACTAGTAGCTCATGAAGAACTACTGCTCGGCGCTTGCGAAAAGAATAAATGACGCACTAGTAGCTCATGAAGAACTGCTGCTCGGCGCTTTCAGAAAAAGAATAAATGACGCACTAGTAGCTCATGAAGAACTGCTGCTCGGCGCTTCAGAAAAGATAAAATGACGCACTAGTAGCTCATGAAGAACTGCTGCTCGGCGCTTCAGAAAATAAATAACGCACTAGTAGCTCATGAAGAACTGCTGCTCGGCGCTTTCAGAAAAATAAAATGACGCACTAGTAGCTCATGAAGAACTGCTGCTCGGCGCTTCAGAAAATAAATAACGCACTAGTAGCTCATGAAGAACTGCTGCTCGGCGCTTTCGAAAAAGTAATGTACAAGTTGCTCGTGAAGAGCTACCGCTTGTCGTTTTCCAACATAATTCAGAAGGAAACTGCGATGATATTGGCAGAGAATAAAATCTTCATCAAAGAGAACCCTGAATCAATCCTTCCCGAGGAGATCAAATACTTAAATGTGCAAAATAAATGCACCAGTAGTCTTGGTCGCAAACTCACTGGGGAAAATTAAAGAGTATAGCCTATGCAAGAGGCAACAACTTCATCCAGGAATAACCAGAGAGAAAACAGTCAAACGAGACTCCTCCCAATGAGAAAGTAACTCGATTGGGGAAATTATCCTATCCAGAAATGGATAAGGTAAGCTAAATCAAAAATCATCCACGAGGATTAGCTCAGTTGGGGAATTAGAAAGGAGGCACATTTTATGCTTAAGTTGGCACTCTATTTGGAAAGATCAAATGTGCTATTTGAAAAGACACAACCAAGGTGTACGAACTCAATGACATCAACAAATACAACTGTGCGTGCATGATGCAAGTGTGAATGAATGTCATGTGTATGCTGACAAAAACGACAGGGGAGATGGACAGAAGATGATAAGACATCACAGTACAACCCGGCGCTCGGCTAGTCTCAAAAGGAGGGGAACATCACTGGAGATAGAAGATAAAAGCCATCAAAGGAGCAAAGTTATCCTACAAAGCTCAAATCTCTTGGAGAGGAAGATATTTTAGGTAGAAAACCCAAAGTCCAGTCTTCTACTGCTGACAACCCATTCAAAGGATAACAACACGAACAAATGCTTCAGCTGGAAAGAGTCATTCTTAGCTGGAGATAATGGGAACACCACCCTCTGATAAAGGTGTGCAATACATAACACACATCCTGACAAGTCTAGATTGCCCCTGGGACCAAATTGGATGCCCCAAACTCACTGCTGATGAGCTACATGTTGCACGACAATTCTTACAAATAACTTCACTTCTAAAATGCCCCAAGCTAAAAGGTTGACGAGGAGAAATCGTCTAACGAGGGTTTTACAAAAGACCTGGCATTCACCATGCTCTGGTGTCTTCAAACTCTTAGAGGAATTTATCAAATCTCGACGTGATTGCCCCGGATTGACTGTAGTTGGCATAACAAAGTCTTCGAATTTTTACCCCCAAACGAGCAAACAAATTGGGAAAAACATTAACTAGGAGAAGCAACCTGTTCGTGCTTAAGGTCTTCAGCTGACATGCCCCTGGATATGATTTCTTGAATTAATTCTCCAATTACTCAACAGAGTTTCAAGCCTTAAAAGAATAAACTCATCACTGGTGCTTTTGTGAGCTTCCTTGATATCGAACAAATGTTTTGCAGTTGGAAAAAAAAGTTTACAATGAGAATGAAAATTCTAATGCAACAGTTATGTAAGTCTTGAAGATTTTGAAAAGATATCGCACAAATTTGCGAGTTAGAGCATCATTCATTTTTGTATAAGAAAAGCATATGATACCAACATAATTATTTAACATTCATGGGAGTCAGGAACACTGTCTCATTGAAATATGCTTTCAAAATAACCTTGCTTCAATTAGGACTTTTGACGGTTGTAATGTGGTCCAGTTTATGTTTTTTTTTTTTAGAAAAAGATTTAAAGGCTCAAAATATTTGGTGCCCACCCATTCTTCATGATGTTCTCCAACTCTATGTTCGGTTAATTCAACATGAGTGTTCATCTCTCAAAGGATTTTGTGACGGTAACATCTTCCTTGTGAATTTTGAACACTCAATCAGATTAACTGAAAACTACCCTGCCCCAGGTTAAAATTCGAGGTTTTTTCGTATAGAAAAGAAACTTCTGCTTCAAAGGCTCAAAAGGGGTTAGCAAGGGATTATCTTCCTTATATCTCCGGTGTTTAGGGATTTGAAACAATGCCTGTACATCATCAACAAGATTTTATTCAAAAGCATGCAACCAAAGATTTTGTGTTCTTTAGATCATCATCCCCCCCCCCCCCCAATCTCTGCCTAGGCAAGAGAATGGTCAGCAAGTTGGCAAAATAATGCAAAAATAAATTTACAATTTGAAAACAAATATGAGTGAAACGAATGAATTTCTTCAAGACAAACATACTCATTGTATTAAAATAATCATTCAGACGCAAACAAGTTCTTACATGCAAACAATGTTTCGATAAATAAGAAAAGCTACAAAAGCAGCAAACAAGTTAATAATCTGGGAAGGCTTTCCACTTGAACTACCGAAAACATCTTCAAAAACTCAAAGTCACCCTCAGTCGTGTTTACTCTTCGGCGCCTGTTTGATTTGAACTTCAAAACCAACGTCCTTGAACGACAAGATACCACCTCGGACCAACCTCTGAACCTCAATCTTCAAAGCGAAGCAACCCTCCAAGTCATGCCCACGAGCACCTTGATGAAAAGTACAAGCCAAATCAGCTTTGTAGTTCCAAGGTATCTTCTTAGGGACCTTCGGTGGAGGTCGGGTCTGAACCAAATTCCTCTGCAACAGGATAGGGAACAACTCTGTATAGGTGATTGGAATTGAATCAAACTGGGTTTTCCTCTGATTAGGAACTTGCTGATTCTGTTGATGAACGTGAGGATTCTGATGATGATTATTTCTTCCTATGGTTCTCTCCTTGGAAAAGTCATTATCAAACTTCTTCACACCATTAACTGAGCTACCCACTTCATATAAACATCCCTTTCCGGCATCTTCTTCTAGACGCACTCCCACATTCACTTTGTCAGGAAAGTCGTCAGGTGCATTAACCGTCACCTTTTCATGAGAAAAAGATTTTAGAGTCTCCGTGAAGACTTTTATCCTTGCTTCCTCCCTCCTAGAAGGATTGACTTGTGCGGAGATCAGAATTTCAACCAAACCAGTTAAGTGATCCAAACCAGCTTTCAAAATAGTCACCTCTCTGCGGAGTTCGGAAACCTCTTGCTTGATATTCTCCATTGTTCTCTTAGCGTCAGTGTTGTACTGGTGAGACCGAAGGAAAAATGAGACTCGGAAAAAGACTTTTGAAAGTGAGACAAAGAAAAATGTAGAATGATGTATGATATGCAAAAGAGTGTTTTATTTGACTTTCAAGGAACTCAAGATATCAAGTTATAAACATCCAAGTATGAAGATAACAGATGAATTTAAAATTGGCTCCAAACATAGATCAAGTTATCGTCAAGATCAATCATCCATTTTGGTGGATTAGGGTTTTCGCCCTATCGACACCCAAGATCCATTGAGTTTGACGAAACTAGTGATGTTTACAAAGAAAGACCTCCAAACTCCTTCAAAGTCAAGTGAAAAGAGTTTTATGGATGCATGAATGCATGGCGATGCAACAACCACAAGCAAGGTCAAAAACATGGGGTTTAAAGGTTCAACGTTCCGCATGGAGTCGAGGGTAAAAACATCCCCAAGGTATGTACTAAGGGTTTAATCACACCTGTAAGACAAGGTTCTAAGAGTTCCCAGAGTCTACATTCCTCCTTCGGATATTACCAACGTCTTGATTACTCAATAATTAGCAATATTCTCAAGAGAAACTCGTCCGAGCGTAGCATCGCGTGACAACTACTTCCGAATTACTCCGTTATAGTCTCCGCGCTACACCTAGAAAAAGGCCAAGATGGGTTAGGGTTCTACGGTCCTCAACTTCTCGGGCTCCTAGGTCGAAAATAATAATGTCTTCCCGATTACTCGGTAAACAAATATTAAGTTCAAGAGGGCCTTCCATTGAGTGGGGGATCTCATGCCTCCTTCTTCGGGATTACTCCCTCAAAGTTAACATGACTATACCGCCCGTCCTATTCCTTAAGTGTTACTTAATCCGGGTATAGGATTCGTCCTTTGCAAAAAAGCCCAAACACCCCAAATTTAAACACGTAATCAAGCAAATCAAATAATAGTAAAACAGATAAGCCAAGTTAGGCTTAACCCACTTAGGGATGGACCAGCAAGAGGTCAATCTAGTCCCCAGCAGAGTCGCCAATTCTGTAGCGATAAAAAATGTAGCGGGGTAAATCGGAGATCGAATTATTGATTAATTCGTCTCACAAAAGCAAGAGTCGCCACCGCGCTTTATTGTTTCCAAAGGAAAAGGGAAAAGAGCGAAATAAAACCCTAAATATGCAATGTAAATAATACTTTTAAAAGTAATAAGAATACAAGGCGTTTTTGAAAAAGAGATCGAGAGTTCGGGGGTTGGTTATACAATGGGAAGGTACTAGCACCCAATGTATCTATAGTATTCTATAGGAACCTTTTGAAATATCTGTTTTATTTAAAATTGATCGCTTGATTGAAAATAAATCGTTTTGGCCGAAAAAAGGGATACGGACGGGTTTTCGAAAATACGACGACCTAATGTCGAAGTTTTGGCTTAAAAGGTATAAGTCTTGAAAAGGTTGAAATTTTGAAGAAAGGTGAATATTTGAGGAAAATTAACCTAAGTTTTTAATGAATGAGAGTATTCGCTCGATCGTTTTTGAGGACATGAAGTCAACAAAAATTAGGCAATTCCCTTTGGATTGACACAAACAGAATAATCGAATGAATGCGAGATATTTAAACAGAAGATTATGAGATGAATGATATACAACAAGTTAAATAAGAGACTGAGTGTGAATATGCATTTTTTAGATTTTATATGTTTTTATTTTTTTATGACTTTTTTATATTGGTATTTAATCAAAATGAGGGGAGTAAAATAAAAAATAAAATGTCTTTTAGTTTTCTCATTTTTTACTTTCACATGTTTTTTAAAGATATTAAATATTTTTCAAATTAAGTAAAACTTACAAGTCAAATATCTAATTAGAATAAGGAAAACTAAAATTAAATAAACCTGAACTTAGATTAAATGAGATTAGGGTAAAATATTAAAATTATCTACTTAAAATTATGTTTATTTCTAGGAAAACTAATTAATCCAAATTAACTAAGTTAGTTAAAAAAAGAAATAGAATTAACTAAAGAGCAAATAAAGATGGGGTGTGAATTAGCAGATGGAATGGGCTTAAGCTAAAAAGAATTGAGTTGGGTTGAGGAGTGGAGCGGGTCGGGTCGTGGGAGGACCCGGGAAGAAGAAATGAAACACAAAGCTGTACGAAAAAAGAACCCTTGGAACACTGGTGCCATGGCCGCCGCTGGACTGTCTTGGAGGTCAGTCGATGAGATAGCGATTGGAGGATCCAGACCCAAGAAAAGAAACGCAGAGCTGTACGAAAAACCTAGGAAACGCAAGTTTGGCCGCCGCTGGTGACTGTCTTGGTGGTCGCGGCGAGTTGCGGTCGTGGAGAGTGATTGGGTTGCAGTCGAGTTGGTTCATGGTGGACGGCAGGGAATTATAGCTGTTGCGACCGAACACCGGCGGGAAGAGATTGGAAGTGGTGTTGAACCAGAGCTGAGATTGAAAGATTAACGGTGGTGTGTCATCAGATCTGCTTTGTCTCCTCTTCATCCTTACTCTTGTATTTCGTTTCCTTGAACCCAAGAACTTGATTTTGGTATTGTGATATGGCTTCCTTGTTTCCCTGCCCAACAATCAAAGATAACAACAAGACAAAGGTATTTGTTTGAATGATGCTTTGTTCGCATGATGCTTGGAATTATGTTGTGTTAATGGATTTGTAGATGCAATATTACAGGTATCGCAAACAGTGGAAGAAGGAAATTGAGCAATTTTGACAAAGAAAGTGTGGACAGAGGGAGATCTGTGTTGGTTCAGAATCGCGGATTCACGGTATTATGAGGTTGTTTTGTTTGTATTTTCTGTCTTTGGATATTATTGTTATGTTTGTAGGTCAAATTTGGAAATCGTGAGTTGTAAAGAGCGTTTGTAAAAGTGTATTAACTTGATACCGTATTAATTACAGGAAGCAATGAAGATCCTTGAGGAAAACGGTGCGATTTGTGATCGTGATAATTGCAGAGAGAAGGTGAAAATTGATGGAGGTAAAGAAAGGGAAGCGAAGAGGAAGCTACACGAAGAGGAAGAGGAAAACGATCTGTTAGCACGGTTAGTTGTTATTTGTTCTTGTTGTTTTTTACCAAATCTTTTGCTAATAGCTATTCTTAGCCGCAATTGCAACAGAACTGTGAACAAACCTCAGGTACATCCATAATCAAGTTATGCGTCAATTAACAAAAAAACAACATTGTAAAAAAGGGCTTAACTAACTATTCCAAAACCCGGCAACACAGCGATTCAACAGCCTGTTCATAGTAAACAGATACATATCTTTCTAATTTCTAAACTGCTTTTGTTTTTTTGGTTTTGTTTTAGGGGTCGTCTTCTTCCTGAACTGTTTCCTGGGAATAGTAGTAAGCGCCAAATGCGAAAGCAAAAGAAAGGATCCAAATGTGCTGCCGAACACGAATAGAATCCCTCCAACTCCCTCTAGAAATATGATAGTGATGAATCGTAAAGTCGAATTGGGTAGTTGAAAAAGGTTTGTGAATTTTCTGCATTTTTTACAAGTCGGCTTTAAATTAAAAGTATGTTATGATCGTGCCGGTTTTGCAATATTATGAATCTTGAAATTTATCAATCAAATTATTGTCTGTGTTAAAATAGGGATTTAATGTATTGCTGCAGGCTTATTGATGATTTGCAATGATATTAAATGACCATTTTACATGATTTCAGGAAATTAAGAGAGGATTATTAAGTGAGACAAAGGCAACGCAACGGTATAAAGGTTTATGCGAAAAACTGAAAAAAAACTCACATGGTCGGAGCTAGTCCGACGGTACGATTCCGGCGAAGTCAGGTAAGCTCTGAAGACTCCTCGCTCCTTGCTTTCTGCCACTAATTCTTCTCTTCTTCTCCGTCTAAAAAACTGGTTGGAAATATTGAATAAATGGTTTTTTGGTGGTTTTGGATTATACTGTTTATCTAAGATTTTGATACAGTATGCAGATTGTGTGAAGCAGGTTGTATGAAGCAGGTTTAGCAATATGCCGGTTAGCAATATGCAAGTTTAGCAATATGCTTGTTATGTGGTTTTTGAATGGTTTTGATTGTAGGTTCTGTTTGGGAATGGTTTTGATGCAGTATGCTATGCAGTGATGTGGTTTTGCAAAGGGACTATGGTATTTTTGCTTGGTAGTCTTGTGTAGTATGCAGGTTATGGTTCTGATGCAGTATGCTATGCAGTGATGTGGTTTTGCAAAGGATTATGCAAGTGATGGTTATGCTTGGAAATGGTTATTTACTGGATAGTTTTGCAGTGATGTGGTTTTGCAAAGGATTATGCAAGTGATGGTTATGCTTGGAAATGGTTATTTACTGGATAGTTTTGCAGTGATGTGGTGGTGGAGATATGCAAGCTTAGACTTCCTTTTGAAGGGATTTTTCTCATATAGCCGTTGCCTCCTTTATGGCTCAGGTTTGAGTATATTATATATATTCTGATGTTCTGCACATATGCTGCTACATGTGATTTCATTCCCATTTCATGCTTAGGCCAGAACCTGCAAAACTGAACCTCTTCTCTCTTCTCTCTCAAGTACAGAAATGATACATAAATGTGATATGTTGTACTGCTGTCTGAAAAAGCAAACAGGCTGGAATATGATGAATGAGGAAATATAGGTTGCTTGCATACATTGTTTTAAGACTGCACATGTTTGAAATTGCATATTGCTTTGTCTTGCACTAGCCTATGTTACTCTGCAGGTTAACGTTAGCTTATGTTGTGCATATGTTTGTTTGAAATTATGTATGCTGTTGATTTATGCTTATGCAGTTTTGACCAAAATTGAATTTATGCATATGTGAAATATGCAGTGGGCCTTTTTGATAAAATGCAAATGATTTTGAAAATGTGCTATTTTTTAATTGTGCATTCATTTAAAAATTCCTCTTTTTTTTGTGAACCGGGAGAAATCCCGTGATTTGCAAAAAAGAGTAACTGATTCCGGCCATTGCTTTTAATGATGAACATTGAATTTATTTTCTGCATTTTAATTATTTATTCGAATTCTAATTTCTTTCTTTTAATCGTTTTTTTTTTTGCAGGTAAAATTTAAATGAGCAGACAAAGAGTATTGGATAGAAGATTAGAATTAGAATTTAGGAAAATAGTTTTATTTTACTTTAAGCATTTATGTAATGGTTATTATAAATACTTTGTGCAATAGTATTTAAACAACAATTGTAATAAATAGAATAAAGTGAATAAAAATTCTATTATTTCCCAATTAATTCCTTTTCTTTCCAATTATTTATTTATTGTTTATAATTCCTTAAATCATATAATGATTGAAAATCAAATCCAATCATTTAAATTCAGAATGACAAACAAATAAATAAACATCATTGACTAATCAACAAATTCAACTATTTAATTCATTATTCGTAAAATTCCAAATTATAATAATTAAAAATAGAATTTTAATTATTTAATCTAAAATGATAAAGAATTAAATAATCATTGTTGACCAATTAATAAACTCATTCTCAAATGCTTATTTCATTATTCATAAGTCTTTAAATTATATAACAATTGAAAAATAGATTCCAATTATTTAAATTTAAGATAATAAATAATTAATAAACGTCATTTAAATCTTGATCAGTTAATAAATTTAGCGTTCAACAAATAAATAGCTCCCGACTCGAAAAAGTTATGAATTTTTAAACTGCTTTGAAAATTTGATAAAATAGGTCAAAACTCTTGCAATGCGAATGATGCAGATGGAAGACGGTATCTTAGGTCAAAATTTGGGGTACAACACTAATGTTCCTTGAGTAAGTTAAGGATAACATTAGGATTCCTCATAGTGTCACTAAGCGCCAACTAACCTTTAGAACCTTTAATTGACTCATCATAGCCATTAGGAAGTAGTGAGATAACCGGCTTTGGTTCCGACCGAAGATTGGTTGATACTCGATACTACACTCATTGAGGCTGGACTTTCAGGATTTTTTGGCTGCAATACTTCGGTGCGGAGCTGAAACAATTTCTGAAGGGAAGGTCAGTGATATTGAGGCTCCTTAGAACCCAGTTACTATTAATAGGACAAGTTGAGCTAACTAAACTTCAAGAGGGTACTTACCTACAAACCCCATGCAAGCCTATACCTAATTTTGCTTGCGTGATTTGTTTACTTTCAACTTGAACTACTTGCAAGGTTTTATCATCTGACAACATGATTTCCTTGTAGGATTTTTTTACAGTCATTATCCAATAAACATGGATTTCTTGCAGGGTTTACTTGCTTACATAACCTTACACTCTTTCTTAGCACATACATACACATCATAACATCATGCAACATCATTTCCTTAACCATTTCAAGGATCTCAAGGATTTGTGATGTAGGTTATGGTAAATCAGATGTCTAGCAAGGGGAAAAGGGGATTTATTTTCCTCTAGCCAATGCGGTCAGAAGATCAAAACCAACAACTTGAGTCAGGGGCTATGACCCACTTGATATGGTGAGCTTGACTCTCGTAGAAGGACACTCAATGATACAAAGTTATTCAATCAAAGCTACAAAATTCAACTACTGACATCTTCTTGTTTACCCCGTGAGTCCTTGAAAACATTGGATATGCATATCATACATGTCATTGCATAGATAGGTTTCAAAGCAAGGTTCTCATCTTTTTCGCTGTTTATTTCAGCAAGTAAAGAAATGGATCTTGAATAAATAATCAAAGACCATCAGGCTCAAAATGCTCAGTTCCAACAAATGTTCCTGACTCTGACCCAGGGGCAAGAAGACCTGAAAGCTCTGGTCGTCAAAAAGAAGGCTAAGAGGGCAAAGAAACCAGTTCGTGTTTCAAGTGTGGGAAGAAAAAGGCCAGCTAATCGAGCTCTAGATTTCGCAACCTCATCAAAGAGAGGGGATAATCAAGATGAAGATGATTAGGAATCAGAGGAAGAAGACAATAATACAACGTTTGAAGAACATGAACCTGACTACTCTGAGGAGCAATATCCCCCTGTCGACAATAAATACAAACGGATGGAGGATCGACTCAATGCCATGGAGCTTCAAAGGGTGCCCGGTCTGGATTTCGAAGAATTAGGTTTGTTTCCAGGGTTGGTCATCCCACCTAAGTTCAAGGTCCCTATATTTGGAAAATATGACAGTGTCTCCTATCTCAAGCTTCACTTGAGGTCATATGTCAGAAAGATCCAGTCTCACACTACTGACCGAAAGTTATGGGTCCATTTCTTCCAAGAAAGTTTGGCTGGCACTCAACTGGATTGTTTCTATTAGCTAGAAGGAACTTAAATCCATACCTGGGAAGACATGGTTGCTTCTTTCTACAAGTAGTACCAATACAATGCTGACCTGACATCAATTCAAGTGCAACTGCAGAATATGTCCATGAGCTCAAGAGAAGGGTTCAAGGAATATGCGTAAAAATAGAGGGATCTAGCTGGCAGGGTACAACCTCCTCTGACTGATCGGGAAATGGTGGACATGTTCATGGACACTCTGACAGGCCCATTCTTCAATTTGCTGATTGGGAGTTCCTCATCCGGGTTCACAGAAATGGTTTTGACCGGAGAAATGATCAAAAATGGTATCAAGAGTGGGAAGATCCCGATGGATGCATCTTCTAATGTCGAGAAGCAGCCATTTGTTGGTAAGAGGGAAGCCAATGTTGTTCACTGCCAGAAGGTTCGTAATAAGGCAGACTACCATCAATCTATGGGGGCAATGTTGGTCTCTAATTCGGCATGCGTGCAACGACCACAACTGTAACGCCCGTAATTTAATTAATTATTTAATTAAATTATTTTTGGAATATTTTTGAAGTTGTGTTATAATTCAATTGGATTTATTTTATTAAGTGGAGAAATAATATTAGAGATATAATATTATGTAGTGAAATAATATTAGAAGTGTAATATTATTTAAGGTGGGCCTATTTTGAGAGAGTAGAAGTAATAAGGGGGTGTATATTTTGAGCCCAATAAGAAATAAGGAATAATAGAATATTAGGTTATTTTATTATTTGTGAGAAGGTAGAGAATAAAGACGCAGTAGAAGAAAATAAGGATTTGGAAGAGAACGTGAAGCTGCTGGAAAAAGTGGAAAATGGCAAGAACGAAGATTCAACCCAGAAATTGTAGAGCGACCTTCAATCCAAGGTAAGGGTGGGGTTCTGACTTTATAATTGGGTTCATGATGTTTGATATGTGGGGTTAGAGGATTGTTGTTTGTTCTTGAATTGGATGTATTATGAATGATGTATGATGAGGATTGATGAATTCTTGATGAATAATAATGTTATTATATTGTTTGATCGATGTGGTAATAAAGGATAATGTTAGAAGATGAAATATCATGTTCATAATAAGGTTTGTAGGACTGTAACATAATTTCCGTAGTGAAATTACATAAGAAAACACAGAAATTATGCAGACTGTAGCAGGATGTGTCGACCCCAAACTGAATGTGTCGATACATGAAGGTTGTAAGACTCAGGATGAGTCGACACGAAGAGGGGATGCATTGATGCATGGTAGTTGCAAGACTCAGGATGAGTCGACTGGTGAGGTGCATGTGTCGATACATGCTGTGATTTAAATCCAGGATGAGTCGATCCATAAGGAGGATGTGTCGACTCATAGTGTACAAATGAAGCAGGATGAGTCGATCCATAAGGTTTTGTGTTGATACGTTATGTCTGGTTTTTGACAGAATCGGTTTTTAATTGTTGTAACTTGAGTTTTAGGATGCTGTTTGAGATGTCATTCGAAGCGTTGATTAACTAACGTGATGAACTTTATTATAGATGATTAAATGAAGAATAAGAAGTGTAATCCTAGCAGATAATGCAGGATTTAGAATTAATTCTCGTAGATGGCCGTTGTGCTGATTTTTGGACAGAACGATGGATAGTAGATGTTTAGAGGATGTTGTTAGAATTATGACAGTAGGATTAGCGACATTTGTAAGAGTTGCTTGAGAAGACATTTGTAAGACCAAGTGTATCGCCGTGGGGAGCTCCAATGTTGTTAGTGAAGAAGAAAGATGGAAGTATGAGGCTTTATGTTGATTATAGACAGTTGAATAAGGTGACGATTAAGAACAAGTATCCGCGACTTGATGGACCAATTGATGGATGCCCGTGTGTTTAGTAAGATTGATTTGAGGTCGGGTTACCATCAGATTAAAGTGAAGGATGAAGATATTCAGAAGACAGATTTCAGAATGCGATATGGACATTACTAGTATTCAGTGATGCCTTTCGGTGTTACTAATGCGCCGGGAGTATTCATGGCATATATGAATCGTATCTTTCATACTTATTTGGATCGGTTCGTAGTGGTGTTCAATGATGATATTTTGATTTACTCTAAGTCAGAAGAAGAGCATGCTGGGCACTTGAGAGTAGTATTGCCGATTTTGAAAGAGAAGAAGTTGTATGCAAAGATGTCCAAGTGTGAATTTTGGTTAAAAGAGGTTAGTTTTCTTGGCCATGTGATTTCAGGTAGTGGCATTGTTGTAGATCCATTGAAAGTTGATGCTGTGTTGCAATGGGAAACTCCAAAGTCAGCTACTGAGATTAGAAGCTTCTTGGGATTAGCTGGTTATTATAGAAGGTTTATTGAAGGGTTTTCTAAGTTGTCACTTCCGTTGACTAGGTTGACTTGTAAAGGTAGAGCGTTTGTGTGGAATGTTCAGTGCGTAGAAAGTTTTACAAAATTGAAGAAGTGGTTGACGTCGGCTCCGATTTTGACGTTGCCTAATCCAGGAGAGCCTTTTGTGGTTTATTGTGATGCTTCTAAGATGGGTTTGGGAGGTGTGCTTATGCAGAATGGTAAGGTAGTTGCTTATGCGTTAAGGCAGTTAAGGACTTATGAGAAGAACTACCCTACGCATGATTTAGAGCTTGTTGCAGATGTTTTTGTGTTGAAGGTTTGGAGGCATTATTTTTATGGTTCTAGATTTGAAGTGTTTAGTGACCATAAGAGCTTGAAGTATCTGTTTGATCATAAGGAGTTGAGTATGAGGCAACAAAGATGGTTAGAATTGTTAAAGGATTATGATTTCAGTTTGAATTATCATCCAGGAAAAGCGAATATGGTAGCTGATGTGTTGAGTCGAAAGACTTTACATATGTCAGCAATGATGATTAAGGAGTTGGAATTAATTAAGAAGTTCAGAGATATGAGCTTAGTTTGCGAGGTTACTCCGCAGAGTGTTATGTTGGGTATGTTGAAGATTAATAATGAATTTTTAGACAGTATCAGAGAAGCTCAGAAGTTGGATGTGAAGCTGGTAAATTTGATGATTGGGACTAATCAATCTGAGAATAATGATTTCAAGCTAGATGAGCAAGGTGTGTTGAGATTTCATAATCGGATTTGTATTCCTGATGATGCTGAGATGAAGAAAGTGATACTTGAAGAGAGCCATAGAAGTAAGTTGAGCATTCATCCAGGAGCTACAAAGATGTATCAAGATTTGAAAGGTTTGTTTTGGTGGCCTGGGATGAAGAGAGATGTGGCTCGATTTGTGTATGCATGTTTGACTTGTCAGAAGTTGAAAGTTAAACATCAGAAGCCTGCAGGGTTGATGCAACCGTTGGAAGTTCCAGAATGGAAATGGGATAGCATTTCAATGGACTTTGTGACAGGGTTGCCTAATACTTTAAGAGGACATGATTCAATTTGGGTGATTGTTGATAGGCTTACAAAGTCCACTCATTTTATTCCTATTAACATTAGTTTTCCAGTGTCGAAGTTGGATGAGATTTATATTAGTATGATTGTGAAGTTGCATGGTGTTCCTTTGTGCATTGTGTCAGATAGAGATCCAAGATTTACTTCTGATTTTTGGAAAAGCTTGCAAGAAGCGTTGGGTTCTAAGTTCAGATTGAGTTCAGCGTATCATCCTCAGACAGATGGTCAGACTGAACGGACGATTCAATCGTTGGAAGACTTGTTGAGGGCATGTGTTCTTGAGCAAGGAGGTTCGTGGGATACTTATATTCCTTTGATAGAGTTCACTTATAACAACAGTTATCCTTCCAGTATTGGAATGGAACCTTTTGAAGCGTTATATGGTCGAAGATGTAGAACTCCGTTATGTTGGCATGAATCTGGTAAAAGTGTAGTACTTGGACCTGAACTTGTTAGTGAGACTACTGAGAAGGTGAAGCTGATTCGAGAAAAGATGAAATCTTCACAGAGTAGACAAAAGAGTTATCATGACAAGCGAAGGAAAGATTTAGAATTCCAAGCTGGTGATCATGTGTTTTTGAGAGTTACACCTGTGACTGGTGTTGGGCGAGCATTGAAGTCTAAGAAGCTCACTTCTCGTTTTATTGGACCGTATCAGATTTCAGAGAGAGTAGGGAATGTTGCTTATAGAGTGGCTTTACCGCCTAATATTTCGAATTTGCATGATGTGTTTCATGTGTCGCAACTTCGGAAGTATATTTCAGATCCATCTCATATGATTCATATGGACGATGTGCAAGTACGGGATAATCTTACGGTGGAGACGATGCCTGTACGAATCACGGATCGTGAAATGAAGACTCTGAGGGGCAAAGATATTGCCTTGGTTAAAGTGGTTTGGTTAGGAGCTATAGAAGAAAGCATGACTTGGGAGTTTGAGAGCAAGATGCGAGACTCCTATTCAGAATTGTTTGATTGAGGTAAATTTTCGAGGACGAAAATGTTCTAAGTGGGGGAGAGTTGTAACGCCCGTAATTTAATTAATTATTTAATTAAATTATTTTTGGAATATTTTTGAAGTTGTGTTATAATTGAATTGGATTTATTTTATTAAGTGGAGAAATAATATTAGAGATATAATATTATGTAGTGAAATAATATTAGAAGTGTAATATTATTTAAGGTGGGCCTATTTTGAGAGAGTAGAAGTAATAAGGGGGTGTAGATTTTAAGCCCAATAAGAAATAAGGAATAATAGAATATTAGGTTATTTTATTATTTGTGAGAAGGTAGAGAAGAAAGAAGCAGTAGAAGAAAATAAGGATTTGGAAGAGAACGTGAAGCTGCTGGAAAAAGTGGAAAACGACAAGAATGAAGATTCAACTTGGAAATTGTAGAGCGACCTTCAATCCAAGGTAAGGGTGGGGTTCTGACTTTATAATTGGGTTCATGATGTTTGATATGTGGGGTTAGAGGATTGTTGTTTGTTCTTGAATTGGATGTATTATGAATGATGTATGATGAGGATTAATGAATTCTTGATGAATAATAATGTTATTATATTGTTTGATCGATGTGGTAATAGAGGATAATGTTAGGAGATGAAATATCATGTTCATAATGAGGTTTGTAGGACTGTAACATAATTTCCGTAGTGAAATTACAGAAGAAAACACAGAAATTATGCAGATTGTAGCAGGATGTGTCGACCCCAAACTGAATGTGTCGATACATGAAGGCTGTAAGACTCAGGATGAGTCGACACGAAGAGGGGATGCGTCGATGCATGGTAGTTGCAAGACTCAGGATGAGTCGACCGGTGAGTGCATGTGTTGATACATGATGTGATTTAAACCCAGGATGAGTCGATCAATAAGGAGGATGTGTCGACTCATAGTGTACAGATGAAGCAGGATGAGTCGATCCATAAGGTTTTGTGTCGATACGTTATGTCTGGTTTTTGACAGAATCGGTTTTTAATTGCTGTAACTTGAGTTTTAGAATGCTGTTTGAGATGCCGTTCGAAGCGTTGATTAACTAACGCGATGAACTTTATTATAGATGATTAAATGAAGAATAAGAAGTGTAATCCTAGCAGATAATGCAGGATTTAGAATTAATTCCCGTAGATGGCCGTTGTGCTGATTTTTGGACAGAATGATGAATAGTAGATGTTTAGAGGATGCTATTAGAATTATGACAGTAGGATTAGCGACAGTAACAATATAAATTAGCAGAATAACAAGATGGATTACTGTACTATTAATATACAATTAAGTATTAGTGAGATGTTATTGATGAAGTTGTGTTCGATGATTTTGTAATAATAAACGATGTTTAATAAATTATTTTGATGTTATGAGATGTTGTTAATTGAGATGTTTTGAGATGATCGAGATGTTGTTGTTTTGAGAGGATTGAGATGCTGTCATGTTAATTTAGATGTTAATTGAGATGTTTTGAGATGTTTTGAGATGATTTGAGATGTTGGTAATTTGGGTGTTGTTATTACATTCATGACGAGTCGCATACATTGCATTTTTGAGATGGAGCTTATGCTCGTTGAGATGGCCTGGATTGGCTAATTTTGAGATGAAGGCTATGCCTTGTTGATGCCTCTATTAATTGGCAGATTTTTGAGATGGGAGTTCTTCTCCAATGGTACCACATGAATTTGCATAATATTGAGTCGCATTATATGATTTCATAAAGAAGTGTGTTTTGATGTTGATGAATGTATATTATTGTTGAGATTGTCGTTGATTATGAAATGAGAAGTGGTGATGTTGTTGATCTAATTTAATATATTAATTATCATGCGCTTTATTATATTGTTAGATATCTCACCCCTTCTGTTTGAATGTTGCCCTTATGTTGGTAACGTGCAGGTAATCGAGAGTGAATGTTGTATACCTTCAATAGTTCGAGTCAGTGTCATTGCTCTGATATGTAACACTCGGGGGGGATGAACGCTTGCCGATTTTCGATTGTTGATTTTCAGTTGCTGAGTTTTGAATTGATTATTATTAAATATAAGATGTTTCGAAGTTGTTGTTTTATTTAGAGATGTTATTGAAGAATTCCGCTGCGTAGTTGTTGAATTATTTAATGAAAGATGTCATGTTGATGGTTCATCCGATGTTTTGAAAAAGTGTTATATATCCACGATGAATGCATTGACTTTTGTTAGAAGAATTTATGACGTCCCGATTCATTTGTATGATTGAAATTTTATAAATCTGATTTATTTTGCATAATTTTCTTGGGGTAGAATTGGGGTGTTACAACAACAACGGGGTAATCAGTGAAGGCAAGACGAGCCTAAGAGACAATTTACCAAAATCAACATGCCATTGTCACAAGCATTGCAACACATGTTGAAGATGAATCTGATTACGGTGATAGGCCCTCATCCAAATCCTAAGACTTCCTCTCCTAACTACAATCCTGATGCAAGGTGTGCCTATCATTCTAGCAGTCCGGGGCACGATACTAACGATTATTGGCCGCTGAAATACAAGATTTAGAATATGATTGATGCCAAGGAGATTGAGTTCGACCCTCCTGAGACTCCCAACGTGGTCACCGCTCGCATGCCAAATCATGGCTAGGATTGAGAGCATTTTTGTTCATTTGAATTCTCAAGTTGTATTTTCTTTGTTTGTTCAAACAATTATTGTCATGTCAAACTTTGTTATTTCATTAATGCATTACACATGTTTGTCTTGAATTAATTTATTTTCATTATGCTCAAACTGCTTTCTTACTTCCTTTTTGTGATATTCAACTCTCGATCGAAAGCTATAGCCTTTATAAGGAGGATGACGAGAACGATACCACAATCTCTACAGTATGCTTTTAAACAGACCCCGCTGACGATGTACAGGAGTTGTTTCAAATCCTAAACAATGGAGTTATAAGGAAGATAATCCCTAGTAAACCTCTTTGAGCCAAAGAAGTAAGAGTTTTCTTTTCATACAAATTAAAACCCTTAATCATAACCTGGGGCATGGTAGTTTTCTCAATTAATTCACATGTGCATTCAACCGCAAACTTTCCCTTCATACACGACAAATAGTGTAGAAGATGCTCTCCAAAAGATGGTGATGGTTCCGCATAATCATTAAAGCCGGCAGTCATTATCTCTCACAATAAAAGCCCATTAAGTCAAAACCTATGAAGGAGACTTAAGAAAAAAACTGGGGCATCCCGCTGACTGTAATCACAAAAGAAATAGTTCAGACAAAAGAATGGATAACAAAATATATAAAAAAAGAGGTCCCACAAATCCTTAACAAAAAGAGAAGATTACAAAAATGACTGCCTTCTCAAAAAAACGTTCAATCTCTGAACCATCACCAGAATATCAAGGACATTCCAAAACTCATCTGGGATTCAAAATGCACAATTAACTGAGCATAGGACCGAAGAAAATCACGAAGAACGGGTGGGTAAAAATAAATTTTGAGCCTTTATCCTTTGTTTCTTAAACCGTGAACCAGGCCACGTTACAACCCTTAAAAGTCCTAGCTGAAGCATGGGTTAGTTCGAAATCATACTGTTACAAAAGGTATCCTGACTCCTGTAAGGTTCGCTATAAATCCTGAGTTGACATCACACTTTTACCAAATTGTTTATTTTACTAAAAAATGCTTTTTCAAAAAATTTCAAGACAGGCATAAGCTTTGCATTATTTAAATGACATTGTTTGCATATGATTAATTGTTCAAATGGCAGAGAAATTCACACAATGAATATTCAGTGAACAAAAAACCTTCTCAATAAAAAGGATCACCTCAAGTGGAAAAACACTTCCAACGAAGGGGCACGGCATGATCATTGTCCATCATCTGGGGCAGTCAAGTCAAGATTCAAGAAATATCTCAAAGATGCCAAATAGCCAGGGGCAGATCTCCATCTGAATCACTTGGGGGCAATTGGCATGAATTCCAAAAATGAATCTTATACGATCAATCAAACATCTTCTGGCAGTGTGACAACACTTACTACTATGGACAATGACAATTCTTCGTACTCGATGAACGTGGACATAGTCAGAAAATACTATGAATGGAAAAGACCCTCTAGGTTGACTGGCCTGGGCAAAAAAGGGAATCCCGACGAACCAAAAAGGTTCGGAAAAAAATTAGGGATATATACAAAAACAAATTGTACATCCGGCAAGTCGAAAACCTGAAAAGACGGCTTGGGCAAAAAAGGGTATCCCGGTGGACTGAAAACCCGAAAGGGCATTCCAGGAAAAAGTTAGGGATTAAAGCGTACGACTACGTCCTGTCACCTTGTCATTTGTTTATCAGTAGGAGACTTATCATCTTGATCAGCATTTACCAAGCACCCCAGGAGTTGGGATGACACTCAAACCATCCACAAAGTCTCTGCAGGTACTTTCTCCAGTAGGTTTTCCCCAGTGAAGTCATCAAACTTCTCAGGATTCCCCAATAGGATTTCAAAAAATCATCAGGCAGGGCACAAAGCTTTCCTTCCCCAACAGAGTTTATTTCTCTTACAACGGAAGATCATCTCTCAGCAGTTCAACTTCAACAAAATCTGAAGACCTACATTCCCCATCGCCAGCTACAATCAGGGATTTATTTTCCCTGATTCAACAGCGCTGCAATAGAACAACTGATACATTCACATATTGCACTCATACATCATTCTACAAACGTCATAGCATCTGCAGTACAAATGCATACATCCCAATCTCATTTATTTTAAGAAAACCATTACACAATGCATTTCATACATCATGACATTGCATACAACTAATGCTTTACCTTTTCAGGAAAGATCAATCAACGGATATTTATCATCAACAATTTTCAACAGGTCCAGGATTAGCTCCTGAAACAAAACAGAGTAATTCTTCTGTGCAACCAAATACAGCTTTACACAGGCTCAACATGAAGCAATCTTACACGGGTTTCTTCTGACTTCCAAATACAACTTTACACGGGCTCATCATGATGCAATCTTACACGGGTTTCTTCTGACTTCCAAATGCAGCTTTACACGGGCTCAACATGAAGCAATCTTACATGGGTTTCTTCTGACTTCCAAAAACAGCTTTACACAGGCTCAACATGAAGCAATCTGACACAGGTTCCTTCTCCTTCTGAAATGCAGCTTTTACACGAGCTCTTCATGAAGCAATCTTACACGGGTTTCTTCTAACTTCCAAATACAACTTTACACTGGCTCTTCATAAAACAATCTTACATGGATTCCTTCTCCCTCCATCTGAAGTTTTACAGAAACTCGTCCCGAGGAAACCCTACCCAGGTTCCTTCTTATAATTTTCAGATGCAGTTTTACACAAACTCATCCTGAGGCAACCCTACCCAGGTTCCTTCTTACAATTTCCAGATGCAGTTTTACACGAACTCATCCTGAAGGAACCCTACCCAGGTTCCTTCTCTTGAATTTCTAGATGTAGTTTTACAAGGACTCGTCCTGAAGCAACCCTACACAGGTTCCTTCTTACAATTTCCAAATGTAGTTTTACCCAGACTCATCCTGAATCTTCCCTACCTAGGCTCCCTCTCATATATCTCCTAAAATAGCCCTACCCAGGTTCCTTCTCATACACTTCCAGATGACGTCTTACTTGGACTCATCTTGGAACAGCCCTACATAGGTTTCTTCTGATACATTTCCAAATAGCAGTTAATTTCATTCTCCCCAGCAAATTACTGCGAAGCCTGGATTTCAACCAGAAAACAACAAACTTTCATCTCTCTAATCCAGAGATAACCCCTCAGTAGAGCCATGGACAACTGAAGTTCCTAGACTCTATTCCCCACATAGTTTTCCTCAAAAAGAAAACAACGGGAAATCAACATCCCCCAGTGGACTCCTTCTTAGACAACAGGAACAGGAATCCCCACAAAGAGACTTCTTATGAAGTCAACATCTAGCTCGGATGGCATCTTTAATCCCATCTTTGACGACTCTCCGTCATATTCCTTGGTTGACATCTTTAAGCCCATCTCTGACGACTCTTTGTCATCTTCTCCAATTGGCATCTGTAAGCTCATTCCCGTCATCGTCAACCATCAGTGTTATGCGAGTGCAAATTCCTGGGCACTCTAGTGTTCAATCATCTTCCACCTTCAGATCACGAAAGGCAGACAAGCCAATCTACATCTTCAGGTTTAAGAAGATTGAACAGGGGCAGCTGTTGTACCCCAAAATTTTACCTCTCATTTTTTACAAGATCTTCTCTTACATGGGTGGTTACAAGCACTTGTTTGAAGAAGAATAACAAATTTTGAATTTGGTCAAAGTGTCCTTCGATAAGGTGTCTTTCAATTGGCATCTTAACAATGTCTTTCGATTGGCATTTTAGCGTCACTTCGATTAGTCCAAACTGAAGGAAATCGAAGAGAGCATAATGAAGTTTTCGATCGGTCAACAAGGTACTTTGATTGGCGTCTGAGCAAGGCACTTAGATTGGTATCATAACAAAGTATCATTCGATTGGCACCTGAATAAGGCCTTTCGATTGGCCTCATGGCCAAGCCCTTCGATTGGCATAGTGGCCAAGCCTTTCGATTGGCATTCTAAAAGACCCTTTCGTTTGGCACCCTGGGCTAGGAATTTCAATTGACATGGAAAGGAATCCTTCGATTTAGCATCTAAAACAAGGAAACTTCGATTGGCATTTTAACAGGCACCCTTCGATTGGAATTTTAGCAAAGCCTTTCGATTATCCTTGCAACAAGATCCTTCGATTGGTTTCTGGACAAAGGTCCTTCAATTGGTATGGACAAAGGCCCTTCAACTGGCATTCCAAAAGGTCCTTTGACTGGCACATCAGAAGGTCCTTTGACTGGCACTTTAGAGGGTTCTTCGACTAGAATTTCAGACTTTACCTCAATTAGAACATCAGAATGAAATGACCTTCAAATGGAATTTCAGTGCAGAGTTTGTCTTAATCTAAGATGCTCTGATGAAGGAAGTTATGAACACTTCGAATAAGAATTTAGACTCACCACAAGCCCAAGGGCTGGTCGAAGTTGTCTAATAGGGAATGTGCTAAATAGATTCGAATTGGACTTTGAAGCTGGCAAAGAAGGCAGATTCGAAGGAATGAAATAGGCTGGCGTGACTAAGTAAAAATACATATCTTAACCTGTCCAGGTTCACCCCAAGTTCAAAATGGCATGTTGTCCTTGCAAATATGCAATCGAAGCAGGGGGAGTCTCAATCGAAGGGGCTGTGACATCGAAGTTGGAGTAATTCGAAGCGGAGCTTAGAGCTATCGAAGAGGGCAAGTTCGAAGGGAAGTGGATCTGAAAATGGCAGGTCAACTTTAATTTTTCATCATGTTGGAGGCCCAAACAGCTCATAACAGGCTGGCAGTAATGCATGAAATAGATTGGCACTTGATTGAATCAAAAATAGCAAGTCTTTATGAAGAAATCAAATAAAATTTCTCCATCATAATGGACCAAAACTTGATACACAAATGTTGACCTAATTTCCTTTGTCTATATAAACCTCATGATCTCACACGAAAATGAAAAAATATATGCGCAACAGACACCAAAAAGGGCCAGACAGAAATTCATGGAGACTGCCCCATGAAAGTCCAGAAGATAGAATCAAGTGCCAAAACCCCATTGCAGGCACCTTCCGTCTAGGTTGACACTCCGATCGAGTTCTCGAAATCCACACAGGCGTACGCTCGTTCGTGCCCCAGCCATCTCACGCCCAAGACTGCAGATCCAGGTGCCTCCAGTGGTAAAAATATTTGATCCCACTTAAATCTTGAACTAGACTCATGATTGCATATTCATAGATTTTGTTATTATTTGCGAACGATTTAACAAAGTGTATGCAAGTTGCAGTGTTCATACGTTTAAACCCCCATGGATAGTGTTTCTATTGAAGCTGGTTACGTTTGAAATCCTGGTTGTGACAAATCGAAACCAACCCATATCTGGGATCAGGAATTGATTTTGAATGGGATGTTTCTCTGTGTTGTTTAGTTTCGAATTAACCAATTTGCAAAACTAAAAGCAGGCGTCAAATATTTCGAATGAGCAAGCAACTCAGGTTATGAAAGGGAATTCGTGCAATCGAAGGCACCAGGGTTCGAGCCCAGGCCTTGCATTTTCAATCTCTAACGAACTTCCTTGCAAGTCCAGCATCCTATATCAAAGGATGGCATATCCATATCGAATGTCCCAGATGTGTCGTCTCTAAAAATTCTTCGATCCAGGCCTTACAGTTTCAATTTCTAACGTTTTGCTTGCAGCGTCTCCAAGACCCTCGAATGAGGTCTTCGATCAGATCATTGGATCGAAGAGCAACCCAGGCCTCTTCGATCTAGGACTTGCATCCAAGAATTCCTTCTTTTCGTTTCTTGTTTTTGACCCTTTCGTTTTTGTTTCCTTTCGATTGACTGTTTGTCCTTACTTCTTCTAAGTTTTAATTAACAAGCAAAAAACCCCAAAAAGTATTAGGTTTAGTTTTACAGTAAATTAATTGTCAATTAAATAATTAACTATTTTAATATTTTCTTAAAAAACTAAAATTAAATAGACTTGGGATTTTTTTAATTCAATTTATTTTTATAACAAAAACAAACAAAAAAGGTTCCTTTCAATTAGGATTTTAGACGCATTTTCAATTCAGGCGCGCGTTTATTTGTTTTTAGATTTTTTTGTTAATTATGCAACTGTGCCCGATTTGTAATAGCTTAATTAGGGTTTTACTTCCGCATTTTACTTTCAGTCAATTCCTTATGTATCTGCACCAAAGCCTTGTAATAGCGTAAGACCTTTATTTCTCGCTTTTTATATTTTATATGTCTATATATAAATTGCTAATAACCTAGACATGTATGATTAATCAATCAATCAGTAGACCACTAAACTGCAAGATAAAGATATCTGAATTAGCACACTTTGGCACACTTGCACCCCTAGGGTATTTCCTCACTTGGTTGCCTTCGGAAAAACAATGGCCATGTCCCTCGAACATAGGGATACTCTTAGCAAAGACCCTCGATTTAAGATCATCGTAAAGATCATAGTCCCTAAATGTCCCTCGAGTTGCCTACGATAAATGATCTTATGATGATAGTCCCTTCGAAATGCTAAGGTATCCTTACATGTTTCCTTCAATGACCATTACGTCCCTTTCGATAGTCCCTCAACATCCAACGACTAGGGTTACCTACTCACTAATAGTAGGATAACACGGTCTAAAGGATCAGAGGAAAAGAACAGTCTTTTTCGAATAGGTAGATAACTGTTAGGTACTTGCTCAAAAAACTTTTCACACCACACTTTCAAAAACTTTTTCAGACAAAGTTTTTTTTTCCAAAACACTTTATCACACTCTTGAGGACTGATACAAGAGTTACCATAAAGTGAATCGCGGCACTAAGGCATTTTCAAAACTTTTTCACACAAACACGAAAGCAATTTTCAAAAATGAGCAAGTACCCAAGAGCCCATGGAAAACCATGGATGGAAAGGATGCTAACACCTTCCCTTTCCATAATCTACCTCCCTTATTCAAAAAATCTAGAAAAATATCTTTTTCTGTTCTTTTCACCCTTTCCTTTTTTGGATAAAAGAAAAGTCGGTGGCAACTCTTGCTTACCGCGAAATTTAAGAATACAAAATGAAAAACCAATATTAACAGTCGGTTCTGCCACTGTATCACAACCACTTTCCCTTTTACTATTTCTGCACTTTACCACTTTCGATTGCATGAAGAGATCTCCGTTATAGAGCATGTTAGGAATCCCTCTAGTTTATTTAAAGACTTGTTTAAGGAAATTCTGTTGGTGTGCTAATAGTGTTTGGTTTGTTTAAAATCTTACCTTTTTGAGTGGGTATTCTGCACGTGTGTTTACGTTTGTGCTTGTATAGCGGAATGTTTGGTTTTAGGTCCTATATGGCAACCATTCTTAAGTCCTCCAAAAAGAGAGAGGCAACTGGAAAGGGTTAGTAATCAACCCCCACCAGTTTTCTATTATTATCGTTCTTATGCTCACTTTTTGCAAGTTCCGAGCTCTGAACGTGTTCCCAATATCTTGTGTATCAAGTCGGTCAAGTGGAAAAGGGTTTTGATTCTTGACCCCATATCTTTCAGGAGTCCGCATGACCAATGCTGATGCTCCATGATTGTTCATATCATATTATTCTACTTGCCTGGACTTTTAGTTCCATGGTATAGTTATGACTTCCCACATAAAGCTTTTTCAGACTCCTATGATATATTTCCCCTGGCTAGAGCTTTTCCCTTTTCCCCAACATATGATTTCACATTGCATGTTTGGGTGCTCTCTTGAGCTAGATCTCTCGAGATTGTTGACTTGTTTCTTGCTTTTATATTTGTGTACATGTCTTAAGATGTTTACCCTTGGCATGTTCCCTTAGGATCTCTTGATTCATCCTTTGGTGGTGACATGAGTTAGACATAGTTTTAGGTGGTGATCCCTTGCTATACTCCCTTAGGACTTCTTGATTCATCAGTTGGTGGTGATTTGAGATAGACACTAGTATTGTTATCCATTCATGTCAACAATAGGTTTGAGTTTCCCTTTCAAACTCAACCATAGGATCAATCATTGTATGATAACACTGGGACTAGAGATTGGGATAGTCTCCCTTAGTTGTTTTCTTTTCTTTGCATATTGCATCTTAAAATAAAAACTTTCTCTTTTCTTGGAAAATCACAAAATATCTTTAATGAACTTAGATCCTTCTTCAAGGTAAAAAATACAAATCAATCTCAATTGCTTGTTTGTCTTTTGGCCCTATTTTAAACTTTGATAAGTTGACATGTTACCATCCTTACCATGATATTTCACTATCTTT
Organism: Vicia faba; assembly: GCA_948472305.1. Taxonomy (NCBI): domain Eukaryota; kingdom Viridiplantae; phylum Streptophyta; class Magnoliopsida; order Fabales; family Fabaceae; genus Vicia; species Vicia faba. The sequence continues at coordinate 265,302,422 of OX451737.1, read as the reverse complement.
TTGTCGATGCTTCGTCATCACATATGTTTGTTATCCTACATTGATTTTCAATATCATTGTTAGGTGTGATGCTTTATCATCTAAATTGTAATGTTTTGCCATTATTTCCATGATATTTTGCTATCTTTATGTCGAGGTTTCACCATCGCATATGTTTGTTATCCTACTTTAATCTTCAATATCATTGTTAGGTGTGATGTTTTATCATCCAAATTGTAATGTTTTGCCATTCTTGCCATGATATTTTTCTATCTTTTTGCCTAAGTTTCACCATCGCGTATGTTTGTTATCCTACTTTGATTTTCAATATCATTGTTAGGTTTGGTGTTTTATCATCTAAGTTGTGATGTTTTGTCATCTTTGCCATGATATTTTACTATCTTTTTGCCGATGTTTCATCATCACATATGTTTGTTATCCTACTTTGATTTTCGATATCATTTTGGGTGTGATGTTTTATCATCTTATTTGATATCTTGCTATCATGCTGATGTTTTATCATCTTATTTGAGTTTGTGTTGCCATGTGATATCTTGTCGTCCTTGTTTTGATGTTTTATCATCGTTGATGATGTTTTGTCATTTTTATCTGATGTTTTGCCATCTTGATTATCGCTTTTATCTTTCTTAACTAAAAGACATAAACCAACCAAAATATGTGAGCCAAACTACGGCTGCTCTGATTCCTTAAAAAGGATACGTAGGCATTGGGGTAGGGCCCGAACAAGCACAACTTTATTTTCCCTACATTATTTTCTCTTTTCTTTTGCATGCATTCCCTCTTGTATCTTTTCTTTCAGATCTTAAGCTTAGACATAGATTTTGACCATACCCATTAGATTAAAACAACAAGAGTGGATACCATAGAATACTACGGACGTGAGGGGTGCTAATACCTTCCCCCTCGCGTAACAGACTTCCTTACCCGATCTCTCGGTCGCAAGACCGTGATTTCACCCCTTCAGATTTTCTTGATATTCACCTTTCCCTTTAGGCGGGATAAAAGACGTTCGGTGGCGACTTCATTGGTTTTATATCACATGACGGTTCGGTCGGTTGTTTCAGACCATAATTGACTTTTTGTCCAATACAGTCGATTTTCAATCATCTGAGCATTTGACTAAGCAAACTTGTGATGTAAGGCTTGAAATTTGTCATGAGTATTCTTGGAGATATATGGGGAACCATGAAATCCACTTAAGGAATCAAAAGTCCAATCTTCTTTGAGAAAAGCAAAACCCTAATTGTAGGTCAACTGCTTATGAGGAGAATTTTGTCTAATCAATTCTTGAGAAACCTTGAGTAATTGAAGTCCCTAGGAGGATGAGAAGGCATCTTGCAGAAAATGGGAGGGAAAATTTTGGGCTACAATAGATTCCCCTTTTCAATCTTCTTAAACATAAAGATTTAGATTGGCATGTCCGTCATTCGTGATCTAAAGGTGAAAGAGGATTGAACACTTAAGTGCTCAGAAATTTACACTTGCATGTGCATGAAGTAACACTGTTGGTTGATTATATTGCTTGAATAGGCTTAAAGATTCCATTCGGAGAGATGACAGAGTGTCTTCGGAGATGGTCTTATAGATGCCATCCAGAGTAACTGTTGATAGGAGTATCAGAATGAGTCTACGCTTAACTTGATCTGATGGAATGAAAATTTCCGAAGAAAAATGCTTTTCAGAATGAAGGCCCTAAATGAGATGCTTTTCAGAATTCAGTATCTAAATGGAGATCATTTGGTCATGCAGATAGTCGGTTTGTCCTGTTTTGGGAATTGATCTATAATTTGTTCTTCATTGGTAAATCTGTCTTGTTTCGGGAATTCATATCGCCTGGTCATATAGATAGGTTCATCGTCCTATTTTGGGAATTAATCTTTGACCCGCTTTTTTTTGGTAAACTCGTCCTATTTTGAGAATTCATACCGCCTGGTCATATAGATAGTTGTCCCGTCTGGTTTCGGGAATTAATCTTTGACCCACTTTTTTGTTGGTAAACTTGTCCTATTTCGGGAATTCATACCATTTGGTCATATAGATAGTTATCACGTCTTGTTTTGGGAATTAATCTTTGACCTGTTTGAAATTTGCTGGTGATTTTTGTCTATTTGCAGACTTCACCTAAAAAGATGAAAATTAGTTTTATACAATGTCATGATGCACGCATTGCATAATGATGCTCTAAAAATAAATGAGAATGTTGTATGCGTTTTGTATGCATATGCTATAATTTTTTTGTAAATGATGTATGGATGTAAGATGTTGCTGACGGCAACGGTAGCTTTTCCTAACATCTTTGGATGGGGAAAATAAATCCATGACTATTATTGGGAATGAAGAATATGAATCTTCAATCTTGCATAGAGCATCTTCGCTGGGGATTTTTGCTTTCCGTTTGAGAATATTTCGCTGGCGACGTTCAACTTCATCTTGGGGATGGAAGAGATGGATACTCCTCTGATGTGTGGGTGTCAACTTTTCTCGGGAGGACAAAGTTGAATGACGTCTGGCCTGGGTAGAGAATCCTGTCAGGGAACTGCAAGAATCAGAGAGATATCCTCTGTTTGGGGAATAAACCCTGTTGGGGAAATAAACCCTGTTGGGGAAGTAAACCCTGATGGGGAGAAGATAATTTTGTCGAGGATTTTACAGTGTTAGAGGAATAAAATCCGCTGGGGAAATAAACCATTATGGGGAGATAACCCTGCTAGAGAAGAGAGTTTTGTTGGGGATTTTACAGTGTTGGAGATTTGTGGACGACTTGAACGTTATCCCAACTCCTAGAATCTTTAGTAAATGCTAACCCTGTTTTTATGCAAATATTTGTTAACATTAATCACATTCATATGCATATGTTCATTCAATTTAGTCATTGGACATTTTTGTAAACAAAGCAGAGAAAGTAAAACAATTTTAAATTTTGAATTATATTTGTATTGAAAGTTTTCCTATAAACAGGCGGTTTTGTACAAAGAGACAAAATTCCTAGTAGGAGAAAATCATCGTAAAATGAAAATCCAAGTACAAAGAACAATAAGGAAAACAACTATGTGGAACTGATCCCATCATGTTTCAACTCTGATATTGCCCATATGTCTTCAAGCATCTCATCCATCATTGTCGGAAGAAGTTGACTGAATTGATCTATACCATTTGAACTTGACGTTGATAATAAATCTTATTGTATATAGGTGATCCAACGAGACATGGTTGTATGCTTTAATCCCTAACCATTGCTTGGACCATCCTTTCGGGTTTTCAGTCCACCTGGATACCCTTTTTTTCCCAAGCCACCTTTTCAGGTTTTCGACTTGCCGATGTACACTTTATATATATATATATATATATATATATATATATATATATATATATATATATATATATATATATATATATATATATATATATATATATATATATATATATATATATATATATATATATATATATATATATATATATATATATATATATGTGTGTGTGTGTGTGTGTGTGTGTGTGTGTGTGTGTGTGTGTGTGTGTGTGTGTGTGTGTGTGTGTGTGTATATATATATATATATATATATATATATATATATATATATATATATATATATATATATATATATATATATATATATATATATATATATATATATATATATATATATATATCCCTAATTTTTTCCCGAACCCTTTTGGTTCATCGAGATGCCCTTATGTTTTCCTAGGCCAGTCAACCTAACGAGTCACTTTTATGCATAGTATTTTTTAACTATGTCTGTATTCATAGGATGCGGAAAATCTTCACCGTCCATGGTTGTAAGTATCATAGCACCACCGAAAATATCTTCTTTATCACAAATGGCCCTTCGTATATAGAAGTCCATTTGCCCATGTGATCACCTTGTGGTAAGATGATGCGCTTTATTACCAAGTCGTCAGCCTGGTATACCTGATGTTTGACTTTCTTGTTGAAGGCTTTGATCATGTGCTTCTGATACATCTGACCATGACAGACAGCCGCAAGCCTTTTCTCGTCAATCAAATTTATCTGGTCCAACATAGTTTGAATCCACTCGTCTTCATCTAAACCTTCATCTTTCATGATCCTTAAATAAAGAATATGGACTTCGACAGGTAAGACAACCTTCATACTGTAGACTAGAGAGAATGGGGTTTCCCCTGCTGATGTACGTACTGAAGTTCCATATCCATGAAGATAAAATGGTAACATCTCATGCCAATCTTTGTATGACACGGTCATCTTATGCAAGATCTTCTTGATGTTCTTGTTGGTGGCTTCCACTGCGCCATTCATCTTCGGTCGATACGAAGAAGAGTTGTGGTGTTTATTCTTGAACTGGGTGCAGTGTTCCGTGATCATAATGTTGTTAAGATTGGTACCATTATCTGCGATAATCCTATTGGGGATGCCAGACCGATAGATGAGGTTATGCTTAATAGACCGAGCCACAACATTCTTGGTGACAGAGGCAAATGAGGTTGCTTCAACCCACTTCGTGATGTAATCAATGGTGACCAGGATGAAATGGTGCCCATTAGAAGTAGTAGGTTTAATCTCTCCAATCATATCAATGCCCCAGATTACGAACATCCAAGGAGCAGTCAATACATTCAAAGGAACCAGAGGCACATGTACTTTATCAACATAAATCTGGAATTTGTGACAAGTTTTGGAATGGCGATGGTAATCAGTTTCCATAGTCGACCGATAATAACCCGCTCTCAGAATTTTCTTAGCCATCTTATGCCCACTGGAATAAGTACCAAAGATACCTTTGTGCATATCTTCCATAATCTTCTTTGCTTCCTTCTCGTCTACACATCAAAGCAGATTTGAATCATGATTGCGCTTGTACAAAATTCCATTGCCCATAATGAACTTGGCAGAGAACCTCCACAGAAATTTCTTGTCATTGATAGATGCCCTATCGGGGTACTCTTTAGCCTCGAGGTATATTTTCACTTCATGAAACCAAGGCTTTTCCTCTACTTCCTCAGTGTCCACTTCGTAGCAATGTGTCGGTTCGTCTAGTCTCTTAATGGTAATTCGAGAAGCTTCATTTCCCATCTGACTTTGAACATAGATGAATGGTAGCTAATGTGTCTGCCAATTGGTTCTCCTCTTGTGGGATATGTTCAAAAGTAATTTCCTCGAAGTATGAAATTAATGCCAACACATGCTCCCGATAAGGAATGAGATTTGGGTGCTTCGTATCCTATTCTCCCTTAATCTGACTGATCACTAGGGCTGAATCCTCTTACACGTCTAAGAACTTGATTCTCATGTCAATAGCGGCCTTAAAACCCATGATGCACGCTTCGTATTCGACCATGTTATTGGTCCATTCAAAGCAAAGTCTGGCGGTGAAGGGCGTATTGCAACCTTGGGAGAGATAATCACAGCACCAGTTCCATTACCAAGTGCGTTTGAAGCTCCATCAAAAAATATAGTCCACAGGGATCCTGGCTCAGGTCCTTCATATGGTCCTGGTTTTTCATAGTCTGTAACTAGCATAATATTCTCATATGGGAACTCAAAATTCATAGATTGATAGTCGTTTACGGCTTGATGATCCAAATGATCTTCCAATACATTTCCTTTGATTTCCTTTTGAGTTGTATACTGAATGTCGTATTCTGTTAAGACCATTTTCCATCAGGATATCCTTCCGGAGAGAGCGGGTTTCTTGAATATGTATTTTATGAGATCCATCTTAGAGATCAACAGAGTAGTATGATTCAACATATATTGTCTTAGTCGGCGAGCAACCCATGCCAAAGCACAACAAGTTTTCTCGAGTAGTGAGTATCTTATTTCACAGTCGGTAAGCTTTTTTCTAAGGTAGTATATTGCATGCTCTTTTCGACTAGGCTCGTCATGCTGCCCCAGTACACACCCCATTGAGTTCTCTAACAATGTTAGGTACATGATCAGAGGTCTTCCTTCAACTGGTGGAATCAGAATGGGAGGTTCATGGAGATACTCCTTGATTTTGTCTAAAGTTATCTGACAATTATCGTTCCACTTTACTACTTGATCTTTCTTCAGTAACTTGAAAATTGGCTCACAAATAGCGGTCAAATGGGAAATAAATCTGGAAATGTAGTTCAATCGTCCTAAGAAACCTATGACTTCCTTCTCAGTACAGGGAGCTGGCATTTCTTGAATGGATTTGAACTTGGCGAGATCAACTTCAATACCTTTACCACTAACGACAACACCTAGGAGCTTACTGGATCTTACCCCAAAGGTACACTTGTTTGGTTTCAATCTCAGCTTGTACTTCTTCAATCTCTCAAACAGTTGGCGTAGGTGGTCGAGATGTTCCTATTAAGTCTAGATCTGGCTATCATGTCGTCGATGTAAACCTCTATCTCGTGATGTATCATGCCATGGAACAAAGCTACCATAGCATGCTGATATGTCGCACCGACGTTCTTCAAACCGAACGGCATAACCTTGTAACAGAAAGTGCCCCATTATGTAACAAAAGTAGTCTTCTCCATGTCTTCTGGTCCCATCTTGATTTGATTATAACCCTAGAAACCATCCATGAAGGAAAATACTTTATGATGAGCGGTGTTGTCAACCAGAACATCTATATATGGAAGCGGAAATTCATTTTTGGGGCTTGCCCTATTCAGATCCATGTAGTCTACACACATACACACTTTACCATACTTCTTCGGTACTAGAACCACATTTTCAAGCCCCTGAGGATAAGACGTAACAGCCAAGAATCCTGCGTTAAACTGCTTTATAACCTTAGCTTTGATCTTTTTAGACATCTCAGGATGCATACAATGAACACTCTTCTTAATTGGAGAACAACCTTCTTTCAACGGTAGACGTGAACCACAATATCAGTATCAAGCCCTGACATGTCTTCGTATGACCAAGCAAAGATCTCAACATAGTCACACAACATCTGAATTAATCTGTTCTTAACATTGTCTTCTAGATTGCCACTTATCTTGACTTCTTTCTTGTCTTCTTTAGTACCCAAGTTCACAACCTCGACTTCCTCTTCGTGAAGTTGTATGGCTATTTCTTCTTACATTAACAACCTAGCAAGCACTCCAGGTACTTCACAATCTTCCTCACCTTCGTCCTCGGCTTGGTAGATCAAATTTTCGAAGTCATAATTGGCAATAGCATAATTGTTATCGACGGGATCCATAGTGGAAGTGGATATGCAATTAGTTGTATGGGTGTGTGTAAAAACACATAACTATTTTGAAAGTAATAAAGTAAAATAAAGACATAGAGCTCAAAATTTGAATGCAAACGTCCAATGTTTTATTGAATTAAAATATGTGAATGAAATGACAACCCTAACAAATAGACTGTTGTGCCCCGGGTAAGGCACATGGCTTAAAGTTATTGTTTTAAAAATTACATAGCCAAAACTTGAAAGCAAAAAGAAACAGATAATAGCATTTACTCCTGACTAAATAAGATAGGTATAACGTCTTTAGTCTTTTAACTGCTGAGTCTATTGCCGATGGTTGGAAAAATCCAGTTGTCTAGGTCGTAGTCACTATCAGCATCTTCCACTGTATTGACTCCATGGTTGCTGGCACAAAATGGTGGTCTTCCAGCACGAGCACGACGAATAGCCCTCTGAGCCTCTGCAGTGAAACCCAAGCCAAAAATTTTAGACTTGTAAGGAATGTTAGGAATCTGGCCTCAAGTAGTACAACAACCTTCTTCTACCACAGCTCTTGCATCCTTCAGAAAAGCTATCCTGGGCGGAATGCTGGTAACCTTAGGAATAGCAGAAACATCCTCAATAGTGGTAGTTATCTGAGGAATAACTTCAAAAGTCTGGAAGGGAGTCTCGATGAATTCTCTGTCCATCTCAACATTCTTGAATAAGCTCAATTGACTTACCATGTACTCTTCTTCACCATAAACCCTGACAACCTTTCCTTTCACGGGATGTTTCAGGTATTGTAGAGTGGAGGTAACAACGCCTTCCCCATGAATCCAAGGGTGTCCAAGTAAACAGGAATAGGCTGGTCGAATATCCATTACATAGAAGGTAGAGTCAAAAACATGCGAACCTACTCTGATCATAAGATCCACCTCTCCATGCACCATCCTTTTTGAACCATCAAAGGCTCTGACCATAATGTCACTGGATTTCAGCACAACCCCTTCATAATCAAGCCTGTCTAAAGCACCCTTCGAAAAAACATTTAATGAGAAACCCGCATCAACTAACACGTGAGCTAAGTTAGTACCCCCTCATTCAATAAAGACATACAGGGCCATGTTATGGTTTCTTCCTTCAGGAGTCAAATCAGCATCAGAAAATCCCAGCCCGTTAACAATCGTCAGGCTAGCAACATAATTTTCAAATTGATTAGCAGAGATTTCTTGTGGCATGTAAGCGGGTTTCAAGAACTTTACCAAAGCCTGGGCATGGGCTTCTGAACACAATTATATGGATAACATGGAGATCTTAGAGGGAGTCTGCCCTAGCTGTTCGACAATCTTGTAATCACTTTTTTTGATAATTTTGAGTACACCCTCCATTTCTTATAGGGAGGTATCTTCAGCAGTAACCTCTTTTGGTGCCTCCGTCTGGGCAGGCTCATTTGTCCTTTGCCTCGAGTCTCGGGAGTTGGCTCAGTAGCAGTAACATGAACTGATGTGGTGACAGTCTTCATAGATATTTCTGGAGAGAAAACCCCTCCACTTCTAGTAACCTTACTGGTCCCAGCAATATTGTTAATGTTGGGATTAGTAACTTCAGTATTTCCACCTTCAACAGTCAATGGTTCTTGCTTGATGTCATGGTAGTAGACGGCAGTCCCATAACTCTAAGGGACAACCTTGTTAGAGGAGTATGGGATTGGTTCGGGTGCGGTGATTATTAGAGCAGCAACGCTAGGTTCAGCCTTAATTTTCACAGGGCCTTTGGTAGTGATCCTTATAGGAGTACCGGAAATTACAGATACCTCTTCAAGCTCCAAGTCATGAAATGAATTCTCAATAGAAGGAGTCTTCTCAATTAGAATTATATTGTTATTCATCAGATGTTGAATACCTTCTTTTAGTAGTTTGTAGCCATTGGGTTGGGCTACGCAGAAATAGTATCTTACAATGCAAACCGTAAATAAACCGGCTTGCAACAGATTCTTCTTAATAATTAGGAGTGGATTAGTCAAGTCATTTATAGTTGAAACATACAAAACATCATCAATAGCACTAATGCCTTGATCGTGTTTAGCCATAGGAGCGGTAATCACATTGGGGGTCTCTAGAGGATCAAATTCAATATCTTTATTGTCAATCATATCTTGAATTTTATTTTTCAAAGCCCATCAGCTATTTTTGTCATATATGGGACTATTGTAATGATAGGCGCATCTTACATTAGGATTGTACTTGGGGGAGGAAGTGTTGGGATTATGAGGTGGATCTCTTAACGTTATCAACTCTACTTTCAATAGATGTTGTAATGCCTGAGACAATGGAATGTTGATCTTAGTAAATTGTCTCCTAGGTGCGTCTGACCTATGATGATTGCCTTGTTGATGTTATTGCACTAGCGCAGGATTAGAAATTACCACAACTCCCACAGATTGGTTGTGGTCATTTCTAGAACGACCCTTCTGGCCATACACATCATTAGTTTCTTTTTTTTACCGTTGAACGTCTTCTTCACAGTGCTTGAAGATGCAGCCACCTGAATTTTTCCACTCCTTATTGCCCTTTCAACTTATTACCCTGTTAATATGAGTTCGGTGAATCCGGCTGAAGAGCTTCCGATCATATGATTGAAGAAAGGACCTATCAAAGTTCCCATAAACATATCAACCAGCTCCCTATCAGATAAAGGAGGTTGAACTCTCCAAGCTATATCTCTCCATTTCTAGGCATACTCTTTGAAGCCTTCGTTCGAGCCCATAGTCATACTTTGTAATTGCATGCGAGTTGGTGCGAGATCAGCATTATACTGGTATTATTTTTAAAAAGCAGCAACCTAGTCTTCCCAAGTATGGATATTGGTCCCTTCCAGCTGATATAACCAATCTAATTATGTTCCGGACAAGCTTTCTTGAAAGAAGTGCACCTATAACTTCCTGTCAGTAGTATGGGGTTGAATCTTCCGAACATACAACCTTAAATGAAGATTTGGACAGGAAACACCATCATACTTCACAAAAGTAGGGACCTTGAATTTATGAGAAATTACAACTCCCGAAATTAAGCCCATCTCTTCAAAATCAAATCCTGGCACTCTTTGGATCTCCATAGAATTGAGATGATCTTCTAGCTGTTTGTATTTGTCATCAGCCGAAGGATATTATTCATCTGAATATTCTACTTCATCAAAACCCTGGTTGTTATTCTCCTCAACTTTCACACTCTTATCATATTCCTCTTGGTTATCATCTTCATTTGATGGGACCTCAAAATCTAGAGCCCCCCTGACCGAACCTTTGAATCTTCTACCCATTATAAGGATGACAACTAGTTTCTTAGTCTTTTCCTTCCTCTCTTTTGTGACGAGGGTCTTAAGATCTTCTTGCCCCTTGGCTAAGTCCAGGAACATTTGTTATAATTGAGAATTTTGAGCTTGTAGTTCTTTGACGGTTTGTTCAAGAGATATCTTTTACTGAAATAAACAACAAGAAGATAAGAAAACATGTCTTTGGAAATACCTGTTATGATATGATGTATGTTGTACCCCAAAATTTGCCCTCTCATTTCATCAACATTTCTCATCACAAGACTCTTGGAACTCCAGATCAAGCTAGGGTTTGCTCTGCTCAAGACACCTCCTTGCACTGTTGACCTAAATTAGGGTTTGAGTTTTCACATGGATGTTTTGACCTAAAATGCCCAAAGTGACTTTCATACTTCATGTTGGACTCACAAGTTTGTCAATACCAAGTTTCAAGCCTTGATTCAAATTTGTGTCCAGTCAATTGAACAGTTGACCCAAAAATCAACTATATTGGGGAAAAAGTCAACTGTGGCCAATTGATAGTAAAACCTCATGAATTTTGACCCACATCAACATTATGAACTCATATGAACCATTTGATCAAGTTTGGATCACAATTCCACAAGAAATTTGATCAGACCACCAAAAGGGCAAAATGGTCATTTTTAAGGTTTTGACTGTGCAAAGGAAATTTTTGACTGTTTGACCTAGCCAATGGCAAATCAAGCCCGACCGAGGACTCAAGGACTCAAGGACTCAATAACATCATCTTGACAGATGAATTTTTCAGTCAACTGATCAAAATTTGACTGTACACTAAAAAGTCAAACTTTGACTTTTTGGTCAAAGTCAAGTGCCAAGGGTCATTTTTCATCAAGACATGTCAAATTATGAAACTTGTTCATCAAGAAATCCAAAATTGCAAATTAGGGTTTAAAATGGAAAATTTTCATAACTTAGAAATTTTCAAAGTTATAAAATTTTCTTATTTTTTCCTAACTTTGTCCCACATTTTCACCAAGATGCAAATGGATTCAAACAAAACTTACAACATGAAAGTTGTAGTCCATAACAAAGTATACAACTTTGATTCACAAAGTTTTCTCAAAAGAATCTTGGATCTCAAGTTATGATTTTTGGAACAAGGGTACCTAAAACTTTTAACTTAGAGAAATTTTGCCCTAGTTTAGGCAGCATTTTGACCCATCTTCTTGGCCATTTTTCACATAGTTCCACTTGGAGTCTTAAGTTGCATTTCAAAGATGGATTATAGTACATGTTGCAATATTTCCAAATTGTCCAAGAACTCCTCAAACACCTTTGTGGTTAGGGAGAATCAAATGCTTGAAGTTGGCAAAAACTCACTTTGTAACCATGGTCAATACATGTTCATACCAAGTTGCAAATCTGACCAAACTAGCTTAGTACATAATTACAGGCCTCTAAACCAATTTACACTCAAAAATTGAATGCAAATACATTGGACATTGGCATTGTTCTGATCAAGAGAGCATTGTACAATGAACTTTTCCATTTTAAGCATAAAGGTCATACTTCCATTTTCATAAAGGCCACTTTATGTCAAATTGCATTTTCTTGAGCCTTGGACTTTTTTCCTTGCAGCAAACAAGTTCCCTAATCTCAGGCATAGTACACCAACTTGAGCATGCTTGTAACTACCATGTACAGGCCTTAGCTTGGTCACTTCACATCTTTGCTTTCAAAACAAATCAAATGGCCAAAAGCTCATAACTGACTCATCTGATAAAATCAACTGGAGCAAAGTTTTGTAACAAGTTTCTAACATCCTTGAAAGCCAGAAGCATGAGCCTTTGACCTCTCAAACCTCCTCATACTCAAAAACCACATTTTCTTGCAAAACAGGGCATGCCCTGCAGAATCACTTCCAACTTCACTTTGCCTCGTGCGTTTTGCCTCAAACTTGTTCCAATACATTCCATTTAACTCACTCAAACTATCCCAAACATCCATTACCAATTGTAACTCCATTTATAGTATTCACCATTTTTGTTTGAAATCTTTGCAGGTTGAGTTTTGTAGCACGATTCAGGCCACTTCAAAACAAACTAAGCATTGGGAAAGGTTCAAGGGACATCAAGCAAGCTCAAAAGAACCTCAGGCCCCATTGAAAGTTGCTACATTGTCCAACTCGAACTCAACTGAAACATGTATTTCATGAACTTCTATCTCTCTATTTAGGAACATTTAGACTTAGGTTTGTGAATGAAAGATGTTGTATTCATTGCCCTGAAACCATACATGTGCTTAGTTTTTATTTATATTAATCGTGCTAGGAGAATTTCATCCATGAACTTTCTGAAAAAACTAGGTTAGAAATTAGGGCCAGAGAAATTCTCTATGGTCTTTGAGAGTTAGCTTAAGTTTTTTATATGGTTAGATTCGTTGTTTGATGCTCTACAAGTTTCATGTTTTGAGTTTTGTCAAAAGATCACAAATACAGGAGATACAGGTTTGCGTAGCAAGCGCGCGTTTTTCAAACTTCTGGAGGTTGAAGATGAAGTCTGGGCTGGGCCTGGATTTCTTTGCTTTTGACACCTCCCATCTTACTTTCAGCACCCCCTGGCCCATTTCTTTGTATATTTAATATTTTTGCATTTTTATTTCATTTCTGACTTTATTATTTTATTTCCAAACATAAAAAAATTCCATAAAATATTTTCATAAGTTTTTACATTTATTTGGTATTTATTTTAATTATTTCTAACATTAAAATGTTTAAATACTTTATATTATTTATTAAAACTTGAAAATAATGCAAATAAAACTCTTATTTTCATTTCTTATTTTTTATCCACATTTGAAAATATTTTCTTGAATATATACATATTTGTAATTATTTTATTTTATTTTTATACACACTTAATATATTTAATATATATATATATATATATATATATATATATATATATATATATATATATATATATATATATATATATATATATATATATATATATATATATATATATATATATATATATACACATATTTTACTTTTATTTTATTAAATACTTAGAAATAAAACACAAAAATATTTTATTTTATTTTTATTATTATTTATACTAAAAAATACCTTTTTTGGATATATTTCATTTTTATACACATTAATATATTTTTGTACCTAAATAATACATTGTATTTATTTTCTTAAGAAATTAGGGTTTTTTGCCCTAAAAACAAATAAAATTAATCTTTATTTATTTCTTTATACCTTTCACATTAAAAATACTTTTTTATACATAAAAAACCTTTTTTTGCATAATACATTTTATCTAATATTTATTTATTGTATTTTATGTAAATATTATACATTTAAATATTATGTCTTGCAAATTCAATTTGGTTGTAATAATTTAGGGTTTAATTTCTTTCAAAATAATCCCCTATTCAAATTTGTACCCCCTCCCTATATCATGTTGTAATAGTGTAGAATTTAAATTCTCGCACCTTTAAGCTTTAAATTATGCCATGATTAGAGAATTAGGGTTTGTATGCAAAATCAAAACCAACAAATAGTTTGACCTAATCAAAGACAAAAATGCATGAAAAACAAACACAATACACACTTGCACCCCTAGGGTTACAATCCACTTGTTGCCTTCAAAAATAGGCCATGGTATGCATGTTAAGTACTTTGGAAAAACAAAAACAAAACAAAAGATCATAGTCCCTCGATGACGCTATCTGAGTTTCCTAAACAAAAAATGATCAAGTCCCTCAAGAAAATTGCCAAAAATACTTGACACAATTGATATCATGGTCTATACGATGACACGCGCCTGTCCCGTTTAACATCCTAACACAAGGTTGTTCACCAACTACAATGGTGAAACAACACTGTTAAAAGGGTTAAAACATAAGAAAGATCTTTGAGTAAAATAGGGTAGACAACTTTTAGTTACTTGATCAAAGCTTGCAAAAACATCCTTGCTATTTTCAAACACACTTCACAAACACAATTTTAAAACCCTACTTTCAAACATTGGGAACTTTTCAAAAGACAAAAACACCTTTGTATACATTCATACAAGAATCATTACAAAGGTTGCCACAACGATGGCCTCTTTTCAAAACATCTTTCAAAATCACACACAAAACACCATTTCAAACAATTGAAGAGCACCATTTCAAACAATTGAAAAGCAAAGCAAGTGATCTAAGCAAGTAACTAAGAGCCCATGGATAACCATGGATAGAAAGGGTGCTAATACCTTCCCTTTCTATAATCTACTCCCCGAACCCAAGAAAACATCTCAAAGGTCTTTCCTGTGCTTTTTTACCTTTCCTTAGGATAAAATAAAAAGTCGGTGGCGACTCTTGCTAAACCGAAACATTTGCGAATACAAACGCAAAATCCCAAGTAAGTTCTCTCACCGTATCACAGAACTGGCGATTCTGCTGGGAAAAACTTTAAAAGTGGAGTAACCTTAGGGCTTAGATCACCCTTTGCATGATTATATTGTTTGCTTTGTTTGCTTTACATTTGGTTCTCTTGTTTGGGCTTGAAATCCTCTACCCGAATTTGGGAAACATTCATAGGTAAATAGCAATACATTATGGAAACTGTGCGGGGTATACCGACATGGTTGAAGCAATAGCTATATTAGTGCGACATATTTGTGAGTACCGGTAGCCTTTGAGTCAATCAAAGAGAATACGGGGCCGCTGTGTGATATCATAAAGCACTAATGAACTCATAGAACCTTACTTGACCATCTTGGCCTTTTATTAGGGGTAGTGAGATGACCGGCTTTGGTGCAGTCCGAAGTTGGTAGATACTCGATACTACACTCATTGAGGGTTGTTTTCTTGGAATATTTTGGTCACTAGTTAAGTGGCTAAACCAAAACAATGAACATAGAAAACAATTCAGTGATATTGAGCTCCTTAGAACCCCGGTTACTATTTATAGGACAGGTTTGAGCCAACTAAACTCAAGAGGGTATTTACCTATGAAACCTCATGCAAGCCTGAAACTAGGATTTTGTGTGACTTGCTTGTACATGTGTTTGTGCATACATCATGAACATCATAAAGCATCATATGCATCCACTAACCATTTCAAGGGTTTGGATCTTTATCTTTGTTCTTGTTTTGTAGGTCATGGAATCTCTTCGCAGGAAAACAATTCAAGTCAACCTTGTGAGAATCCCTCATCAACTCAAGGAGCTCACTTCTATGATTCCAGAGAATTCTCTCTTCAGTGAAAGACATGGTAGACTTCTCAACTTGGTCAACTCCAACATTGAAGAAGACATGGTGAAAGTTCTCTTCCAGTTCTTTGACCCCCTACACCACTGTTTCACATTCCCTGATTACCAACTAGTATCTGCTTTGGAGGAATTTTCTCAACTCCTGAGGATTCCTATTCTTCATCAACTACCTTACAACGGTACAGAAAAAGAACCAAAGCCTGAAGATGTTGCTCAAGCATTACACTTGCAACCATCTGACATCAAGGGACATTGGGAAACTAGAAGGGGTGTCAAGGGTTTCTTGGCAAAGTTTCTGTTTGAGAAGGCACAAGACTGCTGGAATTCTCTTGATCTACAAGCCTTTGAAGAGATTGTGGCACTCCTTATCTATGGGTTGGTCCTGTTCCCAAACCCTGATCAACTTATAGATGTGAATGCTGTCAAGATTTTCATATCCCGGAATCCTATACCTACATTGCTTGGGGACATCCTACACTCATTTTACACACGAACAATGAGGAAAAGAGGTGTTCTCATGTGTTGTACTCCTCTCCTATCAAGGTGGTTTATTTCTCACCTTCCGCAATCAGTTTTGAAGAATGAGCAGGGTTTAAGGTGGTCACAACGATTGATGACCCTCACACATTCTGATGTACATTGGTGTTCTCGGTCCAGAGAAAATGTCATCATCATTGATCGTTGTGGGGAATTCCCTAATATCCCACTACTTGGCATTAGGGGAGGCATTACCTACAACCCTTGTTTAGCTTTAAGATAGTTTGGATATGCTCGGAGGGATGGCCCTCAAAACATGTTGATCCCTGACCTAGTTTTTGACTTCGACAACGATGCGCAAGGACTTCGACAAAGGTTCATCAGAGCTTGGAGGATGCCTAACAAAGTGGATAGTAAGACACTGGGACACAATAATTCCATCCCCCTTGAGCCTTACTTCAAGTGGGTACGAAACTGCGCCCAGAGTCTTATGATGTCATACCCTCACATTCTCCCCTTGATCAAAAAGCCTGTTATGGAAGGAGAGGTTCCATACACCCTCCTACATCCTGACATGCCAACATCATGGGAAGAAATGCAAAAGAGTTGGATCCAACTCAAGGAAGAACGAAATACTTTTGAAGCCAGCTTCTATGCCAGTGAGAAGAAGGTTTTGGAGCTTACCCGCCGACTTCACAAGGAGGAAGCTCTCAACACTTACATCGCACCAAAGAGGATGCGCAATGTCTTTTTACATTAAGAATTTTGTAATATTTTGCCCATGGGGCACTTATGTACTAACAAATTTCTTCTTAATATGACGTGTTTCCTTTTTGTTTGCAACATATTTGAATTTCTGAATCTTTGAATGCATTACATGAATAACATACCATTCATCATATGCATAAACAAGTCTTCACACCAGGTTTCCTTATCTTTCTGTTGTTTATTTCAGCAAGATGGATTTGGAGCAGACGGTTAAGGATCTGCAAGCACATAATTCTCAATTCCAGCAACTCCTCATGACCTTAGCAAAGGGTCAAGAGGACCTTAAAGAACTGTTGGAGAAAAATAAAGAGAAAAAGAAGAAAAGGCCCGGAGTAGCCACTTTTGGAAGAAGGTTTGAAAGCAATGCTAGAAAAGTTCTCGAGTTCCCCTCAACGTCTGACGAAGGGGCTGGTAAAGGAAAAGGAGCTGCGGGACCTTCTGAATCTGAAGTTGAAGAGGAAGAAGATGAAGACTACTCCAAACAGCAATATCCCCCGGCGGATGATAAATATAAAAAACTTGAGGATAGATTGGCAGCTATGGAGTTGCAAAAGGTACCTGGTTTAGATTTTGAAGAACTAGGGTTGATCGTTGGGATCGTCATTTCTCCCAAGTTCAAAGTACCAACATTTGCTAAGTATGACGACCTGTCCTGCCCAAAGATGCATCTGAGATCCTATGTCAGAAAGATCCAACTCCACTCATCATATAAAGACCTTTGGGTACAATTCTTCCAAGACAGTTTGTCAGGCACTCAATTGGACTGGTTCTATCAACTTGAGAGGTCTGAGGTTCATAACTGGGAAGACTTAGCTGCTGCTTTTTACCGTCAATACCAATACAATGTTGATTTGGTACCCACTTGTACTCAGCTAAAAAGTATGGGGTTTGCTTCCAATGAAGGATTTAAAGAGTATGCCCAGAAGTGGCGTGATATGGCTGGAAGGTAACCCGCAGCGGCTGGATTTTTTCTCCGGAGACTGCTCCCCCTCGAGCAGTTTTCGGACCCTCGAAAGCTTCTGTACCTGCTAAGCCATCTGTGCAAGACCCGATAATTGAAGAATTGGATACTCCTGAAGTAAGACCATCTGTTGATAATACCGATAAGGGTAAGGGGATACTAGAAGCGCCTGTCAGGACGAAGGCTCATGTTGTGGTCATCCCCGAAACCACCCAGAAAGAAATGGAGGAAATCTTGAAAATAATCAAAAGGAGCGATTTCGACGTCGTGGAACAACTAGGGAAGACCCCTTCTAAAATATCCATGCTGGCTCTTCTACTCTGCTCTGAGTCCCATGCTAAGGCCTTAATAAAAAATTTAAAGACGGCACACGTGCCCGAAGAAACTTCGACTGACCAGTTTCAGGAGTGTGTGGCCAGTCTTACTGCTGATAATGACCTTGGCTTTTCCGATGCTGATTTGACTCCCAAAGAAAGGAAACACAACGACGTACTAAATGTCTCAGTTGAATGCAGGGGAACCACCCTCTCCCATGTCTTAGTTGATACTGGTTCTTCTTTGAATGTGCTGCCGAAGAAAGTGTTGGACCGTTTGGACTGCGAAGGATTGACCCTCAAACCCAGTAACATCGTTGTTAGGGCCTTTTATGGGTCTAAAAGAATGGTTCACGGAGAGGTTGACATTCCTATCAAAGTAGGCACAAAAGTTTTCAACTCCACCTTTTATGTGATGGACATCCGTCCTTCATATTTGTGTTTGTTAGGAAGACCGTGGATCCTTTATGCCGGGGAAGTTACCTCCTCTTTACACCAAATACTGAAATATCCTGTTAAGGGTAAGATTATAACGGTGCACGGCGAGGAAGAGTACATGATAAGTCACCTCAACTCCTTCCGCTATGTGGAGTTGGATGGCGAGTTCATCGAAACGCCTTTCCAACATTTTGAGGAAGTTTCTCCTGAGATCGTAGTTGTGAAGATAATGGTTGAGGTGCCTATCGTTCTCAAGCATGTATCTAGGATGGCATCTCTCAAGGATGCAGAGGTTGTAGTCAAAGAAGGAAAGAGCACAGTGTGGGGGCAACTGCCCGATTTTCCCCATAAGACGGACAAGTTTAGATTAGGGTTTACTGCTGCAGGACAGAAGGCTATGCGTCGCTCCAAGACTAGAGGACCACCCGTCAAAATCACCTACCATGGAATTAATGTTGTAGAAGATGAGGATGAAGAGAACAACTTTGAGGATTGGATCTTTCCAACCGTCGAAGGGGGTTTGAGCAACTAGGAAGCAAAGGATTTTATTCCCATCACCTTCATCAACCAGTAATTTTATCTTTGAACAATTTCCCATTTTTGGTCTGTAATAACTAAACAATTCATACACTATTTTCACCTCATGCCTTGCCCGGGGCATGTAGGTCCATTTGTAAGGGCTTGATTTTCTTCATTATCATATGCCATGTTTTAATGAATCATTGGACGTTTTCATAAACTGTTGTGTTCATTTTCTTTCTTTTTGCATCTTGTTTTGTTTAAGTATGGCTATCTGTTGTACCCCAAAATTTGCCCTCTCATTTCATCAACATTTTCTCACCACAAGACTCTTGGAGCTCAAGATCAAATCAGGGTTTGCTCTGCTCAAGGCCCCTCCTTGCACTATTGACCCAAATTAGGGTTTGAGTTTGCACAGGGATGTTTTGACCTAAAATGCCTAAAGTGACTTTCATGCTTCATGTTGGACCCACAAGTTATCCATACCAAGTTTCAAGCCTTGATTCCAATCTTTGCCCAGTCAATGGGACAGTTGACCTAGAAATCAGTTGTATTGGGGAAAAATTCAATTGTGGCCAATTGACAGTCAAACTACATGAAATTTTACCCATATCAATATTATTAACTCACATGAATCATTTGATCAAGTTTGGTTCACAATTCCACAATAAATTTGATCAGATCATCAAAAGGGCAAAATGGTCATTTTTAGGGTTTTGACTGCACAAAGGCAATTTCTGACTGTTTGACCTAACCAATGGCAAACCAAGCTCACATATGGACTCAAGGACTCAATGGCATTGTCTTAACACATTCAACAAGTTCAAAAGATCTCAAATGCATAGGATTGACAGATGAATTTTTCAGTCAACTGATCAAAATTTGACTGTATACTGAAAAGTCAAACTTTGACTTTTTGGTCAAAATCAAGTGCCAAGATTCATTTTTCATCAATACATGTCAAATTATGAAACTTGTTCATCAAGAAAGAAAAATTACAAATTAGGGTTTTAAAATGAAAATTTTCATAACTTAGAAATTTTCTAAGTTATGAAATTTCCTTATTTTTTCCTAACTTTGTCCCATTTTTTCACCAAGATGCAAATGGATTCAAATAAAACTTGAAACATGAAAGTCGTAGTCCATTGCAAAATCTACAACTTTGATCCACAAAGTTTTCGCAAAAGAAGCTTGTATCTCAAGTTATGATTTTTGGAACAAGGGTGCAAAACATTTTTAACTTAGAGAAATTTTGCCCTATTCTAGGCAGGATTTTTGTCCTACTTCTTGTCCATTTTTCACATGGTTCCACTCGGAATTTCAAGTTGAATTACAAAGATGGATTGTAGTAAACATTCCAAGCTTTCCAAATTGTCCAAGAACTTATCAAACACCCTTGTGGTTAGAGAGAATCAAATTCACAAAGTTGGGCAAAATTCACTTTTGTTCATGGCCAAAGCTTGCTCATAATAACTTGCATTTTCAAGTCAGCTTGTACAATGCTAGCTTGCAGGCCTCTAAACCCTTCTACACTCCTTAATTGAATGCAAATCCACTGAGCTAATGCATTATTTTGTTCATTTGGACATTGCACACAAAATTAACCTTTAATTGGAAAAAGGTGAATCGTCATTTTGATAAAGTTATGCTTTATGTCAAATACCAAATCCAAGAGGCATGGGGCCATACCTCTGAAGCCAAATCAAATCTACAAGTTACAAGTCTCAAGAGCAAGATATGAAGCATACATAGAGGGTGGTACAGGCCTTCATAGACAACTTACACTTTCTTGCTTACATTAGAAGAAACATTGCAAAAACTCTCCATCTTTCATTCCTGTAAAGACAGCCAAACACAAACCTCGTAAACATTGTCCATACATCCCAACAAGCCTAAAGCACGACTAAACCACCCCTCATCCCTCCTCATACACAAAATCACAGTTTTTCTGCAAAACAGAGTACCTGCTACAGATTGAGGTACACAACTCAATCCACTCGTGCACTTTGGATAAAAACCTTTCAAACACCTTCCATATCATCCAATGAAACTATCCCAAGCCTTGAACTCAAGCTGTAACATCCCTAACCACGTTTGCCATTTTTATTTTCAAGCTGTGCAGGTGGACTTCCATAGCATGATACATGCAGTTTCAAAGCAAGCCAAGCATAGGAGAAGCATCCTTGGACTTCAGGAAAGCTCAACCAAAGCTCAAACTCCATTGAAGATACCTACATTTCTCTGTTCGAATCAAGCTGAGACAGGTAAACCATGGACTTATATCTCTCAATCTAGGAAGAGTTAGGCTTAGGTTTGTGAATGAAACATGCTCTACTCATAGCCCTGAAGCCATACATATGATTACTTTTCATTTATATTATGCGTACTGTGAGAATTTTAGCCATGAACATTGAAGAAAAATTAGGTCAGAAATTGGGGGTGAAGAAATTCTCCCTGGTTTCTTAGAGTTAGGTCAAGTTCTTTACATATTTGAATTCGTCTTTTCATGCTCTATAATATTGGTGTTATGAGTTTTGCATGAAAGTCAAGGAATCAGGAGTTAGCTTGGGTACAAGAAACGCGCGTTTTTGTTGTTCAAACAATGCTGAAGGTTGAAGATGACTGGCTTGGGTTGGGCCTGAGTCAGTCTTGCTGTTCACACCCATTTTTTCCATTTGCACCCCCGTGGCCCATTGTGTGAAATATTTATCATTTTTGACTTTTTATTTTTTATTATGACTTGATATTTTTTGTCCAAACATAAAAAACATTAAAAATATTTTTCCACATTTTTTTCATATTTATTTGGCATTTGTTTCATATTATTAGTATATATATGTAAATAATATAAAAACCTTTTTATTTAAAACCCTAAAAAATGATACAAAAATATTTATTTTTTAGTCATTATTTTTTTATTTACATTTTGAAAACATTTCCTAAAATATATATTTTTTGTAAATAATTAATATTTTATTTTTTTTGTACATATTTAGCATATTAAATATATAATACATACTTATGCATATTTTATCAAATATTTAGGGCAAAAATACAAAAATAATACATTTTTATTCTTATTAATATATGACATCAAAAATACTTTTTTTAACCATATACTTTTTATTTTGTGCATAAATTAATTTATTTTGTACATAATCAATAAATAATAATATTTATCCAAAAAAACTAGGGTTTAACCCTAAAACTACAAAAATAATCAAAATTGACTTTTTTTATTTTGTTTATATTTAAAACATGAAAACCCTTGTTTACATACATAAAAATCTTTTTTTTGCATAATACATTGTATTTTGATATTTATTTACATTTGTATTTATTTAAATATTAGATATTTGTCTTGTATATTCAATATGGATGTAATAGCTTAGAATTTAATTTCTTGTCAAATATCCCTCAAATTCAAACTTGTACCCCTTCCCCATAATCATTGTTGTAATAGCTTAGCATTTAAATTTCCGCATTTAAAAGCTTTCAATTATGCCATGATTAGAGAATTAGGGTTTGTATGCCAAAAATCAAATTAACAAGTAGTTTGACCTAAATCCAAGATAAATATGCATGAAAAAACAAACGCAATGCACACTTGCACCCTTAGGGTTATTCCACTTGTTGCCTTCAAAAATGGGCCATGGTTGCATATTAAGTGTCTTTGGCAAAACAAAAACAAACAAAATGATCATAGTCCCTCGATGACGCTATCAAGTTGCCTAAACAAAAATGATCAAGTCCCTTAAGAAAATTGCCAAAGATACTTGACATTATTGCCTCTATGGTCTATACGATGACCCGTGCCCGTCCCATTAACATCCTAACACAAGGTTGTTCACCAAATACAATGGTGAAACAACACTGTTAAAAGGGTTAAAACATGAGAAAGATCTTAGAGAAATTTAGGGTAGATAGCTCTTGGTTACTTGACCAAACTTGCAAAACAATCCTTGCCATTTTTCAAAACACACATCACAACAAAACTTCAAAACAAACTTTCAAAACATTGAAAAACTTTTCAAAAGACAATACATCTTTGTATACATCCAAACATGGACCATTACAAAGGTTGCCACAACAATGGCCTCTTTTCAAAACATCTTTCAAAATCACACACAAAGCACCATTTCAAACAATTGAAAGTACCATTTCAAACAATTGAAAATGCAAGGCAAGTGATCTAAGCAAGTAACTAAGAGCCCATGGATAACCATAGATAGAAAGGGTGCTAATACCTTCCCTTTCTATAATCTACTCCCCAAACCCAAGAAAACATCTCAAAGGTTTTTCCTGTGCTTTTTAACTTTCCTTAGGATAAAATAAAAAGTCGGTGGCGACTCTTGCTAAATCGAAACATTTGCGAACGAAAAACGCAAAACCTCAAGTCAGTTCTCCCACCGTATCACAGAACTGGCGACTCTGCTGGGGAGATCAATTTAGAAGTGGAGTAACCTTAGGGCCTAGATCACCCTTTTTGCATGATTAATTGTTTGCTTTGATTGCTTTACCATTTTGGTTCTTTTGTTTGGGTTTGAAATCCTCCACCCGGATTTAGGAAACATTCATAGATAGAAATACGTTGTGGAAACTGTGCAGGGTATACCGACACGGTTGAAGCAATAGTTATATTAGTGCGACATATTTGTGAGTACCGGTAACCCTTGAGTTCAATCAAGGAGAGTACAGGGCCGCTGAGTGATGTCACTAAGCACTAATGACCTAGAACCTTACTTAACCATCTTGGCCTTTTATTAGGGGTAGTGAGATGACCGGCTTTGGTGCAGTCAGAAGTTGGTAGATACTCGATAATACACTCATTGAGGGCTGTTTTCTTGGAATATTTTGGTCGCTAGTTAAGTGGCTAAACCAAAACAATGAACATAGAAAACAATCCAATGATATTGAGCTCCTTAGAACCCGGTTACTATTTATAGGACAGGTTTTTAAGCCAACTACACTCAAGAGGGTACTTACCTGTGAAACCTCATGCAAGCCTGAAACTAGGGTTTTATGTGATTTGCTTGTACATATGTTTGTGCATACATCATGAACATCATAAAGCATCATATGCATCCACTAACCATTTCAAGGGTTTGGTTCTTCATCTTTGTTCTTGTTTTGTAGGTCATGGAAATTCTTCGCAGGAAAACTATTCAAGTTAACCTTGTGAGAATCCCTCCTCAACTCAAGGAGCTTACATCCAGAATTCAAGAAAATTCTCTCTTCAGTGAAAGACATGGTAGACTGCTCAGCCTAGTCAACACCAACATTGAAGAAGACATGGTGAAAGTGTTGTTCCAATTCTTTGACCCCCTTCACCACTGCTTCACCTTTCCAGACTATCAATTGGTGCCTACTTTGGAGGAATTTTCTCAACTCCTGAGAATTCCTATTCTTAATCAACTACCCTACAACGGTACGAAAAAAGAACCAAAGCCTGAAGATGTTGCTCAAGCACTACACTTGCAACCATCTGACATCAAGGGGCATTGGGAAACTAGAAGTGGTGTCAAGGGCTTCTTGGCAAAATTCTTGTTTGAGAAGGCACAAGAGTGTTGGAATTCATTGGATCTACAAGCCTTTGAAGAAATTGTGGCACTCCTCATTTATGGGTTGGTCTTGTTCCCAAATCCTGACCAACTTGTAGACGTGAATGCTGTCAAGATTTTCCTATCCAGGAATCCCATACCTACATTGCTTGGGGACATCCTCCACTCATTTTACACACGAACAATGAGGAAGAGAGGTGTTCTCATGTGATGTACTCCTCTCCTTGCAAGGTGGTTTATTTCTCACCTTCCACAATCAGTTTTGAAGAACGAGCAAGGCTTAAGGTGGTCACAACGATTGATGACCCTCACACATTATGATGTACATTGGTGTTCTCGGTCCAGAGAAAATGTCATCATCGTCGATCGTTGTGGAGAGTTCCCTAATGTTCCATTACTTGGCATTAGGGGAGGCATTACCTACAACCCTTGTCTAGCTTTAAGACAATTTGGATATGCACGGAGGGATGACCCTCATGACATGCTGATTCCTGACCTAGTTTTTGACTTCGACAACGATGCGCAAGGACTTCGCCAAAGATTCATCAGAGCTTGGAGGATGCCAAACAAGGTAGATATCAAGACACTGGGGCACAATAACTCCATCCCTCTTAAGCCTTATCTTAAGTGGGTACGAACCCGTGCCCAGAGTCTTATGATGCCTTACCCTCACATTCTCCCTTTGATCAAAGAGCCTGTTAAGGAAGGAGAGGTTCCATACACCATCCTACATCCTGACATGCCAACATCATGGGAGGAAATGCAAAAGAGTTGGATCCAACTCAAGGAGGAAAGGGATACTTTTGAAGTCAGCTTCTACGCCAGTGAGAAGAATGTTTTGGAGCTTACCCGCCGACTTCATGAGGAGGAGACCCTTAACACTTACATCGCACCAAAGAGAATGCGCAACGTCTTTTTACCTTGAGAAGTTTTTTTTTTGTAATATTTGGCCCATGGGGCATTTATGTACTGACAAAATTTCTTCTTATTAATATGACGTGTGTTCTTTTTGTCTGCAACAATTTTGAATTTCTAAATCCTTGAATGCATTACATGGATAAACATATCATTCATCATATGCATAAACAGGTCTTCACACCAGGTTTCCTTATCTTTCTGCTGTTTATTTCAGTAAGATGGATATTGAGCAGACGATCAAAGATCTGCAGTCACAAAACTCGCAGTTTCAACAGCTCCTAATGACCTTAGCAAAGGGTCAGGAGGATATTAAAGCATTGTTAGGGAATAAAGAGCAAGAAAAAGGAAAAAAGAAGAAGAAAAGAGTTGGGGTAGCTACACTGGGAAGAAGATTTGAGATTGAAGCTAGGAGAGTTCTTGAATTCCCCTCCACATCTGATGAGGGGACCGGCAAAGGAAAAGGAGATGCATTACCTTCTGAGTCTGAGGCTGAAGAGGAAGAGGTTGAGGAAGATGAAGATTATTCAGAGCAGCAATACCCGCCAGCGAACGACAAATACAAAAATCTGGAGGATAGACTGGCAGCTATGGAGCTGCAAAGGGTTCCCGGGTTAGATTTTGAAGAATTGGGATTGATTGCTGGGATTGTGATTCCTCCAAAGTTTAAGGTGCCAACTTTTGCAAAATACGACGGTCTGTCTTGCCTGAAGATGCACCTGAGGTCGTATGTCAGAAAAATTCAACCTCATTCATCCGATAGAAATCTTTGGGTACACTTCTTCCAGGACAGCCTATCTGGTACACAACTAGATTGGTTTTACCAGCTTGAGAGGTCAGAAGTGCATAACTGGGAAGACTTGGCAGCTGCCTTTTACCGCCAGTATCAATACAACGCCGACTTGGCGCCAACCCGTACTCAGCTACAAAGTATGGGGATAGCCTCAAATGAGGGATTCAAAGAATACGCCCAGAAATGGCGTGACTTGGCCGGAAGAGTACAACCACCGCTTTCAGATAGGGAGCTAGTTGATATGTTCTTGGGGACCCTATCTGGCCCTTTCTTCAACCATTTGATAGGGAGCTCTTCGGCAGGGTTTACTGAACTGATTCTGACTGGAGAAAGAGTGGAAGCTGGTATTAAGAATGGGAAGATTCAAAGGGATGCCTCTGCCTCCACAACTGTTAAGAAACCATTCCCGACAAAGAAGGAAACAACTGTTATATAATCTCAGAAAGGATTGGGAAGAACTGAGCGCCGGCCGACTGTAGGGGCCGTGATAATCCAAAATTCGTCAAATGATCAGCCTCGTAACAATCAGTCGAGACCAAATCAGCAACGGGTAGAACAGCCACAACGGCAGTTCACCCGCATCAACATGACACCTGCACAAGTTCTTCCCCATTTGTTGAAGCTAAATCTGATTGGTTTAAAGGAGGCACCGAAAAACCCTAACACCACATCTCCATACTATCATGCCAATGCTAAATGTGCCTATCATTCTGACAGCGCCAGACATGACACCAACAATTGCTGGGCGCTAAAGAATAAAATTCAAGATTTGATAGACGCAAAAGAGGTTGAGTTCGACGCCCCGGAGAAGCCGAATGTGATCTCCTCTCCGATGCCAAAGCATGGTCACAACGTCCATGCTGTTGAAGAAGATCTGTATGTTGATGTTGTTGATGATCTGATAACTCCATTACTGACAATCAAGTTGAATCTGTTGAAGGCTGGGATTTTCCCAGGTTGTAAAGAAGATTTCTACTTTTGTTCCTCCCTACCGATCGACTGTCCATTGCTGAAGATAGGCATCCAATGCCTAATGGGCAACCAACAAATTCTTTTCGAAAAGACTCCCGTTACTCCAACCCTTATCAATGATGTTTCAATAATCACCATTTCCGCCAATCTTTCCAAGGTCCCCAAAAGGCCTGTTAAGATTACATCCGCTCCGAAGATTGCACCTCTGAAAATAACCATGCCTGGGCCCGTCCCATACAAATCTGAGAAATCAATACCGTGGAATTATGGTGGAGAAATCTACTACCACGGTGTTAAACAAATTGAGATAACTGAAGAGAGCTCTGACGAAGAAACTGCCGACATTGGAAACATTGCTGGTACGAGCAAGATTACCCGAAGTGGGAGAATTTTCTCTCCAGAGATTGCCCCTCCAAAGGCAATCTTTGGACCCTCAGTTGCTGTGAAGGTTACCCCTGCACCGATAAAACTATCTGCCAGAACGCCATTGATCGAAGAAGCTGTTACTCCTGTGGTTGTCCCTCCTACTTCTGTTGATAAGGGGAAAGGGATCCAAGAAGAGCTCGTCAGGACGAGGGCTCAACCATTGGTCATCCTCGAAACCTCTAAGAAAGAAATGGAGGAGATTCTGAAAATAATTAAGAAGAGTGATTATGATGTGGTAGAGCAACTGGGGCAAACCCCCTCGAAGATCTCCATGTTAGCATTGCTTCTTTGTTCGGAGGCTCATGCCAAAGCCTTGATAAGATTTTTGAAGACAGCCCATGTGCCCCAAGAAACCTCAGCTGATCAATTCTAGGATTGTGTGGCCAGCCTTATCGCCGACAACGGCCTGGGTTTCTCTGATGCTGACCTGACTCCGAAAGGAAGAAAGCACAATGACGCACTGCATGTGTCCGTTGAATGCCGAGGAACCACTCTCTCCCATGTCTTGGTCGACACTAGTTCTTCTCTAAATGTGCTGCCTAAGAAAGCTCTCGACCGGTTGGATTGTGAAGGCTTGGAGCTGAAGCCAAGTAATATCATTGTCAGGGCCTTTGACGGGTCTAAAAGAATGGTGCATGGGGAGGTCGACATCCCCATCAAGGTAGGCACTGAAGTGTTCCACTCAACCTTCTATGTGATGGACATCCGCCCATCTTACTCTTGCTTGCTAGGAAGACCGTGGATTCATAATGCTGGGGTCGTCACTTCCTCTCTACATCAGATGCTGAAATACCCTGTTAAGGGAAAAATCATAATTGTACACGGTGAGGAGGAGTACATGATCAGTCATCTGAATTCCTTTCGGTATGTGGAAGTGGATGGCGAATTCATCGAAACACCGTTCCAACACTTCGAGGAAGTTTCTCCCGAGGTGGCAGTAGCAAAGGCATTAGCTGAGGTACCCAAGCAGGTGGCCAGGATGGCATCTCTGAAAGACGCAAAGGCTGCAATGAAGGAGGGGAAGAGCACAGTGTGGGGTCAATTGCCTGACTTTCCTCACAAGACAGACAAGTTTGGGTTGGGATTTACCGTTGCGGGGCAAAAAGCTATGCGTCGCTCCAAAATTGAAAAGACACCCATCAAGATTTCTCCTCATGGAATCAATGCTTTAGAAGACGAAGACGAAGAGGGTAACATTGAAGATTGGATCTTCCCAACCATTGAAGGGGGACTGCACAATTGGGAGGCGAAAGATTTCGTTCCCATTACTTTCATTAATCAGTAATTTATCTTTCGAACATTTCCTGTTGGTCTGTAATAATTACTTTTAAACAATCTGCACACTATTTTTCACCTCATGCCTTTCCCGGGGCATGTAGGTCCATTTGTAAGGGCTTGATTTTCCTTCATAATCATATGCCATGTTTAATGAATCATTGGACGTTTTTCACTTATAAACTGCTGTGTTCATTTTCTTTCCTTTTGCATTTTTGTTTGTTTAAGGATGGTTATCCCTTACACACACCCACACTCACAAATGCAGGTACCCATCCACTCCGGATTCCATGGGTGACTATTTTGTTTTATCCTTCAAAAACTCTGAAGATTTGGTCAATCAGGCTGAGTGCGAAGACGACGAAGATTGTGAAGTGCCGGGAGAGTTAGCCAGACTTCTACAACAAGAAGAGAGGGCCATCTTGCCTCATGAAGAGTTGTTGGAAACTGTCAACTTAGGAACAGAGGAAGACAGGAAAGAAGTACAAGTGGGTGCCAATATGGAACCAAGTGTCAAGGAGCGCTTAATACAGCTGTTGAATGAATACGTTGAAATCTTCGCCTGGTCTTATGAAGACATGCCAGGGTTAGACACAGACATTGTGGTTCACCGTCTCCCTACAAGAGAAGACTGTCCACCGATCAAGCAAAAAGTCCGCCGAATGAGGCCCGACATGTTTGAAAAGATTAAAGCTGAAGTAATGAAGCAATTCAACGCTGGATTTCTGGCTGTTACATCATATCCACAATGGGTTGCTAACATTGTGCCCGTTCCCAAAAAAGACGGCAAGGTCAGAATGTGTGTGGACTACCGGGATTTGAACAGGGCCAGCCCTAAAGGTGATTTTCCGCTACCACATATCGACATCTTGATTGACAACACGGCTCAGCATAAAGTATTTTCTTTCATGGATGGATTCTCGGGCTACAACCAGATCAAGATGGCCCCCGAGGACATGGAGAAAACTACCTTTGTTACACAATGGGGTACCTTCTGCTACAAGGTGATGCCGTTCGGACTGAAGAACACAGGGGCAACTTATCAACGCGCCATGGTAGCTTTGTTTCATGATATGATACATCATGAGATCGATGTTTACGTAGACGACATGATAGCTCGATCACAAACAGAGGAGGAACACCTTGAACATTTGCAGAAGCTGTTTGCCAGGTTGAAGGAATACAAACTCAGGCTGAATCTAAGTAAGTGCACTTTTGGAGTTAGGTCTGGTAAACTTCTGGGATTTATTGTCAGCAACAAAGGCATTGAGGTCGATCCAGCAAAAGTGAAAGCTATACAAGAAATGCCTGCTCTCCGTACTGAAAAGGAGGTTAGAGGATTCTTGGGACGCTTGAACTATATCGCCAGGTTCATCTCTCACCTGACGTCTACCTGTGAGCCAATTTTCAAACTATTAAAGAAAGATCAGGTAGTCGAATGGAACGATGATTGTCAAACTGCTTTCAATAAGATCAAGGAGTATTTGCTAGAACCTATTATTCTAATGCCACCCGTCGAAGGAAGGTCGCTGATCATGTATCTGACTGTTTTGGACAACTCAATGGGGTGCGTACTGGGCCAACATGACGAATCTGGTCGAAAAGAGCATGCCATTTATTACCTTAGCAAAAAGTTTACCGACTGTGAGACTCGCTACTCACTGCTCGAGAAAACTTGTTGCGCTTTGGTATGGGTTGCTCGCCGACTAAGGCAGTATATGTTGACTCATACCACTTTGCTGATTTCCAAAATGGATCATATCAAGTATATCTTCGAGAAGCCTGCTTTATCTGGAAGAATTGCTATATGGAAAATGATCCTGACTGAGTATGACATCTAGTATACTACCCAGAAAGCTATAAAAGGGAGTGTACTAGCTGACCATCTAGCTCATCAAGCTATCGAAGATTATCAGTCCATGAGATTCGACTTCCCGGACGAGGACATCATGACTTTGGACAACATTGAAGGTAACGGACCGTATGAAGGACCTGAAAATGGATCCCGATGGACCCTGTACTTTGGTGGTGCTTCAAATACACTTGGAAACGGTATCGGTGCGGTACTCATTTCCCCAGAAGGTTGCCATACACCCTTCATGGCCCGAATTTGTTTCAGCTGTACCAACAACATGGTCGAATATGAAGCTTGCATCTTTAGTCTCAAGGCTGCTATAGACTTGGGGATCAAATCTTTGATCGTATTTGGGGACTTGGATTTGGTTATCAGTCAAATCAAAGGAGAGTGGGATACCAAACATCCTAATCTTATCCCATACAAAGAACATGTCTTGACATTGCTGCCTCATTTCGAGCAAATCACCTTCGAGCATTTCCCGCAAGAAGAGAATCAGCTAGCAGATGCTCTGGCTACCATGTCTTCCATGTTTAAACTCAACTGGGATAACGAGGCTCCCCAAATCACCATCGAGCGAATGGATGAACCTGCGCATTGTCATGAGATTAATACCGAAGAAATAGTGGAACAAACCTGGTTCCATGAAATCAAAAGGTATCTCCAGACTAGAGAATACCCTGAAGGAGCTTCCGTAAATGACAAGAAGTTCTTAAGGAGATTTGCGGCCAAGTTCTTCCTAAGCAATGGCATCATTTACAAACGCAGCCATGATTGTGTTTTACTTCGTTGCGTAGACAAAGCTGAAGCAGATTTGATCATGACTGAGATACACAGCGGCACATTTGGCACCCACCTGAGCGGACATACGATGGCTAAGAAGATTCTAAGGGCAGGCTATTACTGGTCTACCATGGAAGCTGATTGCCATCAACACTCCCGTACTTGCCATAAAAGTCAAGTCTACACCGACAACATTCACATTCCTCTTATTCCTCTCAATGTTCTGACAGCTCCTTGGCCATTCGCAATGTGGGGCATTGACATGATTGGAGAGATCAAGCCCACGGCATCCAATGGACATCGCTTCATCTTGGTCGCTATTGACTATTTCACCAAGTGGGTCGAGGCAGCTTCCTTCGCCTCTGTTACGAAAAATGTGGTTGCCCGCTTCATCAAGCAAAACCTCATATGCCGGTATGGTGTCCCCGACAGGATCATCACAGACAACGGTACAAATCTGAATAACACTATGATCACCGCTCTATGTGAACAGTTCAAGATTTATCATCACAATTCATCTCCCTATCGGCCGAAGATGAACGGTGTTGTTGAAGCTGCGAACAAAAACATCAAGAAGATTATTCAGAAAATGACAGTCACCTACAAGGACTGGCATGAGATGTTACCGTTTTCTCTGCATGGATACCGTACCACGGCACGTACTTCAACAGGGGCAACCCCATTTTCTTTGGTATATGGCATGGAAGCTGTCCTACCCATGGAAGTTCAGATTCCTTCTTTAAGGATTATGAAGGACTCTGGTTTGAGTGAAGACGATTGGATTCAGACCCGACTTGATCAACTCAATTTGATCAACGAGAAGCGACTCACTGATGTTTGCCATGGTCAGACGTACCAAAAATGGATGATCAAGGCCTTCAACAAGAAAGTCAGATGTCAAGTATACCAAGTCAGAGATCTTGTGATCAAGCGGATCATCTTGCCGCAAAGTGATCCCAGGGGAAAATGGACTCCTACTTACGAAGGACCGTTTATGATCAAGAGCATCTTTTCTGGTGGTGCAATGATTCTGACCACCATGGACGGCAACGATTTGCCACACCCTGCGAACGCAAACATAGTCAAAAGATACTACGCATGAAACAACCCGACAAGTCGAAAACCCAAAAGGGCGACTTGGGCAAAAATGGGCATCCCGGTGAACCGAAAACCCGAAAGGGCGGTTCAGGCAAAAATTAGGGATAAAACAAAAAAATATGTACACCCGGCAAGTTGAAAACCCGAAAGGGCAACTTGGGCAAAAAAGGGTTTCCCGGTGGATCGAAAACCCGAAAGGGCGATTCAGGCAAAAGTTAGGGAATTAAAGCGTATGACTATGTCTCGTCGGATCACTTTAAAGAGTAATCTCTTCATCAACAAGCTCCGAGCTTCTGATCAATCCAATCATCGGCAGACGAAGCATTGAATGGACAAGATACTCAGAGTTGTGAAGGCTATAACAGAATGGAATCTCATGGAGTTGTTACACATAGCCATCTTTCTTTTGTATAAAATTTTCATTTTTTTACGACAACATCCTCTTACTAGGATGTCTGTCTCCTTTGTACAAAGATACTCATAAAAAGTTAATACAAATACTTTTCCGAATACAGAAATTTGCTTTGTCTTCTTTTTCTTTTTCACACTTATGTTTTATTTGAGAAACGTCCAATGTTTTGTTAAATACGCATATGCATTTGAACATAATCATTTGCTTACAAATCAAGAACGATGATTGCTGATAGGTTGAAGGTACAGATAGATATCTTGATACCCTTTCAGAAAGAATCCCCAGCGGAATTAAACTCCAAATTCCTCAACAAGGTTAAAATCTAGAACTTAATTCCCCAAACAGAGTTAAACTTCGGGATCCTCAGCAGAACAAAAGCTTTCTCAAAGTTGATTTCCCCAGCCAGAGAGCCTTCCAGAATCTAATTCCCCTCAGAGTCAAGTTTTAAGATCCCTAGTGGAGCTAAAAACTCCCAACTATCGATCCCCAGCGGAGCCAGATTAGTGAGCATCCTCCCCACAGAGATACTTCCCATCAGATAGAAGATTCTCAATCTCACTTCTCAGCATAAGTCTCCCAGGTTCTGACCTCCCCAGTAGAGATCATCAGAATTCTCATTCCCCATAAGTCACCAAGGATCTTCAATCCCCAACTCTGGTTATGGGTTTATTTCCCCAACATTTGTCAAGGATTTATTCTCCAAAGCAAATTACATTTCAAGTTGAAAGGTCGTTCAAAATTTCCTTCATCACCTGCTGGAAGTTACGATCATCGTTCAAAATTCCTTCGTCACCTGCTGGAATTCAAGAGCGTTCAAAATTTCCTTCATCACCTGCTGGAAGTTACAACCACCAACAAGATAACGGACAAATGAAGCTCCTAAAAATCTGTTTCTCTCAAGATTGAAGATTCTCATCCTTGAAACCTCAGAAGATTGGTATACTCCCAATTTCTGACCCTTAACAGAATGAAGATTCTCATCCTTGAAACCTCAGAAGATTGGTATACTCCCAATTTCTGACCCTTAACGGAATGAAGATTCTCATCCTTGAAACCTCAGAAGATTGGTATACTCCCAATTTCTGACCCTTAACAGAATGAAGATTCTCATCCTTGAAACATCAGAAGATTGGCATACTCCCAATTTCTGACCCTTAACAGAATGAAGATTCTCATCCTTGAAACATCAGAAGATTGGCATACTCCTAATTTCTGACCCTTAACAGAATGAAAATTCTCATCCTTAAAACCTCGGAAGATTGGTATACTCCCAATTTCTGACCCTTAACAAAATGAAGATCCTCATCCTTAAAACCTCAGAAGATTGGTATACTCCCAATTTCTGACCCTTAACAGAATGAAGACCCTCATCCTTGAAACCCCAGTAGATTGTCATACACCCAAATTCCTGATACTCCCAACAGAATGAAGATTCTCATTCTCAAAGTGGCATACAACCCAAGCTCCTGATTCCCCCAACAGCGGTCCCAGGACTTCTTATTTTCAACGATCAAAAGATTCTTGCAATCCCCTGCAGCAGTCAAGGATTCACTTTCCCCGACAGCAATCAAGATTCTATTATCTCCGGCTATCCAGGACTCATCTATCCTCAGCAAGATAGCTCATTAGCTTACATGCTCATTCATTACATTCATATCATAAACATTGATATAGCATATATTGCATCATACACTTCATGCAACATAACTTTGTGTTTCAGCTAATATTTTACCCTTTTCAGGATAAGATTAGTAAGCTTCAACTTCGACTTTTGAAAACAGTTTATGGATTCTCCAAACACGGATGTCAATCTATTTCTTATTCAGACCCCCAGTCCAGAGATATTCCAAACACGGATACCTTTCTGATACTCATTCACTCATCAACGACATACAGTTCAACAAACATTCCAGATGGCATCTTTAAGCCCATCTCCCGACAAGATTCTGTCACATCTCCAGATGGCATCTCTAAGCCCATCTCCAAATGGCATCTTTAAGCCCATTCCCACATCCATGTCTTGACGAGTGCAAATTTACGGGCACTCTAGTGTCCAATCTCCTTTTACCTTCGAGACGCGAAAGGCAAACTTGCCAATCTAACTCTTCAGGTTCAAGAAGATTGAACAGGGGAAATTGTTGTACCCCAAAATTTTCCCTCTCATTTCATCAACATTTTCTCACCACAAGACTCTTGGAGCTCAAGATCAAATCAGGGTTTGCTCTGCTCAAGGCCCCTCCTTGCACTGTTGACCCAAATTAGGGTTTGAGTTTGCACAGGGATGTTTTGACCTAAAATGCCTAAAGTGACTTTCATGCTTCATGTTGGACCCACAAGTTTATCCATACCAAGTTTCAATCCTTGATTCCAATCTTTGCCCAGTCAATGGGACAGTTGACCTAGAAATCAGCTGTATTAGGGAAAAGTCAACTGTGGCCAATTGATAGTCAAACTTCATAAAATTTTACCCATATCAATATTATGAACTCACATGAATCATTTGATCAAGTTTGGTTCACAATTCCACAAGAAATTTGATCAGATCATCAAAAGGGCAAAATGGTCATTTTTAGGGTTTTGACTGCACAAAGGCAATTTCTGACTGTTTGACCTAACCAATGGCAAACCAAGCTCACATATGGACTCAAGGACTCAATGGCATTTTCTTAACACATTCAACAAGTTCAAAAGATCTCAAATGCATAGGATTGACAGATGAATTTTTCAGTCAACTGATCAAAATTTGACTGTATACTGAAAAGTCAAACTTTGACTTTTTGGTCAAAATCAAGTGCCAAGATTCATTTTTCATCAAGACATGTCAAATTATGAAACTTGTTCATCAAGAAAGAAAAATTACAAATTAGGGTTTTAAAATGAAAAATTTCATAACTTCGAAATTTTCTAAGTTATGAAATTTCCTTATTTTTTCCTAACTTTGTCCCATTTTTCCACCAATATGCAAATGGATTCAAATAAAACTTGAAACATGAAAGTTTTAGTCCATTGCAAAATATACAACTTTGATTCACAAAGTTTTCTCAAAAGAAACTTGTATCTCAAGTTATGATTTTTAGAACAAGGGTGCAAAACATTTTTAACTTAGAGAAATTTTGCCCTATTCTAGGCAGGATTTTTGTCCTACTTCTTGGCCATTTTTCACATGGTTCCACTCGGAATTTCAAGTTGCATTACAAAGATGGATTGTAGTACACATTCCAAGCTTTCCAAATTGTCCAAGAACTTCTCAAACACCCTTGTGGTTAGAGAGAATCGAATTCACAAAGTTGGGCAAAATTCACTTTTGTTCATGGCCAAAGCTTGCTCATAACAACTTGCATTTTTAAGTCAGCTTGTACAATGCTAGCTTGAAGGCCTCTAAACCCTTCTACACTCCTTAATTGAATGCAAATCCACTGAGCTAATGCATTATTTTGTTCATTTGGACATTGCACACAAAATTAACCTTTAATTGGAAAAAGGTGAATTGCCATTTTGATAAAGTTATGCTTTATGTCAAATACCAAATCCAAGAGGCATGGGGCCATATCTCTGAAGCCAAATCAAATCTACAAGTTACAAGTCTCAAGAGTAAGATATGCAGCATACATAGAGGGTGGTACAGGCCTGCATAGACAACTTACACTTTCTTGCTTACATTAGAAGAAACATTGCAAAAACTCTCCATCTTTCATTCCTGTAAAGACAGCCAAACACAAACCTTGTAAACATTGTCCATACATCCCAACAAGCCTAAAGCACGACTAAACCACCCCTCATCCCTCCTCATACACAAAATCACAGTTTTTCTGCAAAACAGAGTACCTGTTGCAGATTGAGGTCCACAACTCAATCCACTCGTGCACTTTGGCTAAAAACCTTTCAAACACCTCCCATATCATCCACTGAAACTATCCCAAACCTTGAACTCAAGCTGTAACATCCCTAACCACGTTTGCCATTTTTACTTTCAAGCTGTGCAGGTGGACTTCCATAGCACGATACAGGCAGTTTCAAAGCAAGCCAAGCATAGGAGAAGCATCCTTGGACTTCAGGCAAGCTCAACCAAAGCTCAAACTCCATTGAAGATACCTACATTGCTCTGTTCGAATCAAGCTGAGAAAGGTAAACCATGGACTTCTATCTCTCAATCTAGGAAGAGTTAGGCTTAGGTTTGTGAATGAACCATGCTCTACTCATAGCCCTGAAGCCATACATATGATTACTTTTCATTTATATTATGCGTACTGTGAGAATTTTAGCCATGAACGTTGAAGAAAAATTAGGTCAGAAATTGGGGGTGAAGAAATTCTCTCTGGTTTCTTAGAGTTAGGTCAAGTTCTTTACATATTTGAATTCGTCTTTTGATACTCTATAATATTGGTGTTATGAGTTTTGCATGAAAGTCAAGGAATCAGGAGTTAGCTTGGGTACAAGAATCGCGCGTTTTTGTTGTTCAAACAATGCTGAAGGTTGAAGATGACTGGCTTGGGTTGGGCATGAGTCAGTCTTGCTGTTCACACCCCTTTTTTCCATTTGCACCCCCTGGCCCATTGTGTGAAATATTTATCATTTTTGACTTTTTATTTTTTATTCTGACTTGATATTTTTTGTCCAAACATAAAAAACATTAAAAATATTTTTCCACATTTTTTTCATATTTATTTGGCATTTGTTTCATATTATTAGTATATATATGTAAATAATATAAAAACCTTTTTATTTAAAACCCTAAAAAATAATACAAAAATATTTATTTTTTAGTCATTATTTTTTTATTTACATTTTGAAAACATTTCCTAAAATATACATTTTTTGTAAATAATTAATATTTTATTTTTTTGTAAATATTTAGCATATTAAATATATAATACATACTTATGCATATTTTATTAAATATTTAGGGCAAAAATACAAAAATAATACATTTTTATTTTTATTAATATATGACATCAAAAATACTTTTTTTAACCATATACTTTTTATTTTATGCATAAATTAATTTATTTTGTACATAATCAATAAATACTAATATTTATCCAAAAAAACTAGGGTTTAACCCTAAAACCACAAAAATAATCAAAATTGACTTTTTTTTTATTTTGTTTATATTTCAAACATGAAAACCCTTGTTTACATACATAAAAATCTTTTTTTTTCATAATACATTGTATTTTGATATTTATTTACATTTGTATTTATTTAAATATTAGATATTTGTCTTGTATATTCAATATGGATGTAATAGCTTAGAATTTAATTTCTTGTCAAATATCCCCCAAATTCAAACTTGTACCCCCTTCCCCATAATCATTGTTGTAATAGCTTAGCATTTAAATTTCCGCATTTAAAAGCTTTCAATTATGCCATGATTAGAGAATTAGGGTTTGTATGCCAAAAATCAAATTAACAAGTAGTTTGACCTAAATCCAAGATAAATATGCATGAAAAAACAAACACAATGCACACTTGCACCCTTAGGGTTATTCCACTTTTTGCCTTCAAAAATGGGCCATTGTTGCATATTAAGTGTCTTTGGCAAAATAAAAACAAACAAAATGATCATAGTCCCTCGATGACGCTATCAAGTTGCCTAAACAAAAATGATCAAGTCCCTTAAGAAAATTGCCAAAGATACTTGACACTATTGCCTCTATGGTCTATACGATGACCCGTTCCCGTCCCGTTAACATCCTAACACAAGGTTGTTCACCAAATACAATGGTGAAACAACACTGTTAAAAGGGTTAAAACATGAGAAAGATCTTTGAGAAATTTAGGGTAGATAGCTCTTGGTTACTTGACCAAACTTGCAAAACAATCCTTGCCATTTTTCAAAACACACATCACAACACAACTTCAAAAAAAACTTTCAAAACATTGAAAAACTTTTCAAAATACAATACATCTTTGTATACATCCAAACATTGATAATTACAAAGGTTGCCACAACAATGGCCTCTTTTCAAAACATCTTTCAAAATCACACACAAAGCACCATTTCAAACAATTGAAAATGCAAGGCAAGTGATCTAAGCAAGTAACTAAGAGCCCATGGATAACCATGGATAGAAAGGGTGCTAATACCTTCCCTTTCTATAATCTACTCCCCGAACCCAAGAAAACATCTCAAAGGTTTTTCCTGTGCTTTTTAACCTTTCCTTAGGATAAAATAAAAAGTCGGTGGCGACTCTTGCTAAACCGAAACATTTGCGAACGAAAAACGCAAAACCTCAAGTCAGTTCTCCCACCGTATCACATTATCCCTTACACACACCCACACTCACAAATGCAGGTACCCATCCATTACGGATTCCATGGGTGACTATTCTGCTTTATCCTTCGATAACTCTGAAGATTTGGTCAATCAT
Organism: Vicia faba; assembly: GCA_948472305.1. NCBI lineage: Eukaryota > Viridiplantae > Streptophyta > Magnoliopsida > Fabales > Fabaceae > Vicia > Vicia faba. Next base: position 265,262,760 of record OX451737.1, on the reverse strand, counting down.
GCTGAGTACGAAGTTGACGAAGACTGTGAAGTGCCGAGAGAGTTAGCCAGACTTTTGCAACAAGAAGAGAGGGCTATTCTGCCTCATGAAGAGTTGCTAGAAACCATCAACTTGGGGACAGAGGAAGACAAGAAAGAGGTAAAAGTGGGTGCCAACCTGGAACCAAGTGTCAAAGAGTGCTTAGTGCAGTTGTTGAACGAATATGTTGAAATCTTCGCCTGGTCTTATGAAGACATGCCAGGACTAGACACAAATATCGTGGTTCACCGTCTCCCTACAAGAGAAGACTGTCCACCGGTCAAGCAAAAGGTCCGCCAAATGAGACCCGACATGTGTGAGAAGATCAAGGCTGAGGTAATAAAGCAATTCAACGTTGGATTTCTGGTTGTTACTTCCTATCCACAATGGGTTGCTAACATTGTGCCCGTGCCTAAGAAGGACGGCAAAGTCAGAATGTGTATGGACTATCGGGACATAAACAGGGCTAGCCCTAAAGATGATTTTTCACTGCCACACATCGACATCTTGGTTGACAACACAGCTCAGCACAAGGTATTTTCCTTCATGGTTGGATTCTCGGGATACAACCAGATCAAAATGGCCCCCGAGGACATGGAGAAAACAACTTTTGTCACGCAATGGGGTACCTTCTGCTACAAAGTGATGCCATTCAGACTGAAGAATGTAGGGGCAACCTATCAACACGCCATGGTAGCTTTGTTTCATGATATGATACATCATGAGATCGAAGTTTACGTAGACGACATGATAGCTCGATCACAAACGTAAGAAGAACACCTTGATCATTTGCAAAAGTTGTTTGCCAGGTTGAAGGAGTATAAGCTCAGACTGAACCCAAGCAAGTGCACTTTTGGAGTTAGGTCTGGTAAACTTTTGGGATTTATTGTCAGAAACAAAGGCATTGAGGTTGATCCAGCTAAAGTAAAGGCTATACAAGAAATACCTGCCCCGCGCACTGAAAAGGAGGTTAGAGGATTCTTGGGACGCTTAAACTATATTGCGAGGTTCATCTCTAACCTGACATCTACCTGTGAGCCAATTTTCAAACTGTTGAAGAAAGATCAAGTAGTTGAATGGAACAGTGATTGTCAAGTTGATTTTGATAAGATCAAGGAGTATTTATTGGAACCTCCTATTCTAATGCCACCCGTCGAAGGAAGGCCATGATCATGTATCTGACTGTTTTGGATAACTCAATAGGGTGCGTACTGGGTCAACATGACGAGTTCGGCCGAAAAGAGCATGCAATTTATTACCTTAGCAAAAAGTTTACCGACTGGGAGACTCGCTACTCACTGCTCGAGAAAACTTGTTGCGCTTTGGTATGGGCTGCTCGCCGGCTAAGGCAGTATATGTTGACTCATACCACTTTGTTGATTTCCAAGATGGATCCGATTAAGTATATCTTCGAGAAGCCTGCTTTATCTGGAAGAATCTCTAGATGGAAAATGATCCTGACTGAATATGATATCCAGTATACTACCCAAAAAGCTATAAAGGGGAGTGTACTAGCTGACCATCTAGCTCATCAAGCCGTCGAAGATTACCAATCTATGATATTTGACTTCCCTGACAAGGACATCATGACATTGGACAACATTGAAGGTAACGGACCGTATGACGGACCTGAACAAGGATCCCGATGGACCCTGTACTTTGATGGTGCTTCAAATGCACTTGGCAACGGTATCGGTGCGGTACTCATTTCTCCGGAAGGTATCCATACACCCTTCATTGCCCGACTTTGCTTCAGCTGTACCAACAACATGGCTGAATATGAAGCTTGCATCTTTGGTCTCAAGGCTGCTATAGACTTGGGAATCAAATCTTTGGTCATATTTGGGGACTCGGCTTTGGTTATCAGACAAGTCAAAGGAGAGTGGGACACTAAACATCCTAATCTTATCCCATACAAAGAACATGTCTTAACATTGTTTCCTCATTTCGAGCAGATTACCTTCGAGCATTTCCCGCGAGAAGAAAATCAGTTAGTCGATGCTCTGGCTACAATGTCTTCCATGTTTAAACTCAACTGGGATAACGAGGCTCCCCAAATTACCATCGAGTGAATGGACGAACCTGCACATTGTCACGAGATTAACACCGAAGAAGTAGTGGAACAACCCTGGTTTCATGAAATCAAAAGGTATCTCCAGACTCGAGAATACCCTGAAGGAGCTTCCGTCAATGACAAAAAGTTTTTAAGGAGATTTACTGCCATGTTCTTCCTAAGAAATGGCATCCTTTATAAGCGCAGCCATGATTGTGTTCTACTTCGTTGTGTGGGCAAGGTTCAAGCAGAGTTAATCATGACTGATATACATAGTGGCACATTTGGCACCCACTTGAGCGGACATACGATGGCTAAGAAGATTCTAAGGGCAGGCTACTACTGGTATACTATGGAAGCTGATTGTCATCAACATTCCCGTACTTGCCACAAATGCCAAGTCTACACCGACAAGGTACATATTCCTCTTATTCCTCTCAACGTTCTGACAGCTCCTTGGCCATTCTCAATGTAGGGCATTGACATGATTAGAGAGATCAAGCCTACGACATCCAATAGACATCGCTTCATCCTGGTGGCTATTGACTACTTCACCAAATGGGTCGAAGCAGCTTCCTACGCCTCAGTTACAAAGAATGTGGTTGCCCGCTTCATCAAGCAGAACCTCATAGGCCGGTATGGTATCCCCGACAGGATCATCACAAACAACGGTATAAATTTGAACAACACCATGATCACCGCTCTATGCGAACAGTTCAAGATTTATCATCATAATTCATCTCCCTATCGGCCGAAGATGAACGATGTTGTTGAAGCCGCGAACAAAAATATCAAGAAGATCATTCAAAAGATGACAGTCACCTACAAGGACTGGCATGAGATGTTACCGTTTGCTCTGCATGGATATCGTACCACGGCACGTACTTCAACAGGGGCAACTCCATTTTCTTTTGTATATGGCATGGAAGTTGTTCTACCTATGGAAGTTCAGATTCCTTCATTGAGGATTATGAAGGATGCTGGTTTAAGTGAAGACGATTGGATTCAGACCCAGCTTGATCAACTTAACTTGATCGACGAGAAGCGACTTACTGCTGTTTGTCATGGTCACACGTATCAAAAACAGATGATCAAGGCTTTCAACAAGAAAGTCAGGCGTCAGGTATATCAAGTCGGAGATCTTGTAATCAAGCGGATCATCTTGCCGCAAAGTGATCCCAGGGGAAAATGGAATCCTACTTACGAAGGACCATTTGTGATCAAAAGCATCTTTTCTGGTGGGGCAATGATTCTGACCACCATGGACGGCGAAGACTTGCCGCACCCTACAAACGCAGACATAGTCAAAAGATACTACGCATAAAACGACCCGACAAGTTGAAAACCCGAAAGGGCGACTTGGGCAAAAATGGGCATCCCGGTGAATCAAAAACCCGAAAGGGCGGTTCAGGCAAAAATTAGGGATAAAACAAAAAAAATTTGTACACCTGGCAAGTTGAAAACCCGAAAGGGAGACTTGGGTAAAAAAGGGTTTCCCGGTGGATCGAAAACCCGAAAGGGCGGTCCAGGCAAAAGTTAGGGAATTAAAGCGTATGACTATGTCTCGTCGGATCACTTTAAAAACAATCTCTTCACCAACAAGCTCTAAGCTTCTGATCAATCGAGTCATCAGCGGACGAAGCAGCGAATGGACAAGATACTCAAAGTTGTGAAGGCTATAGCAGAATGGGAATCCCATGGAATTGTTACACATAGCCATCTTTCTTTTGTATAAAAAATTTTCAGTTTATTTTTACGACAACATTCTCTTACTAGGATGTTTGTCTCCTTTGTACAAAGATACTTACAAAAGTTAATACTAAGATACTTCAAAGTGCAGAAGTTTGCTTTCCTTTATTTCTTTTTTTACACTCATGTTTTATTTGAAAACGTCCAAAGTTTTGTTAAATAGGCATATGCATTTGAATATAATCACTGCTTACAAAAAAAAAACAAAATTGAGAAAGGATAATTACTGATAGGTTGAAGGTGTAGGAAGATACCTTTGTGCCATTCTAGAAGAAATCCCCTGCAATACCTTGTTTAGATCCTCAACAAAGCCAAAGTCTTAAAGTATGTGTCCCCAGCGGAGTTAAACTTCAAGATCCCCAGCGGAGCCTGAAAACCCTGAAATACCTATCCCCAGCGGAGCCAGAATATTCTGGACTTTCTTCCCTAGCGAAGTTAAATTTCCAACTATCAACCCCCTGGTGGGAACCGTTCAACTTTCCCCAATTTCCCCAGCAGGCTATCTTAAAAGTCTGAAAACCAAGCAAATAACAGTTAATTTCTCGGCTTATCTCCAACTAGGATGTTTCCCCAGTAGTTTGGCATAAACCCAAAGCTCCTGATTTCACCGGCCGAGTAAACATTCTCCCCACAGGGTTATCTCCCAGCAAGATCGAAGATTCTCTGTCTCATTTCTCCAAGCAGAAACCTCTCAGGCTTTAACTCCCCAGTAGAGATTTTCAGAGTTTTCCTTATTTCCCAGGAAAGTCATGAAGGATTCTTATTCCCTATAGAAATTGTCAAAGGCCTTGTTAATCCCCACAAATCGCCAAGGATTCTCAATCTCCAGCAGTGGTCCCAAGATTTCTCCTTCTCAAACAATCAGAGATCTTTAATCCCCAAGCAGTCAGCAAGGATTTCTCATCTCAAAAAATCAAAGATCCTTTTGAATCCTCAGCATTGGTCAAGGATTTACTTTCCCCGGCAGCAGTCAAATATTTCATTATCTCCAGTTATCAAGGATTTATTTTCCTCAACAAGACTGCCACTCAGCTTGCATGCCCATCCATTACATTCATATATCATAAACATGGATGAAACACAGTTCATTGCATCATACATATCATGCAACATAACTTTGTGTTTTAGCTAACATTTTACCCTTTTCAGGATAAGATTAAAAGGTTATCATTAACAATTATTCAGATACAGTATGGATACACCCTAGACACGGCGGTCATTCTATTACTCATTCGGAACTTCAAGTCAAAATACAGTACGGATACACCCCAGACACGGCGGTCATTCTACTACTCATTCAGACTTCAGCAATCCGATACAGACTAGATACGCTCCAGACACGGCAGCCATTCTATCTCTCATTCAGATTCAACTATCAACTACAAGTTCATATACGCTCTAGACATGGATGCCATTCTGGCCCTTACACCAGAAGTTTGATTCTCCCCAATGCAGCCACCACGGAGGTCATTCTGTCACTTATTTAGATCCCAGTTACAGTCTCAGATACACTCCAGACACAGAAGTCATTCTGCTACTCATACCGATCTCAACTTCAGATACAATACAGATATACTCCAGACACGGCAGTCATTCTGATATTCATCCAAAGTTCAAATACAGTTACATCTCAGATACGCTCCAGACACAGACGCCATTCTTTTGCTCATACAGACTCAGTCTCCAGTTACAGCTCATATACGCTCCAGACACGGATACCATTTTGATGCCCATTCCCCTGACCTACAACATTGCAATTCAACAAACATTCTTGGATGGCATCTTTAAGCCCATCTCCAGCAAGATTCTACCATCTCCAAATGGCATCTTTAAGACCATTTCCTCAGCTATATTTTGACGAGTGCAAATTTACGGGCACTCTAGTGTCCAATCCTCTTTTACCTTCGAGTCGCGAAGGGCAAACTTCCCAATCTAACTCTTCAGGTTCAAGAAGATTGAACAGGGGCAACTGTTGTACCCCAAAATTTGCCCTCTCATTTCATCAACATTTCTCATCACAAGACTCTTGGAACTCCAGATCAAGCTAGGGTTTGCTTTGCTCAAGACACCTCCTTGCACTGTTGACCTAAATTAGGGTTTGAGTTTGCACAGGGATGTTTTAACCTACAATTCCAAAAGTGACTTTCATACTTCATGTTGGACTCACAAGTTTGTCCATACCAAGTTTGAAGGCTTGATTCAAATTTTTGCCCAATCAATTGGACAGTTGACCTAGAAATCAGTTGTATTGGGAAAAAAGTCAAATGTGGCCAATTGACAGTCAAACCTCATGAATTTTGACTCAAATAAACATTATGAACTCATATGAACCATTTGATCAAGTTTGGATCACAATTCCACAAGAAATTTGATCAGATCACCAAAAGGGCAAAATGGTCATTTTTAGGGTTCTGACTGTGCAAAGGCAATTTTTGACTGTTTGAACTATCCAATGGAAAATCAAGCCCAACCATGGACTCAAGGACTTAATAACATCATCTTGACCCATTCAAAAAGTTCAAAAGATCTCAAATGCATAGGATTGACAGATGAATTTTTCAGTCAACTGATCAAAATTTGATTGTACACTGAAAATTCAAACTTTGACTTTTTGGTCAAAATCAAGTGCCAAGGGTCATTTTTCATCAAGACATGTCAAATTATGAAACTCGTTCATCAAGAAACCCAAAATTGCAAATTAGGGTTTAAAATGGAAAATTTTCATAACTTAGAAATTTTCTATGTTATAAAATTTTCTTATTTTTTCCTAACTTTGTCCCACATTTTCACCAAGATGCAAATGGATTCAAACAAAACTTACAACATCAAAGTTGTAGTCCATCACAAATTCTACAACTTTGATTCACAAAGTTTTCTCAAAAGAACCTTGGATCTCAAGTTATGATTTTTGGAACAAGGGTACCTAAAACTTTTAACTTAGAGAAATTTTGCCCTAGTTTAGGCAGGATTTTGACCCATCTTCTTGGCCATTTTTCACATAGTTCCACTTGGAGTCTTAAGTTTAATTTCAAAGATGGATTATAGTACATGTTGCAAGATTTCCAAATTGTCCAAGAACTCCTCAAACACCTTTATGGTTAGGGAGAATCGAATGCTTAAAGTTGACAAAAACTCACTTTGTAACCATGGCCAATACATGTTCATACCAAGTTGCAAATCTGACCAAACTAGCTTAGTACATAATTACAGGCCTCTAAACCAATTTAAACTCAAAAATTGAATGCAAATACATTGGACATTGGCATTGTTCTGATCAAGAGAGCATTGTACAATGAACATTTCCATTTTAAGCATAAAGGTCATACTTCCATTTTCATAAAGGCCACTTTATGTCAAATTGCATTTTCTTGAGCCTTGGACTTTTTTCCTTGCAGAAAACAAGTTCCCTAATCTCAGGCATAGTACACCAACTTGAGCATGCTTGTAACTAGCCTGTGTAGGCCTTAGCTTGGTCACTTCACATCTTTGCTTTCAAAACAAGTCAAATGGCCAAAAGCTCATAACTGACTCATCTGATAAAATCAACTGGAGCAAAGTTTTGTAACAAGTTTCTAACATCCTTGCAAGCCAGAAGCACGAGCCTTTGACCTCTCAAACCTCTTCATACTTAAAAACCACATTTTCTTGCAAAATAGGGCAAGCCCTGCAGAATCACTTCCAACTTCACTTTGCCTCGTGCGTTTTGCCTCAAACTTGTTCCAATACCTTCCATTCGACTCACTCAAACTATCCCAAACCTCCATTGCCAACTGTAACTCCATTTACAGTGTTCACCATTTTTTTTGAAAGCTTTGTAGGTTGAGTTCTGTAGCACGATTCAGGCCACTTCAAAACAAACTAAGCATTGGGAAATGTTCAAGGGACATCAAGCAAGCTCAAAAGAACCTCAGGGCCCATTAAAAGTTTCTACATTGTCCAGCTCGAACTCAACTGAAACAGGTATTTCATGAACTTTTATCTCTCTATTTAGGAACATTTAGACTTAGGTATTTGAATGAAAGATGTTGTATTCATTGCCCTGAAACCATACATGTTCTTAGTTTTCATTTATATTAATCGTGCTAGGAGAATTTCATCCATGAACTTTCTGAAAAAACTAGGTTAGAAATTAAGGCCAGAGAAATTCTCTCTGGTCTTTGAGAGTTAGCTTAATTTTTTTATATGGTTAGATTCGTTGTTTGATGCTCTACAAGTTTTATGTTTTGAGTTTTCTTAAAAGATCACAAATACAGGAGATACAGGTTTGTGTAGCAAGCGCGCGTTTTTCAAACTTCTGGAGGTTGAAGATGAAGTCTGGGCTGGGCCTGGATTTCTTTGCTTTTGACACCTCCCATCTTACTTTCAGCACCCCCTGGCCCATTTCTTTGTATATTTAATATTTTTGCATTTTTATTTCATTTCTGACTTTATTATTTTATTTCCAAACATAAAAAAATGCCAAAAAATATTTTCATAAATTTTTACATTTATTTGGTATTTATTTTAATTATTTCTAACATTAAAATGTTTAAATACTTTATATTATTTATTAAAACTTGAAAATAATGCAAATAAAACTCTTATTTTCATTTCTTATTTTTTATCCACATTTGAAAATATTTTCTTGAATATATACATATTTGTAATTATTTTATTTTATTTTTATACACACTTAATATATTTAATATATATATATATATATATATATATATATATATATATATATATATATATATATATATATATATATATATATATATATATATATATATATATATATATATATATATATATATATATATATATATATATATATATATATATATATATATATATATATATATATATATATATATATATATATATATATATATATATATATATATATATATATATATATATATACATATTTTACTTTTATTTTATTAAATACTTAAAAATAAAACACAAAAATATTATATTATATTTTTATTATTATTTATACTAAAAAATACCTTTTTTGGATATATTTCATTTTTATACACATTAATATATTTTTGTACATAAATAATACATTGTATTTATTTTCTTAAGAAATTAGGGTTTTTTGCCCTAAAAACAAATAAAATTAATCTTTATTTATTTCTTTATACCTTTCACATTAAAAATACTTTTTTATACATAAAAAACCTTTTTTTGCATAATACGTTTTATCTAATATTTACTTATTGTATTTTATGTAAATATTGTACATTTAAATATTATGCCTTGCAAATTCAATTTGGTTGTAATAATTTAGGGTTTAATTTCTTGCAAAATAATCCCCTATTCAAATTTGTACCCCCCTCCCTATATCATGTTGTAATAGTGTAGAATTTAAATTCTCGCACCTTTAAGCTTTCAATTATGCCAGGATTAGAGAATTAGAGTTTGTATGCAAAATAAAAACCAACAAATAGTTTGACCTAATCAAAGACAAAAATGCTTGAAAAACAAACACAATACACACTTGCACCCCTAGGGTTACAATCCACTTGTTGCCTTCAAAAATGGGCCATGGTATGCATGTTAAGTTCTTTGGCAAAACAAAAACAAAACAAAAGATCATAGTCCCTCGATGACGCTATCTGAGTTGCCTAAACAAAAAATGATCAAGTCCCTTAAGAAAATTTCCAAATATACTTGACACAATTGCTATCATGGTCTATACGATGACCTGCGCCTGTCCCGTTTAACATCCTAATACAAGGTTGTTCACCAAATACAATGGTGAAACAACACTGTTAAAAGGGTTAAAAACATAAGAAAGATCTTTGAGTAAAATAGGGTAGACAACTCTTAGGTACTTGATCAAAGCTTGCAAAAACATCCTTGCTATTTTCAAACACACTTCACAAACACAATTTTAAAACCCTACTTTCAAACATTGCGAACTTTTCAAAAGAAAAAAACACCTTTGTATACATTCATACAAGAATCATTACAAAGGTTGCCACAACGATGGCCTCTTTTCAAAACATCTTTCAAAATCACACACAAAGCACCATTTCAAACAATTGAAGAGCACCATTTCAAACAATTGAAAAGCAAAGCAAGTGATCTAAACAAGTAACTAAGAGCCCATGGATAACCATGGATAGAAAGGGTGTTAATACCTTCCCTTTCTATAATCTACTCCCCGAACCCAAGAAAACAGCTCAAAGGTATTTCCTGTGCTTTTTGACCTTTCCTTAGGATAAAATAAAAAGTCGGTGGCGACTCTTGCTAAATCGAAACATTTGCAAACACAAACACAAAATCCCAAGTCAGTTCTCCCACCGTATCACAATGTATATGGTATGCATATGCAATGGTTTCAAGGATCTCGTGGGATAGACAAATATGAAATATTAGAAGTTGAGTCTGGCTGCAGCTTTGGCTGAAGAACTTTGTGTCTTTGAACGTCCTTCTATGAGAATCAAGCTCACCATGTCGAGTGGATCCTAGCCTTTGACTCAAGGGAATGTACTTCGGTCTTTGACGGCATTTTGTTAGAGGAAAATAAATCCCCTTTCCCCTTGCTAACAATTTGGTTCATGATAAACATGCATCACAGGTCCCTGAGATCCTTGAAATGGTTAGTGAAAAATGTGATGTTATGATGTCATGTTTGAACAGATAGCAAACACAAACAAAGCACACAAGAGCCTTAGGTTTAAAAGCTTGCATAAGGTCCGTGGGTAAGTACCCTTTCTGTAGAAGTTAAGTTGGCTCAACATTTCCTAAAATTAGTAACCGGGTTCTAGAGATCTCATATCACGGATGTTTCTCGAAGGTTTTATCTTAGTACAACAATTGATTTGCCACCAAAACTTCCCGCGAGTTGAATCTCAATGAGTGTAGCATCGAGTATCAACCAACTTTGAACTGCACCAAAGCTGGCTATCTCACTACTTTCTAATGACAAAGATGGTTCAATTAAGGTTCTAAAAGTTAATTATTTCTTATGACACCGCGTAGAAGCCTAGTGTTATCCTCAAATGACTCAAGGAACACATTTACAAACCAAAGTGTCTCACTAACATAGTCATCGCTTTAACCAAATCGGTCTATGCCATACAGTTTCCATGATCTATTTCTACTTACCTAGGGTATCCTAGTCCGGGTGTAGGGTCTTTGCAAGAATTTAAACCCAAGCAACCCTTAAAGATAAAGCAAGCAATGCAAACAAATAAAGCAAATAAAGTGATATATACTCTAAGGTAACCCCTCCTTTTAAGTACTCCCTGGTAGAGTCTCTAGTTCTATAATACAGTGGGAGAACTGACTTGTTTTTCATTTTATTGCAAATGTTGCGGATAGCAAGAGTCATCGCCGACTTTTATTTTATCCAATAAGGGAAGGGTGAAAAGAATAGGAAAGACCTTGATATATTTTGAGTCTGGGGGAGAGGTTATTAAAAGGGAAGGTGTTAGCACCCTTTTCATCCGTAGTTATCTACGGGCTCTTAACCGCTTAGCTCACTTTGAAAATTTGCTTTTTGTGTGTGTTTGAAAAATATTTTGAAAATTTGCCAATGTAAGGAGAAACTTTGTAATGATTCTTGTATCGGTCCTCAAGAATGTGTACAAAGTGTTTTGAAAATATCTTTGAAAGTGTTTGTGAAATGTTTTGTTTTTGAAAGGTTTTTGTGAGCAAGCGATTAAAAGTTCTACCCACCCAAAGTCATTCTTGTAATTTTCCTCCTCCTTTAGATAGTGATATCCGTACCATTAGTTAGTAGGAAGCCCTATCGTTGGATGTGAAGGAACAATCATAGGGTCATCGTACAGTCATCGAAGGAAACTTGTAAGGATGCTTTAGTAATTTCATAAGGGACTAGATCATTTTTCGAAAGAAAACGTTGAAGGGTCATTAAGGGACTATGATCTTTTGTATTGATGGTCTTTTGCTAAAGCGTCTCCACTTTTGAGGGACATGACCATTTGTGTTCGGAAGGCAACAAGAGAGGTTAACCTAGAGGTGCTAGTGTGTGAGTGTGTTGTTTTTTAGTTATTTATCTTCTGAGTTTAGGTTTTCTATCATTTAGTTTTTATTCTTGCCATATATATCTTAGTTACTAAGCAGAAGCATAGAAAATATAATAACAGGAAATAAAAGGCAAAAAATATAAACCTAGGCTATTACAACGCTTTGGGGAAGATACATAAATAGTGAAAGCGGAAAATAAATTCTAAACTATTACATACTAGAGCAGTTATATAATAATGGAAATGCGAGAAGATAAAGATTACATTTGCGCAACTATACAACTTATCTATGAAAATAAGAATAAAAGAAAGATGCAAAAGGAAAATGTTTTTTTTTTGTGTTTTTTAATGAAGAGAATGATTAATTAAATAAACCTAAAATCTAATTAATTTTAATTAGTAAAAAATATTAATTAAAAGTTGATTAAAAAACCTAAAACCTAATTCAAGTAGGGTTTGTAAAAAAAGGTTTTGTTGTTTTTATGGTTAAGTGAAAATTAGGTTAAAAAAGATTAGGGTTAAGGAATAAGGTTAAGGAAGAAATAAAAAAAACAAGTTGGAAGCAAAATAAAGCAAAAATTCCAAGGGTGGATGTTGAACCCACGCCCTTAGTCTATTAACCAACAAGCCTTACCACTGCGCTAGGCGCACGTTCGTGTTAGTAGAACAGGACAAACACGCTACATGTTAAACCTGCAAAAAACATGAAAATATGAAGAAAAAAAATCCAAAACACCAAAAGGAAGGTGTTGTACCCCAAAAGTTGCCCTCTCATTTTACTCAAAACATACTCATTGAAGTCTTCAACTTGCCTAAGGATTGACCAGACAAATCTTCCTCCTAAGATAAGAAGCCTCAAACTAGGGTTTCCATTTTCATCAAGATGTTTTAGTTCCAAGGGTCCAAAATGATTTCCATTGCCCTAATAAGTTCTCAAGATTATTCATACCAAGTTTCAAGCCTGGCACAAGGAGTTTGTTCAGCCAATTGCTAAAATGCCTGAAAATCAACTGTACTAGGTCAAAAGTCAATTGTGGCCCACATACAGTCAAACTTCAAGATTTTTGGTCAACATCAACATTTTTAAGTTATGTTCATAATTTTATCAAGGTTTGATCATGATTACTCAAGGAATTCTCCAAATTCATCAAAATTCAAAAGTTGCTAAATTAGGGTTCCTATAGGAAAAGTCAACCAAACTTTGACTAGGCATAAATTTCTCATACTTTATCATAAATTTCCCATACAAGGCTCATTTTGAAGAGGATTCAATTCCCTACAACTCATCTTCAGACCTTAAGTTCAAAAATTGCACTCATGAAAAGATATAAATTAAGACATTACAGGTCATTTCAAAAAGTCAACAAAAACACCTTTTGGGTCAAAGCTCCTTACATGAACATGGAAGATCCAATTGAGGTGAAACAAAAAGGGTTGTTTAGAGGACATCTTAATCTTTCTAAAAAGTCAAAGAACACCCTCTTAGGGTCAAAATGGAGAGACATGTGCATTGTCAAAGTTTGCCATTTTTGGAAATTTGCACAAAGTCAACCATGCCCAAAATGCATTTTTCTTCAAATGGGCCCAACTTTTTATGCTTGTTTCTTGTTCCTAACATGGTCCACGACCCATGAATCACTCCATGCATCATTTGCTTATTTATTTGATTTATTTTGATTTTTAATCATTTAAAATCCAAATTAAATCAAATAAATGATATAAAAATAGTGAAGATTTAATTTGATTTGATTTTGAAGTGAATCACAATCCAAATATGTTGTATAATGTCAAAAGATTCGTGAAAGCTTGGAATGGGCAAGAAAATATGCAAGAATGGAAAGATTTGAAGCAAAATTAAAACTCCCTTATTCTTTGGATTTCTTCCACAAATGTTACCCTAATCTGATTCTCATACATAAGCAAAGGCTCTCCAACCCTAAGGGACAAGAAAAAACGTGCAGCCTCCCTCAAGAAAAGAAAACAAAAATTCCAAAACATCAAAGAAAGTGAAATTTTCAAAAGGGAACGATCCAGCTTCCTTCAATCATCTCCAGCCATTCCATCATCCTTCTGAGGATTCCAGGAGGTGAACCAGTCCATTTACAAAGGCCAAAGCATGTTGTGCCTCCCCAATCCGATCCCCTATCTTATGGTAAGAATTTGGATTTCAAACTCACTTAATTCTTGATATCAATCCCTTTTGAATGCACATTCATGTTATTATGATTATTTATGAATTTTCTGATGTATTACATGCAAGAAACAAGGCCAGGGTTGTAAATCACCATTGTCAGGGCTTGAAGAGAAGGAAGTTTCGGTTTTAGTGATACAGGAACTTTTAGATCAAATGGATACCACCATTGGATTGCTGGGGAAATTTTAAGGGGGGTAAGACCTTTTTTATGCCTTGATCTCGCGTGTTTTGCAGGTTTCATTTTTGGGTATCGCCGGAGAGGGTGACCGGAGCCATTGTGGCCGGTGGCTTGACTTTTACAGGTGACGGTCCAAGCATGCGTAGTTATTCCTCACAATCCCATTGGCTGGATCCAAACGTTGAATACCTCTCTCCACATCTAATTGGCTCTTTGAGTCACCATGGCCCCCACCATGCATGCGTGTCATGGTTGCGTCAGCACTAACACCTTGTTCCCCTTTTATTTTAATTGTTTAATTATATGTATGAATGAGCAGCCCAACACGAATGGTTAAGGAAGGAGGGTGTGAAGCTAACATCCTGGGTTCAATCTCAGGCGTGTACTTTTATGTTTTTCTCAATGTTCAATTACAGATCCAGTAAGCCTCACAGTCCAAGCGTCCATCATGCGCCCAAGATCCACACCATTGGATCAATCTCCTGCCAGATCTGACGCCTCAAGCAAGTAGTCACATGGTGAACCTCCAAAGGCCAGCTACACTGAATCTGGCGCGGGATCTGGGCCAACAAAATGGGCATAACAAATTCAACTCCTCACCTCTCTGATTATTAACTGCACACCAGGCCCATATACTTCTTTTTCCATTCTTTTCTTTTGTTTTATTTATTTATTTAATCATATTTTACAACAAAAATCATTTTTCATTAAAATATAAAATCACAAAAATATATAGAATTAGGTTTTTTTATTTAAATTAATTTAATTGAAAATAAATTAGTTTAATTAGATTAACTTGATTGTTTTTTTTTTAATTAAAATTAATTAAAAAATTAGGTTTAATTTGTAATTAAATTATTTTCTCAATAAAAAAATACACAAAAATATTTTTTAATTAATTAGATTTTTTAGGCTTCTAATTTATTCTCGTATTTAATTTGTCGCGCACGCCTTTACTTTCTTTTAATTCAAATTATTGTAACTAATTCAAGTTTGTAATAGATTAATTAGGATTTTAATTTTCACATCTTTATTTTCAATCAAATATTTATGTATCTGCCCAAAAGCCTTGTAATAGTTAGGATTTTTAATTTCTCGCACTTTTTAAATTCCGCAACTATTAAATTGCTAGATGTATGGATATTAGAATTGTATGCGAAAGACAAATCAATGATTAAAAGGTAGATAACCCTAATTGTGCAAAGATAATTAACTGGGGAAAAAAAGCACACTTGTACATGCTCACTCCTAGGGTTTGCCCCACTCCATTTGCCTTCAGTAAACGGTCATAAAGCATAGGGAATTTTAGTGGTCGTCCTCTAGTCCCAAAAGATAAAAAATGACCCTTTTGAATGTTGCCTCGGAAAGATCTTTAGGACTTTAGGATAATCACTTAAGTTTCCTAACCATTTCTTTTGTGACCGTACGTGTCCCTTCGAATGTCCCTTATAACTCTAACGATGGAGCTACCTACTCCTTAATAGTAGGATAGCGCTGTCTAAAGGAAACGAGAACGAATTGTCTTTTTTCGAGTAGGTAGAAAATCTTAAGTACTTGCTCAAAACAATAAAAAATATTTTACACAAACACTTTGAAAACGGTTTTCAAAAATAACTTTGTCACACTTTTGAGGACAGATACAAGGGTTATCACGAAGTTAAATAAAAACTCTTCAAAACACACACAGGCAATTTCAAAAATGAGCAAGTACCTAAGAGACCGTAGAAAACCACGGATAGAAAGGGTGCTAACACCTTCCCTTTCTATAATCTACCCCGCGTACTCAGAAACATCTCGAAAAAAGGTTTTTTTCTGTTATTTTTCCTTTCCTTTGTTGGATGAAATAAAAGTCAGTGGCGACTCTTGCTTACCGCAACATTTATGAATACAAAACACAAACCATTATAACAGTCGGTTCTGCCACCGTATCATAGCAGGGATCGAACCCACGCCCTCGTATAGTAAGGCCTTATCATGCACACGCTTGTCACTGGGGTGGTTGTACATCCGGTATCATAAACAAAACTAATTAAACATAAAACAAACATTATGGCATGAACCAGAGAGGCGCCGAAGCCCTAGCTCCGGTCGTCTTCTCCGGTGAGTACGTTTTTCAACCCTATAAAATAGCAAACATTAAAGGCTCCAAAGGACCCTACCCCCCTAATTTGGGCCTTGCGATTTTAATGGCGCCATTAGTTTCGGCTGAAACACACTGTAGAAAGAGATATGATGAAAATAACATGAAAAGGTGTAAGCATGGACATTCACGATTCAACCATCATGGCCGCTTACACGATGGGTTTTTGCTGCATGCTGGCATCTCAGAAGCATTTTAGTGGAGTTAGTATGCGTTAAAACACGATGAAAATAGAAATAGAAATTCATACAAGAATGGAAAATTGGCATGACATGTATGCTCGTTTCATGCTCTTTGGATCATCACAAATGATCCAACCTTACCTTATGGTGCTTTTGGAAGTGAATGGAAAGGTTGGTTTGCTTTGAAGGTGGCAACAACTAGGGTTCTTGATTTGCCCTAATTTTTGAGAATTTTTGAGATTTCAGAATGGTGTTTTGTAAGGGTTTTTCATGTCATTCTTGTCTAATTTGTATGGAATATATAATGATGAAATTAGGTCAAAAGGTTGGCCTTGGACCTTTGTAAGAAAAGCCTTTGATTTTATCTTATTTAATTTTGAATTTAAATAAATAAAATAAAAAATAAATATAATAAAAAACAAAGAGGTGTATGAATGAGTTCTGAGATTCATATTGGGGCCTATAACACGCATGGACCTTGAAAGATCAGCCCACTATCCCAAAATTCCATGTTTTCTCAATTTAGGTTTCATGCATTTTCTCAAAATTACTCAACTAGCATCAATCATAACTCTCTAAATATTTATCATATGAAGGTGATCTTGGACTTTTTAGAAAGCTCAAGATGTCCTCTACAATCTCTATGTTGATCATTTTTGCATTTGAAAGCTTTATCTTGATGTAAGTTGCCTTGACAAAAAGTGTCTTTTTGTTGACTTTTGAAATGACCTATAATGTTTTGGCCCATATCTCTCAAAAGAAGCATTTTTTGGAGTTGAGCTTAGAGAGGCAAAGTTGTAGAGAATTGAATTTTCTTCAATATGAGCTTTAGCTGAGGAAAATCTAATGAAGCATGTGGAAGTTGTGCTTGGTCAAAGTTCAGTTGACTTCTCCTTAAGAAAACCTTAATTTAGTAACTTTTTACTTTTGATGGAGAGTTTTCTTGATGAATCGTGATCAAACCTTGATCAAATGATGAATGTGACTTCAAAATCTTGATGCTAACCAAAAATCTTAAGGTTTGACTGTATGTTGACCACAGTTGACTTTTTGTCCAATATAGTCGATTTTCAACCATCTGAGCATTTGACTGATCAAACTTGTGATGCAAGGCTTGAAATTTGTCATGAGCATTCTTGGAGACATATGGGGAACCATGAAATCCACTTGAGGCATCAGAAGTCAAATATTCCTTGAGAAAAGCAAAACCCTAGTTGTAGGTCAACTGCTTAGGAGGAGAATTTTGTCTAATCAATTCTTGAGCAACCTTGAGCAATTGAAGACCCTAAGAGCATGAGAAGGCGTCTTGCAGAAAATGGGAGGGAAAATTTTGGGGTACAACAATATGCTTTTAATAGATTTAGCTTTGAACCACATATAAGATCCCGAAATGGAAATTATTCATCCAAGGCGTATAAACAACGTTCCTTGAAAAGCTTATACAATTCTACCTTTCCATAATTACAATGAACATCTGACTCACAAAAATAATTGTCCTCACAAAAGCATTTGGCTATAAAAACTAGTGAGAAAAGTTAAAAATAAAATGTAGAGAGAGAGTGTGAGTGTCAATACACAAATCAAGTCCCATATGATTTGAAACCAGAAATTAGGCCTCTATTTATAGGCAAGAAGAATGCCAAAAACAGAAATCTCATTTAATGGATTTGACTGTTGGCTAATTAATTAGATTTTTGTTCTAATCGGTTAGATCTTAAAAATTATAATCATTGTTGTTGTTTTAAAAGAAAAGAGGTTATTGCTACTGTTGTACATAATTAAGGTGTTGTCTAAATAACTCGGTGCTATGTTTGACATGTTCTAATCGATTAGCATAAAGGTCTAATCAATTAGATTATTCAAATATTTCCCTTTAGCTATTTCCACTGCTCTTAAGTCGTCTGGCACAACTAAAAGACACTTTTAAAAATATTTTCTTTTTGTTAAGATATTTTAAAAAAAGGTTTTAGTGTGTGTGTGCTTATACCCATATACTTTTACGAAAAAGCTCTTTGCTTTTACAAAAGGTCACTCACTTACTAAATCATGAGTCTAACTCCTTCTACAAGCTTTTTGTCAGATATTTTCCTATGTGTTAACACTCTTTGGGTTCTCCTGAAGCTTTAGATGTTTATTTTGGTTTTCCTTTTTCTTTGAATAGTCAAGTTGAGAAAACCTTTACATTTATGGTTTGCATCTTTAACCTCTTAAGTGCTCTTTGACTTATCCTTTGTTGTACTCTTATCATGATGAAGTCTTCTTAGTATTTTACTTTGCAGATGTCATCATCAAAAGAAAACATATTGCCTGCAAAACAAAGTTCCACAGGGTTGAGGTTTCTGGGGGAACAACTTAAAGATGTTTAACCACTAGAGGTATAAATTCAAAAGCATCAAATTCAGAGTGTGAGCTTGAGCTTGAGCTTGATTTAGAGCTAGATACCTCTATTGGTGATTCAAGCATAATGTTCAAGGGTTTTGGGTATTTAGAATTAGAAATACATGCCAGATGTTTTTGCTCATTAGGTAGCTCACCAACTAGGTGACTTGACAGTTCCTCCAAGATAGATGCTTTGGAAGCATTTTGAGAGTCCAAAGAAAAGTATTCTAATTTTGAGGATGGTCTAGGAGAAGGTATGATAGAATCCATATGTAGGTTTTGATCATGTTTGGGTGAGGGTGTGTTATCTGGTGAATTTGTAGGTGATTGAGGTGGGGTGGGTGTTGGAGACTTTCTCATTAGAGGTGAATTCGAAGAATCTAAGACATTATCAGACACGAGGTTCATAGGTATACTTGTGTCATTAGCTTTTGCAACTTCTGGTACAACATGTTCTTCTTCCATAATGGTTTCAAGGGCATGAGAAGCAACTTTTTCTGACACGAGAACAACTCTAGCACCTAAAATTCCCTCAACATCCTTCAACACAACTTCTACTACAGTTTTCCCTTCCACTTTCTTTTGAAGAGCATCAGAAATGAAAGGCCTTTTCCTAGCCTGGCTCGGCAAGGCTTATGCTATTAGACTAGCTCCCTTTTGAATAAATTATTCAAGGAGATTCTGAATATATTTATCAACAGACTTGGACCTCCCTTTTAGAGGTTATTCATCATCTTCCTCTTCATTTTCTGATAGTATGACCATTTTCCTTAGTTTTTTCTTCTTCTCGGCTAAAACAAAAGAGGTTATCTTCTAAAGAGTGGCTTCATTCCTTGTCTTGGTAGGCATCAAGACAGTTGTGGAGGCCACTTCTTGAACCTCCTTTTGAACACCCTTTTGGAGAGAAAACTTCTTGTTTAGTGGATTCTGAACCTTTGTCTCAGAAATAGGCACATATTTCCTCCTTCTTCTTTTAAGCATGTAAAAACTTCCTTTAGAGGCTTCCGGAATATCATCCATAGTCAGAATAACACTACAATCTTCCATAGCCTTTTTATAAACTAATGATGGCAGTTTTGATATTTCTGACCCTTAAGGGATTTGCAGGTTGTACCACTTCTTTCTTCAAGATTACTTCATGTTCCCCAGTATAGCACCAAAGGGAACACTCCCATATGATTGTTCCATATCTTCTATAGGTCCACAATCCATCAAAGCTTCAATCAACCTACTCTGATGAAACAATTCAGAAAGAAGTCTTGCATGAGGAATACTTTTCTTATGATTTCTGTTGGTTTCTCTATGGCATCACATAAGTGGTTAAATATGTATGCTAGAAGGTTGATATTCTCACGGTTAACTAGGAACCAGATAAAGTGTTTGTGGTCCAAATAAATTTGATCAATAATTCCTTCTATTAGAATCAAACACCCAATCAAAATTTTGAATAGAACTCTGAACTCATTCTTTAGATTCTTTACTTTACTAAGATCCTCATAGCTAAAAAATATATTTTCCTTGATTATACTGGATTCAGAACTATTGTATTTCTTGTTCAGAGCACACCTACCAATTTTATACATGCCCAGAAGTTTGGAAATGTGATTCATAGTAATGGCCACCTCGATTTCCATTAATGTAGATCTGATTTCCACCTCTTTGAACTCAGGCAAACCCATTTGAGCCTTAGATTTTCCTTTGAGGTTTTCATTATCAGCAATCTTATGAGATTCTTTAATAGCACCTGCATCTTCATCATAGGCCTCGGGTCTTACCCAGAAATCTATGACCAAGTAGGGAAAGTTTGGTTCATTCAGTATATCAAAGTAGTTCAGCAACCATTGAAATTCAAAGAAATGTTGCAGATGATACCCATTAACCTTGAAAGATTCAAAATCAACAAGCTTCTCAATGACTGGCTTTAATTCCTCAAGACTAAACTTCATGGTTTTGGATTTGACATGGAAGGTTTTCCAAAATTCAACTATTATATCATATTGATGAGAAGAAGATGTTGATGCAATTTCAAATGGATTTAGAGTTTCTAAACATGTATTTTGAAAAAGGGTATTTTGGAGAAGGTTTAGAAAATGAAAGTGTAGGTTGCGAAGCGAGAGAGTGTGTGGAATACTGATCAATAAAGTGTTTTGATTGAAAACCAATTTTTTGATTTATATTAAAATTAATGACTAAGTAGGTGGGAAGCATAGTATTCAAGACACCTCATCCTTATCTGAAGATTTCTACTCAATAGTTAAAAAACACGTGTTAGAGGACCTTTAAGATTTGAGACACATAAGTGGACAAGTGTCAGAAGAAAGATTTTAACAATTTCTCCACTTATGTACGATCACAAGCGACTAATCAAAATCTAAACATGATATACTGAGATTCTCCAGAGTCTATTATTCATCTAAGGATGATTTAGAGCTTCTGATCATCATCAGACTCTAAGCCTATATTCAGAAACAAGCACTTATTACTAAACAAATGTTTAGATAAACTCAATTCTTTTAAGTGCTTGATTCTCAAATAATGGACATGATTATTTATCACAAAGATATAAACAACATTAAAGTACTACGTATCATAAATCTGATAGTCTTCAAACTGATATTAGGTTTAGAAACTGTTAAGCAAAAACAAGGAATTGACATACCTTTGCACAACTTTTGACAGACTATTGAGTTGTTTTCTCTTTACCCATTTTGTTCCAACGATGTTCTTTTGATTAGGGTCTAGGTACCTGATTTCACACAACAATAGAGAGTCATTATGGGCTCCTCTTTCTGGATGATCTTTAGAGTATGGATAACATCTGAAGCATCAATTTTGAGTCATCCATCTTCAATAATACCAGTAGAAGCCATCCATATTTTCTTGTTTCTTCAAAATTCCACACTTCCTTTCTCTTTCTGAGTTAGGTTTTGGAACATATGTTTTTCTTTTGTCATATGTTGTAAGCATCCATTTTTGAGGAATCATGACTCCTGCTTTGTTTCTCATATCTGCTGCAGAAATATTTTCAGATTTGGGTACTGATAATTTGATGGATCCTCTAGGGTTAGTTCTGAAAGGTCTTTTCTAACATTGTACCTTAGATTTAATGTAGTAAGTCTTGAAATATTTCAACATTTTTTATTTAAACTTTTTGTGTCTTGAATGACTTTTATCCCTTGGTTCTAAACCTCTCAGAACCTTAGATTCTAATGTCTCAGGTTCTAATCTTATCATAACTTTAGACTTTTGAATCATTATCTCTAGTTTCTTCAAAACCTTATACTTTAAGGCCTCTGGTTCTTATTTCTTTAGAACTTTTGATTCAACAACCTTTGATTCTGATTGATTTAGAATATCTACCTTGCCATCAGCAAATACAAAGTAAGAATAAAGCCCTTTCTGATCAGATCTTGGAGAAGAAGGTTCTACTGGTTTGCTCCATGTTCCAAACCTTGGATCAAATGATTTTCTAGAATAGCCAAGACCTTATCCTCTTCTCCTATCAACATTGTAAATCATAGAAGCTATTTTTGCCCTGTTAAATCCAGAAATGACAAACTCCTGAAGTCCCATTTCATACTTATTAAGGGGTTTGTCAGACATGTCATTAATTTAAATGGTATGATATCTTTTTGTTTCAACAATTTTATTTTTATAAAAATCTAATTCATCTTTCAATAGATCATAACACTTTTTCATAATTTTCATGTGTATGACTTTAACTTGAAAACAACCCATAAGATCTTTAACAAGTATAATTAAATCTTAATGAGATAAATTAGAAAATACCACATTGCATTCATCAGATTTAGAGCCATAATTTGAGTCAGGTTCTGCATCAGAGGATGTATGAGCCATCAGAGCTAGATTGGCTTTTTCTTCATTTTTGTCAGAATCTTCTTCATCTCCAAGTTCATCCCATGTTTCCATGAGATTCTTCTTGTCCTAGCTTCTGAAGTTGTGCTTCTGATAGCTTTCTTTCTTTGCTTTGTCCTTCTATAATTATGGATAGTCAACAATGAAGTGATTAGGCTTCTTGCTATTGAAGCACCCCTTCTGATCATCCTTCTTATCTCTGGTACTAGTTCCTCTAAAGCCAATGCTTATGTTAGAGAATATTTTGTCCTTCTTTGTAAAATAATGAAATTCTTTATAAGAAATGTCATCTCCTTATCATATGTTCCATCTTCAAAACCTACTACAAAAGCAGCTTCTTCAGGTTCCCATACTTTGGAATATTTAGCAGATTTATCAACAGATTTCAAACCAAGAGACTTTGACTTCTTTGCTGGTTCATTTCCAATAAGCTCCGTCTCATGGCTCTGGAGGTTACTGAGTAAACTCTTCAGACCTATCTTGTTTAAGTCTCTAGGTTCTTGTATGGTAGTAACCTTAGGTCTATATTTGACATGAAGACTCCTAAGAATATTATTAACACTATCTGTTGTTGTGTGGCTGTTGTTCATAACTTGAAGTCCAGCCACGAGAACTTGAAACCTTGAGAAAATGGTTTGAATGTCTTCATCCTCCTTCATTTTGAACAGTTCATACTGTTTGACCATAAAGTTTGTCTTAGCCTTTTTCACTTGTTGATTCCCTTCATAGGAAGCACGAAGAGATTCAAATATGGTTTTGGCAGTAGACTTTGTTGAGAATCTTAAGATACTCAGAATCAGGTAGAGCATCAACCGACATTCCTCTTACTCTATGATGCTTTTTGTAAAGCTTTTTTTTGAGAAAGTGTGAGACTCTTTCTATCAGCCACCATACCTACTCCATAAACTTCAAAGTCAATTCCATCTTCAACAAAATCCCATAAATCATCATCAAGACCTATGATATGAGTATACATTTTGCTTTCCACCATTCAAACTCAATAAAATTTCAACTGAATGTTGGAGGTTTAGACATATAGGTATTATTTTCTGAGGCGCTATAATCAAAGGGCATAACACAATGATCAGGACCAGAGGTTTCAGAATCAGAATCAACCATGTAGTTTTTCTCTCAGGATATTTTTTATACTATTGTTAAGTGTTGATGCATAAACCAAACTCTGATACCAATTGAAGGTGAGAAAAAACACAAGAAGAAGGGTTGGATTTTGTTAATTTTTCTCCCTTTTCTCTTGCAAATCTCTAATAAAATTTTGATCACAGAGATAAAATATAAGTCAGAGTTTGATGATGGTAGAAAAAAAATAAGGTTGATCAAAAATAAAGAAGAGATCAAGAAAATACACAATCAATTATCATGGTTCCTCCTACAAATCATGAGAAATCCAGTCCCCTTGTACATCCAAGAGATTTTCACTATAACCGAATCTGATTACAAATTTCTCAAGCACACAAGCAAGAGACTTCCAAGGCCCAAGCATACAAGTAAGGGACTTCAATTCTCAAGCACACAAGAAATAAACTTCTAATTTCTCAAGCACACATGCAAGAGACTTCAATGCTTAAGCACATAAGAAAGAGACTTACAAATGCTCAAGCACACAAGCAAGAGACTTCCTACAATATATATAGAAGATAAACGATAGTGATTGTTTGATACTTACACTTGATATACAATCAGAGGTGTAAACACAATACAACACCAAAAACTCTAAGACTTAAGAACTCCTAAGAATGTACAATTGGTAAGAAGTTCTAAGTTAACTCGTGCTCTTTGTTTTTACAGAGTAACTTCTCTTTTTTTGTCAAGGTGCATTGTTGTTTGTTTCTCCAAGTCTTTATCTCCTTATATAGAGAGCCATGAAATAATAGTTAGAGAAGACATCTTGCACAATAACTTTCATCACCAGTTTCACACCCACTCTCCAACTCCTCACTATGATATTCCCATTCACCCTCATTAAAATCCCATTTTCTTTTATGTTTTTTGTTAGTACCCTCTGCATCATTAGCATAACCCAATGATATCTAATATCCTCTTCCACCATACCATCATTGCCACTACCTTCATCTGAGTCTTAAAAGGAAACTATAAAGCACTATCATAATGAAAACTCATATCATCACTATCATTTGTTTCACTACCAACCAGATCATAATAATTAAACTCAACCTCACTCATGCCAGCCCCATTTACATCAACATTTTTTGCCTCCAACCCCATCCTCACACATGTCAACCCCATTAGCATCAACATTTGTGCCTCCAACCTCACCCTCACTCATGTCATCCCCATTCACATCAACATTTGTACCTCCAACCTCACCCCCACTCATGTCATCCCCATTCACATAAACATCTGTGCCTCTAACCTCACCCTCATTCAGACCAACCTCATTTATTTTAACATTATCAAAATCATTCGAGTTAGAAATATCCTTATTATCTGCCACATTCAAGTTAGTATTATATCTTTTACCATTGACAACTTCATCAACCAATTTTCCAATCACATCTTCTTCATCAAGGATAACAACATCAGCTAGTTTTATAGTATCATCTATAAGACCATCATAATAATCAAGTTGAGAAACCTAATGCTGTACATACATATGAACACTTAGATTTACCTTAAATAAATCAACTGTCTCTAGGGCACCTGTGTCATAACTCAAAGTAAACATACCAATTGTGGGTCCTTGTAAAATATCGTTCCAGCTTCCTTATATCTCGAGTCTTTAATTATCCCTAATACCTCAAAAAGCTCCACGTACCTACATTACATTTCACTATGAAACTAATCCCTCATAACTAGACAACTCATCATTTACAATTCACCTTCATGGTGTAAAATTACATGCACAAATTTCATTCATATTTTGCCTAAAAATTAAACATTTAGAATCATAACCAACGCAAAACCCTAAATCAGTGAAAAATCCTAAAATTAACTTTATACCCTAAAAAAACATAATACATTAATAACCACACATAAACATTCAAAATCTAAGACATAAATGGGCAAAAAATGAAAACCCCGAATATTCCTAAATTAAAAATGGGCGAGAAATGAAAACCTAGAAAAAAACCTAAGAAAAAAATGGGCGAAGAGAAGAGATTATGTTATCAGAATAATTGTCTCTCTCAGAAATTAGTTGTCTTTGTTCTTCTTCATTCGTCACCGTTCTTATATGTTCTTCACCATTTCCATCGTTCGTCGTTCTTCTTCAAATACTTTGTGAGGTATAAGTGTTTGTGAGGTGAAAACATTAACCTAAAGTATTTATGCTTTATCAATGACGACTCGCCTTATAATAATCAATATATGTGTCATATGTTCATTTAATTTGACTTTGACTAATGTATGTGAAGGAAAGGATAAACGTGACTTTGTTTGAATAAATTAAGGGAATAAAAATGTCATCTTTTAAATTAAGGGACCAAAATAAACCGAGCCCTAAAAATATGAGACGAAAAAGGGTATTAAGACTTTATTTATCATTTTATTTCTTTTATTATTTTATATTAATTCCAATTTATTCTCTCTTTTTATCAGTTTCAAGATCTAATACTTACATGTATTAGTAGCGGATAAATGATCATTTGTTTGAATATTCAAAACTAAAGATGATTTGGAGATGCTCTCATATATAATGGACTAACATACCTTGAAAATATGGGATACATCCAAATTGATCATGGATTGTTGACTTCATTTTCCGAACGGTGGCACGAGGATACCATCTATTTCAATATATTGATTGGGAAGATGATAATGAAACAAGATGAGGTGTCATGTATGTTGCATATGTCCATATAAAAAGGTCTTCATAGGATGGAGTGTATAAGTAAGAAAAGTGAATACACTTCCTCCAAGGTTCATTCTTTACTAATTAGGAACCTCATGTCTGGATTTCTACAAAGCTAGAATGTCTATAATGAGTGATTTTTCCACCTTTCTCTTTTTGAAATCTTCACTAACCGTTCTGGAGGAAGATTTTTCAGCAGCATTGTGTGCAGGTCAATGAATAGACTTCTTTGTTTGATCATTATAAAGATGTGGAGGACCTATACACCCTAGATTCCTTGTTTGTCCATTTCCAATTACCCTTCCAAAACAACCATCCCATGTTCCTGAGTGATTTTGCCTTCAGAACTATGACAATTTATCTGTGCACTTTGGAGGAAGATTAAGTGTCTGGGGTGGACAAGGAGACTACCCTGGTGAATAGTTACATCAATCAACATATCCCTCCAGAATTTCACAAAGACTCTCGTGAATAGAAAGGATGAGAGAAGTAACTAGGTAACATTTATCCTTAAAGTTCTTGAAGATATTGATATACACTTTAAACATTTCCTTGCCCTGTCTAAATGAAAGCAACATTTGAACGTTGTCTGACTTGGCATAATATTTGTGTAGGTAAAAGAGATAGAAGAAATGTGTCAACACATGGATATTACTCTTGTATTCACACTAAAATTGAAATTGTTTGGCGTAAGCCTAACTCACAAGGTGTAACTATGAGGGGGTGACTCCTAAATGGTTCATAACCTCAACTTCAAAATAATTGAAGTGAATCTTGAACCCCATCCTAGAAAATAAGCATTCATGGAAAGGCAACTCACACCCATCATACTAACTGCATAATTTTGTGTTTGGTTGATGTGAAGTACTGCCCAATTTGAGAACGAACCTATATCTTGGTTGGAATTAATTTACCCAAGGGTACTGATCAACATCATCAGCAATATTTGTTAGACGACAGGACATATCTAGAAGGGGGGGTTGAATAGATACCATGATTGTTAAAAAGAGTTTTTAAAGAAAACTTAAAACACAGTGAAAGCTACCCGGATACACTCGTCTAAAAATAATCCTCTATTGAAAAGACTAGATATGCGTAAAACCGAATGGAATGAATCAATGGGAATTATTAACACTTAATTCAATTATAATTGATCACTTATACTTTTTAACTGTTGTCAATTACTTCCAATGAATTGTTGAGTGTAAAACCCATAAATTTGCACTTTTGGACTTTTATCGAACACTTGGTGTGTGTAATCACACCAAGTCCAATCTATCTTAATTTATAGTGTTAAAACCAATTATAGAAATCAAAGTGATTATTATAGTCCTTATCAATAGTTCTATCACACTACAAATCCAGACACTTGGAACCAGAAGTGCAAATTCACAAGTTATAGCAAATAAACGGTAAAAGACGAGAAAGAAAATTGACACGTGATTTGTTTAGGAAGCTCCCCCTGTCGTCCTCGTGTGCGGTACTCTGCCCCTAATTATAGAATATAGAATTAGGATAATTTCTATTATGATAGCAAAGTTTATATAAGAGATAGAAAATAGTCACCAAAATTCAAACCCAATATGTTGAATTGAAAAATAAGTTCATCTCTTCCCTTGATTCAATTTGAACCAAGTATGTCACCAATATTCGATAAACCTCTGGTTGTAGCTACCTTGTTGAGAACCCAAACCATTTCTCAAACCCTCTGCTCGGATGATTTGATCCCAAGATGGTGACCCCAATTCTTCCTTCACAATCCTCCGATTATAGCTACCTTGTCGAGTGAACCCACGGTTCCTCAATCCCTTAAGCACGGTTGAATTTGGATGAAGCAAAGAATTGTCAAAAACCCCCAAATCCCAATGATCTTGGAAGACAAAACCCTCAGATTTTATTCAATAAAAACCCACAATTACTCAACCCAAACAAGATCGCAATCTTCTACTTCAGACATTATTAACACACGCTCCGCACCTTAATTGACAAATATTATTACGTGTAGTTGTCAATGGATGAGTGAGAGGTTGAAGATGATGAGTACCTTGTGTATCTATTTCACTTTTCTTGTTAAAAACCAAATGATAGGACCTAACAAGATTATATATGTTGTCTCAAGTCAAAACATAAACTAACAAGCTAAAAAAAAGATTTAACGAGCGAACGGTCGACTTATTGCAAAAGGGGGACTCGAGCTGAGCATTCCCAAGAGTACCAAAAGAAAAAGTGCGTGATACATGCATCAACTGCTCCAGGGATATGCATCAGCACATAGTTCCTAAAGATTACTTCCAGGTTAAGTCGGCCACACAATCGACGTGAGCAAACACGAGACTTCCCCAATGAGCAACTTCCAATCCATGCATCGACCGCTCCAGGGCTATGCGTTGACGTATAGTTCCTAAAAATTACTCCCAAGTTGAGTCGAACACACAGTCGACATGAGAAAACCCGAGACTTCCCCATGGAGAAAATTTCAATCATGTGTCGATCGGAGCTTTCTTTGAGCCGACTAAAAGCATAGAAATTTCCAAAAATACCAATTCTTGAAGACTTTTCATGATTTCTTGTCCACCATATCATCTAGCAACATTTCCAACATATAGTGGAAATTTTTGACCCCATTGAAACCCTTATTGAAGGAACCTTGTCCTCACATACTCCCCATTTTTTATGATGGCAAAACTTGTCCTTAGTACCAAGTATCAGAATATTAATCTCGGAGATTTCTCCCCTATCTTTGTGCACCCTTTTGTTTCGTTTCGTTTTGGCTTTCATATCATCTTTTCTTGGCTTCCACATGCTTCTCCCCCTTTTACAACATCAAAAAGAGACAAAGCAATGGGTTTAAAATAACAATAATCAATACAAGTAAGGTTAGACCATTATCTACTTTGGCAATCAATAACTCTAACAAACAATCACATAAAGAGATGTTAGAGAAAGGCATAACAAAAAAATATAAATAGACACCAATCACATAGTTTAGTTACAAACCGGTGTTCAAAGAGAGACAAACGCAAAGTAAGTCATAATCCAAAAATAATTAATCAACAAATACTAGCCAAGATTATGAAAGCAGTAAAGTACAAGACCAAAGAAAACATTAATTTTCATCACTCTCATTTCCTCCTTGAGGTGGTGGATTTGATGGTTGGTTACAAGGGAAGTGTTGCATGAAATTTTTGGTAAAGTTGTTTGCTTGAGACTCCATCATCCCATACAAAGTATTGTATTGTTGATCTTGAATGGTAGAGTACATGGCAAATTTTTCACCGTGTACCCTGACATGGTTTGATAGAGTAGTAAGTCTCTCATTTACAAGCGAGAAATTCTCCTCCTGTTTAAGACGCATAGACTCAAGCAAGTTTAAAATGGTAGAATTGTTTCCACCCCCCACTTCATCATCATCCATGGAAGCAACATTATCACCTTCCTCATTTTCTTCATCATGTTCCTCGTCACTATCATCTCCTTCCTGCAAGCACACATTATTGCTTCTTACCACATATTGATATTTTTGCTGACTCGCATCCCACTGGTGATCCATCATAGTAAATGTCTTTTGAGTGAACTCTTGATCAGTTGATAATCCAATTAAGGGAAGACCCGAAACACCAATAGTGGCCTTGTTGAGGACATGTTGAATAAAGGAAGCATAACCCAACGCTCTTCCTCTACCTGAATCTTTCAGATTATATATTCTACTCGCAAAGTAGAAAGGCCAATTGGTCCTCATTTTGTTCTTGATAGCATAGACCAAGTGCACCTCAGGTTGATCAACCCTTGAGTATCCACCCCTCTTAGGGAAAATGATACGAGAGACATTCCACTGCAGAATACAATCAAGCGATTTTAATGCACCTGATGTGAACGACTTTGGAAATAAGGTGCTATTCACAACACTTTCAGAGAATGGATATTTCAGCATAGAATTTAGAGCAACCTTAAAGTCATATCCCTCAAAGTTATCGGTATCGGTCATTTTGATAGCAACTGGACTTGGAGGAAATATTTCAAACTCCATCCAAATCTCAGAATTAACAGTATAAACCTTATTATTCATCTTATATCTAAAAGTGCTCCCATCAAAACTACCTTGAAGACCATTATAAAATAGTTTGATCAACTCTTCATTATACGCAGTATCACATTCCAAAAAGACACTAAGTTTCTGAAATCTCAATAACTCAACAACATGTGGTAGATTCAACCGACTTAGGGTTTGCTTGTACACTAAAAATTTCTTAACAATTTTTGTCTTACTAAAGTTCTTTGAATAAGACTCAACGAAATCATCAGAAAGTAGAGACAAAGAAGTTACCGGGTCGGGGGTTTGTTGAGAAGAGGAACTTCCTTTTACCAATCTTCTTTTTGTAGGTCTTGATGAAGCCATGGAAGGAAGCTTGAAGAGTTTGAGACTTGTGGGTAAAAGATGCTCATAGGGTTTTTGAGAAGGTTTTGGGGAAAATAGAGTAATGAGAGTGAATGAGTAGAGATGATAAGATAAAAACACACTTGTCACACAGAATTGCTAAAGTCATTCGTTAAAATATCACGCGATGCATCGACCTATACAGGTCATGCATCTATGCATAGGGCCAAAATTTTGAAAAACACAGGTTCTAGCATGCGTCGACGGTCCCCAGCCATAGATCGACCCAAGCAGGCCTATTTTTCGATTTTACAAATATTTATGAATTTTAAGACACAATAAAACAAAAATAACCACCTAAGCATATATCACACATCACAAAGATTGAAAAACGCATATCAAATTTTTTTTACAAGTTTACCACTTTGAGTAATCAAGAGTAGAGTTAGAGTTAGAATGATATTACCAATATGATGCGGGATGACATTTTTCCCTCACAAATAATTTGATACAAGAGTGTAGACAATTTATGAGAGAACAAGTATAAATAAGAGAAATGCAACTAATGTAATTGCAACCTATCCGAAATGTCGAGAACACCAAGTTCCCTACGGATGTGGTAGAAAGGCTCGGTCGCAAGAGGTTTTATGAAAATATCTGCAAGTTGATTAGTGCTATCAACATGCTCAAATACGACGTCACGTTTTTCTACATGATCCCTAAGGAAGTGATGCCTAATCTTAATATGATAAGTGCGTGAATGTAAGACCGGGTTTTTGGTTAGGTTTATGGCATTTGTGTTGTCACAAAAGATCGGAATATGATCGAGTTTGACATTAAAATCAAGTAGTTGTTGTTTGAGCCATAAAATTTGGGCACAACAATTACCGGCTGTGAAATATTCCACCTCGGCAGTTGACAAATCAACAGAAACTTGTTTCTTGATATGCCAACTTACTAAGTAATTTGAAAAGAAGTGACACGTACCACTAGTACTTTTCCTATCCAACTTGCAACCGACAAAGTCTAAATCAGATTAACCAACCAAAGAGCAATTACTACCCTTAGAGAACCATAACCCATACTTAGTTGTACCACAAAGATACTTAAGTATGTGCTTAACAACTTTTAAATGTGACTCATTGGGGTATGATTGATACATAGCACACATACATGCACTAAACATAACGTCGGGATGAGAAACAATAAGGTAAAGAAGGGAATCAATCATACCTCTATACCTTTTTACATCAACTGACTTACCATGTTCGTCACGATCAAGATTAAACGCGGTAGGAATTGGAGTGTCAATGACCTTTGATTTTTCCATGTCGAAATACTTTAGTAGTTCTTGACAATACTTGGTTTGACTCACAAAAGTCCCTTCCTCGATTTGCTTAATTTGAATCCCAAGGAAGTACTTTAATTCACCTATCATACTCATTTTAAATTCTCCTTGCATCAACTTAAAGAACTCCTTAACCAAGGATATATTAGTAGATCCAAATATAATATCATCTACATAAACTTGTACTAAAATTGAATGTTTTCCTTTGCGCTTAATGAAAAGAGTTGTATCGACCTTTCCTCTTGAGAATCCTTGTTCTAACAAAAACTTGCTAATGTGTTCATACCAAGCCCTAGGGGCTTGTTTGAGACCATATAAAGCACGTTTTAGTTTTAAACATGATTAGGATACTCAAAAAATTTAAATCCGGGAGGTTGAGATACATAAATCTCTTCATTAATATAGCCATTTAGAAAAGCGCTCTTAACATCCATTTGATATAACTTGAAATTTTGTGAACATACAAAGGCAAGCAAAAGGCGTATAGCCTCGAGTCGAGAGACTTGTGCATAAGTTTCCTCATAGTCGATGCCCTCCTCTTGGTTATACCCTTGAGCAACAATGTGAGCCTTGTTGCGAGTTATTATTCCGTTTTCGTCCAATTTGTTCCTAAACACCCATTTAGTTCCGATTACACGATGGTCTCGTAGAGGAGGGACAAGGTCCTAAACCTCATTTCTCTTAAATTTGTTTAGCTTATCTTGCATAGCTAAAAACCAATGTTCATCGAGTAAAGCATCTTTGGAGTTTTTAGGCTCAATTTGTGAGACAAAAGAAAAATGATAACAAAAGTTACTTATCTTGGACCATGCAGTGACTTCTTTTGTGATATCTCCAAGGATATTTCGATGGGGTGATCCTTGATAGATTTCCATTCGAATGGGATATCATTTTAATCGCTTTTAACATCCAGATATTTATCCTTGATAGATTTCCATTCCAATGGGAGATCATTTTCATCGATTTTAACATCCGGATCTTTAAGTGTACTCTCTGAAGATACACCTGCACCATCAAACGCAATACCTTTTCTGACCAATCTCGGACAAGATTCATCAAAACACACATGCATGGACTCCTCAACAATTTGTAACCTTTTATTAAATACCCTATAAGATTTACTAGATGTAGAGTATCCAAGAAAGATACCTTCATCTTATTTTGAGTCAAACTTACAAAAAATTTCCTTTCCATTGTTCAACATAAAACAATTACATCGTGTGATACGGTGGGAGAAATGACTTGGATTTTGTGTTTGTGTTCGCAAATGTTTCGGTTTAGCAAGAGTCGCCACCGACTTTTTATTTTATCCTAAGGAAAGGTCAAAAAGCACAGGAAAGACCTTTGAGATGTTTTCGTGGGTTCGGGGGGTAGATTATGAAAAGGGAAGGTGCTAGCACCCTTTTCATCCATGGTTACCCATGGGCTCTTAGTTACTTGTTTTAGATCACTTGCCTTTGCTTTTCAATTGTTTGAAATGGTGCTTTGTGTGTGTGGTTTTGAAAATGTTTTGAAAAAGATGCCTTGTCTAGGCAACCTTTGTAATGATTCTTGTTTGAATATATACAAAGGTGTGTGTCTTTTTGAAAAGATAATTCAATGTTTTGAAAGTTGTTTTGAAATTGTTTTTGAAGTTGTTTTTGAAGTTGTGTTGTGAAGTGTGTTTGAAAAATGGCAAGATAGTTTTGCAAGATTTTTGATCAAGTAACTAAGAGTTGTCTACCCTATTTTACTCAAAGATTTTTCTTATGTTTTTGACCCTTTTAACAGTGTTGTTTCACCATTGTATTTGATGAACAACCTTGTGTTAGGATGTTAAGCGGGACGGGCGCGGGTCATCGTATGCAATCATTGAAGGCAACTTGTGAGACGCTCTAGAAATTTTTTAAGGGACGAGATCGTTTTATCGAAGGCAACATCGAGGGTCATCGAGGGACTACGATCTTTGTTTATCAAAGGGACAATTGCTAGAGTGTCTCATACTCGAGGGACATGATTGCATTTTCCGAGGCAACAAGTGGAATTACCCTAAGGGTGCATGTGTGAATAGTGCGTTTGATTTGCATGCATTTTGTCTTGATTAGGGGTTTCCTATTTGTTGGTTTTATCTTTCCATACACACATATTTACTAGCATTTGTATAAAGCAATAAAAATGTAGCAAATAAATATCCTACACTATTACAACCATATTGAAGTGCAGGAGAATATAAAGGAAAAAAATAAGATAAAAAGAAGAAAAAATGAGCTCCTTCGATTTGGGCAGGAGCAGCCTTCGATTTTCATTTCTAGGCTTCCTTCGATTGGGAGTTCTCACCAGTGAGTTCATGGCCTTCGATTGGGCTTTGGCACCAGTCAGGTCATGTACTTCGATTGGAGGCTGGCACCAGCATGGGAGTGCCTTTCGTCTGAGCCTGGACTTAGTGCAAGTGTGCCTCTGGCTAGGCCTTTCTTCCTTGTTGCCTTCTTCGATTGGGCCAATGAAATAAGTGTGAGCATGTCTCTGGCTGGGCCTGGAAGTCAGTGTGGAAACCAAAGGCTTTATTTCATACTCCTGTCTCTTGTTTCTTTCGTTTGAACTTTTTGAACAGCAACATGGCATAAGGCCATGCTAGTATTGCCTTACAATCAGTTAATACTTAATGCATATTTAAGTATACAAGCAGCAAAACGAAAGGGGTTAGCTCTTAAAACATATTAAGTAGGTGGAAACGAAAAGAACCAAAGTGTTATATACATGTTTTGAAATGAAAGGGAAGATTATTCACATACTATGCCATGAAACGAAAGGTTCAAGGGTAAGAGTGACTTACCTTGCTTCAGGCCTTGAAGGGATATGGGATTCGAACTTGAACTTCTACCTGGACGTTTCTAGAATTCAAAGAGTAGTCACAGGGGGTTTGCTTTTGGTTCGAAGAGTTATCACACAAGGTTGTCTTTGAGTTTGAACAAACTTCTATGTGTGGGATGTTCTTCATAATCGAAAGAGGTGAGTGTTTGGGATTCTAGGTTTTTTTTATTTCTCAAGTGTTGATGAACTTGAGAGTTTGAGAAAATTTGGGGGATTCGTTCCTCTGGTCCAAAGATCCTCCTCTAGCTTTGTAAATGTTCCTCTATTTATAGAGAAAGAATGGACAGTGAAAGTACATGTGGGGGGCCTCTTGGCAGTTGGGGTGCAGAAGATGTGACTTATGCTTCTGACGTTGCTTGTGCTTAGACCAAAATTAGGTTGAAAGCTAATTTTGTGACTAAAGTACTCTTTATGAAAGGAAAGAGCATGTAG
The DNA here is from genome assembly GCA_948472305.1 of Vicia faba. Classification (NCBI taxonomy): domain Eukaryota; kingdom Viridiplantae; phylum Streptophyta; class Magnoliopsida; order Fabales; family Fabaceae; genus Vicia; species Vicia faba. The sequence continues at coordinate 265,227,169 of OX451737.1, read as the reverse complement.
CCTTTAACCAATAATAGTAGTATCTAAAAGACAAAGTTTAAAACCCTTGTACAAGCTTCTGACTATGTAAAGATTTGGACGCAACATAGCCTGGAAAACGAGATTTGGTCTTGAGTCAAATGCAAGAATGAGATCAAAGCGCACTTGTTCGAAGGAAGCCTTTGCCTCAGTCGAAGCTTATGGTCGAAACAAGCTTACTCGAAGGAAGCTAATGCCCTGTCGAAGCTTAGATCGAAACAAACATATTTCCCAATCGAAAGACTGTGTTCGAAAGAAACAATGTTTCCTAATCGAAGCATGTGATTCGAAACAAACATAAAGGGAGTCATTGCCTTTTAGCGTGAGGGAAGTTCCTGACTTCTAAGTCGAAGGGTGTTCCTTCAAGGGAAGCAAGAACTTAGTCAAATCTTATATGAAGATATCTCTTGGCTCAAACGAAGCTTGTGAGAGGTAAAGTCTGCAAGAGGCCCTTGGTGCAAGTGGATTCCAAGGAGGTTTCAAATCCAAATGAAGGATGTACTTAAACTTGCATTCGAAGGAGGTTTCAAATTCAAACGAAGGATGTACCTAAACTTGCATTCGAAGGAGGCTTAGAGTCAGTCGAAGGGTGCTAAATCGAAGGAGACATGTTTTCCACCAAATTTGTCAAAATGTTATTTTTATCTGTTTTCTCCCTTTTTGACAGTCTCCTTTTAATTTTGGTATTGGAAAATCCCAATGCACTTGTTCAAGCTTGAACCTTGAAAATCCTTGTAAGAAAGGCCTTGAGAATTGAGAGGGCAAATTTTGGGGTACAACAGCTGCCCATGTTCAATCTTCTTGAACCTGAAGAGTTAGATTGGCAGTTTTGTCGTTCGCGACTCGAAGGTAAAAGATGATTGGACACTAGAGTGCCCAAAAAATTTGCACTCGTCAAAGCGTAGTTTGAGGGAATGGGCTTAAAGATGCCATTTGGATATGTGACAGAATCTTGTCGGAGATGGGCTTAAAGATGCCATCCAAGAATGTTTATTGTAAGTGCAATGTTGTAGGTCAGAAGAATGAGCATCAAAATGGTATCCATGTCTGGAATGCATTTGAACTGTATCTGGAGACTGAGTCTATATGAGCCAAAGAATGGCGTCCGTGTCTGGAGCGTATCTGAAATGTATTTGAATGAGTGACAAAATGACATCCGAATCTGGATCGTATCTGGATTGTATTTTGAATGAGTGATAGAATGACATCCGAATCTGGATCGTATCTGGATTGTATTTTGAATGAGTGTTAGAATGACATCCGAATCTGGATCGTATCTGGACCGTATTTTGAATGAGTGACAGAATGACATTCGAATCTGGATCGTATCTGGACTGTATTTTGAATGAGTGACAGAATGACATCCGAATCTGGATCGTATCTGGACTGTATTTTGAATGAGTGACAGAATGACATCCAAATCTGGATCGTATCTGGACTGTATGTTGAATGAGTGACAAAATGACATCCGAATCTGGATCGTATCTGGACTGTATTTTGAATGAGTGACATAATGACATCCGAATCTGGATCGTATCTTGACTGTATTTTGAATGAGTGACAGAATGACATCTGAATCTGGATCATATCTGGACTGTATTTTGAATGAATCTGGAATAAGTATCAGAATGTCAGCCATATCTGGATCGCATCTAAACTGTCTCTAGAAGGAAATTAGAATAAGTATCAGAATGTCAGCCATATTTGGATCGCATCTGAACTGTCTCTAGAAGGAATTTAGAATAAGTATCAGAATGTCAGCCATATCTGGATCGCATCTGAACTGTCTCTAGAAGGAATCTGGAATAAGTATCAGAATGTCAGCCATATCTGGATCGCATCTGAACTGTCTCTAGAAGGAATCTGGAATAAGTATTAGAATGTCAACCATATCTGGATTGCATCTGAACTGTCTCTAGAAGGAATTTAGAATAAGTATCAGAATGTCAGCCATATCTGGATCACATCTGAACTGTCTCTAGAAGGAATCTGGAATAAGTATCAGAATGTCAGCCATATTTGGATCGCATCTGAACTGTCTCTAGACGGAATCTGGAATAAGTATCAGAATGTCAGCCATATCTGGATCGCATCTGAACTGTCTCTAGAAGGTGTTTGGAATAAGTATTGGAATGTCAGCCATATCTGGATCGCATCTGAACTGTCTCTAGAAGGAATTTAGAATAAGTATCAGAATGTCATCCATATCTGGATCGCATCAGAACTGTCTCTTGAAGGAATCTGGAATAAGTATCAGAATGTCAGCCATATCTGGATCACATTTGAACTGTCTCTAGAAGGAATCTGGAATAAGTATCAGAATGTTAGCCATATCTGGATCGCATCTGAACTATCTCTAGAAGGAATCTGGAATAAGTATCAGAATGTCAGCCATATCTGGATCGCATCTGAACTGTCTCTAGAAGGAATCTGGAATAAGTATCAGAATGTTAGCCATATCTGGATCGCATCTGAACTGTCTCTAGAAGGAATCTGGAATAAGTATCAGAATGTCAACCATATCTAGATCGCATCTGAACTGTCTCTAGAAGGAATTTAGAATAAATATCAGAATGTCAGCCATATCTGGATCACATCTGAACTGTCTCTAGAAGGAATCTGGAATAAGTATCAGAATGTCAGCCATATCTGGATCACATCTGAACTGTCTCTAGAAGGAATCTGGAATAAGTATCAGAATGTCAGACATATCTGGATCGCATCTGAACTGTCTCTAGAAGGAATCTGGAATAAGTATCAGAATGTCAGCCATATCTGGATCGCATCTGAACTGTCTCTAGAAGGAATCTGGAATAAGTATCAGAATGTCAGCCATATCTGGATCGCATCTGAACTGTCTCTAGAAGGAATCTGGAATAAGTATCAGAATGTCAGCCATATCTGGATCGCATCTGAACTGTCTCTAGAAAGAATTTAGAATAAGTATCAGAATGTCAGCCATATCTGGATCGCATCTGAACCGTCTCTAGAAGGAATATGGAATAAGTATCAGAATGTCAGCCATATCTGGATCGCATCTGAACTGTCTCTAGAAGGAATCTAGAATAAGTATCAGAATGTCAGCCATATCTGGATCGTATTTGAACTGTCTCTAGAAGGAATCTGGAATAAGTATCAGAATGTCATCCATATCTGGATCGCATCTGAACTGTCTCTAGAAGGAATCTGGAATAAGTATCAGAATGTCAGCCATATCTGGATCGCATCTGAACTGTCTCTAGAAGGAATCTGGAATAAGTATCAAAATGTCAGCCATATCTGGATCGCATCTGAACTGTCTCTAGAAGGAATCTCAGAAGATGATGATCTTTGCCTGTTGATTGATCTTTCCTTAAAAGGTAAAGAGTTAGTTGTATGCAATGTCATGATGTATGCATTGTGTAATGATGTTCTCAAAATAAAATGAGATTTGTGTCATATGTATTTTGTATGCATATGTTATGAATGTTGTTGAAGTGTAATTTTGTCTTGGACTTTGCTCAAAATGTTTCCACCGGGGATCCCTGTTTTGTTGTTTGAGGAGAACTCTGCTGGGGGATATTGAAAACTTTGTGGGGAGTATGTTTATTTCTGCTTGGGAAAAGAGTTTAGGTGTCTTAGTCGTCCGTTGCTCTACTGGGGATTCGAAGTTGAACTGATATCTGGTCTGGTCCAGGTTTCGCAGTAACTTGCTGGGGATTGTAGAGTAGTCTACTGGGGAAGAGGAGTTGTGGTCCTTTAATTTGTAGTAGTTGGAGAGGCAAACTCAAGCTGGGGAATCCTAGTGTTGTTGGGGAAATAAACCCTGACGTCAGTCCGCTAGAGAGGTGACATCTTCGTTGGGGGAAGTCCTCGAGGATTCTTGAGGTTGGTTCAGCTGGGGAAAGGGGGTCAGAGATTATACTCTTGCTGGGAGTCATCCTATGAGAAGGAATTTGGGGAGACTTGCCATTGCCCCTAGTAGCGAATGTTTGTGGCATTGCCAAAAAGTTTGATTGTATGTAACCCTTTGTCGGGGTTGACGTTTAATGCCCCAAGTGACGAAGATGGAGACTTGCCCCTGGTTACTCTGCACTTCTCCAGAGATTTCTTGAAATCTTGACTGGACTTCCCCAGGTATGCTGGATAGTGACATGTTAAGTCCCCCTGTTGATAGGAGATTCGTCAATGGAAGTGTCATCCTTCTTGAAGTGATTTTGTTCACTGGGAGAGCTTTCGTTCATCGGATATTCATTGTGTGAATTTCTCCGCTGTTAAACAAATAGCCATATGCAAACAATGATATTCAAGTAATGCAAAGTTTATGTTTGTCTTGAAGTTTTTTGAAAATGCGTTTTAGCGAGTAAAGAAATTTTGCTAAGAAAATTCAAACTCAGGATTTAGAGCAGAGCCTTATAGGAGTCAGGATACCTTTTGTAACAGTATGCTTTCAAACTAACCCATGCTTCAATTAGGACTTTTGAAGGGTTGTAACGTGGCTTGGTTCACGGTTTTAAGAAGCAAAGGATAAAGGCTCAAAGTATATTTTTACCCACCCGCTCTTCGTGATGTTCTTCAATCCTAAACTCAGTTAATTATGCATTTGAACTCCAAATGAGTCTGGAACGACGTTTTTGGTGATGGTTCACACAAGTTGAATTTGTTGGAAGGCAGTCATTTTTGCAACATTTTTCATGTTGTTGAGGATGTGTAGCGACCTCGTTCTTTTAATTTGTTATCCCTAACTTTTGCCTGACTGTTCCTGTTTTCGAGATTACAGTCAGCGGGATGCCCCAGCTTTCTTAAGCCTCCTTTATAGGTTTTGGCTCAGTGGGATTTTCTCTTTTGAGAGATTGACTGCCTATGAGATAAGGAACCACCACTATTTTTTGATTCCAGAGGAATGCTTTTGATGTCGTTCGTTGTATTATGAACTGAGAGTTTGCGACTTAAAGCGCATTTGAATTAACTGAGAGACTACCCTGCCCCAGGTTTTGATTAAAGGTTGCAATTTGTGTTAAAATAGAAAACTTCTACTTCTTTGGCTCGAAGGGGTTGACTAGGGATTATCTTCCTTATAACTCCAGTGTTTAGGATTTGAAAGAAACGCCTGTACATCGTCAACAAGGTCTGTTCAAAAGCATACTGTATAGGATTATGGCATTGTTTCGTCATCCTCCCTCTAAAGGCTTGTAACTTTTAGCAAGAGTTGAATGTCATAAAGTGAGTAAAAAAACATAGTTTAAATGTAATGAAAATGAGTGGATCAATTCAAGACAAACATATGCAATGCATTAATGAAACAGAGTTTGACATTAATAGATAATTGTTTGAATAACAAAAGAAATTACAACTTGAAAATTCAAAATGAACAGAAGCCTATTTGTCTGAACTTGTCACTTTAGGTGGTGAGCCTTTGGCAGAAAAATTCAGTCTGGCCATCTTGTGTGAACTCCAGCATTCCTTCGTCGATCAAGTTTTGAATCTTGTACTTCAACGCCCAACAATCGTTTGTATCATGTCCAGGACTATCAGAATGATAGGCACACATGGCATCTGGATTGTAGCTGGGAGAAAAAGTTTTGGGATTTGGATGAGGTCTTATTGGTGTAATCAGATTCATCCTCAGCATGTGTTGCAAAGCTTGGGACAGTGGTATGTTGATGTTGGTAAACTTTCTTTTGGGCTCACTTTGCCTTTGCTGATTTTCCGGTTGATGTTGATGAAGTCGTTGTTGGGCTCGTGACGTGGAAGCAAAGTGAGAAGGTCTTTTCTCCCTTAAACCGGCTTCTTGTATCATGGGAGGCTGAATGATGACTTGATCCCCAATTCTAGATGTTTGCCCCATTTGGTTACATCCATCTTGACGAAGCTTATTGATGAGAACCCTCATCTCCTCTTGTCTTTGAGCTAGGTCTTGAATGAGAGCCATCTGGCCCACCAGTTGTCCCATCATCTAGATCTTCATTGTTGCCAGCTCAATCTGCAGCTCCTCCAACTGATCATTCCCGACACTGCTTGAATTCCCTAGGACCATGCCCCTTGTGAGGAGAGCTTTCACTTCTTCTTGCCCCTGGGACAGGTTCAAGAACATTTCTTGAAGTTGAGCATTTTGATACTGGATATCTTTGATAGTCCTCTCTAGAGCCATCTCTACTGAAATAAACAGTAGGAGAATAAGGAAACCTGAAAAGAAAAACCTGTTATGATACAATGCATGATATGTGGATGCATGTTTTCAAGAATCTCTCGGGGTAAACACAAGAAAAATGTTAGAGGTTGAACTTTGGTCAACATCTTTGATTGGAGAACTTTGTAATGGTGGATGTCTTTCCACGAGAATCAAGCTCACCATGTCAAGTGGGTCATATCCCATGATTCAAGTTGTTGCACTTGATCTTTGATGGCGTTTGTTTAGAGGAAAATGAATCCTCTTGCCCTTTGGTAGATATCTGGTTCAACGTGCCCCTGTATCAAAAGACCCTCGAGATCCTTGAAATGGTTATTGAAAAAAATGCTATGGTATGATGTTATGATGTTATGATGTTATGTACATGTATGCAAAAGTAAGCAAGTATATATATAGGCAATCATATTCACACAAAGCAAACAAGTCCTTAGGTTTAGGCTTGCATGGGGTTTGTAGGTAAGTACCCTCTTGAAGTTAGTTGGCTCAAACCTGTCCTAAAATAGAAACCGGGTTCTAAGGAGCTCAATATCACTGAATTATTTTCTGTGTTCATTGTTTTGGTTTAGCCACTTAACTGGCGACCAAAATATCCCAAGAAAACAATCCTCAATGAGTGTAGTATCGAGTATCTACCAACTTCGGACTGCACCAAAGTCGGTCATCTCACTACCCCTAAAAAGGCCAAGATGGTCAAGTAAGGTTCTAAGAGTTCGTTAGTGCTTCATGACATCACTCAGCGGCCCCGTATTCTCCTTGACTACTCAAGGGCTACCGGTACCCACAAATATGTCACATTAACGTAGCTACTGCTTCAACCATGTCGGTAAACCCCGCACAGTTCCCTCACAGTTTATTGCTACTTACCTAAAAGATGCCCCCAAATCCGGGTGTAGGATTTAAAACAAAACCAAGCAAGGAACCAGAAAAGTAAAGCAATCAAAGCAATCAAGGTAAGCATGTAAAGGTGATCTAAAAAACCCTAAGGTAACCCCACTTTTAGAAATAGTCCCCAGCAAAGTCGCCAGTTCTGTGATACGGTGGGAGAACTGACTTGGGTTTTGCGTTTGTGTTCGCAAATGTTTCGGTTTAGCAAGAGTCGCCACCGACTTTTTATTTTATCCTAAGGAAAGGTAAAAAAGCACAGGAAAGACCTTTGAGATGTTTTCGTGGGTTCGGGGGGTAGATTATGAAAAGGGAAGGTGCTAGCACCCTTTTCATCCATGGTTATCCATGGGCTCTTAGTTACTTGTTTTAGATCACTTGGCTTTGCTTTTCAATTGTTTGAAATGGTGCTTTGTGTGTGTGGTTTTGAAAATGTTTTGAAAAAGATGCCTTGTCTAGGCAACCTTTGTAATGATTCTTGTTTGAATATATACAAAGGTGTGTGTCTTTTTGAAAAGAAAATTCAATGTTTTGAAAGTTGTTTTGAAATTGTTTTTGAAGTTGTTTTTGAAGTTGTGTTGTAAAGTGTGTTTGAAAAATGGCAAGGATGTTTTGCAAGATTTTTGATCAAGTAACTAAGAGTTGTCTAACCTATTTTACTCAAAGATTTTTCTTATGTTTTTTACCCTTTTAACAGTGTTGTTTCACCATTGTATTTAATGAACAACCTTGTGTTAGGATGTTAAGCGGGACGGGCGCGGGTCATCGTATGCAATCATTGAAGGCAACTTGTGAGACGCTCTAGCAATTTTGTAAGGGACGAGATCGTTTTATCGAAGGCAACATCGAGGGTCATCGAGGGACTACGATCTTTGTTTATCGAAGGGACAATTTCTAGAGTGTCTCATACTTGAGGGACATGATTGCATTTTACGAGGCAACAAGTGGAATTACCCTAAGGGTGCATGTGTGAATAGTGCGTTTGATTTGCATGCATTTTGTCTTGATTAGGGGTTCCTATTTGTTGGTTTTATCTTTCCATACACACCTATTTACTAGCATTTGTATAATGCAATAAAAATGTAGCAAATAAATATCCTACACTATTACAACCATATTGAAGTGCAGAAGAATATAAAGGAAAAAAATAAGATAAAAAGAAGAAAAAATGAGCTCCTTCGATTTGGGCAGGAGCAGCCTTCGATTTTCATTTCTAGGCTTCCTTCGATTGGGAGTTCTCACCAGTGAGGTCATGGCCTTCGATTGGACTTTGGTACCAGACAGGTCATGTACTTTGATTGGAGGTTGGCACCAGCATGGGAGTGCCTTTCGTCTGAGCCTGGACTTAGTGCAAGTGTGCCTCTGGCTGGGCCTTTCTGCCTTGTTGCCTTCTTCGATTGGGCCAGTGAAATAAGTGTGAGCGTGTCTCTGGCTGGGCCTGGAATCCAGTGTGGAAACCAAAGGCTTCGTTTCATACTCCTGTCTCTTGTTTCTTTCGTTTGAACTTTTTGAACAGCAACATGGCATAAGGCCATGCTAGTATTGCCTTACAATCAGTTAATACTTAATGCATATTTAAGTAAACAAGCAGCAAAACGAAAGGGGTTAGCTCTTAAAACATATTAAGTAGGTGGAAACGAAAAGAACCAAAGTGTTATATACATGTTTTGAAATGAAAGGGAAGATTATTCACATACTATGCCATGAAACGAAAGGTTCAAGGGTAAAAGTGACTTACCTTGCTTCAGGCCTTGAAGGGATGTGGGATTCGAACTTGAACTTCTACCTGGACGTTTTTGGAATTCAAAGAGTAGTCACAGGGGGTTTGCTTTTGGTTCTAAGAGTTATCACACAAGGTTGTCTTTGAGTTTGAACAAACTTCTATGTGTGGGATGTTCTTCAGAATCGAAAGAGGTGAGTGTTTGGGATTCTGGGTTTTTTTGATTTCTCAAGTGTTGATGAACTTGAGAGTTTGAGAAAATTTGGGGGATTCGTTCCTCTGGTCCAAAGATCCTCCTCTAGCTTTGTAAATGTTCCTCTATTTATAGAGAAAGAATGGACATGTTGTCGAAAGCCAGCCTTGCAAATAAATGATAAAATAATGTAACATGAAAGTACATGTGGGGGGCCTCTTGGCAGTTGGGGTGCAGAAGATGTGACTTATGCTTCTGACGTTGCTTGTGCTCAGACCAAAATCAGGTTGAAAGCTGATTTTATGACTAAAGTACTCTCTATGAAAGGAAAGAGCATGTAGCCTTTAACCAATAATAGTAGTATCTAAAAGACAAAGTTTAAAACCCTTGTACAAGCTTCTGACTATGTAAAGATTTGGACGCAACATAGCCTGGCAAATGAGATTTGGTCTTGAGTCAAATGCAAGAATGAGATCGAAGCGCACTTGTTCGAAGGAAGCCTTTGCCTCAGTCGAAGCTTGTGGTTGAAACAAGCTTACTTGAAGGAAGCTAATGCCCTGTCGAATCTTGGATCGAAACAAACATATTTCCCAATCGAAAGACTATGTTCGAAGGAAGTAATGTTTCCTAATCGAAGCATATGGATCGAAACAAACATAAAGGGACTCATTGCCTTTTAGCGTGAGGGAAGTTCCTGACTTATGAGTCGAAGGGTGTTCCTTCAAGGGAAGCAAGAACTTAGTCAAATCTTATATGAAGACATCTCTTGGCTCAAACGAAGCTTGTGAGAGGTAAAGTCTGCAAGAGGCCCTTGGTGCAAGTGGATTCGAAGGAGGTTTCAAATCCAAACGAAGGATGTACCTAAACTTGCATTCGAAGGAGGTTTCAAATCCAAACGATGGATGTACCTAAAATTGCATTCGAAGGAGGCTTAGAGTCAGTCGAAGGGTGCTAAATCGAAGGAGACATGTTTTCCTCCAAATTTGTCAAAATGTTATTTTTATCTGTTTTCTCCCTTTTTGACAGTCTCCTTTTAATTTTGGTATTGGAAAATCCCAATGCACTTGTTCAAGCTTGAACCTTGAAAATACTTTTAAGAAATGCCTTGAGAATTGAGAGGGCAAATTTTGGGGTACAACACATTGGAAAACGTGAAGATGTGAAATGTTTGGCTTTCTTCCTTTTTAGTAATTCATACAGAGTTTTATTTAGAATTGGACGGATTAGGATCCTATTCAAAACATAACAAGCCGTACTTATGGCATCTGCCCAAAAATACTTAGGAAGGGCATGTTCATTGATCATAGTTCTTCTGAGTTCTTCTAAAACACAGTTCTTGCGTTCCACTACTCCATTTTGTTGTGGAGTACGTGGTGCAGAAAAATTATGATCAATGCCATGTTTTTCACAAAATTCCTCAAAGATATGGTTTTCAAATTCACCCCCGTGATTGCTTAGGATTGTGACAATGTTAGTGTTTGTTGTACCCTAAAATTTTCCCTCCCATTTTTACTCAAGACATGCTCATTGAGGTCCTCAATTGCTCAAGGTAGACCAAAGAATTGATTAGACAAATTCTCCTCCTAAGCAATGAACCTCCAATTAGGGTTTCACTTTTTACAAAGATTTTTTGGTTTTAAAGGCTCCAAGTGATTTCTATGGTCCCTAATATGTCCTCAAGAATGTCCATGCCAAATTTCATGCCTTACACTACAAGTTTGCTCAGTCAATTGCTCAAGTGTTTGAAAATCAATTGTATTGGTCAAAAAAGTCAACTATGGTCAACATATAGTCAAACTTCAATATTTTTGGTCAACATAAATATTTTGAAGTGATATACATCATTTGATCAAGTGTTTATCATGATTCTTCAAGGAATGCTCTCAAATCCTCAAGAATCAAAATTGCTAAATTAGGGTTTCTACAGGAGAAGTCAACTGAACTTTGACCAGGAATAACTTTCACATACTTTATCCATTTTTCCCTAAAAAAACTCATTTTGAATAGAATCCAATTCCCTACAACTTCTCTTTTATCCTCATGCTCAAGAAATGCACCATTTGAAAGATACAAGCTCATACATTACAGGTCATTTTCAGAAAGTCAACAAAAGACACTTTTTTCCAAGACCATTTACATCAAGATAAAGTTTTCAAATTCAAAGTTTATTAAAAGATAGACTGTAAAGGATATCTTGGGCTTTCCAAAAATTCCAAGATAATCTTCATTAGATAAAAATTGAGCAAGTTATGGATTGCACAAGTTGGGCAATTTTCAAAGGAAATGCATGAAATCTCAATTGAGCAAATTTGTGATTTTAATTTATTGGGCCTAACTTTTTGGAGTTCAAATATGTTCATAATGTGTCCAAGGACCTCTAAATCTATCCATGCATTTTTTATTATTTTATTTATTTGAATTTTATTCATTTAAATATGAATTAAATCAAATAAAATACAAAGAATAATGGGCCATGAAATTTGAGTTTGATTTGATTTATTAGAAGGCTCATATTTTCATGCAAGATACATCCAAAGAGACCAGGTTCATGCAAGTGACCAAAGAGGCAAAGATATCACAAATATGGATATTTTTTAATGTGTTTTATCCTTGTCTCCAAGGCCATGAATGCATTGATTCTTTATCATGTTTGTTCACTCCTATCTTCCCTATATAAATACATAACATTACAAGCCAAATGGAGCACGAAATTCCTCTCTAAAAAGCTCTCCAAAATCTCTCCAAAAAGCTCTCTAAAAGCTCTTCAAAAAGCTCTCCAAAAATAAAAGAATTGGTGCAAGTCATATATCAAGGTTCTGTCTCTCTTGATTGACACCAAGCCTCAAACCATCCTCCTGAAGTCCCCAGGAGTCTTACAAGGCCCAGGAGAAGTCCATCACATGCCTAACACGTCCCCATTTGACAACACCGGTTTGGTAAAATTTTAAACTTCGAATCTCTATTTTTAATCACATTTCATGGCATGCTAACGTTTGTTTGAGTTTATATAGAACAATTATGGATGGTTGAATCAGAGGTTCCATGCAAGAATCTGAAAACACCATGGTCAAGGCGTGAAGCTTTCAAAGATTCAGGCCTAGGGATTTCTGATGATTGCACCCCCTGTTTACTTTTGCTACTAGACTCATCTTTATTTTCTTGTTTTGTTCATTTTATTTATTTCTTTTAATTCCTTTTTTTATTTTAATCAATAAACAAATATAAAAATCACATAAAAATATATTCAGGATTTTTCTTAATTAAATTTTAATTTTGGTAAATTAATTTACTAATCACTTTAAAAAAAATTTAAATTAAAATTAATAGAACTTAGGTTTAATTTCATTTTAATTCATTTTCCTTTTCATAACAAAAATACCAAAAAAAACATAGAATTAATTTCTTTTCTTTAAATTTCATTTTTCTTTAATAATTAACCTTTTTTTTTCTTTAAATATAGATCTAGATCAATTATTTTTTAACTTAAATCATTTTCATAAATTAAAACAAAAAACAAACAAAAAGATTTCTTTTCACTTAGGTTTTAGACGTCTTTCCCATTTCGCGCGCGTTTGATATTTCTACTTTATTTTCATATTAATGTACTTGCTTATGGAATGTAATAGAATTAAACTAGGAATTTACATTTACTGTTTTTATTTCCCCCATTTTTTGGACTTGTAATAATCCCCCTCCCTGAAGCATTGTAATAGTTTAGGATTTACACTTCCGCACTTTAAATTCCCGCACACTATTAACTGTTTATATGCATGACTAATAGGATTGTATGGCAAGAACATAAAATCAAATGCTATCAAACCTAACACAAGACAAATAATTGAATACAAACACAATTTCACATGCGCGCCCCTAGGGTACCCCCACTTTGGTTGTCTTCGGAAAAATAGTCACTACTCTCGAAACGTGAGAGATTTTAGTGGCTACCCTCCGGTTTAAAGATCATAAGTCTCTCGATGACCCTCTCGATGTTGCCTTGGTATGATCTTAAAACCCTAGGGTAGTTACTAAAGTTTCTTGCCCAGTTGCCTTTGTGACTGTATAAACGTCCCTTCGAATGTCCCTCAAACATCCAACGACTAGAGCTACCTACTCACTAATAGTAGGATAACACTGTCTAAAGGAAAAGAGGAAAAGAACAAACTTTCGAGTATAGTAGATAGTTCTTAGATGCTTGCTCAAAATAAAACAAACTTTTAGACATACACAAAACTCTTTCAAAAACATTTTTCAAAACACTTTGCATACGTTCTCTACCAATCCGAGAAACATTACAAAGTTCACCGCACCAAGGCGCTTTCAAAAATACTTTTCAAAACATACAAAGCACAAGGTATTTTTCAAATGAGCTAAGCATCTAAGGTCCTCTAGATAACTACGGACGAAAAGGGTGCTAACACCTTCCCTTTCCATAATCTACCCCCCTTACTCAGAAATAATCTCGAAAGGTATTTTTCTGTTCTTTTAACCATTTCCTTTGTTGGATAAAAGAAAAGTCGGTGGCGACTCTTGCTTACCTTAACATTTGCAAATACAAATGCAAAACCAATATATCAGTCGGTTCTGCCACCATATCACAGAACTGGAAACTCTGCTAGGGACTTAAAAAGTAGGGTTACCTTAGAGCTTAGGTCATATTTAATATGCTTTCCTTGTATGCTTTGATTGCTTTATCTTTAAGGGTTTTTGCTTGGGTTTACTTGTAAAGATCCTACACCCGGATATGAGGCACCTTTTAGGTAAGTAGCAATAGATCGTAGGGACTGTGTGGGGTATACCAATACGGTTGAAACGATAGCTACGTTGATATGGCACATTTGTTGGTACCGATAGCCCTTGAGTAGTCAAGGAGAATACGGGGCCGCTGTGTGGTGTCATGAAGCACCAACTGACCTTAGAACCTTTCATTTAACAACTTGGCCATTAGGAAGTAGTGAGATAGCCGACTTTGGTGCAGTACGAAGTTGGTTGATACTCGATACTACACTCATTGAGATCTGACTTTCGGGATATTTCAGTCGCCAATAAAGAGGCTTGCACTGAAATAATGCCCGGTGAAGAAAGATCAATGATATTGAGATCCCCTAGAACCTAGTTACTACTAATAGGACAGATTGAGCCAACTAAACTTCAAGAGGGTACTTACTTATGGAATCCATGCAAGACTAAACCTAAGGCTACTTGCGTGACTTGTTTGCTTTCATTGTCTAAAAACTTGAACTCATTGCAAGACTTGTTTGTAGTCATTATCCAATAACTCGGATTTCCTGCAAGACTCACTTGTCGTCATCACCTTACACTTTTGTTTGGTGCATAGCATACACATCATAACATCATGCCATAGAATTTCCTTAACCATTTCAAGGATCTCAGGGGTCGATGGTGCAGGTCATGATAAATCAGACGTCTAGCAAGGGACAAGGGGATTTATTTTCCTCTAGTCAATGCTGTCAAAACACCAAAACACGACAACTTGAGTCAGAGGCTATGACCCACTCGACGTGGTGAGCTTGATTCTCGTAGAAGGACATTCAACAATATGAAAGTTCTTCAATCAAAGCGGCAGTTGGATTCTAATTTTTTCTTGTGTTTACCCCGCGAGATCCTTGAAAACATTGCATGCATGTCATTATATAACAGGTCTTCCTGTACAGGTTTCTCATTTTCTCGCTGTTTATTTCAGCAAGGAAAATGGCTCTCAAACAGAATGTCAGAGATCTCCAAACTCAATATGCTCAGTTCAAGGAAATGTTCTTAAACCTATCCAAGGGGCAAGAGTAATTGAAAGCACTCCTCGCTGGGAACTTGACCAAGAAAAATCCTGACAACGACAAGGATGACCAGTTGGAACAACTGCAGGATGAGGTGGGAAGGATGAGAATCCAGATGAGTAGTCAGATGGCCCTTATCCAAATTTTAGCTCGGGAACAAGAAGAGTTGAGGATTCTCATCATCAAGCTTCTTTAGGACATATACGAAAGTCTAGGGAAAACTGCTAGAGCTTAGGGCCTAATCAATGATCAATCTCTCTTGGCAGATAGGGAATTAGGTGACATGTTCATACGGAGGCATGTTGAAAATAAACTCAGGAGCGGTGACATTCAAGGGACTGCATCTTCAAGTACTCAGAAGAGACCATACAATGGGAAGAAAGAGTCTAATTCCTTGTACGACCAGAAGGGCCGCAATAAGAGTAATCTTAACCAATCTGTAGGGGTAGTGCGAACTTCTATTCCAGCACCGATGCAGAATCAACGACAAGGAAATCAACATAAGCAGGACACACCCAAAAGGCAATTCACCAAAATCAACATGTCCTTGGCTCAGGTGTTGCAACACATGTTGGAGATGGAGTTGATTACGTTAAGGGATCCTCCTTGAAATCCCAATGTCTCCGCTCCTAGCTATCATCCTGATGAAATATGCGTATACCATTCCAATAGTCCTGGACATGATACGAATGACTGTTGGGCATTGAAAAATAAGATTCAGTACTTGATCAACGAAGGAGTGCTGGAGTTCACACAAGATGGTCAGACTGAATTATTTTGCCATTCCACAAAGGCACACTATCTGAAGTGACTAGTTCATACAAAGAGGCTTTTTTGTTCTTTAGAATTTTCAAGTTGTAATGTTCTTTTGATTGTTCGAACACTTATTTTATGTCAAACTTTGTTATCCATTAATGCATTGCATATGTTTGTCTTGAATTAATCCATTCGTTGTCACTATAATGAAACTATGCTTTTACTTCCTTTTTGTGATATTCAACTCTCGATTGAAAGGTGTAAGCCTTTAGAGGGAGGATGACAAAAAAACCCATAATCTCTACAGTATGCTTTTGAACAGACCTGGCTGACGATGTACAAGCGTTCTTTCAAATCCTAAAACAGTGGAGTTATAAGGAGGATAATCCCTAGTCAACCCCTTTGAGCCTAAGAAGTAGGAGTTTTATTTTCCACACAAATTAAAACCTTTAATCATAACCTGGGGCAGGGTAGTTTCTCAGTTAATTCAATGGTGCATTCAATCACAAGATTTCCCTTCGTACATGAAGAGTAGTGTCGAAGGTATCCTTCAAAAATAAAATATGGTGATGGTTCCACATAATTATTAAAATAGGCAGTCATTATCTCTCAAAAGAAAAGTCCGCTAAGTTAAAACCTATGAAGGAGCCTTAAGGAAAAAAACGGGGGTATCCCGTTAACTGTAATCACAAAAAAAACAGTTCAGGAAAAAGGTAGGGATAATAAAATTAAAAAAGAGGCCTCTACAAATCCTCAATATAAAGAAATGTTTACAAAAATGGCTGCCTTCTCAAATAAACTTTTAATATCTGAATCACCAGAATATCAGGGCCAAAATTCCAGAACTCAATTGGGGTCTAAACGCACAGTTAACTGAGTATATGACTGAAGAACATCACAAAGAACGGGTTGGGTACAAATAAATTTCTAGCCTTTATCCTTTGTTTCTTAAACGGTGAACCAGGCCATGTTACAACCCCTAAGAGTCCTAGCTGAAGCATGGTTTAGTTCGAAAGCATATTGTTACAAAAAGGTATCCTGACTCCTGTAAGGTTTGCTATAAATCCCGAATTGATATCACATTCTTGCAATTTTTTTTTTACTAAAAAATAAATTTTCAAAAACTTCAAGACAGACATAAGCTTTGCATTTTTAATACCACTGTTTGCATATAACTAATTGTTCAACAACAGAGAAATTCGCACGAAGAATATTCAATGAACAAAAATCCTCTCAATGAACAAAATCACCCTAGATGGAAAGACATTTCCAATAACAGGCCTTTCATAATCAAGAGACATGACATGGTGTCTAAACTAATATGGGGGCAGTCGAGTCAAGATTCAAGGAATCCCTCAAAAGCACCGAATAGCTAGAGGCAGACCTCCATCTGAATCTCTTGGGGCATTGAACAGGAAGGGCCACGTGCGATCAAGAAAACATTTTCTGGAAGTGTTGCAACACTTGCTACTATGGACAATGACAATTTTCCGTACCCTGTGAACAAGGACATAGTCAGAAAATACTATGCATGAAAAAAGACCCGCTTGGTTGACTGGCCTAGGAAAAAGTAAGGGCATCCCGACGAACCAAAGGAGTTCGGGAAAAAATTAGGGATATATAAATAAAATTGTACACCCGACAAGTCAAAAACCTAAAAAGGTGGCTTGGACAAAAAAAGGTATCTCGGTGGACTGAAAATCTAAAAGGAAAGTCCAGGCAAAAGTTAGGGATTAAAACATACGACTATGTCCTGTCATCTCGTCACTTGTCTATCAGTAAAAGGCTTATCCCCCTAATCAACATTTACTCAAGAATCCAGGAGTTGGGATAACATTCAAACCATCCACAAAATCCCCAGAGAGTAACCACCCCTAGGGGACTATCTTCACAGAGTTTGTCATCAGTAAGGATACGTTCCCCAGTAGGTATGAAGACAGAGACGTCCTCCTGCAAAGTCACTGTCATGTCTTCAGTATATAACCTAACAATTTCAGACATTCTGGTATCTTTTTAATAGATCAAAAGCTTCAATCATCTCCCAAACATCTTGGATATTTCTTCGACTTGGTTCATAAACTTCTTGGGTTCCTCAACAGGGCTTCATAAAAATCCCCAAGCAGTTTATAGAGTTTTCTTTCCCTAGTAGAGTTTATTTCTCTAGCCAAGGAAGTTCATCTCCTAGCAATTCAACTTCAACAAATATTGAAGAATCACATTCTTCATCCCCAACAGCAGTCAGGGATTTATCTTCTCTTAGTACAAAGACACCACAAAGAGAAACTGATACACTCACATATTACAGTAATACAACATTTACAATACATTGTAGCATATGCATAACTGAAACGCATATAACATTTTTATTTATTTTGAAAGCATCATGCAATTCATACATCATGACATCGCATGAAACTGACTTTACCTTTTCAGGTTGAATTCATAGACAGGCGAATACTATCAACTTATGCATAGCAGGTCAAAGATTAATACCTGAAACCAGACGGGGAAACTATCTACACGACCAAGTGGTATGAACTCCTAGAGCAGGACGAATTTACCAACAAATACAACAGGCCATAGATTAATTCCCAAAACCAGACGGGGAAGCTATCTATGTGACTGGACAAAAATAGGCCACAGATTAATGCCCACAGATTAAAAACGATCCTCTATTGAAAAGATCGGATATGCGTAAAACCGAATGGAATGAATCAATGAGAATAATTAACAATTAATTCAATTATAATTGATCACTTATACTTTTTAACTGTTGTCAATTACTTCCAATGAATTGTTGAGTGTAAAACCCATAAATTTTCACTTTTGGACTTTTATCGAACACTTGGTGTGCGTAATCACACCAAGTCCAATCTATCTTAATTTGTAGTGTTAAAACGAATTATAGCAATCAAAGTGATTACTATAGTCCTTAGCAATAGTTCTATCACACTACAAATCCAGAAACTTGGAACCACAGGTGCAAATTCACAAATTATAGCAAATAAACAGTAAAAGACGAGAAAGAAAATTGACACGTGATTTGTTTAGGCAGTTTCCCCTATCGTCCTCGCGTGGGGTACTCTGTTCCTAATTCTAGAATATAGAATTAGGATAATTACTATTATGATTGCAAAGTTTGTACAAGAGATAAAAAATAGTCACGACAATTCAAACCTAATATATTGAATTGAAAACTAAGCTCCTCTCTTCCCTTAATTAGATTTGAACCAAGTATGTCACCAATCTTCGATAAACCTATGGTTGTAGCTACCTTGTTGAGAACCCAAACTGTTTCTCAAACCCTCTGCTCGACTGATTTGATCGCAAGATGGTGACCCCAATTCTTCCTTCACAATCCTACGATTATAGCTACTTTGTTGAGCAAACCCACGGTTCCTCAATCCCTTAATCGCAGCTGAATTTGGATGAAGCAAAGAATTGTCAAAAACCCCCAAATCCCAATGATCTTGGAGGACAAAACCCTTAGATTTTATTCAAGAAAAACCCACAATTACTCAACCCAAACAAGATCGCAATCTTCTACTTCAGACGTTATCAACACACGCTCTGCACCTTGATCAACAAAAAATATTATGTGTAGTTGTCAATGGATGAGTGAGAGGTCGAAGATGATGAGTAACTGGCGTATCTATTTCACTTTTCTTGTTAAAAACCAAATGATAGAACCTAACAAGATTATATATGTTATGTCAAGTCAAAACCCAAACTAACAAGCTGAAAAATAGATTTAACAAGCGAACGGTCGACCTACGCCAAAATGGGGACTCAACCTAAGCATTCCTGAGAGTGCCAGAAGACAAAGTGCATGATCCATGCGTCGACTGCTCCAGGGCTATGCGTCGATGCATAGTTTCTAAAGATTACTCCCAGGTTGAGTCGACCACACAATCGATGTGAGCAAACCCGAGACTTCCCCAATGAGCAACTTTCAATTCATGCGTCGATCGCTTCAGGGTTATGCGTCGATGCATAGTTCCTAAAAATTACTCCCAGGTTGAGTCGACCATACAATCAACGCGACCAAACCCGAGACTTCCCTAAGGAGCAACTTTCAATCATGCGTCGACCAGAGCTTTCTTTGAGTCGACTCAAAGCATAGAAATTTCCAAAAATACCAATTCTTGAAGACTTTTCATGCTTCCTTGTCCACTATATCATCTAGCAACATTTCTAACATATAGTGGATAGTTTTGACATCATTGAAACTCTTATTGAAGGAACCTTGCCCTCACAATATTCATATTTGAGTCTCTTATCTCAGCAGGTTCTATAACCTCAACAATGCTCATTGTTGGGTTTCTTACTTAATAACTCACAACTCTAAGTCATTAGGTTTATTACTTGAGCTTCAGTCCAAGACAAAGCATTGTTGATTTCATCACCGCTACTTTAATCTATGAATGTGATATTTGGGTTTCTTATATCAACCGTGACTAAAAAGAGTGAATGTAAATAATGAAAGGGAAAACAGAGATATTGATACCTTGAATATTTGTGTAGGTTTTGAGGAGTGGAGAACGAAGCAATGAGAATCAAATCTTTGAAAACCCATAACATAGTAGGCTCCGAAGGATGAACATCAAGCAACCAAGAATGACAAATGTAAAACCCATAAGCGTTGTAGTGGTTATCACCAAAATCATAAGAATAATAATGTTATCAACTTCGTTTTCCCAATTTATAGGCATAAAGAGTGTCAAGATCAAAGACTGAAAGCACAAGAAGCACCAAAGGTCACAATCAACAGTCAAGATGAGACCTCGATCTCGTAACGACATTTAAGTGCACTTAAGTATCCTAAGTGCATCGACTCCCTATTCTAGGAGCGTGAAGGCTTGTCGAAGCCTTCTCCGAAGCAATATTTTAGTGACATGATAAGGATTTAATACACATATTTCCAATTCCACCAACTCTCACTTAGTTTCTCAATGTAACTCTTCCTCTCTCAAGAATATTCTACCAACAAACTGCATTTGCTTGACGAAGTTCAAACATGGACCGATCTCAAATCATCGACAAACCTCGCTTTATGGCTATAGCAAGGACTAGAGCGCAACTATTTTGAGTTGGATAAAGGCCCGATTAAGACCAACACGATCTAGAGGCTCAATCAAATCACAAACACTCATTCAACTGATGAATAAGTAGACACCCATACCGAAGCACTACACATAAGCAAGACCCAATCTTCACCTCGGTCGTAGATATCCATCTAACACCCTCTCGTGTTTCACGCTAGACCAATTGATGACAGTTCTAAATGTCACCCTATATAAATATGACTCGGAGTCATACCTAAGTATTCATTTATCCATATAATTACAAATTTCATCTATGTTATTTTACTAACTTAAGTGTTAGAGTAATTAACATACAAATTTCATCTTTATCATTTTACTGACTTGAGTATTGAAATAGTAAATTTACAGGCATCCCATCAGTGTACCCCATCACTGATTACCGGATATATTTACCATCATACCAAAAATGTTTTCATTGTGATCACCGCCAACCTACTATTCATTTTCTGTTTTAGAATGGAATAGTTAGAAAAATAGATGATGAGTTATGTAAGAGTTCGCTAGTATTAAAAAATGTTTTCATTGTGATGATCGCCAACTTTATATTCTTTTTTTTAATTAAAAAATGTATGCATCTTTTAATATAAAATTGTATACATCTTAAAAAAGACTAGTTAGATTGTATTATCATCACTAGTTGGTAAAATTTTGTTTTGATGAGTCTCTCAAACTCATTTCTTCTTTTAAATTTTGTTAAAATAATAAGTTGATAACTATGATTATTTCACATCAGGGTAAAGTAAAAATTAATTTGGTTTTATCCGAAAAATTATAATTTGTGGGTCCTAGATTGCTTATAAATGATTATTAGTGTGCTGGATCCAAATAATATCTGTAGTCTTTTTTAGACGAAGTAATAACTGTAGTCTAATCTAGTTCAATAAAATCAAACAACTTTCCATCATTACAAAGTAACCATTTGGTAATTAGAATGTTTTTCATCTCTATGATGAAATCTACATCCACATAATTAAAAATAGGTTAATGTATTAACAATTGGATTGAATCCAGCACCAAAAAAAAAAAAAAATCTTTCTTAAAAGTATAAAAAATATAAGAAATAAGAGGTTTGAATTGAATTTTAAATTAAATTTTTTTTTTATAAAATATTTTTTTTTAATTAAAAGTATTTTTTCTTCACTCTTGATAATAACAATAATTAAGAACAAGAAATAAAGAATAAGGTATAATTATACTAATTCACTTGAAACTATGAAGCTAATCTAGTCATCAGTCAAGGTGATTTCGTCTCTCTCAAACGAAGACTTAATCCAATAATCCAACTGATTATTACAATACAGAAGCTACCTGCAAGTGACTAACAACCTCCAAGACACACAAGTCCTAGACTTCTTAAGGATACGGACCTAACCGATCCTTTAAGAAAAATTAAATCTCTATTAGTCCTAGACTTCTCAAGGATACAGACCTAACCAGTCCCTTAAAAAAAATCAAACAATTGTTTGAATACAAGTTTTGTTTACAATAATATTGCTTCTACATAAGCTGAATATGTAAACTATTTTAAGAACAATAGACTAAAAATATGAAAACTATGAACAACGCTTGTGTGTAGACATTTCGTTGATTGACAACTTTCTCTCTTAGTCTTCAAGCCTTTATATATAAAATAATATATCCGTTGAGAGGTACTCTTGGGATTTCTAGAATCATTGGTGGCTTGAGCAGTAACGTGGAGGACAAGATCGTACAACACGTCTGTTCTTTCATGGTAGTGGAATGAAATGTTGATTGTACCATGTACTATTTGTACCACGTTAACGTTATCTTCTTTCATTTTGTACTTCAGAGGCTTCTGCGAGCATGTGTTTAGAAGCGAGAACATAGCACAAGGTCATCAGAACTTTAAGTCTTCAGAGTCTTCAGAACTGCGTCTTCAGAATCTTCAGCACTTGGTCGTGAGAACCTTTTCTAGAACCTTGGGTCTTTAGAACTTCAAGTCTTCAGGGTCTTTAGAACTTCTGTCTTTAGAGTCTTAAATCCTTGGTCTTTAGAACCATTCTCTTAAAACCATGGGTCTTTAGAAACTCGAGTCTTTAGCATCTAGACTTAAGTAGAACGTCTTGTCTTCAGATCTTCTGACTGTTTCTTTAAAATCCGTTGTCTTAAAAAACATGAGCCTTCAACATTTGGACTTTAGTAGAAACTTTTGTCTTCAGATCTTCTGACTTGTTTCTTTAGAGCACATTGTCTATAAAAGCACGAGTCTTTAGCATCTGGACGTAAGTAAAATTTCTGTCTTCAGATCTTCTGACTGTTTCTTTAGACAAACATTAGAGCCTACACTTCAGAGTCTTCTGAAGTGTCTTGCTACTGCTTATCAGAACTTGTGTAGCGCAGAAGTGAAATTAATTTTCTTCTAATGTCTTGGTCACGCCATCCATCAAAAGCATAACTACTTGTTAAATACTCAAAAATAATAAACATTAGAGTATCAAAATTGTTCTTACAAACATACTCATTTGTTATCATCAAAACTCAAAGATGATATTACAAAATCAAATCTTGTTCTAACATCTCCAACTAGACAAATGAATATTTAATATTTAATACTTCATTCAAATCTTATTTAAAAATATTTATTTTTAGTTTTATTAAATGATTAATATATTTAAACTACTGTATAAATTAAATATATTAATTATTTAATAAATTTAAAAAATAATTTTTTATGATAGTAATTAAAAAGAGTACTTTTATCTCTAAATATAAAACTCTCATAATTTATTTATTTGTCATATTTTATAAATTCTCAAATTTTAAAGAGTATTAATAATATTTTACACATTTATGTCACATCTCTTTGTCATTTACATTAAATATTATTATACAAACAATTAATAATGATCTCTCTTAAATATACATTTGTAAAATTATATAAATAATAAAAGTTTAAGAGTGAAGATTCATTTAATCTCTCATAAAAATTACACAATTTAAATTAATCCCTAAAAACAATCTGATTTAATTCTTTATAAATTTAAACGGATAATGTTGTCATTCTGTTAATAGTTTTTTAAATCGATTTTTTTCTTACTTTTAAATTATGACTGGACTATCAAATAGAATTTTATTTTTCTTTTTCATTTTTTTAATACTAAATTGATTTTTGTTTTTAATATCATTTTTAAACAATTCTAAATTAATAATATAAAAAAAAAAACCAAAATTGTTTCTTATAAGGAATCGAACTCAAAATAGTTAAATTTCATCTTATGTCTTTAATACTATGTCGATATACCTTCATAATATATGACTCATGATTTATAATAATATTAAATAATTATGATTTTGAAATACAAAATACAAAATTTGTACGCATGGTGCACGAACCCAACTCCCATCAAGTTAAATAGTAATCACTTCAAAACTAGACTAATTCTTGTTAATATTTCTAATGATGAATATTTAGCTTAATAATTGAGAATAAATATTTACTTATTTATTTATTTTAAATAAGACACAAATAAACATCTACTTAATTCAAATAATACATAAATTTAAAAATAAAAATAATAAAATATAAATCTTCAATATAATTAATCAAATAGAATTAACTTAAATAATATTTTATTAAAATTAAATAACACAAAAACAATATTTACTTATTTCAAATTAATTAAAATTAAATAATAATTAATTAATTTACAAGTAGTTCAATTAATTATTAAAATATCTAATTAATTTAAATTAAATTTTAAAATTATTTAATTAATTCAAATTAAATACTAATTAATTTATTTAATATCAATTTAATATTAATTTAATTAAATATTAATGAACTTATTTCTATTTGATTAATTATATTTAAGATTTATATTTTATTATTTTTATTTTTAAAATTGTGTATTATTTGAAATTAATAAATATTTATTTGTGTGTTATTTGAAATAAGTAAATATTTGTTCTGAATTATTAAGTTAAATATTAATTATTAGAAATATTAACAATAGAAGTTAATTAGTATAATTGGAAAATTACTATCATTTAAGTTGAACCAACTTAAATTTTATATTTTTTGTTTTAAGTTCAGAATTATTTAATATTTCTAGAACTTATGAGAATTATTGACATGACTGTACATTAATACAGTGGTAAAGTTATAAGAAGTGGTTTATATAATTTTGACTTTTTAAATGTTATTAATTCATAATTATTTAAAAATAAAATCGATTTAATATTTAAAAAATTGAAAGAAAAAAAAAATTCAACTTAGTGGTTCAGTCACGGTTTAAAAATAAGAAAAATTAATTTAAAAAAATATTGACATAACAACTAATATGGTCTGATTAAATTTTATAAAAAATTAAATCAGATTCTTCTTTTAATGAGAGACTAATTTAAATTGTATAATTTTTGTGAGAAACCAAAACGAGTCTTAATAAAGAAAATAAAAAATGCATCATACATGTAAAATAATTTTATATTAACAACCTTAGTTTTTAAAAAATGATAATACAAAATTATTTTACAATATTAATGCATATCCATTAATATAATTTAATATTTTAACTAGCTTTTTAAATTTTCATAACTTACTCTAATATTCTTATATTTAAGTAAAATGTAGTATTAACAAAGTTTTGAATAATAATAATTTTAAGTTAAAATTTAAACTATCCAATGTATATATATAAAATTTTACTTTAATAAAAAAATCCTTTAATATATCAAAGGTAATATGAATTCCATATAATTTTTTTGTTAATGTTAATTGGTTATTTTTCTCAATTAATTATTAAAAATATTATGGAATGAATTTTATATTATAAAAGCTATAGAAATTAATGATTAAAAGTAAAATTGATGAATCCAATTTGAAGTCTAAAGCTGCAACATATCTTTATTTGCATTCCTTTTGGACCAGTCTTGGCTGATCATCTGAAACATGCAGTACTCATCAAATCTCAACTTCTGAAAAGAGAAATTAAAGAAGACAGAAATAATTCAGTACAAGAAATATTATGATACAAAAATATTCAACAAAGATATGTGTCTATAGCTGCTAATCTAATTGAAACACATGACTGAGACCAACACAATATACCTTAAAATGAATAAACGACAAATATTGAGACAAAGCATTTAAACAAAAACATATTCCATATAAAATTTTGAAGCAAGGTTGGATTTATTGCACTTTGTTTCTGCTTTCGTATTCTTAGGCATACGTCACATCATGTTAGCATCTTGTAGTACACAGAATCAGGATTTTAAATAAAAGGACACGACCGCGATTTATGTCATGATGTAACAGTTTTTTCTTTTATGTTGACAAATGGTGGTTTGCATTCGCAACTAAGGTTATTGATGTCGTGATAGTCTTCGTATTGAGATTTTTTTTTTTTAGTATATTTTTTCCACTTCATGAACTCCCCAACAAAAGGGGTAGTATAGAGGAAAAACAAATCTCTAGAAGAGTTTGTGGGGACGATGTCTAACGAGACAAATCTTTTAAAATATTTTTGGGATGGTGCAGTAAGCATTGTTTGCTATGTTATGAATTGGATCTTGATAAGATCAATTCTAAAGAAGATGCCCTATGTGTTATATAAAGGAAAAAAGCCAAATATTTCTCACTTACATGTGTTTGGGTGCAAATGCTTTATCCTTGACAATATAAAGGATAATATAGGAAAATTTGACGCAAAATTTAATGAATGCATATTCATAGGATATTCCACTTCGAGCAAAGCTTTTAGAGTTTTTAACAAAAGAATCCTGACTACAAAAGAATCTGTTCATGTTACCTTTGATAAAGCTAACCAAAACCTGTAGAAATATAAGTTGTTGCTTGTGCAAGTATCTTGGAAAAGACAATCCTAGAAGAAAATGATAAAGTTCAAGAAGTAGAAAAAAATCAAGATCAAGCTCCACATCATGAACAAGTTCAAGATCTGAATAAGGAAGCTCTTGTAGATCATCAATATCTTATGAAGGAATAGAGGACGGCCAAGGACCATCCTATTCAGAATGTCATTGGAGATATTTTCAAGAGAGTTACTACTCGACACTCCCTTAAAAGGTATATAACTTTGTGGCTTTTGTTTCACAAATTGACCCAAAGGGAATTTATGAGGTTATCGTTGATTAACATTGGTCTCTTGCCATGCAAGAAGAGTTAATTTAAACAAAACAACATTTGGGAACTTATTCCCAAAGCTTCATCTAATCAAGTGGTTGGTATTCGATGGGTATTTCGCAACAAGCTTGATGAAGATGAACACGTTTTAAGAAACAAAGCAAAACTTATGGCAAATGGATACAATCAACAAGAAGTCATAGATTTCAATGAAACTTATGCTCATGTAGCTCGATTAGAAGCCATAAGGATGATTAGATTTATCTTGCATCATAAATTTTGAACTCTTTCAAATGGATGTAAAGAGTGTGTTCTTAAACGGTTACATCCAGAAGGAAGTATTTTTTTATCAACCTCAAGGTTTTATCAACTCAGCTTTATGTATTTTATATTTTAAAACTTAAGAAAGCTTTTAACAACTTGAAATAAGCTCCTAGAGCATGATATGATCGTCTAAGCAAGTTCTTGCTTGAAAACAAGTTATAAAGAGGACAAGTTAATAAAACTTTTTTCATCAAGAAAATCAAGCATTGCATTTTACTGTGAGTACAACTTCGTCATCAAAGGTTTTGAATGATGTCAAAACTGAAAAGCTTTCACGTATGTACATTAGATGGTATCCTTATGTCTTGTGGCGCTCCTTTACATTATAGGTCTTAAGAATCATTAAAAAACATTTTGAAATTGATCCAAGTCATTAAAAACAATTTTATGTATAATTTTTTATTGCATGTGTCGACACATTCACTTTTCAGGTCGACACATGGAACTCATTTTTTGAAGCCAGTAGCCTCTGAAAGACTTAGGTTGACACATACATTGTATAAGTCGACACATATTGAAGCATTTTTGAAATTTCAGAAATTCTTGTTTTATGTGTCGATACATTCATTTATCAAGTCGACACATTTACTATCATTTTAAAGCCTGTATCCTCTGACTTGTTTTAGTTGACACATACAGTTTAAAACTTACGTATATGTCGATACATACGATATATAGGTCGACACATCCTGTTTGTCTAGTCAATTTTTCCATGTCTCTTTAATTCAGAATTTATCCGTTTTTCCATAAAAGTTCCAAAGCTATAAATACTCTTTCATGCATCATTCATAACTTGGTGAAACCATAAAATTAGCTTATTTCTCTCTTCGTCTTCAACTCCAATCTATGTATACACACTGACATTACATTGTAACGATGTTCCGTTGGGGTTCCATTTAGATGAGGATTGATAGTGTCAAATTGTGTATTGGGTTGAATTTCGTAGGAGTTTTCATCCAGGAAAAACTGCGGGTTTGTCCTCCAAGATTATTTGTTGATTTAGGGGTTTTCGTGCAAGAAGTTCGAGAGGTAATTACGGCCAAGTGAAGTCCTTTGGAGATAAAGAATGCAAGGGATACTTTGGAGAGAAAGAACACAAAAGAAGCAGCATAAGAACTGTGGATTACTATTGAATTCTTGTGTTGCAATAGTTGAAATTGACGGTGCTTGAAAGCTTTGGAGATAAAGAACACAAAGGAATAGCAAGATCCAGATAGTCAATTTGCATCTATTGTGTCTTGGTATTTCTCAAGATCAAAAAAGGAGAAGGGGTTCAATCAACAACAAGCTTAGGGTTTGTGGAGTTGCTCTTAAACACTTCTCTTGTATCAACAATTTTGCATAGTAAGAATTATCCTAATTCCATTGGAATTAGGCGCAGATGTACACGTACGCGAGGACAATAATGGGGAACTGTGAAGACAAAATCCTTGTGTCTCTTTCATTGTTGCTTTTACTTTCTTTGATATTCATTAATCAATTTGTCAAATAGAATTGCGTTATCAATTGAATTGTAAGAATTTTTTGAACTGTTTTTTATTGTAAATCAAGTGTTAATATAACTTATAGTCACTTTTGATTATAAGTGGTTTTGTGTATCAACACAATCAAAGGAAAATTTTTGAAAATTCACTTGCACACCAAGTGTTTGATAAATTGATTTAACTAGTTTTTTTAATATTGCCATTGGAAATAGCTTTACTAGTAACTTGTGATCAACGCTAAATAAGTTGTTAAGTGATTCAAGTATATTAATTTAATTTATTATTCTTATTCCATATTTAATTTTTTTATTACAGTTTTCATATCTGAGTTTCCAAAAATGTTCGTATAGACGACATTTTGAAAAAGCTTCCACGCCGGTCTTTGATAAAACAAAATTTCCAAAATCATATTTTTGAATAAATTTTTAAAAAGGGGTATCTATTCACCCCCCCCCCCCCCCTTCTAGATATGTTTTTGTCGTATACAAGTGGCATCAAGAGCCTGGTTAATTCCGGCTTGGATACTTTTAGAAAATAACTTACGAACCTAAAGAGGATTATAAAAGAGCACCAAATTTCACGGGAGAAATTTATTGTTATCGAAAAGGTTTTATGTAAATTCATGTCAACTCGTATGACAAAGGTGTTTGGGAAGTCATTCAAAATGGTCCAACACTAGTGACATATGTTGTTGATGATGCTACCGTACCTAAGTCAGAAAACTTATGGAATGAGGATGATAATAAGTAGTGGGCACACGATTGGAAAGCAAATAACATCATTGTATCCGCTTTTGGTTTTGATGAGTTCTATCACATTTCTCAGTGTCAAACCTCTAAAGCTATGTGAGATGCTCTATGTAACACCCCTTCTAAAATACCCCGAATAATATTAATTATATCAATGATTAAAGACATATTCCATCAGAGTTAACACGGAACAAGGGATGTCACAATTATGAAATAAATAAAACTTCCAATAAAACAGTAGTCATGCTACACTGAGGATCATTATTCAAATAATTCAATCAACTTAAGACCATGTCTTACACAGCGGAAAAATACCATAACCAAAACGAAATAAACCAAAACATAATTATTCCCAATGAAATTCAAAGAAACAATTGAATAATAACTAATTCCTCAACTAAACATTCCCCAGTGTTACAACCTATCAGAGCACGACACTGACACGCGGACTTAAAGTAACATAGCTCTAGAGCCATCCTCACCAACTCCTGACCTGCTAACTTTAATCTGAAATTGTTAAAGTAAGGGTGAGATTTCCCATAATTAACATGCATTATAAGCTTCTCAATCAACATTATATCACAAGCATATTATTTCACCCATTTTAGCATAAATTCAAGTTCAACACGCAGTTCCAATCATACAAGTCATTATGCACAAATCAATAATCAATCAAAGAATTGTAACACTGGAAGACATCTTAACATGTTACAATTCCATGCAAACACAAATGCAGACACAATGCATGTGGTACCAACACGTGACCAAGTCACCCAACACTGATCCATCATCAACCGGATACAGCAACCATTGATTCGTCCATAAACACCCAGACACGAATCCAGCCTAACCACCCATCATCACCCGGGTATCGGTTAACGGCAATACAAGTCAAATTCCACACAATGGGAATTAACTTCACCAAAACAATGCATATGCACGCACATCACTAGCATGCAACATCAAATCAGTCTATGAAATACATCAATTTATTATAACTGAACAAAAACCAAAAACATGATATCTCAACGATCATGCACACCATCATTAGCAACATAAACATGCCTTTCATTCACATAATACTAATACATTCATCCATCACAGGTTCACTGCTACATACACACCCATGTGCGTTAGCCAATAATCACTTATTCCGGGATTTGACTCATTTTCAAAATAATTTCAGGTTTTAGGAAATCTTTTCATTTTATAAAATAGAGCATTAAACTTAAGAAATAACGTCCAAAACGGCACTCAAAACGGACTTACGGTTTGAAAGTTATGAATTTTCAAAGTTTAATATTTTTCAAAAAGTTACAGCAGAACCCGGTTCCTACATATGCAGGAACCAGTTCCTGCGAAGTTCAAAAATCACGCTTCTGGAAAATGTATGGGAACCCGGTTCTTACCTATACAGGAACCGGTTCCTACATGCATTTTTGCCAGTTTTTATAAATTCACACAGTGGAACCCGGTTCCTCCCCACTGGGAACCGGTTCCCACGACATGCAGAGTCAAATTCTGCACTTTTGACAGCATTTATTCATTCTAAACCAATTCCAAACATACCCATACGAATTGCAACATGAGAAACACCAAAACACATCCATTTTGCACCATTATAACATCAAACAACATTATTTCATCATTCCTTTTTATCATCTGACACCCTAATGGTCTTCAACCTACAATTCGACGCAATAGGGACAATTCTACGGAACCCTAGAATTCCAAACCGAGATTCCCTAACATACTATGATCCATACTATTGAATATCTAAACCGATAATACGAATTAACTAATGGAAATCACCCCTTACTTTGTGGGTTCTTCGAATTCTGACGCTTCTGGTTTTCTCCTTCTTTTTCCTCTTCTCAAATGCACGTATGATGAATATTCCAAAATAACGCTCTTTCTCTTCTTTTTCCTTTTAATACTCCTTTTATTATTCCAATAAAATAATTAAATTAGTAATTAGTAAGAGTAGAGTATTTTACCCCTCACACCCTCTAATCACTCTTCACACCACCAATACTTCTTTCCTTTAATTAATTAAATTAATTCCAATAATCCAAAAATACCAATAATTAAATTTCAAATTAAATTAATAATTAAAAATTCTAATTATTTAATAATCAGATTATTTGGGGTGTCACAACTCTCCCCAACTAAAAGAGTTTTCGTCCTTGAAAACATACCTTAGACGAACAGTTCGGGATACGAGTCCTTCATCTGACTCTCCAGCTCCCAAGTGACATTTCCATCTGCTGGTCCTCCCCAAGCCACTCTTACCAACGCGATCTCCTTGCCTCGCAACTGTTTCAACTTCCGATCCTCAATTCTCGCAGGTACCGCTTCCACAGTCAAATTCTCTCGTACCTGTATATCGTCTACCCGGATCTCATGAGACGGATCAACAATGTACTTCCTTAGCTGAGATACATGAAAAACATCATGCAAATTTGCAAGTGACGGCGGCAAAGCAATCTGATAAGAAACTTTCCCAACTCTCTTGGTAATCTGAAACGGACCAATAAAACATGGAGTCAACTTCTTTGACTTCAAAGCTCGACCAATACCAGTCATCGGAGTAACTCGCATAAAAACATGTTCTCCTTTGCTAAACTCAAGATCTTTCCTCCTCTTATTGTGATAACTTTTTTGACGACTCTGAGAAGTCCTCATCTTCTCCTGAATCATCTTAATCTTTTCTGAAGTCTGTTGGACAATTTCCGGTCCAATCACAACACTCTCTCCAGATTCATACCAACACAACGGTGTCCGACACCTCCTACCATACAATGCCTCAAACGGAGCCATACCCATGCTCGAATGAAAACTATTGTTGTAGGTAAACTCAATCAATGGTAGATAATTATCCCAAGCTCCACCTTTCTCCAACACACAAGATCTTAACAAATCTTCCAACGACTGAATCGTTCTCTCCGTCTGACCATCTGTCTGTGGATGATAAGCGGAACTCAAACGCAACTTAGTACCCAAAGCTTCTTGCAATCCCATCCAGAATTTAGATGTAAACCTCGGATCTCGATCCGACACAATACTAGAAGGAATACCGTGCAAACTCACAATCTTCTCAACATACAATTCTGCCAACCTTTCCATCGGATAATCCATTCTTATCGGAATAAAGTGAGCAGATTTCGTTAACCGATCAACAATAACCAAGATAGAATCACAATTCTTCGATGTCCTTGGCAAACCAGACACAAAATCCATAGATATTCCATCCCATTTCCATTCCGGAACAAACAATGGTTCCATCAATCCTGACGGTTTCTGATGCTCAATCTTCGACTTCTGACAAACCAAACAAGCATACACAAACTCAGCAATTTCCTTTTTCATTCCCATCCACCAAAACAACTTCTTCAAATCATGGTACATTTTAGTAGCACCAGGATGAATACTCAATCCACTACGATGTCCTTCTTCCAAAATACTCTTCCCAATCTCTGCAACATCCGGAACACACACCCTATTACCAAATCTCATAACACCATTCTCATCAATTCGGAACTCGCCTCCTTGACCTTGGTTGATCAATGTCAATTTATCAACTAACCCAAGATCGGACTTCTGTCCATTCCGAATTTCTTCCAGAATACCACTAGTCAGTTTCAACATACCCAATTTCACACTATTCGGAGTAGTTTCACATACCAAACTTAAATCTCTGAACTGCTCAACCAAATCTAACTCACGGACCATTAACATCGACATATGCAAGGACTTCCTACTCAAGGAATCCACAACAACGTTTGCCTTACCAGGATGGTAATTCAAACCGAAATCATAATCCTTTAGAAATTCTAACCATCTCCTCTGCCTCATATTCAACTCTTTCTGATCAAAGAGATACCTCAGACTTTTGTGATCACTGAACACCTCAAACCGAGAACCATATAAATAATGCCTCCACAACTTCAAAACAAACACAACAGCTGCCAACTCCAAATCATGAGTCGGATAATTCCTTTCATGTACTTTCAATTGTCTCGAAGCATAAGCCACCACCTGCTTATCTTGCATCAACACACCACCTAATCCCATTAATGATGCGTCACAATACACAACAAAAGACTTAGTTGGATTTGGCAAAATCAAGATCGGAGCACTTGTCAACCTCCTCTTCAGCTCTTGAAATCCTTTCTCACATTCAACATCCCAAACAAACATCTGACCCTTCCTGGTCAACTTAGTCAACGGTAACACTAATTTGGAAAATCCTTCTATAAACTTCCTGTAATAACCTGCAAGACCTAGAAAACTACGGATCTCAGAAGCATTCTTCGGCGCTTCCCACTGAGATACTGCTTCTACCTTCGTAGGATCCACAGCAATTCCATTCTTGGAAATTACATGGCCAAGAAAACTTACTTAACTTAACCAGAATTCACACTTGGACAACTTCGCATAAAGCTTCTTCTCTTTCAACAATTCCAACACAACTCTGAGATGTTCTGCATGCTCTTCATCGCTCTTCGAATAAATTAGAATATCATCAATGAACACCACCACAAACTTATCAAGATACGGATGAAATATCCTGTTCATATACTCCATGAAAACACCAGGTGCATTAGTAACTCCAAACGGCATAACAGAATACTCGTAATGTCCATACCTCGTTCTAAATGCAGTTTTCTGAATATCTTCCGACTTCACACGAATCTGATGATATCCAGATCTCAGATCAATCTTACTAAATACACAAGCTTCAACTAGTTGATCCATCAAATCATCGATCCTCGGCAAAGGATACCGATTCTTGATTGTAACTTTATTCAGCTGTCTGTAATCAACACATAATCTCATTGAACCTTCTTTCTTCTTAACCAACAACACCGGAGCACCCCACGACGAAACACTCGGACGAATAAACTTCTTCTCAAGTAACTCCTCCAACTGTTTCTTTAACTCCACTAATTCAGATGCCGATATACGGTAAGGCGCCACCGACATCGGACTAGTTCCAGGAATCAAATCTATAGTAAATTCTACCTCCCTCTTAGGTGGCAATTCACTAACGTCTTCCGGAAACACCTCTGGAAATTCATTCACCACTGGCAATCCATCACTCTTTGCTTTTCCCTCCGCTTCTATTGCAGAATACAACATAAATACCACAACACCATCTTTCACAGCTAGGTTCATCTGTTTAACCGACATAGTCACATCTTCGACACCAACCTCTTCAGGAAAAATAACCGTCTTCGCAAAACAGTTGATATGAACCTGGTTGAATTCCAACGAGTTCATTCCAAGGATGATATCAAGTTGTTCTAATGGTAGGCACACTAAATCCATACCGAAACCCCTACCAAAAATCACAATAGGACAATTCCTACAAACATACAAAGTAGTCACTGAACCCGACGCAAGAGTATCAATAACCATACTTCCATCCATATTAGAAATTTCCAAATTCAATCTTTTAGCACAATCCAAAGCAATAAAAGAATGCGTAGCTCCAGTATTAATAATCGCAATCAAAGGTATGTCATTAATAAAACATGTACCTTTAATCAGCCGATCATCTGGCTTAGTCTTTGACCCAGACAATGCAAACACTTTACCACCAGCTTGCTCCTTCTTGGGTTTTGTACACTGAGGACGAGTATGACCTTCTTCACCACAGTTGTAACAAGTCACCACTCTTACTCT
Organism: Vicia faba; assembly: GCA_948472305.1. NCBI lineage: Eukaryota > Viridiplantae > Streptophyta > Magnoliopsida > Fabales > Fabaceae > Vicia > Vicia faba. The sequence goes on along the minus strand of OX451737.1, from coordinate 265,192,189 downwards.
GCAATCATTGGCCACATGGCCGAGTTTCCCACACTTGAAACACTTCTTATCATTACTTTTGCAATCCACCATACGATGTCCTGTCTCACCACACTTGTAGCACTTAATGGAAGAAATAGAATCTCCTCCACCAAACTTCTTCCAACCACCGGGTCTCTGATTACTTCTATCATAAGGCTTACCACGATCCATCTGTTGCTTACCCTTCCTATCAACATACCCTCGAGCATTCGACTTAGTGCTAGCAAGATCCTCCTCTAAAATCCTACTACAGTCAACCAGATCAAGAAATCTTCGGATACGCTGATACCGAATACCCTGCTTAATCTCATCACGAAGACCATTCTCAAACTTGATACATTTGGAAAATTCTCCATCTGCATCGTTAGTATAATGAGCATAATACTTCGCTAACTCAGTAAACTTCGAAGCATACTCACTAACAGTCTTATTACCCTGCTTGAGTTCCAGAAACTCAATCTCCTTCTTGCCTCTGATGTCCTCAGGAAAGTACCTCCTCAGAAAAGCCCTCCTGAACATAGCCCAAGTCAATGCAATACCATCTTCTTCCATTTCAGTTCTGGTAGCAACCCACCAGTCATCAGCTTCCTCTGCTAACATTTGAGTTCCGTATCTCACCTTCAGCCCTTCAGCACCGTTAATTACTCTGAAGATCCTCTCGATCTCCTTCAACCACTTCTGAGCACCTTCGGGATCATGTGCACCCTTGAACAATGGAGGATTATTCCTCTGAAAATTCCCCAATTGTCGGTCAGCACCAATCACAGCTCCCTGCTGGTTCCCTCCGAGTACTCCAGCCAACATTCCCAATGCTTCAGCAATAGCATTGTCGTTTCTTCCGTTATCTCTTCCGGCCATTGTTCTGTAACATTACAAAACAACCTCACCAGCACACAAGTATCGACAGTGTCATCTTACACTAGTCGCATACAAAAGGGATAACGACACAAGACAAGATCGACTATGCTCTGATACCACTATTGTAACACCCCTTCTAAAATACCCCGAATAATATTAATTATATCAATGATTAAAGACATATTCCATCAGAGTTAACACGGAACAAGGGATGTCACAATTATGAAATAAATAAAACTTCCAATAAAACAGTAGTCATACTACACTGAGGGTCATTATTCAAATAATTCAATCAACTTAAGACCATGTCTTACACAGCGGAAAAATACCATAACCAAAACGAAATAAACCAAAACATAATTATTCCCAATGAAATTCAAAGAAACAATTGAATAATAACTAATTCCTCAACTAAACGTTCCCCAGTGTTACAACCTATCAGAGCACGACACTGACACGCAGACTTAAAGTAACATAGCTCTAGAGCCATCCTCACCAACTCCTGACCATCTAACTTTAATCTGAAATTGTTAAAGTAAGGGTGAGATTTCTCATAATTAACATGCATTATAAGCTTCTCAATCAACATTATATCACAAGCATATTATTTCACCCATTTTAGCATAAATTCAAGTTCAACACGCAGTTCCAATCATACAAGTCCTTATGCACAAATCAATAATCAACCAAAGAATTGTAACACTGGAAGACATCGTAACATGTTACAATTCCATGCAAACACAAATGCAGACACAATGCATGTGGTACCAACACGTGACCAAGTCACCCAACACTGATCCATCATCAACCGGATACAGCAACCATTGATTCGTCCATAAACACCCGGACACGAATCCAGCCTAACCACCCATCATCACCCGGGTATCGGTTAACGGCAATACAAGTCAAATTCCACACAATGGGAATTAACTTCACCAAAACAATGCATATGCACGCACATCACTAGCATGCAACATCAAATTAGTCTATGAAATACATCAATTTATCATAACTGAACCAAAACCAAAAACATGATATCTCAACGATCATGCACACCATCATTAGCAACATAAACATGCCTTTCATTCACACAATACTAATACATCCATCCATCACAGGTTCACTGCTACATACACACCAATGTGCATTAGCCAATAATCACTTATTCCGGGATTTGACTCATTTTCAAAATAATTTCAGGTTTTAGGAAATCTTTTCATTTTTTAAAATAGAGCATTAAATTTAAGAAATAACGTCCAAAACGGCACTCAAAACGGACTTACGGTTTGAAAGTTATGAATTTTCAAAGTTTAATATTTTTCAAAAAGTTATAGCAGAACCCGGTTCCTACATATGCAGGAACCGGTTCCTGCGAAGTTCAAAAATCACGCTTCTGGAAAATGTATGGGAACCCGGTTCCTACCTATACAGGAACCGGTTCCTACATGCATTTTTGCCAGTTTTTATAAATTCACACAGTGGAACCCGGTTCCTCCCCACTGGGAACCGGTTCCCACGATATGCAGAGTCAAATTCTGCACTTTTGACAGCATTTATTCATTCTAAGCCAATTCCAAACATACCCATACGAATTGCAACATGAGAAACACCAAAACACATCCATTTTGCACCATTATAACATCAAACAACATTATTTCATCATTCCTTTTTATCATCTGACACCCTAATGGTCTTCAACCTACAATTCGACGTAATAGGGACAATTCTACGGAACCCTAGAATTCCAAACCGGGATTCCCTAACATACTATGATCCATACTATTGGATATCTAAACCGATAATACGAATTAACTAATCGAAATCACCCCTTACCTTGTGGGTTCTTCGAATTCTGACGCTTCCGGTTTTCTCCTTCTTTTTCCTCTTCTCAAATGCACATATGATGAATATTCCAAAATAGCTCTCTTTCTCTTCTTTTTCCTTTTAATACTCCTTTTATTATTCTAATAAAATAATTAAATTAGTAATTAGTAAGAGTAGAGTATTTTACCACTCACATCCTCTAATCACTCTTCACACCACCAATACTTCTTTCCTTTAATTAATTAAATTAATTCCAATAATCCAAAAATACCAATAATTAAATTTCCAATTAAATTAATAATTAAAAATTCTAATTATTTAATAATCGGATTATTTGGGGTGTCACACTCTACAAGTTACCTATGAAGGAACTAATGAGGTCAAACAAGCTAGAATTAATACACTTAATCAAGAGTTTAAACTCTTTCGCATGAAGCAAGGGGAAACCATTACTCAAATGCAAAAGAGGTTCTCGCATCTTATTAATAGTTTAAATTTACTAGGTAATCCTATTTCCAATGCTATTTCTACTAACAAAGTGTTGAGATGTCTTACTAGGAATTGGCAACTAAAGGTCACGCGATCAAGGAAGCCAACAATCTTGCAACACTCGATCTCACTGCCTTGTTTAGAAAGTTAGAAGAACACGAGTAAGAACTCAATTGCTTGGATAAACATGAAAAGAAGATTGAGAAAAAGAAGAAGTAAAAAAGGGTTGCTAAGGAGGAAATCTTGAAGTCTAAAGCTCTCAAGGATTCAAGCTCAAAGTTTTCAAGGGATGAGCTAACTAATGATAGTGACTCTAACAATGAAGAGAATTCATATGATGAAGAAATGAGATTATCTGTAAAGAAATATAATCGATACATTCGGAAGAATGGTGTCAAAGAGTTTGATAATAATCTTGCAAAATTTAGAAGACAATATTCCTCCTCTAAATACGAAGACAACAAAAAGGACAAGGAAAATGGTATTTGTTACGAATGCGGAAAACTGGGTCATTATAGACCAAATTGTCCATCTATTGCTAAGAAGAAAGGAAAGGGCCAACGAAACAACTCTAGAAATTGTAGACAAGTCTATTTTTCTTGGGATAGTGATAGTGATGTCTCAAGCAATGAAAGCTTAAGCGAGAGTGATGAAGAGGAAAACTATTGTTTCATGGAAAATCATCGTCAAGGTAAGAAAAATGATGTAAGCCATTCTAAATACTCTAATATTGTAAAGTTATCTTTTAATGAGTTGAAGAATCAATTGAAAATCTACAAAAGGAGACTTTATATGCTAACAAAAAGTTGGCCTCCCAAGAAAATATTTTTACATATTTGGAGGCCAAAGTTGAAGAAAAAAATGAAAAATTTGAGGAATTAAAGAAACTCATTTTAGATAGTTCAAATTGTGTAAAGGAGGATGAACAATCTTTTAAATTTGGATGTGAAACATGTAAAATTTGGCAACAAGAAGTGAGTAATATTGAAATCAAATTAGATAAAATAAATCATCCCATTGATACTATTGTTATTAGATGCTCAAAGATTGAAAAGCTTCATAAAAACAATAACTTGATTAAGAAAAAGTCTAATAGCTTGAGTGATTCTCATCATAGGTTATTTTGTTACTATTGTTGCAAAAAAGGTCATACTATTGAAAAATGCAAATTTAGGTGTTTTTTAGTCCCTAAAGGGAATTTCCAATGGTTGCCCAAATGCAACAATTATTTAACTCACTATCAAGGACCCAATTAGAATTGGGTACCTATCACTTTTGTTTAATTTTTTTAGGAGAGTATCTTGATGCTATGACGGGAAAATAGATTCTCGATAGTGGATGTTCAAGGCACATGGCATGAGACACGTCTCTCTTCTCCGACTTTATGGCGAAGAAGAAAGGTTTTGTATCCTATAGTGATCACAACAAAGGTGCAGTACTCGTAAAGTATAGTATAGGTAATCCCTCAACTATTAATATCTCAAATATTATATTACTTGAAGGACTTAGACATAATATTCTTAGTATTAGTCAATTATGCGATAATGGTTATAAGGTAACTTTTGTCAAAGATTATTGCATAATAGAAAATAATGAAAAGAAGGATTTAATGTTTAAGGGAGTGAAGGTTATTAATATCTATATGCTTGACTTAAGAGAATTTCCTTGAATAATGCTCGATGTCTTGTTACCTTGAGTGAAGACTCTTGGCTATGGCACAGGCGTTTGTCTCACGTTAAATTTGATTTACTTAAGAAAATAGTTACAAAAGATTTATTAATTGGTATACAAAAATAAATTTTTCAAAAGACCATCTATGTGATGCATGTCAAAAGGATAAGCAAAAAAGGGTCTCTTTTAAATCAAAAAATGTTATTTCAACATTCAAATCACTTGAGCTCCTTCACATGGATTTATTTGGTCCCTCACGGACTAAAAGCATAGGTGAAAATCACTATGGTCTTGTAACTGTAGATGATTACTCTAGATTTTATTGGAATATTTTCTCACGTAGCAAAGATGAAACATTCTCGACTTTCACACGTTTTGCCAAGTTAGCTCAAAACAAATTAAATTAAAAAATTATTTCCATTCGAAGTGATCATGGACGCGAGTTTGAAAACCATCTCTTTGAAGAATATTGTGATATATTTAGAATTAAACATAACTTTTCAGCTCCTAGAACTCCACAACAAAATGGTGTTGTGGAGCATAAAAACGTGTTTTAGTGGAGTTGGCAAGAACAATGCTCAATGATTGTGGTCTACCAAAATATTTTTAGACCGATGCTATTAGCACGACGTGTTATGTCTGGAATAGGATACTTATTTGTCCCATTATTGACAAAACTCCCTATGAACTTTTAAAAGTTAGAAAATCAAACTTATCTCATATTCATGTCTTTTAATGTAAATGTTTTGTTTTAAATAATGGAAAAGATAATCTTGGAAAGTTTGACGCGAAAGCCGATGAAAGTATTTTTCTTGGATACTCTCAATCTAGTAAAGCATATAGAGTTTATAACAAATATTACTTATTGTTGAGGAGTCCGTCCATGTTACTTTAGATGAGACTTCCCCAAATAGTGTTAGGAAATAGTGTAGAAGCATCTATAGAAGACATACTCAAGGACACCGATAAAGGAATTGATAAACCTAAATCGGTAGAAATTGAGAAGGATGAAGTTTACAAACAAGAAAAAAAAGATGATAAAAGTCATGAAGAAAATGATGGTCTTCCATTGGAGTGGAGAACCTCCAAAGATCATCCAATTGACAACATTATTGGTGATATCACCAAAGGGGTAACTACTCTCTCTAAGATAAGTAATTTTTGTTATCATCATGCATATATATATATCACAAATTGAACCTAAAAACACTAAGGATGCCTTACTCTATGAGCATTGGCTTATGGCCATGCAAGAATAATTTAATAAATTTGAAAGAAATGGCGTTTGGGACCATGTTCCTCATCCACAAGATCATCAAATTATAGGCACTCGATGGGTATTTAGGAATAAACTTGATGAACATGATGTGATAACAAGAAATAGGGCCCATCTTGTGGCTCCAGGGTATAATCAAGAGGAGGGCATTAATTATGAGGAGACTTATGCTCTAGTTTCCTGACTTGAGGCTATACACCTTTTATTAGCTTATGCGTGCTCTAAGAACTTCAAATTATATCAAATGGACGTAAAAGTGTGTTCCTTAACGGATACATAAGTGAAGAAGTGTATGTTGTTCAACTACTAGGTTTTGAAAATTATGAGTTTCCTAATTATGTGTTCCAGCTAAAGTGTTCACTTTATGGTCTTAAACAAGTCCCTAGGGCATGGTATGATCGACTTAGTAAGTTTTTGCTAGAACAAGGATACTCTAGAGGGAAAGTAGACAACACAATATTTATTAAACATCAAGGAAAGAATGTTTTACTAGTTCAAATCTATGTTGATGATATCATTTTTGGATATACTAATATGCATCTTGTCAATGAGTTCTCTAAGCTTATGCAGGGAGAGTTTGAGATGAGTATAATGGGAGAGTTAAACTACTTTCTCATACTACAAATTAAGCAACTTGATGAAGGAACATTTGTATTTCAAACCAAGTATTGTCTCGAATTGCTCAAAAGATTTAGTATGTATGGTGCAAAGGAAATTGACACACCTATGGCAACAAACAATAACTTGGATAGAGATGAAAAGGGTAAGGATGTTGAGGTAAAAAGGTATATAGGCATGATTGGATATCTTCTTTATTATATCGCATGTAGGCCCGATATTATGTTTAGTGTTTATATGTGTGCACGATATCAGTCTGTTCCTAAGGAATCCCATCTAAAAGTGGTCAAACGCATTCTTAGATACCTTATTGGTACCTCTAAGTTTGGGCTTTGGTATTCCAAAGGAAACGATTGTAGCTTGGTTAGTTATTCCGATTCTGATTTTTCCGGTTGAAAATTGGATAGGAAAAGTACTAGTGGAACTTGTCACATGTTTTCAAAATCATTGGTAAGTTGGCATAGTAAAAAGCATGTTTTCGTTGCTTTGGCAACCGCGGAAGCGGAATACGTGGAAGCCGGTAGTTGTTATGCACAAATTTTGTGGCTTAAATAAAAAATACTTGATTTTGATATTAAACTCTCATGTATTCCTATCATGTGTGACAACACTAGTGCCATTAATCTAACTAAAAATCTTGTACTATATTCACGCACTAAACAGATTGAGATACGTTACCGCTTCCTTTGTGACCATGTTAAAAAAGGCGATGTTGTGTTTGAGCATGTTGATAGTAAAAATCAACTTACCGATATTTTTACTAAACCAATCGCATTCTAATATTTTGTTAATATACATGGGTAGTTGGGGATAATCGATATCTTAAATGTTGCTTAATTCTATCTTATTTCTTGCACTTTATACTTTCACTCTAACTTTGTGTTCGAGTATTTTACATCATGTGAGTGCAACTTCAATCTCAATCAAGAGTGAGGTAATATCGTTTTAATTTCTCCTTGAAAGTAAGATTTTCCTTGATGTATGTTACTAGTTTATTTAAAAAATGCTTGATATTCTCTCAAATGATGAAAACCATGAATATTCATTTCCAATTTTTTTTGATTAATAACCATTGTGTGTTTTTGATCCATATGCTTATAATGACTTCATGTATTAATTATTTCACATTTGTATAAGTTTGTTCTTGTTATACAAGCATGTGCTTTTATTTATTTTTATTTCTCTCACTTGTGATTGAATTATTTGTATGCACGTTATTTGCAATATATGTTTCTTACTGTCTTGGTTTCATGGCATGGAAATTGTCTTCATTTTGGTTTTAGTAGCTATATATTCTTGTTGCTATGCTAGGCACATGCGCGTGCAGCATCGGGAGACCCATTATGAAGCGTTGCATGGTCGTGACGCTACAAAAACAACTTAAAATTATTTCCATTTCTTGCTTATTTAGTCTTTATGCCATGCATTACATTTGTTGTAATGTTACTTGCTCGTTATTTAAAATTTTTCATCATCACATATATATGGGGATATGTGTTTGTTGCTCTTCTATGCAAAATTGCCTCTAATTGGTGTATTAGTCTTGTTATGGAACTATTATACTTCTCATGGTTTCCCATCTTTCTTTTTGATGTTGTCAAAGGGGGAGAAGCATATGCGAGTCGAAGTAGGGAAGAAAAAAGTCAGGGGAGCCTTCAATAAATACAAGAAATACATCGTCGTAAATTTTTCCATCATCAAAAATGGGGAGTATGTGCTTACAACTTCGTCATCAAAGATTTTGAATGAAGTCAAAACTGAAAAGCTTGCACGTTTGTACATTGGATGGTATCCTTATGTCTTATGGAACTCCTCTGCATTAGAGTTCTTAGAAATCATTAAAAAGTATTTTGAAATTTATCCAAGTCATTAAAAATAGTTTTCTACATAATTTTTTATTGCATGTGTGGACACATCCACTTTTCAGGTCGACACATGCAACTTATTTTTTGAAGCTTGTAGCCTCTGTAAGACTCAGGTCGACACATGTATTGTATAGGTTAACACATAATTAAGCATTTCTTAAATTGCAGAAATTCTTATTTTATGTGTCGACACATCCATTTTTCTGGTCGACACATTTATTATCGTTTTAAAGCATGTAGCCTCTGACTTGTTTCGGTCGATACATAGCCTTATACAGGTCGACACATACAGTTTAAAACATATGTATGTGTCGACACATACGATATATAGGTTGACACATCTTGTTTGTTTGGTCAATTTTTCGAAATCTTTTTAATTCTGAATTTGTCCTTTTTTCCCTAAAAGTTCCAAAACTATAAATACTCTTTCATGCATCATTCATAACTTGGTGAAACCAAAAAATTAGCCTATTTATCTCTTCATCTTCAACCTCCAACCTATGTATACACACTGATATTATATTGTAACGATGTTCCGTTGGTGTGCCACCTAGACGAGGATTGATAGTTTCCAATTGTGTATTGGGTTGAGCTTTGTAGGGATTTTCATCCAGGAAAAACCATGGGTTTGTCCTCCAAGATCATTGGTTGATTTGGGGGTTTTCGTGTAAGAAGTTCGAGAGGTAATTGCGGCCAAGTGAAGTCCTTTAGAGATAAAGAAGGCAAGGGATACTTTGGAGATAAAGAACGCAAAGGAAGTAACGCGAGAATGGAGGATTACAATTGAAGTCTTGTGTTGCAATAGTTGAAAATGACTTTGCACGAAAGCTTTGGAGATAAATAATGCAAAGGAAGTAGCACGAGAACAAAGGATTATAAGCGAAGTCTCGTGTTGCAATAGTTGAAATTGACGGTGCACGAAAGCTTTGGAGATAAAGAACACAAAGGAGTAGCAAGATCCAGATAGTGAATTTGCATCTATTGTGTAATGGTATTTCTCAAGATCAAAATAGGAGAAGGGGTTCAATCAACAACAAGTTTAGGGTTTGTGGAGTTGCTCTTAAACATTTCTCTTGTATCAACAATTTTGCATAGTAAGAATTATCCTAATTCCATTGGAATTAGGCACAGACGTACTCACACGCATGGACGACAGTGGGGAACTGTGAAAATAAATTCCCTGTGTCTCTTTTATTTTTGCTTTTACTTGTTTCGATATTAATTAATCAATTTGTCAAATAACATTGGGTTATCAATTGAAATGTAATAATTTTCCAAATTGATTTTTATTGTAAATCAAGTGTTAATATAACTTATAATAACTTTTTATTATAAGTAATTTTGTGTATCAACACAATCAAAGGAAAAATTCTAAAAATTCACTTGCACACCTAGTGTTTGATAAATTGATTCAACTTTTAATATTGCCATTGGAAATAGCTTTACTAGTAACTTGTGATAAATGCTAAATAAGTTGATAAGTGATTCAAGTATATTAATTCAATTTGGTGTTCTTATTCCATATTGAATTTTTTATTATGGTTTGCATATCTGAGTTTCCAATAACGTTTGTATAGACGACATTTTGAAAAAGCTTCCGCGTTGCTCTTTGATAAAAAAACTTTCAAAATCAGATTTTTGAATAAATTTTTAAAAGGGGTTTCTATTCACCCCCTTCTAGAAACGTTGTCGTCATCTAACATTTACTTGTTTCAAATTTATGTTGATGATATCATCTTCGGTGCTACTAATAAATATTTGTGTAAGTATTTTTCCTGAGATGATACAGAATGAGTTCAAGATGTCAATGATGGGGGAGCTTTGATACTTCTTAGGGCTTACAATTTCATCAAGATAAAGAAGGAACCTTCACCAACCAAGCCAAGTATTTCCAGGATATTATAGTAAGGTTTTACATGCAGAAGGCCTAAGTTATAGCAACTCCAATGGCCAACTCATGCAACCTAGACAAGGAAGATAAAGGGAAACCAATCGAGGAAAGAAAATACTGAGTGTTCCTGATAAACACTTTTGGATAAACTCCTATAGCAAATCAGGAGAGACCGCAGACATACTATATTTTAGAATGGTATTTATTTACTTCGCTTTTGTATGTTGCGATTCAGTTGTTCCTTTCTCCATCCCTCGAAGCCCCTTTTTTATACTCCATCTTCTACTTTAAGCTTATTAAGAAGTGACCTTTTGAGTCTGATGAATTGATAAAGCTTACAACGTCCTTCATCATAATCAAGGGAGTGTAACATTCTCTTCATCAATTTCTATAACCCCGACCTTGGAGCCTTCATTTAACCGTTATCCCAAACTATCATTTCGGCCCTCCGGTTTGCTCATATAGCCCTAGACCATCCTCGATGCTCCAATCTAATTCTTCAACTTCCCTACAAGAAATAGCTCGGTTGTTGTTAATTTTTAGCATTGCTCAACACCTCTGACTTGCATATTGGATCCTAAGAATTTCACTGTGTACATAAGCTCCCCACTTACGAGGCAAGACAGGGTGAAGTGTTCAGAAAAAGAATCCTGAAATTCTTCTTCTTAAATAAACGACACCTCTATACAACTAGATGTGGATCCAACCATCTTTTGATGCTGACCTGTGATAGTGGGTTTTCGAATGTAATGATGAGGTGCGTCTCATCCAATCTCTTCCCTTTCCTTGTCATGATGACTTTTATGGGAAAGTTATTGCCATAATAACCCTAATTCAATAAGGTCTATCTAGTTATTTCAAAATTCTTTTCATAAAGCCTCAAGATTCCTCTTCCTCTTTCTTACCATTTCACTCACATTTTCCCACTTCTCCAAGACTCAATGTTCGTTCGTTCCTCTATCAGTTTCTTACCTTCCTACATTCCAAGTACTATCCTTTTACCTTACTTATTTCCTAGTTAATTTTAGTAATGGTTCTCATACGTGAGTGCGATGACTTAGGGAATGCACCGATTCCCCAAGAGAGAAGTAAGCTCTAGGATGAATGCATGAAAGAGTGTGGAGGTCACTTGGGGAAAGTAGAATTTTATCAGATCATTATGGAATTTTACGGTACATTTTTTCGCCTTGTAGCGACACTAACACAGAGTCTTCATCATCAGGTTTTATGGAAATCGTGATGGAGATTGTTGGATTCTAGGTTGATCAAGAGGTTTTAAGATACAACCATAATACGACTGATGCTAATGACATTTCTAAACTCCGGTTTAACATGAACATTTCTTTCACCAGTAACGTATAAGATGTCGTACTAGAACCCTGTGTGGATGGAGAGAGAGTTTGTATTACTCAACGAAGAGGTGTGGCTAATGAATATTTTTACTTCTAATCTGGGGTGATTGAGGATTTCAAAATCTACACCCCCTTTACTGATTTTGAAGCCTACCTCCTTAAATCCCTAAATATTTTCCATTCTCAACTGTGTCCAAATGGTTGTGGTTTTATTAAAGCCTTTGAAATCATTTGTGAGGCGATGAACATAATCCACACACTAGGGTTATTCTTTTCTTTCTTTGAGTTAAAAGGAGAAAACAAAGGTGGCCAAGTCTCCCTTAATGGAATCCCCAAAAGGAGTTTTCTCCAATCCTACACCACCAATTATAAAGGTTTCAAGGATAAGTTTCTTCGGATAAAAAGTGGAAACATATGCCCTCAGGTTATGTATGTGATGGACGGGAGCTATCGCTTCCAAATTTACTAGATGGATAACTCATTGCTGGGTTCAACTTTGATTATGATAAGCTAGATTCCATGCATGTCTAAGTCTTAGTTGCTTTAGATGCCTTATGATGATGAAGTTTAAATACTTAATGAAAATGTCCAATGACCAGGAACAAGTCTCTAACTACATGGGTAATGTTTATATTCCTTTTATTATATTAGGAATGACTTCTTTATGCTCATTTTATGAATTCTTTTCATCCTTTTTGTTCAGCTTAAAAATGCCGAGCATCAAGCTGAAAGAGCAGAAAAACTTGATGGCTGAAGCGGGGGAAAGACAAGGAGAACAATTTGTCTTGAAGTCTGACCTGATAGGTATTCAAGCCCAAGCCCTTAAGAATAGGAAAGTAGATGTGGGAAAGGTAGTCCCAAGATCCCTAAGACTCCTATCTTCCTCCTCCTAAAAGCTCAAAACTGAGTTGCCATAAAAAGATGAAGACCTTAATGGGTGATCTTGTGAGTCATGCTGATTTGGAAATAACTTCCATGATGCAAGAAACTGGTGGTAACCAAAACCCAAACCGTCAACTGAGTTCAATTTTGATTCAATAGCTTCGATGGTCTAAAGTTTCTCTATGACGATCTGAACACGACATAGGATGTTAATAATGTAAAAACCATAGGTTCCTAGCAATTGGACCAAAACATTGGAGCTTACCTGATGTAGTGTGCTGTTATGACCTGAGGGTTGTTTAAAGTCGGTGACGCCTATGGGAAGAATGAAATCCACTTGACCAAGGAATTAAACCATTTGAAGGACCCCTTAAAGTTTTAGCCCGACAAGGTGGAGTAATTGGACAAACAATTATCTGAAGTGAAGAAACAAAAGGAGGAGTCGGAGTCCAAGTTCTCAGATATTGAAGCAACTGTAGCTGGTTTGATTCATGATGTTGAAAATACGTATGAATCAAACGAAAAGCTAATGAAATCCTTGGAGGATGCCTAGGTGGACATTCTATCAGCTGGTGATGAAGTTTTTGAGAGAGCTAAAGCCCAAACGTTGTGCCTCTAGCCCGACCTTAACATATCTGAGATGGAATACTTCAAGACTATGGTGGATGGTCGAATATTGGATATGGAAGAGACCTCCCTAAAGGCCGAGTTCTCTAAGGATGATTTGATTGATAACCAAGTCGATATGGTATAGGAGGAAGAGCATCCCAACGCGTAACTTTGTTTGCTTTGATCGTTAGTCATCAATGGTGATGCACTTTTGTAATGTTTCGATAATTTCTTGTTTTCTTATTTAAATATAATGCTTTTATCCATTTTGAGGATAATTACAATGCTTTGATCCGTACTGAGGCTAAGAATATTGTTTTGAACCCTTATGAGGCCTTTTAAATGCACTTTTGTTATTGTGAATGTGCTTTTACTGTTAATCCTTGATCGTACATATATTTCCTAGTGCACTTCAGATGCTTAATCGCGTCTCAGTGATGTGTTCCCGGATGCATGCCCGTAGACTGCCGATCTGGTTCTTTAGAGTTTTCATTGCATTGATTCACTTTCCCAAGGTTTACATTAACTTGGACTTTTTGATTGGTCTGAGGTTTTATTTAACATAGTTGTGTTCAGAGCATCAATGGATGTTGACATGATATTGGTCATAGGCTTTGTAGCATGATCGATGTTTAGAGCGTCAATAGACGTTGACGTGATATTAGTTAGAGGCTCTGTGGCATGATCAATGTTTAGAGCATAAATAAACATTAACGTGCATTGGTTAGAGGCTCTGTGGCATGACCAACGTTCAGAGCGTCAATGGACGTTGATTTGAAATTGGTCAGAGGCTCTGTGGTATGACCGAAATTCAGTACATCAATGGACGTTGATGTGATATTAGTCAGAGGCTCTGTGGCATGACCGACATTCAAAGTGTTAATAGACATTGACGTGATATTGGTCAGAGGCTTTGTGGCATGACCAAAGTTTAGAGCATCAATGGATGTTGACGTTTACATGGTTGCTTTTGGTGGAACTCAGAAATGTCAGTCTCACTTATCGCTTCTGCAATGGACTCGACTTCTTCCCTGTAAAACTTAACAACAATAACACACATGAATATGATTCAAAGGTGCCTCATTAAAAACCCCTGCCCTTGCAAGGGAAAATATTTCTACCCATAATTTTTATTTAACAAGATCATTACATAGTTTAACTATAATAAAATTTTAGGCTGGCAACATTCAAAGCCCTAGGTATTTCAACCCCTTCTAAATTTTTGAGCTTGTAAGCTCCATTGTTTAGATTCTATCAGACTTTGTAAGGTCCCTCCCAGTTTGGAGCAAGCTTTCCCTTCTTCTCCTTCGTGTCTGTAACCCTCTTCACAGCCAAGTCACCATCTTGAAAGCTTCTCGGACGAACTATAGTGTTGGACCTACTGGCCATTCTCTACTTTGCTGCAAACTCTTTGACATGAGCCATTGCAATGATCTCATTTACAAGGTCGACTGAGTTATCTAATCCTTCTCAGTTAAGATTATCATCAAAATTTTCTCTACGCCAGGTTGGTGAGTTAATCTCCACTGGTATCATTGCATCATCCTCATACACCATTCAAAAGGGAGTCTCCTGGGTGGTTGAATGTTTGGTGGTATGATAGGTACACAAAATCTCGTGAAAATACTCAGCCCAAAGCTGCTTTGCTTCATCTAACTTTTTCTTCATTCCTGAAAAGATGATCTTATTCACTTCTTCTGCTTGTCCATTAGCTTGGGGATGTTCCACCGAAATGAACTGGTTCTGTATGTCGAGATGCTTGGAGAATTCTACAACTGATGAGCTCGAAAACTGCATGTCGTTGTCAAAAACAATGATACTTGGAATACCAAAAATACATATGATATATCTCCAATAAAAACTCCTTACCCTTTCTTTCGTGATTCAGGATACGACCTCGACTTCCACTCATTTGGTGAAGTAATCCACTGCCCTTATAAGAAATTTTAACCCGGTTTCTAGAGGAAAAGGACTGAGAATTTCAAATCCCCACTGGTAAAAGGGCTAAGGAAAGATTACTGAACGTAATAACTTGGATGGAGAGTGTATGAAAGGGGCGTAAACCTTACATATCTCACACTGATTCATGAATTGCACGCAATCTTGGAGCATACTTGGCCAATAATACCCAACCTTGAGTATTTTTCTAGATAACACCCTTCCTCTAATATGACTTCCACACACTCTTTCGTGCTCTTTCATTATTAGTCTAACTTCCTCCTTAGTAACACACCTCAACATTGGACTTGATTTGCTCATCTTGTATAATTGGTAGGCCACCATGAGGTATCAAGAAGATATCCTCTTAACGCGTTGGGCTTCAGTCTCCTCATTCGGAATTTTTTCTTGAGTAAGATATTGAATGATGGGAACCATCCAACACCATGCATTCTCCAGAACCATGATCTCATTGGCTTTCTTGCTCGGTGCATCCAAGGTTTCTTGAATCACCATTCTATTAAACTCGATACCCTTAGTGATGTCTAGACAGGCAAGTATATTGGCTCAGAAATTTTCTTCACAAGGGATGTGTGATATTTCAAACTTCACAAAGCCTTGGCTAGCTATAGAGTCTGTTGTAGATATTTGAGTAATAACTGGTCTTTTGTCTTATAGCTTCATGTGATTTGGCTAGAAATCAATTGTGAATCGATGCACACTAGAAGATAAGTAACCCTAAACTCTTTAGCTAATCTCAGGCTGACAATCATTACTTTGTATGCCACTTGATTATTGTTGGCTGGAAATTAAAACAGGGGGACTATTCGAGCACCAACTCTCCTGGTCCTTCTAGTACTATTATTGCTCCATTGCCTTTGAGATTGTATGATCCATCTACTGATAAAATCCATTGCTCATACGAATATTTGAAAAAAGGTGAGCTTAACTCTATCAAAAAATACACTAGTGCATGTGATTTGATGTTATTCCTGGTCGTGAGCGTAATGTCATACCTACCAGGATACCATCCTAGCTACCAGGTCTGGCTTCTTCAAAATCTGCTTTATAGAGTAATTCGTCTTGACCATAATAAGATGTCTCTAAAAATAATTTATATGTTTCCTGGTAGTTATCACTACTGCTAGAGCTAACCTTTTAATCCTTTGATAGAGGGTCTCAACTTATTTGAGAACTTTACTGACTGAAGTAGATCAGCCTCTCACCTTCGTCACCATCTTGAACCAATACCCAATTGATGGCTTTGTCTGAGACTCTCAAGTATAATATGAGGGGTGAATTTTCCTTGGGACGCACCAAGATCAGTGGGGCGGATAGGAAATGCTTCAACTTCGTAAAATCCTTCACACATTCTTCAATTCATTCAAAGTTTTATGACTTAGTGATATAAGTAAAGAAGTGTATGGACTTATCGCCCGCGCAAGACAGAAACCAGGATAGGGTGGGCAACCTCCCGATCAGCTCTTGAACTTCTTTTACTGACTTTGGGCTCCTCATATCAATGACAACCTGACATTTTTAAGGATTAGCCTCTATTCCCTGATGAGTTAGCATGAAACCCATAAACTTGTCGGCTTATACTCCGAAAGTGCATCTGTCTGGATAAGCCTCATCTCAAACTTTCTTACTGACTCAAATGTTTCTTCAAGGTCTGTTTCATGGTACCTCTATTTAGGGATCTTGATCACCATTTCATCCATGTATACTTCTAAGTCAATCCCTATTTATGGTGAAAATACCATGTCCATTAGCCTCTGATACGCAGCCCTAACATTTTAAAGACCTAATGACATCACCTCATAGTAATAATTTCTTCTATTGGTCATGAACAATATTTTAGGATCGTCCAATGGGTTCATTATTATCTGATTGTAGCCCGAGTAGTCATCCATAAAGTGGAAAATGAGGACTTAGATGCCCCGTCGGTGAGTCGATCAATATGTGGCAATGAATACAGATCCTTTGGACACGCCTTTGTTAGGTTTTGATGTGGAAAATGAAGATTTGTTTTACTTTTGTGAATATTTGTTTATAACGCAAGATCACTGAAGATTTGATGGAGATATGGTTTAAACAATATATGGTTTATTAAGCATATATTTTTCAAGGCATCAAATATATGATCTGATTTGTTTTGTTTTCTTAAGATTGAATGTCGTAACATTCAAGGAAACATTATATTTTGCTGAAGATTTGATTTGATTTACAGATTGTTTAGCCATATTTGATCTCCAAGCCCAATTTGTTTCTATGTGTTGTACCACAAAATTTTCCCTCCCATTTTCAAGACAAATCAATTCAAGACACATCCTTATGCTCATGAAGGTCTCAATTGCTCAAGACTTATAAAAGATTGATCAGATGGACTCTCCTCCTCAGCAATTGAACTACAAATAGAGTTTTGCTTCTCTCAAAGGAAATTGAGTTTCTAATGCCTTAAATGGAATTCATGGTTTCTCATATGTCTCGAAGATTCCTCATGCCAAATTTCAAGCCTTACATCACAAGTTTGCTCAACCAGTTAGTCAGATGATTGAAAATCAGTTGTATTGAACAAAAAGTCAAGTTTGACCAATTAATAGTCAAATTTCAAGTTTATTGTCAACATCAAGATTTTGAAGTCACATTTATCATTTTATCAAGGGTCGATCATGATTCATCAAGAAAACTCAAGATTCATCAAAAGTTAAAAGTTACTAAATTAGGGTTTTCTTAAGGAGAAGTCAACTGAACTTTGACCAAGCACAACTTTCACATACTTCATTAGAAATTCCTCAACCAAATCCTAGCTTAAAGGAAATTTAATTGTATACAACTTTATATCTCTAAGCTCAAGGCCAAAAATACTTCATTAAAGAGATATGAGCCAAAACTTTACAGGTCATTTTAAAAGTAACAAAAAGACATTTTTTGTCAAAGCAATTTACATGAAGATAAATGATTCAAATGAAAAAATGGTCAACATTAAAGTTGTAGGGGATATCTTGAGCTTTCTAAAGAATTCAAGATCACCTTAATATGACAAAAAATTGAGAGAGTTATAAGTTGTGAAAGTTGAGAAGTTTTTGAGAAATGCATGAAACTTCCTTTGAGCAATTTTGAACTTTTGGACTAATGGGCCTAACTTTTGAGGTTTAAACATGTTAGAGGACCTCTATGTCCATACATGCATGGACTTGATTTTTTATTTTAATTTCATTCACAAATTTTTGAAATAAATCAAATAAATTGTTAAGATGTTGGACCAAGGCGCTTTTGGATCTTTATTTGGATCATATTTTAAGCCCAAAATTCATGACAACCAAGCAATAGACCGTGTGAGGTTATTTTGGAAGGCAATCTTCATTTTTGGAGGGTTTTTGAACAAATTTTGGAAAGAAAGAATCATGTTTGATATTCCTTGATCACTCAAGATTTTGTCCACTTTTGTTGACCTAAACATTCTCCTATAAATACACAATAACTTCAAATGGCAAAGGACACACGTGCTGCCTCTTAAGAAGAACCCTAAAATTCCAAAATTTTCAAGAAGCTAGGGCACAATCAAACCCTTATCTCCCATGATTTTTAGTACATTCCAAGCATTAATCAAGCTTCCTGAAGACTCCAGGAATTCATAACAATCATTACTCAAGCTTGAAGCACGCTAGAACTTTCCAACCAAGTATCACCGGTTTGGTAACATTCTTTAAACTCAAACTCATAATTCATGCATTATTGATTGATTATATGGATATATACCTGTTTATAATGATGTTTGAACTTGTTTAAAATTATCGTTTGCAAGTTTTCATACAGGAACAACCATTTACCATTGTTAGGGTTCGAAGCTCTCAAAGCTTCAAAACCCTAGCTACAGGTACTTTCAAACAACAATAATAGCGCCATTAGGTTCGTAGAATGCCAAATAATTAGTTTGGGTTATTGGTTTTATTTTTTATTGATTATAGTATGTTTTAAAAATCCCTTATCAGAGACGATGGTGGCAACCACCATTCACGGTGGTAAAGGGTTTTGAGGGGGTGGCGCTGACTCCTGCATGGCCAATCCCCTCAATGTGATTGGTTGATTCAAATTTATGTGGCCCAACCATACTACACGCGTGATTGTTTTAATTGAATTTGATTTTTTATTTTTCAATTTATATTATATTGAATGATAATGATCATACTAACGCGAAACACCAATGTCCCAGTGGTAAGAGCAATGGTCATTATGCGTGAGGGCATGGGTTCGAGCCAGCCCTTGTCCAAATTTTCTTTTATTTTTCAGGGTAAAATACAAGGTTAACATATGTTGAGCACTAGCCATTCAACAACACAAGCGCAGCGATATCCAGGTGGAAATAATGCTCATGTGACCTCAAGGGGGTGGGTTCTAGTCCCACCCCAAACATTTTGGTTTTCATATTTTTTTACCTTAGTTTTTCACTCTATTTCCTTATTATTAATTAATTAGACATTAGGGTTTCTAATTAGGGTTTTAGTTTTTTTTAAAATTAACTTAATTAATTAGCTACTATTAGGTTTTAATTATCATCCCTAACCCTAAATCATTTTCTAAAAATTACCAAAAACACTAATTTAGAATTTTAGGCATTTAAACATTTTTTCTAACATTTTTCTTATTCATCTTTGTTATTTAATTTCCTAGAAAACTGTATAGGCCATATTACCAATGTAATAGCGTAGATTCATCTTTTCTCACATTTTTCTAATTATGTAACTACTCACGGGATGTAATAACTTAGGTTTTACTTTCCGCATATTATATTTTATAACTGTTAGTAATTAGGGTTTGCATGGAAAGACTAACAATTGGACATAGAAAACCTAATTCTCAAGACCAAATAACTGAATTAACACACAATCACACTTTCACCTTTAGGGTAACCTATCTTGTTGCCTCACGAATATTGGTCGTATCCCTCGAAAGCGAGGATACTTTAGCAAAAGACCCTCGATATACAATATCATCATGGTCCCTTTTGAATAAAGATCATAATCTCTCGATGACCCTTCGAGTTGCCTATAAAATGACCTAGTCCCTCGATGACCCTACGAGAAAAATGATGATAGTCCCTTTGATACAATTGCTAAAGTATCCTTACATGTTGCCTTCTATGATCATAATATGACCCTACGCCTGTCCCTTCATATCTAGTAGATAGGATTACCTACCAACTAATGGTATGGATAATACTATCTCCAAAGGAGAAGGAAAATAACAAGAAAGACCTTATTAATGGGTAAGACTCCTAGTTGCTTGCTCACAACATGTTCAAACATCACACTTTAAAACAACAAATATTTTCTAAAACACTTTGTATACATTCTTGAGGACCGACACACGGATTATTACAAAGTTATCCTTACATTGGCATTTCAAAATATTTTCAAACAAATCACACACGCACAAAGCAAGTTTTAAAAGTGAGCTAAGCAATTAAGAGCCCATAGAAAACTATGGATATAACGGGTGCTAACACATTCCCTTTCCATAACCTACCCCCCGGACTCAAAATCTATCAAAGGTCTTTCCTATTCTTTTCACCTTTCCTAAATATTGGATAAAAGAAAAGTCGATGGCGACTCTTTCTAACTTCAACATTTGCGATAAAACAAAAAAAGTCAGTTCTCCCATCGTATTAAAATATGGCTATAAAAATAAATACTATAAACCGAATATGCTAAATGTTGTACCCCAAAAATTTCCCTCTCACTTATCAAGAATTTACTCATAAGATATCCTTGGCTCAAGACTGCATTAGGGTTTGATCAACTCAAGACATCCTTAGGCACTGATGACCAAAATTAGGGTTTGAGTTTGCACAAGGATTTTTGAACTTCCAATATCCCATGTGACTTTCATGGATCATCATGTACCCCCAAGATTACTCATGTCAAGTTTCGAGCTTTGGATCACACTTTTGCTCAGTCAATTGAGCAGTTGACCTAAAAATCAGTTGTATTGGGGAAAAAGTTAACTATGGCCAATTTACACTCAAACTTCATAATTTTTTATCCACATCAACATTTTAAACCCATATGTATCATTTTATCAAGTTTGGACCACAATTCCCCAAGAATTTGATCAAATCTCCAAAAAGGGCAAAGTGGTCAAAATTAGGGTTTTGACTGGGAAAGGGTAATTTCTGATTTTTTACCTAGAAAATGGTCAATTGGTTTAAGGCATGATCTCAAGAGTCCAATTACATCATTTTTACCTAATGACATGTTTCAAAACATTGCAAGTCCATTGGATCGACAGATGAATTTTTCAGTCAACTTTTCAAAAGTCAACTGTATACTGAAAGGTCAAACTTTTACTTTTTGGTCAAATTCAAATGCCAAAGATCACAATTAATTAAAACAAGTCAAAATATGAAACTTATTCATCAAGAAATAAAAAATTCAAGATTCATTTTGAAAAGTCAGTGTTGGAAATTTCTTATTTTTTCATAACTTTGAGCAAAGTTTTCACCATGATGAAAGATGATTCAAGGGAAACTTCCAACATGAAAGTTGTATATCTCCATGAAATATACAACTTTTATTCACACAACTTCTTCCAAAAGTGCTTGTATCTCAAGTTATAATTTTATGAACATGTGGTCATGAAACTAAACACTTAGTGAAATTTTGCCCTAATTTAGCCAGGATTTTAACCTAACTTCATGGCACTTTTTCATATAGTTCCAAGGGGATTACTCAAAATAAATTCAAATATGGGTTGTAGAGCATATTTCAAGATTTCCAAAATGTCCAAGAACTCCTTGATAACATTCTTGAGTAGGAGAATCGAAGAGATGAAGTTAGGGTTTTATCACTTTTATTACAAGTCATTTTAGTGATGAACAAAATTCAAATTCAAACTATGCTGCATTAACACTACTTTGTAGGCCTCAAACTTGTTAGGCACACCATAATTAATGGTTTACACAGTTGTTAGAGGCCTCACTTCAAGCATTCAATGCATGAACATGCTTTTTATCCATTTTTGGAAGAAATATCACATTGCCATTTTGATAAAGTGACTTTTTGTACAAAACTTGTTCTTGAGACTTGCACTTGTTATCTTATGATCAAACAGGTCCTATAATTCATACGAAATGGTTTAAGACACATAAAATCACCCATCCCATGCTTTTACCTCTCACTTGAAACTTGTTTCCCTCTTTTCTTCAAAATCAAGTAACCTAGCCAAAAGCTAAGAACTTGTACTTTTGACTTGCCAATGTACTCAAACACTTTTGTTTATACATACACAAACTATTTGACACAAACACACAAATGCTCAAGCCTTGAAAGAACCTAGAACTCAAAAACACATTTCACACTTCCATTTTCACACAAACTGACCAAAAACTTGAAACTCATAATCTACTCGTGCGTTTCTTGGCCTTTTGGTTTCTACAGTTTCTAAACATCACATAGAATCAATCCCACACCCTGTTTTAGAACTGTAACACCATTAACACCATCCTCCATTTTCAAAAATTCATCTTTGTACATTGACTTCTCTAGACCATTTCAGCCATCCATTATTCAAGCTAATCATTGCATTAGCTTCCTAGGACCTCAAGGAAGCTAACCTGATCATCACCATCACTTGAAAAAGCTCAAACTCAAAACATGATTTCCAGTTTTGAGGTAAGTTTTCTGAACTTGGAACTCTTCATACAAGCATCATCAATGATTTATTTGTGAACAAAACATGTAGATATCATTGTCCTGAAGCTAACATGTCCATAGTTTCCATTGATTTTGCTTGAGCTTAGAGAATTTTGAAACTAAAATTTCTGAGATTTTTAGGGTTCAGATTAGGGCCATTAAAATTCATGCTTATCTTTGATCTACAGTTTTAATGCTTTACATTTCTGAAACCGTGAGAAAATTTGCTACAAGTTTCATGTTTACAGTTTTTATTTTTGATGAGAAATGAGCAAGTTACAGTTGGTCTGGCTGGAGGTTGAAGATGAAGTCACCAGGGCGCGTTTTGCCTTGTATATTTATTATTTTGCTTATGTTAACAGATGTATAGCCACCCCAGTGGTAGAAGTGCGTGCCTGTAACCTTTGGGACATGGGTTCGAGCCCCAGTGGTACCCTTTTGCATTTTCTTACATGTTTTCCATTCTGACTTTTTTTTAGGCGCTTGGGCCTTATTGGGCTTGTGTTGTTTTTTTATTTATTTTCTGCTTGCTAACCCCCCAATAGACTACTGGCACCCCTGGCCCAAGTTTATTTATTTATTTTTTAATTTCATTTTAATTTTCTTAATATATTTTCTAAATATTAAAAATCATAAAAAATATAAAAAAATTCGATTTTCATTTTAACTTAGTTTATTTTATTTTTCCTCACAAAAATATTTTTATTAACTATACTTTACTTATTTTTACTAATTTATCTTATAAATTTAATTAATACTATTTCTTTATTTCACACCATTTAAAATATATTATTTTAGTACTAAAGGCTAAAAATATTTTATAATGTTATAAATATTTTCAAGACAAAAAAATACCAAAAAAAAACTTTTCTTAAACTTATTGTCTTTAAATTAATTAATAGAACTAGGGTTTTATTTAAAATATTTTCTTAATAAATTTAAGTTTAATTAGTTATTTTCTTTAATTAATTAGGTTAAGACAATTTCCCTTTTTCTCTTGAAAATCAAACAAAGATCCATTTTCTTTATATTTTGCATTTTGTATATTTATTGATTTTGTACATTGTATCCATTTAAATTCCTTGTACATTGATACCAATTCAATATGGTTGTAATAGACTAATTAGGTCTAAAATTCTTGCAATCCCCATTCAATTTGTACACCCCCTCCCCACAAATGTTGTAATAGCTTAGTAACTTTAAATTCCGCAATTTATCGCTTTATATATAACATGTTAGTAATTAGAGTTTGTATGGAAAGACTAAAACCAATACTTAGAAAACCCTAATTTAAGACAAAAACAAGCATGAAAATAATACACTTGCACACAAGAACCCCTAGGGTTATTCCACTTGGTTGCCTTATACAAAATGGCCATATTACGCTATCTAAGTCTCTCGATGACGCTATCTAAGTTGCCTTTCAAATGATCTTAGTCCCTAAAAAGAATGCTAAGATACCTTGCAACATTGCTAATCATGGTTATATGATGACCCACGCCCGTCCCGTTTACATCCAAAGATAGGGTTACTTACCAAATCAATGGTAAGATAACAATGTCAAAGGAAAAGGAAATGAACATGAAAGACTTTTTGAGTGGGTAGAATGCTCCTAATTACTTGCTCAATTTCAAAACAAAACATCCTCGCCATTTTCTAAAACAAACACTTACACTTTCGAAACACATTACAAACTTGAAAACATTTTCAAAAGATCAAACATCTTTATATACATTCTTACTAATAAGAATCATTACAAAGATTGCCTAAATAATGGCCTATTTACAAAATTCTTTCAAAAAACACACCAAGCACAATTTCAAACAAAAAGCAAGTGATCTAGCAAGTAAATAAGAGCCCATGGAAAACCATGGATGAAAAGGGTGCTAATACCTTCCCTTTTCATAATCTACCCCCCGAACTTAAGAAATAATCTCAAAGGTCTTTCCTGTGCTTTTTCACCTTTCCTTTTGGATAAAAGAAAAGTCGGTGGCAACTCTTGCTAACAACAACATTTGCGATCAAACGCAAAACCTTCAAGTCAGTTCTCCCACCGTATCACAATAACTAAGACGTTGTGTGAAAGTTTTAATTAGGGTTTACTTTGTTCATTGTTCATTATTTGTTGTGAGCCTCTCATATATCTTTTGAGGCTTGAGTTAGACTGATAGTTGAGTTGTAATTGTAAATCACTCATAAACTTTTAAGTAGTAGTGGATTTTATTTATTGGAGTGTGTCTCCTTCTTTTTTGTTGGTGTGTTTTATCACTGGTTGTATGATTGAAGGGAAGTGAGAGAGGTATCATATCTATGAGTATCTTAGATAGAAATTAAATGGGTGGTGATTAGGTGCGAAGATTGTAAAACCAGAGGTTGTTTAGAACTTCAAACTAATACTGCTATAATGAATTTCCTTCCTGGATTGGATACCCCCCGATGTAGGTGACGTTGCACCAAATTGGGTTAACAATTGACCTGTGTTATTTACTTCCTGCAAATTATTTTAAACTGTTTCCTATTCTGTCTATAGTTATGATGTCTTAACATTACGCTCGATATTACGTTTGACATCCTGGTGTCATGACATCGTATACAACATATGTCATGTTGTGCCAGAATTTTAATTGGCATCAGAGCATATACCTTGTTCTTCTTTTGGGTGAACTCTAGTGAAGATATTTCCTGTCACTATAGACAAGGAAGGAGGAAATACTGACAGACCACCCATTTTGGATGGTACCGACTATGATTACTAGAAGGCGCGCATGGTGGTTTTTCTAAAATATATGGACAATAAAACATGGAAAGAAGTTATCAATGGTTTGGAACACCCTGTAGTAAAGGACAAAGATGGGAATGTAACACCTAAACCAAAAGAGGAATGGTCTAAGGAAGAATGTGAACTTGTTCTTGGAAAATCCAAAGCTTTGAATGCCCTATTTAATGGTGTTGACAAAAATATATCCAAGCTAATAAATACATGTATTGTGGCCAAATATGTATGTGAAATTCTCAAAACAACTCATGAAGGCACGTAAAAAGTTAAAATGTCAAGACTTTAACTTCTCACCTCAGTTTGAAAATCTCAGGATGATGAGTGTATTCTGAAGATGTGAAAAACACAAGAAGGGGGGTTGAATTATAAAACTTAAAACAAATGCTTTGACAACACAATATTTTTATCCTGGTTCGTTTGATCTCATACTACTCCAGTCTACCCGTCAAGGTGATTTTGCCTCTCTCCAACGAGGTCTTAATTCGCTATTTTCAAAGGATTACAACAGCTACTTTAACAACTGCTAAAGTCTTCTTGAGTACAACCACAAACCAGTTTATCTCAAGGAAATCTTTTACAAATAATTGAACAAGGATGTGTTAACGTTTTCTAACAAAACAATATATCACAACTGTGATAATTACACAACTTAAGCTTGGAATAAACTGAATTTGCTAAAGCTTTTGAATAAGCATGGTTTTGAAGGCTTGGCAAATTGTGTGAGTGCATGCGTACATATTTTCTCAAGCAGACTTGTTTATATAGGCAAGGAAAAGATACGTTGTCCATAAAGCCAGTTTAATGATAATAACGCACTTTCCTTTTGAGGAAGATCTTGTCTGAAGAGAGCCGTTAGCATTTAATTTTGTCTTGAATAATTAATAACGCTTCAAAGTCTTCTTTGCTTTAACTTATGATAACGCTTCAGAGTGTTGATGACTTGGTAAAGATGTCTTTGATCAGAGTCAGAGTGTATTTGTTTATGCGCAGATTCTGGTCATCAAGCTTCAGCATATAATCTGGTAGCTTCAGCGTGTAGCATATATTACTGATCTTCTGATGCTGATTCCATCAGATCTTCTGTATATACATAACATAATTTTAAGAAGCATATTTGTATTATATATATCTTTGATTTTATTCTTTGTATTTTGTTATCATCAAAACTCTAATCAAGGGTTGTAGAATCAAACTATGTTCTAACAATCTCCCCCTTTTTGATGATGACAAAAACCATATTTTTCAATAAAAAATAAAGAATAAAAAGTATAGAATTAAGAAGAGAAACTCCCCCTGAGTTGATTACTTCCCTTTAATTCCATGAGTCTTTGAGCATCAGAACCTTACTGTATCTTTCATCAGAGTTTTGTACCTGTTCAAGCTTTTCAGAAGAGAGAAATTTAAATACATCAGAATGTCTGAGACTTATGTCTCAGTAATCCGTTATTGAAAAATATCTTATTCTTTCTCCCCCTTTTTGTAAGTTATCAAAAAGAACATATAATCAGAGCCAAAATGCGTTTATATTAAAACCAGATTCAACGATAAGTTCATAACAGCAGCAATGTAAGAATATTATAGATAAACATGTCTTAAAAACGAGGAAATTCTAAGAGGGAGGAGGAAGACGCGTGAACAAAGTTTCCAACAAGCCCTTGATCTGGATGTTGGTTTCCTCTTGCTTGGTTAACATGCTCTTGATTTCCTCAATTTTGTCGTCCTATTTATCCATTCTTTCATTCATCAACATATCAGATCTTTTCAGGTCTTCTAGAGTCTGCCTTTCATAGGAGGAAGCTTGAGGATCTGTAGTAACTGGATGCTTCTCAGAGCATTCTGCAATATCCTCTTTTTGACCCAGTTCTTCAGCAAGAATCATCTGCTCTGGAGTATCAGTCAGATTGAGATCTTCTGACTCTGGTTGAACTTTGTATGCTGGACGATGTTCAGACCAAGGAGCATTGTCCAGAGGGAGAACTTCTTCCTTGAGCAACTGGCTCAGAATTTGATCTTCAATTACTTTCAGTAGATTACTGAAGTTCTGTTGAACTTGTCCGTAGCTCTGTTCTTGCATCTTACGAGTTTCAGAACATACCCATCTTCTGAACCTTGTCCAAAGGTAGTCTGATGCAGCAAGATCAATTAGTTCAAGACTAGCTTGCTTCAGAGAAGTGATCCACTTCTGTACTTCAGAGAAGGATTACCTCTCTTTTTAGGAGTCCGCTGGGATGATCCTTCTGCTACAGCTTTCCTTTTCTTAGTTTTCTTCAGCACAACTTCTGGAGCCTTCTGCTGCAGATCCTGAATGTTCAAATCTGGTGCTGTACCATCCGCCTTGCATGCTTCCAGATATCTGACTATTATATCAGGTTTAGAATCAATCTCTGAGAACAGGGGAAAGTTATCCAGAGGGATTCTTCTACTGGAGATTACTGCAAAAGAAGTGACACTGGGTTCCTTCTTGATGTTCTCAATTAACTTCATTTTCTTCAGATTCTTTGCATTCAACTATTTGCCAACAGTAGCTTCCAAAGAGCTGATTTCCTGAGCTTCTGTTAGATGATCAATCAGCTTATTCTCTGTTAGAATATCTGATATAAGCCTTCCTAGGGGTATCCAATCCCTTTTTGTGCGCTCCTCTTCTCTGGTTTCCTTGACACTAGTCCTTAGATGCTTAAACAGCAGATGAGCCAGATTCACCTTAATCTTCTGGGAGATGAAGTAGAACAGAAATTGCTGATCAATATTGATGTAGTCAGGAGAGCTGGTAGGCTTCATGTGGTTTATGCATCCCAGAATAATCTTGGCACATATTCTGTGATGGTCTTTTAGATCCCTTATCTTGCTGAAGGGAAGACCCAGAGTGAAGATTTCTCTAGCAATTAGGGCAACATCAGCGTATCTTTCAGCCATGTCAATACATCGTACACCACCACCGTTGTAGCCTATTAATCTTGCAATGAGGTCCTCAGTTATGACTATCTTCTTCCCTATTATGTATGAAGTAACTTGATGGTTGGAAGATGAAGCATGAATCCAAAATTCCTTCACAAGGATTGGGAATGTTGGACCCACCAGTCGGTCAAAATATTTGTCCTAGCCTTGAGCCTTTACTTCTTCAGAGAGATTAAACCCGTTTTCTTGAAGACTGTTAAAGTCCACAATTAATTCAGAAAGAACTTCTAGATTTTTGATGGGTGTGAGAAGAGTTCTGTAGGGTTCTTCATATTGTTCAGAGGAATCTATTTTCTGAGTACTGGAAGTAGGGTTGCTTGAGGAAGCCATGTTCACACCGAAGGTTTTGAGAAGAAAATTGAAAGGGTTTTGAGAAAGGTTCCAAACTGAAATCAATAAGATTGTAGAGAAAATGAAAGTGATAGTGAAAAACCGTAAGTAGTGAGAAATGTGTTTAAATAGATTTAAAAAAAATTTTGAAAACATAAACGGCGAGAGAAATAAATTATAATGATTATGAGCATTTAATGACAACTGATTTTGGGGGATTCAGAAAGATATTGGAACGGTTACTCATGACATGTGTCCCAATGCATCCAATCAGCGCTTTTGACCTCTCAGAAACGTGAACGCGTGTTCAGCCTCAAAAAGTAGCTGATGACTGGATGACACCTGTTTGCTTGAGTGAACTTCATATTTCTATCCTTGAAATGAAGCGCGCAAATCTTCATGGATAGATTCTGATACAATCTGTACTTCTAAAGATCTGAAGAAATATTGATCACGGAAAAATAGACAAAGTTCTGAAGGTTAAGATATGGAATCAAAACAGTTTTATTCTGGGCAGAGCTTCATGCTGAGATGTTTCAGAATGAAGTTGAACCTATCTTCAGAAAGAGGTTTTGTAAAGATATAAGCCCATTGATGGTCTGTGTAATAAATTTTAAATTTAGAATCCCTTTCTGAATATAGTCCCTAATAAAATGATGTTTTATTTCTATATGCTTAGCCCTAGAATGCAAAATAGGATTTTTACTAAGACAAATAGCAGAAGTATTGTTACAAAGGATAGGGATGTTACTCTCAAATATCTTGAAGTCCTCAAGTTGACTTTTCATCCAGAGCATTTGTGTGCTGCATCCAGCTGCTGCTATGTATTCAGCTTCTGCTGTTGATAGAGCTATTGTGGATTGTCTTTTGCTGGACCATGAGATCAAATTTTCTCCCAGAAACTAGAAGCTTCCAGAAGTGCTTTTACGTTCTACTCTGTCTCCACCAAAATCAGCATCACAATATCCTATCAAGCTGTAATCACTTTATTTTCTCTATAGACCTTCCGTTCTACCTTTTTACTTACCTCTTCTCTTTCCAGAATGCACGTGGGATGCATTGGAATCTTTGATGGCTTACATTATGAGAGATCAAATTTCTTCAGAAGTTCTCTGACATATTTGCTCTGATGAATGTAAGTTCCTTCTAGGGTTTGATTAATCTGAATGCCCAAAAAGAATTTTAGTTCCCCCATTAGGCTCATCTCAAATTCTGCATGCATACATTTAGCAAACTTTCTTCCCAGAGTGGGTTTAGTGGATCCAAATATGATGTCATCAACATAAATCTGACATACTAAAATGTCATTCTTAACTGTCTTACAGAACAAGGTTGTGTCCACTTTCCCTCTGGTGAATTCCTTTTCTAGCAGGAAGTTACTTAGTCTTTCATACCAAGCTCTGGGAGCTTGTTTCAGACCATAGAGTGACTTCTTTAGTTTGAAAACATATTCTGGATTTTTGGAACTTTCAAAACCAGGGGGTTGGTGCACATATACCTCTTCTTCTATATAGCCATTTAAGAATTCACTCTTAACATCCATCTGATACAGAGTGATGCCTTTATTAACAGCAAATGAAATTAGGAGTCTGATAAATTCTAACCTGGCGACTGGAGCAAAGGTTTCTATATAGTCTATCCCCTCTTGCTGACTATAAGCTTGTGCTACCAGTCGTGCTTTGTTTCTGATGACTTCACCTTGTTCGTTCAGTTTGTTTCTAAACACCCATTTTGTACCAATGATGTTGAATCCTTTTGGTTTGGGAACTAGATCCCATACGTCATTTATTGTGAATTGATTTAGCTCCTCTTGCATTGCTAGAATCCAGTCATTGTCAAGAAGTGCTTCATCAATTGTTGTTGGTTCAATTAGAGAAACCAATCCCATGAGGGATTCTTCAGAGTTTCTGAAGGAGGATCTTGTTCTGATTGGATCTTCCTTCCTTCCTAAGATTGTTTCTTCTGGGTGATCCATGATGCTTCTGGATGGTCTTTTCTGGAGTTGATCAACAGAAGGTGCTGGATTGCTTGAAGTGACTCTTTCTGATGTTGAGGGAGTGTCTCTGTTGAGAGCTTCTGATGATTTGTCTTCAGTACTTGTGAGTTCAACTTCCATACCTGCAAGGAATTCATTCTGCTTTGACTTTTGAGAGTCAAGCTTATCATCAAAACGAACACTGATTGACTCCTCCACAATCTGTGTTTATGTATTGTATACTCTGTACCCTCTTGAGCGTTCAAAATATCCTAACATAATACAATTTTGTGCTTTAGAGTCAAACTTGTTCAAATAATTTTTTGTATTCAGGATAAAACATGTACATCCAAATGGGTGAAAATAGGAAATGTTGGGCTTTCTGTTCTTCCACAATTCATATGGAGTCTTTTCCAGAATAGGTCTTATGGAGATTCTCTTATGAATGTAACACGCTGTGTTTATTGCCTCTGCCCAGAAGATCTTAACAACGTTAGTCTCGTTGATCATGGTTCTAGCCATTTCTTGCAATGTTCTGTTCTTTCGTTCTACAACTCCATTTTGCTGGGGAGTTCTAGGACAAGAGAAATCATGCAGAATGCCTTTATCATTAAAGAATAACTCAAAATCTTTGTTTTCAAATTCTCCACCATGATCACTTTTGACTTTGATGATTCTAAGATCCTTTTCATGCTGAACTTGGTTGCAGAAGGTGACAAACACAGAGTGTGACTCGTCCTTGTGCCTTAAGAACTTTACCCATGTCCATCTGCTATAGTCATCTACGATTACTAACCCATACTTCTTGCCGCTGACTGAAGCAGTTTTAACTGGTCCAAATAAGTCAATGTGAAAAAGTTCTAATGGCTTGAAGGTGGAAACAACGTTTTTGGATTTGAAAGCTGGTTTTGCAAACTTGCCTTTCTGACATGCTTCACACAGAGCATCTAAATTGAATTTCAGGTTAGGAAGTCCTCTGACCAGATTGAGTTTGTTAATCTGAGATATTCTTCTCATACTAACATGTCCCAATCTTCTGTGTCAGATCCATTGCTCGTTGTTAACAGACAGAAGACACTTTACATTCTGACTATTCAGTTCAGAAAGTTTGATTTTATAAATGTTGTTTTTCCTCTTTCCATTAAATAGGATAGTCCCATCTTTCTAACTAACAACTTTGCATGAATTTTGATTGAAGATTATATAATAACCGTTATCACTTAATTGACTTATGGATAACAGGTTATGCATTAATCCATCAACTAATAAAACATTACTTATAGAGGGAAGATTTCCATTACCTACTGTTCCAGAGCCAATGATCTTTCCTCTCTGATTGCCTCCAAAGCCTACATGGCCTCCAAGATTAAGTTCCAGGCTTTGGAACATATGCCTTCTTCCCGTCATGTGTCGTGAGCAGCCAGAGTCCAGGTACCATGATTGGTGTTTTTTCTTTGCTGCTAAAGATATCTGCCACATGTATTATTTTATTCTTAGGTACCCACATTTTCTTGGGTCCTGATTTGTTAGTTTTACCAAAACTCTGGTTGAATTTTGGTTTGACAGAGTAATCACTACTTGTATATTTTATGTCATGTGTGTGCCCATATATAAAGTGTGATTCAAGTGGAGTACATTTTATAACTAAATCCATAGCATTTTTGGGTGTAGGTACCTTACCTTGATATCCTATCCCTTTTCTGCCATTTCTGCTAACTCCATAGATCATTGAAGCCATTTTGCTTCTGTCTATGTTTTTAGCTAGAAACTTCTGAAAGCTGTGATCATACTCCTTCATGGTCTCATCAGCATTGCTGGGAGTTTCAGGGATTGTTTCCTTCTGAGAGTTTTGCAATTGGTTTTCTAATTTTGAAATTTTATCTTTTAACTCAGAATTCTCCAATTTGAGACTCTCAGTCTTATCAGAGTCAGAAGCAAGATTCCTTTTCAGGTTTCTGAATTTGACTCTGATCTGCTGATATCTTTCTAGAATTTCATTAAGGCTTTTAGCTAGTTCAGCCTTAGTAAAGTTTATAGTAAAGTCAAGGAATACCTCTTCTGTATCTGATTCAGAGTCTGACTCAGAAGCTTCACTGTCTTCTGTTATGTTTGCCATGAGAGCTATGTTTGCTCTTTCATCATCTGATTCTGAGTCAGCTTCAGATGTGTCAGAATCATCCCATGTAGCCATGAGACTTTTCTTCTTTTCCTTGCCAAACTTCTTTTTTGGCTTCTCCTTCTGAAGCTTTGGGAAATCACTTTTGTAGTGCCCTTGCTCGTTACATTCATAGAAGATGATGTCTTTGTTGTTTGGCTTTCTGTTTCCTGAAGAACCTTCAGATCTTATGTGTCTAGAGGAGGATTCTGACCTTCTGTATCTGGAGGAAGATTCATTCTGATTTTCTGATCTTCTGGGATTCCTGAACTTCCTTTGCCTCTGCTTCCACAATTGGTTCACCCTTCTGGAGAGGAGAGACAATTCATCTTCTTCTGATGAGGACCCATCAGAGGTTTCTTCCACAACCTGCAAAACTTTGGAGTCAGATTTTCTGTTAGATTTTAAAGCTAATGGCTTACCTTGCTTTTGAGGTTCATCTGCTTCTAGCTCTATCTCGTGACTTCTGAAGGAGCTGACAAGTTCCTCCAGAGAGATTTTGTTGAGATCCTTGGCTAGCTTAAGCGCTGTGACCATTAGCCTCCATTGTTTTGGCAAGCTTCTGATGATCTTCTTAATGTGATCAGCAGTGGAATACCCTTTGTCAAGAACTTTTAGACCAACAACAAGAATTTGAAATCTTGAAAACATAGTTTCTATTGATTCACTTTCTTCCATCTTGAATGCCTCATACTTCTGAATGAGTGCAAGGGCTTTGGTTTCTTTGACTTGTATGTTGCCTTCATGCATCATTCTCAGAGAGTCAAACATATTCTTGGCAGTTTCTCTATTTGATATCTTCTCATATTCTAAATAAGAGATGGCGCTGAGAAGAATTGTTCTGGCCTTGTGATGATTTCTGAATTCACGCTTTTGCTGATCAGACATCATTTTCCTGTCAATCTTCTGACCATGTCCATCCACTGGGTGCATGTATCCATCAGTCACCATGTCCCACAGATCAGCATCATGGGCCAGAAAGAAACTCTCAATTCTGTCTTTCCAGTAGTCAAAGTTCTCTCCATCAAAGACCGGAGGTTTGCCACTGAATCTGTTCCTTTCTTCATTGTTGTCATTGCTGATGTTTTGACTTGGTCCTGCCATTGTGTTTTTCTGACGCTGGATCTTGTACTGACACGGTTAAGTGTAATAAGCTCAGAACCAGGCGCTCTGATGCCAATTGAAGATGTGAAAAACACAAGAAGGGGGGGTTGAATTGTAAAACTTAAAACAAATGCTTTGACAACACAATATTCTTATCCTGGTTCGTTTGATCTCAAACTACTCCAGTCCACCCGTCAAGGTGATTTTGCCTCTCTCCAACGAGGTCTTAATTCACTATTTTCTAAGGATTACAACAGCTACTTTAACAACTGCTAAAGTCTTCTTGAGTACAACCACAAACCGGTTTATCTCAAGGAAATCTTTTACAAATAATTGAACAAGGATGTGTTAACGTTTTCTAACAAAACAATATATCACAACTGTGATAATTACACAACTTAAGCTTGGAATAAACTGAATTTGCTAAAGCTTTTGAATAAGCATGGTTTTGAAGGCTTGGAAAATTGTGTGAGTGCATGCGTACATATTTTCTCAAGCAGACTTGTTTATATAGGCAAGGCAAAGATACGTTGTCCATAAAGCCAGTTTAATGATAATAACGCACTTTCCTTTTGAGGAAGATTTTGTCTGAAGAGAGCCGTTAGCATTTAATTCTGTCTTGAATAATTAATAATGCTCTAGAGTCTTCTTTGCTTTAACTTATGATAACGCTTCAGAGTGTTGATGACTTGGTAAAGATGTCTTTGATCAGAGTCAGAGTGTATTTGTTTATGCGCAGATTCTGGTCATCAAGCTTCAGCGTATAATCTGGTAGCTTCAGCGTGTAGCATATATTACTGATCTTCTGATGCTGATTCCATCAGATCTTCTGTATATACATAACATAATTTTAAGAAGCATATTTGTATTATATATATATATCTTTGATTTTATTCTTTGTATTTTGTTATCATCAAAACTCTAATCAAGGGTTGTAGAATCAAACTATGTTCTAACATATTCATGATTTTCACATGAGCATTCTTGACATTGCAAATTCATCTAGTTCCTTGGGAGAGAAGATGTTAGAAGAAAAGGTTGTTAGAAAAATCCTCAAGTCTCTGCCCAAGAATTTTGAAATGAAGGTCACAACCATAGAAAAAGCCTAAGACATTTTCAACAAAAAAGTAGAAGAGTTGATTGGGTCTCTCCAAACTTTTGAATTGGCTATTAACGATAGATCAGAAAAGAAGAACAAAAGCATAGCTTTTATCTCCTACACTGATGATAAAGAAGAACAATATGACATGGAAACTAATCATGGAATTTCTAATGCTATTGTGCTCCTTGGGAGGAAATTAAATTAGGTACCAAAGAGAATGGTTATGAAATCAAGACCAAATGTCAAGAACATATCGTTTGACATTAGTAAGAACAATGAGTTTCAGAGGAAGGCAAGAAAATATGAGAAGCCTAATCAAGGAAAAGGTATTCAGTGTCATGAATGTGAAGGTTTTGATCACCTTAGGTCAGAATGTCCCACTCACCTCAAGAAACAAAATAAGGGGTTCTCTGGTTCTTGGTCTGATGATGATGAGTCTGAAGGTGAACCTGATGGTGCAACTTATGGTGAAACTGCTAAGCATGTTACTGACCTCACTGGTAGATATGAATCTGTTGAAGAATCTTGTAATGAGGATGACTCTTATGATGAACTGACAGCTTCCGACAAAGAGCTTTGTGTCAAAAGTGAAGAGGTGTGTAAGACAACAGAAAAGCATAAGAGAATCACAACTCAACTATAGGCTGAAAAAGAGAAAATGTCATCTACTATCTCTGATATTTAAAATGAGGTAACCTTATTGAATTCTAAACTTGAAAACATGACCAAATCAATAAGAATGTTGAACAAGGGGTCTGGTATGTTAGATGAAATTCTTCAAGTTGGAAAAGGGTTGGAAACTTAAAAGGCATATAGGGTTTGATTACCAATCTCTGAAAGGAAAAACCCTTTTGACAAAAAAATTTCCTCTAGAAAGGAAGTATGAGCCCATGATGTCCAACCAAATGTTACAACATCCTACCAGACATCAGGAAAATAAAACTAAAGTTAAGTTTTTGTATTGGAAATGTCATTACTGTGGTAAATATGGACAATTATAGCCTTCCTATTACAGACTGTATGGTTATCCAAATCATCCAACATATCCTAGGGCTAATCATATGATGATTAAAACCAGAAATAAGCGGAAAAATAAGGCTGTTAATACTTGCCTTATATCTCATACTTCTTTTAGAGCTTCATTTAGAGAAGAATGATACTTTGATAGTGGATTTTCTAGACATATGACATGGGTCAAGAATCACTTAGTGGATGTTAAGCCTTGTGCCAAGGGTTTTATTAATTTTTGTGGTGGAGATAAAGGTGAAATTAACGGAGTAGGAAAGTTAGTGTCTACTAGACTTCCTAGACTAAATGATGTTCTTCTTATGGAAGGACTGGTTGCAAATTTGATTAGTATCAATCAATTATGTGATCAAGGCTTAAAAGTCAATTTTACCAAATCAAAATGTTTGGTTACCAATGAGAAGAATTATATTTTGATGAGGGGATTTAGGTCTAAAGATAATTGTTATTTATGGGTACCTCAAGAATCTACATACTCTTCCCCATGTTTAATGGGCAAAGAAGATGAAGTCAAGTTGTGGCACCAGAAGCTTGTACATCTAAATCTTAAATTTATGAAGAAGATTATATCTAGGGAAGCTATTAGAGGCCTACCAAAGCTCAAAATTGAGGAGGGTAAGGTATGTGGTGAGTGTAAAATTGGGAATCAAATCAAGATGTCACACCCAAAGTTAAAACATCAGACTACTTCTAAAGTGCTATAACTTCTTCATATGGATTTGATGAGACTTGTTGTACCCCAAAATTTGCCCTCCCTTTTTCACAAGAAATCACGATCCCAGGGTTTTCTCTGATTTTTGAGATTGGCTCAAGAATCGGTCAAACAGACTTTTCTTTATCAATCAATCCCGAATTAGGGTTTTCTCTGATTTTGTTGAGATTGGATCAGGAATTGATCAAGTAGACTTTTCTTTGGCAACAAATCCGGAATTAGGGTTTTCGCTTGCATTTCTCAGAAGAAACTGAATCCTCAGAAATTCAGTTAACTGTTACATTGTTTTCACGCTTGTTCAAGTTTACTGGTTGTTTCTCAAGGCCTGATTATCTGGGATAAAAGCTGAGACTTTTGTTTGGAACATTAAGGCATCTGCTTGATTAAGTGGAGTGAAAGGTTTACCGTTTAATGGAATACTTTGTTTGTTTAACTGTACAAGGCATATGTTAATTGGAATGCCATGTGTATTGTGAGTAATGCAAGGTTACGAGACTGCAAAGTTTGTTGATTATTTATTTTATCTGGATTAAAATTATTGGGATACAGTTTCAATTATTTTGATTTGAGAGTCTTAAATAATTAAATAAACAATGCAAGGAAAGATTGGAAGATTTTTGACAGTAGAAATTTCTGTTGGATAAAGACTTTTTTATTCGTTTCAAATGTTGTTACAAAATTTATCTGAATATTGTAAATTTACAACTTACAGTATTTACAGTAATATTGTTTTACAACAAATGAAAAATCTATCTATCTCTAAGCCTAATCTCCTAAGATCTTTGACTTCTAATGCTTCCTCTATTTCCAAAGATGCATTCACCTGAAAAAAAGAAGAAAGAAAAGAAATCAGCACAGTTAACTGAAAAGGATTTTCAAATAGAAAAAGAAAGAAATCATCATTAAAGTTTGTCGGCTGGAATCAGAATGCTATGTTCATCATATTTTATTTTCCTCTCTGCAAATCACAAGAAGATCTCTCTTCTCGGTTCACAGAGAGAAAAATAAAAGATATAAAATATAAGCATATATTTGGTTCAAATACAAAAAACATAAACAAGTCAGCAAAGAAAAGTGTACTGCAAACTAAGCCAAACTGCAGTAGTCAAAAAAGTCAGCAAGGCAAACATGAGCAAGCATGGCAAGCTAACTACAATGTATTAACCAAACTGAATGCAAAATTGTCAAGCATAACAACTAGAAAAAGCAATAAAGTACAATGCAGAAAGTACACAGTACAGAAAATGCAGCAGGGAGATAAACCAAGTTACAAGCCAAAGGGACTTGTCAAAGCCATCATCACTTTCCAGCACTAGACAAAACTTTTCAGAATTAAAATAATAAGCAAAAATGCTTAGAGAGAGAGAGAAATAGAAGCCCTAGTGAAGAGGTTTGTAGTTTTGGCTAAGGCAGGCTGTAAAAGGCAGAAAATATAACAAAAAGATATATAACAGTCCAGGGGAGAGAAAAAAAAAACATTTAAAAAAACCTGCATAACTGCAACTGAAACCACAACCTACAATCAAAAACTGCAAGCCAAACCTTGAAAAACTGTAAGCCAAGCAAACAGGCCCAAAACCTGTAGTTCCATACTATAAACCTGCAGTAAAACACCACTTACCCAAACTGCAAGTCAAAGACTTGCAAGCTCAAACAAATCTGCAAAACTGCAAATTACAGTTCCAAAAACCAAACTCCAAAACCTGTTTGAGCCAAAACTGCAAAGCTAGCTTACTCAAGCTCAACAAACCTGCACAAAAGCTCAAAACCAATAGCAAAACTGTTAAGCCAAACTACTGCAACTTGCCCAAACCTGCAATTTCAAAACTGCAAACCAATATCCACAAACCTGCAGTTTCAAAACTGCAAACCAATATCCACAAACCTGCAGTTTCAAAACTGCAAAACAAAAATCATCAAACCTGCAAGCTACAGACCTGCTTGCACAAAAAAAATCACAAGCTTCATCAACTATCACCAACAAGTTCATCAACAAAAGTCAGAAATAAAGCTAGTTTTTCAGAATCATTCATCATCAAAACATCAGTAACAAAGAGAGAGGAAGAGCATTCAGAAGCATCAACAAGCATAGATTCAGAAGCAACAAGTTTCAGAACTTCTGTTCATCTTCAACAAACAAAGAGCAAATTATTTCAGAAACCAAGTTCATCATTAACAAGGAAGAAGAGAGTTTCAGAAGTAAAAAGAAAAAGCATAGTTTCAGAATTTATTTCATCATCAACGAAACCAAATTAACAACAAGTTTCAGATCTAAGCTCATCATTAACAAGGGAGAGGTTCAGAGGTTTTCAGAAATTTCAACAAAAGCATCAACATCAATAATCAACTAACCAAGGAAGAAGACAAAGATACCAGAAGCCAAAGCGTAGCCATCAGTTCTCCTCCGTTCTGGCCACCAGAAGCACCACCAATCCCTCTCCTTTCCTCCATTTTCCTCTCCATTTTCCTCAAGGTAAAATTCCCTCAAACCCTTGCTACGTGAAATATCATAGGTTAAGAGATTAAGTTGTAAAATCAATAAACGAACATTGAAACTGTAAAACACAAAGATAATAATCCGTACCATTCAAACCAAGCTTGGACCACTGTGAGAGGATGAAAGAGTGGGATGGGGCGGCGCTCCAGTAGTTGGGTTTAAGAGGAGGAATCAGTGCTCATAGCCTGAGAAAGATGAGAGAAACGGAGAAGAAGAGCAAAGAGGCGCCGCTGTGTACCAAAATTGCAAACCCTAATTAAATGTCAAACCCTTAAAATTATCACAACATTTTGTTCTGGGCCTTTACCCAAACAAATGCCTAAGCCCACAACGTTCTTCAGCGTGCCCTCCCCCTTCCATTATGTTTTTTTCTTTTGTTCTATTTTCATCTTGGGCTTAACCCCAATCAAACACCTAAGCCAATATTTTTTTATCTCTTCAAAACCAATACTTTCTTTTAATCTACTTTCTTTCTTTTAGTTATTACAAATACTAATTTAATTTTGCTTTACTTTTTTTTAAGTTAAAGTTATTATTAATCTTGTTTATACTAAAAATACAAAAAAAGAACATTTAGTTTAATTTAAGTAATTCTTGGTTTTCTTTAAAAATAGTTATTGATTAATAAAAATATGTAAATAATAGAAGATTTAATTTAAATAATATTTCTTTCTTTAAAACTTTTCTTTTCATAATTAATAAAAACACAAAAATAATAATGATGATACTTAATCTTTATTAGGTTAAAATTTTTATTTGTTCATTTGTAAATAAATACATACACCTCATAGTTCTTTGATTTTCCTTAATTTGTTATAATTTTTACATTGAAATGCGACAAATCAATTTGGTTGTAATACATATTTGGACATTATTATTCTGATAAGACTCATTCCCATTTGTAAATAATTGTACCCCCATCCCCGGATACTTTTTTGTAATAACTTAGACTTTAAATTCCCGCAATTTATTGTTTTCAATATACTGTATAGTAATTAGGGTTTGCATGCGAAGATCTAAAATCAATCGCTAGATAACCTAATACAAGAATAAATGCATGAAAATCAATACACAATTCACACTTGCACCTCTAGGGTAACCTCGCTTGTTGCCTCGGAAAATGCAATCATGTCCCTCGAATATGAGACACTCTAGCGAATGCCCTTTCGATAAACAAAGATCGTAGTCCCTCGATGACCCTCGATGTTGCCTTCGATAAAACGATCTCGTCCCTTACAAAATTGCTAGATCGTCTCACAAGTTGCTTTCAACGATTGTATACGATGACCCGCGTCTGTCCCGTTTAACATCCTAACACAAGGTTATTCACCAAATACAATGGTGAAATATACCTGTCAAAAGGATTGAAAACATAAGAAAGATCTTTGAGTAAAATAGGGTAGACAAATCTTAGTTACTTGATCAAAAGCTTGCAAAACATCCTTGCCATTTTTCAAACACACCTCACAAACACAATTTCAAAACCATATTTTCAAACATTGGAAACTTTTCAAAAGACAAAAACACCTTTGTATACATTCAAACAAGAATCATTACAAAGGTTGCCACAATGATGGCCTCTTTTCAAAACATCTTCCAAAACCACACACAAAGCACCATTTCAAACAATCGAAGAGCACCATTTCAAACAATTGAAAAGCAAAGCAAGTGATCTAAACAAGTAACTAAGAGCCCATGGATAACCATGGATAGAAAGGGTGCTAATACCTTCCCTTTCTATAATCTACTCCCCGAACCCAAGAAAACATCTCAAAGGTCTTTCCTGTGCTTTTTGACCTTTCCTTAGGATAAAATAAAAAGTCGGTGGCGACTCTTGCTAAACCGAAACATTTGCGAACACAAACGCAAAATCCCAAGTCAGTTCTCCCACCGTATCACAAGAGCAATGCAAGTTGAAAGTATTGGTGTAAAGAGGGATATCTATGTGTTTGTTGATAATTTTTAAAGGTTTACTTGGGTGAACTTTATCAAAGAAAAATTAGACACTTTTAAGGTTTTCAAAGATTTGTGTCAACGCCTTCAAAGAGAGAAGGATAATATGATTGTTAGAATCAGAAGTGAGCATGGAAAGGAATTTGAGATTGCAAAATTTTCTAAACTTTGTTCTTCTGAAGGTATTAGTCATAAGTTCTCATCTCCCATCACACTTCAGCAAAATGGAGTTGTAGAACACAAGAATAAAACCTTACAAGAATTAGCTAGAGTCATGCTACATGCTAAAAATCTTCCTTATTATTTTTGAGCTGAAGCCATGAACACCGCTTGCTATATTCACTATCGTGTTAATCTGAGAGTAGGTACATCATCCAAACTCTATTAATCATGGAAAGGGAGGAAACCTAGTGTTAAATAATTTCATGTTTTGGGGAGTAAATGTTACATCCTGGTTGATAGAGAACAAATGAGAAAGTTGGATCCCAAAAGTGATGAAGGGATATTTCTGGGTTACTATACAAATAGAATAGCTTATAGAGTTTTTAACTCTAGAACTAAAGTCATGATGGAATCCATTAATGTTGTGGTTGATGATTCAATTATTGAGAAAATGACTGATGTCAAAGAAGATGTTGAAACATCATCTCAGCAGACTGATGCTTTAGAAAATATGGAAGACATT
The DNA here is from genome assembly GCA_948472305.1 of Vicia faba. NCBI lineage: Eukaryota > Viridiplantae > Streptophyta > Magnoliopsida > Fabales > Fabaceae > Vicia > Vicia faba. The sequence continues at coordinate 265,149,931 of OX451737.1, read as the reverse complement.
AAGTCCAACATTGAGCCAGAAAGGACTAAATGAGATAACCCTCAAGCCAACAAAGGTCCCTCTATCAAAATTCAAATAACATCATCTAAAGGAACTTATTATTAGAAATCTTAATGAAGGGATCACCACTAGATCCAGAGATGTGATATCCAATGCTTACTTTGTCTCAAAGTTTGAAACTAAAAATGTGAGGGAGGATTTGACTGATGAGTTCTTGATCAATGTTATGAAGAAGAACTAGGGCAGTCCAAAAGGAATAAAGTATGGGATCTAGTACCTAGGCCCGAAGGGATGAATGTTATTGGCACAAAATGGATTTACAAGAATTTTTTTGATGAAAATGGACTTGTCACTATAAACAAGGCTAGACTTGTTGCTTAAGAATGCACTCAAATATAAGGGGTTAGTTTTGATGATACATTTTCTCATGTCGCTATTCTTGAATCCATCAGATTACTCTTGGGAGTGGCATGCATGCTAAAATCAAGTTATTTCAGATGGATGTGAAAAGAGCCTTTTTGAGTGCATACTTAAATGAAGAAGTATATGTTGAACAAGCCAAGGGATTCATAGATCCTAGTTTTCCAGATCATGTTTATAAACTAAGGAAAGCAATATATGGTTTAAAGCAAGCACCTAGAGCTTGGTATGAAAGGTTAATTGAGTTTCTTGCCAATAATGGCTACGATAAATAAGGAACATACAAGACCTTGTTTGTTAAAGAAGAGTGTCATACCCTAATTTTCCTAAGATCCCACCTATCATACCAATGTATCCCATCAAATCACAAACTTGATAACCTCCTAACCCTTTGGTCTATGAGTTTTTTTAGTGGAAGATCATCAAGCACCTTTGTGTTTTCTTGTATTCTTTGTATTTTATTGCTTTTACTTTACTAACCCTAACCAAAATATATAAAAAATGCTTTATTTCCTTTGTTTGTTTTGCAAGGTAGGGATTTTTCATCAAGAGATCAATATGGTTTCCAAATTAGGGGTTTGATTTCTCAAGTCAAAGATTGGTCAACCATGGTCCTTAAGATCTTTCACTCCAAGAAATTACCTATAATCTTAGGCCATGATCACTTTAATATTCATTCAAATTCATTTGGCCAATAAAAGTTCAAGATTACTGCATGATTTCAAGCTTGGTACAAGATAGGTTCCTGTGTTAATTTCCATGCCTTATTCCCCACTTTTCTCAATATTTTATCAAGATTAATCAAATTTTTATTAAAGATACATCATTTTAGGTTCATTTGATTACCATTATGCCTTAGAATGCAAATAAATGTCAAAGAACTCAAATTGGTACAAGTTGGTTTGGCCTAAAACTCAAGAATGGCATGCCTTTGGTCCAAACACCATAAGTTCTTCAATTTTCACAATTTGTGGGTGTTTCATTTTTCCAAATATCGAGGATGATATCCTCTACAAATTCTCTTAACTAGTCAAAAGCCTACTATGCCTTTAAGGACATCAAATTTTGCATTGGATTCAAGGCCACATGTGCATAAAACATGGTTCATGATATGGTTGACACAATGTCTGACATATAATTCAATGACAAAATCCCAACTTTCCAAGCTTCTTATTTTCAACTCACTTGTCCTTTTATGTTGGTTCTTTTTGCACCGTCTTTCTTACAATGAAAGGAACATTTGGGTCAAGAAAAATCACAAAATGCAGCATGGAATTTCATTTGGCCTAAGCTTGAATATGGTGACCTGAAATCTGTTTTGTACTGTGGCCCATAATTTGTAACATTTGTAATATTTAAATGGGGCCACCAAATCATGTGAAAACCTCTTCCTAACAACAAAACCCAGCTCACCACAACTTGAAACAACCTGAAAACAAAAGGGATCATGCATGACATGCTCAATTTCACATAATTGTAGATCTAGAAATTTCCAAGTTTAGTTCACACAATTGAGACTCTTTTTCACACGTAAGATGAGCTCAACATTCCTCCTATAAATAGAGATTCATTGTTCACCCAAAACCAAGCTTGAAAAGCCAAAACAAAATCTGCCATGCTTGAACCCAAAAACCGTCAAAAACCAGAAGTTCATTTTCACCTTTTCTCTCAATTTCAACCTTATTTCTACGCCCCTAACTCTTCATCGTAACCTTATGAAGTTGTGTGAACCATTACAGAACCTATCCTTGCCTTAGAACTCTCAAACCGATTCCACCATTTTCAAGTTTTGAGGCTCAGTTAAGAAAGGTAAGTACGAGTTTCTTTCTCACTCAAACAAGTTACCAGTCTCTTCATCTTACTTAACTAATCAAAAACCATAATTCAGTTGGAATTTATTCTTCACATACATGATTTAATTTTACTTTGCAGTTAGTTAAGGTTTATCGTATTTATGCAAATTCTGTCTTAGAGAAAATAAATTGTTCTGATGAAGAGAGACATGGATGATGGATGACATGAGACGAAGCTAAACCATGTGGTTTGATAACTTAAAATCTTTGAATCCATGACTTGCTAAACCCTTGGCTGGAGGTTGAAGATGAGTTGTTTCGCGCGTTTTGAAACGTACAATTCAAATCCAACCAATGATAAAGTGCCACCTAGCCTAGATGTTGGTTATTTTGTTTTATTTTTTATTTTAATTCATTTCTATTTTACTTCAAAAACTAATTAAAAATAGCTCCTAATAGCTTTTTAACTCCAATTTTTTCATAATTCTCTAAAAATATTTTCTACTTTGTGTGATATTTTTAGATTTTTAAATTAATTTTTAGCATTTATGGATATTTTGTTTTTTTTTCTTTTTTAATTGACTTCAAAAAAATTTTATCATTGAATTTGAAACATTTTGGATCCAATCTTTTGAATCTAGATCCTTGGAGGTTTCTTAATCTTCCATAATTTTCTTGAGCATTTATTTGATGATTTGATGTTTCATTTGAATTTTCCTTTTATTTTTCATTTAAAACCATTTTAAAAATCATTTTAATGCATTTTTTATTGTTTATTTTTTTCATTTAATTTTGGTTTGACTTCTGTTGACTTTGGTTATGACTTACTTGATCAAATGCTTCATCAATATCAATGGACTTTGGATGATACTTTGTTTGCATAAATCTTCATCAATTTAAGTGTATCATTAAATGATCATTTGGATCATTTTTTGCACTTTACATTGATGATATGTTTATCACATTGATACATCAAGAGAGGTGGTTGAAATTGACGATAGTTTAACCTAAGTTTGTGATCTAATTTGGTTTCTCATCTCTTTTCATCTCTTTCTTCTTTTATTTTGATGAATTGGATGATGATGGATTCATTGTTTAATTAGGTTTAGATTGATGCTTGATAAACTTTCATCATTTCAAATCTATCATTAAATGATCATTGATCACTTTTGGTACTTTGGATTGACGATAAGTTTGTTTCAAGGTATCATGAAAAACTCGATTGAAGTAATGATATAATCTTCTTGCCTTTGTGCTTGATCTTCTTCTCATCTCCTTTGCTTTGTTTTAAACTATGGTGTTGCATTATTTTCGGAGAATGACTTATTATCATTTCTCTAACATGCACTACACCTACATTGCTATTTCCCGTCTTCAGATAGGTGTAAATTCTACATAAGTTCACTTATGATTGCTTAACATTGTGCTAATACTACTACAAAAAAAACATCTAACATCAGACGTGAAATGCGTTTGATGTCAGACACGAAATCGAGTTAAGTAAGGGAGTCATTAAAGGGTATCTCTTATCACCCGGGTATTAAAACGTTGAGGGTTTACGTTAACTACACATGGGTTCAGTACCCATCCTCGACATTTTTATTATTTTCATTACTTGATGGCGCACCAATTATTAACTCTCGGTTTTTTGATGAACCGAGGTAATATATCAATATTATTACTTCGGTTTGTTTAGGAAACAGAGGGGTTATAATTTTTTTTACTGTCATTTGCACCTGAATTACAAATTACAGAACCCCAAAATACAAAATACAGATTACAATACCAATGCAAACCCAAAATGGCACGCTCATTCCTCAATCTGAAACAAAAATATTCATTGATTACACCATATGAAAATCCAAAATGGCACACACTTTATAATTTTACATCAAAACTAAAACAAATGATTAAGAGACAAAAGCAATAAGCCATTTACTTACTAATTATCCCATATTCCCTCTTCATGATCATAAAAAATAGCATGCACATCATCTAAGTCATTTTCTTCAGATGATTGACTTACACATGTTGCTAAACAAGGAGTCTCATAGTTAAAATCTTGATTTTCATCAGTACTATCACGAAGATGTTTTCTTTGAAGAAAAATTGAGCATCTACTGTTAGATGGATTAGTGACATAAAAAAACTTGTTTGGCTTGGTTTTCCATGATGAATGGTTCGTTCTTGTAAGTTGCCTTTCGAAGATCAACCCTTGTGATTACTAATTCATCGATTTCTACTCCAGCTTTACTGTCAATCCACCTGCACTTAAATAAAGGCACTATAAAAGAAACATAGTAAATCTCCAAAATCTCCTCAATGATCCCAAAGAATTCTCTAGATGATAGTATTGTATTGTTATATTTGGAACTAGAAAAGTACATAGATTCATCCTTAACCATAACACCACTATTTTGCATGGTGCTACAATCACCCTTTGATTTTGTGTAGAACAAATATTTACTAATGTCGTATGCACTCCAAGTAATTACATTAAACTTAGGCAAACGTGACAACCATTTGGAGTCATCCGATGCACCACTCTCTTTAGAAATACTTCCGTTAAACCAATCTACGAAAGTTTTGTTATGCTCCATCAACAACCATTTTTCATTCATCCAGGGGTATTTTTCCTTTATAAGAGCTTTGTGCACAGTCAAGTAAGGATCAACTTCACTAAGGTTATTTAATATATACAATTGTGCTTGAAAAACTACTTCTCGACTAAATTTATTAACATTTAAACCTTGAATTACTCTACCATCATAAAATCCATCATGACGAGACTCAGAAACTCCTATAAAGTTTGCATTTGACAAATAGTTTGTACAAAACTCAATAGCTTCTTATGTGATGTAACTTTATATGATCGAAGCTTCTGGATGGTGATGATTGTTTGTACACCCTTTGAAAATCTTCATGTAACGCTCTACTAGACACAAGTTAAAGTAAACTGGACACAAATTCTAATATCCCTTACTCGATGAACAACTAAGTGAACCATAATGTCAAATGATGGAGGGAAAAACATCTCGAACTGTCACAAGATAATTGCAGTTTCGTGTTCCAATTCATCTAAATTTCTAGGATCTATAACTTTACTACATATAGCATTGAATAATAAGCTCAATCTGGTTATAATCACCCTTACATTTCTTGGTAAGATGCCACATATAGCCACTGGTAGAAGTTATTTCATAAGACATGACAATCATGAGATTTTAAACCAATTAATTTTTTATCGTTCTCTGACACAAGTTTCTTCATATTTGATGAGTACCATTGGGGAACTTTGATACCCTGCAAACAATCACATAATTTTTTTTCTTTTTTAGACAAAGCCTTACATGCTGGGGGGAAATAGGTTCTATTTCCTACTTCTTTTGGGCTAATTCTTGCTGTATACCAATCACAACCATATCTTCGTGGGATTTCTTAGTATCTTTTGTCTTGCCTTTAATGTTGAGAAGTGTTCTAATCAAACTATCACATACATTTTCCTCCACGTGCATCACATCAAGACTGAACCAGTATGGATGATCGAAAAACACCTACCTCTTTTTCCATGAACTTTTCTCCACGGACTTTTTTAGTTTCTTTCTAAAGACAACTTTAATGTGTTGTTATTTTCTATAAACTTCCTTCCCGGTTAAGGGTTTTGGAGCGATACGAAACTCCTGCTCTCCATTAAAAGCCTTGCGCAATCTACGATACAGATGATTAGCTCTTAGAAATCTTTGATTCCCCAGATAAACTATCTTTTTCCTTTTGGTAATTGGTGGTGACATGTATTACCTTCACATATAAGACACGCTTTATCACCGTTGACGTTGTATGCAGACAAATTATCGTATGATGTAAAGCCATTTATTGTGCAAAACAACATGGCACGCAACTTAAAGTTATCACATGTATACGCATCATCAAAATCAACACCTTCCTCCCACAAAAGTCTTAAATCTTCAATCAATGGTGATAAATAAACATATATGTTGTTCCCTGGTTATTTCAGACCTAAAATAATCATCGATAACATGATATACTTGTACTTCATGGATAACCATGGAGATAGGTTGTAAATTAAAAGAATAATGGGCCATTATGTATGGTTAGTGCTGTACCCAAAAATTTCCCTCTCTTTTCACAAGACATTTCTCATAAGATCTCCAATGGCTCAAGTTTGCACAAGTGTTGACTAGGTCAAACCACTCATAAACACTGCTACCTCAAATTAGGGTTTTTATTTTCACAAAGACAATTGGACTTCTAATGCATCAAATTACCTTCATGGATCCTTATATACTTCCAAGAATACTCATGCCAAGTTTCAAGTCTTGTATCATAAATTTGCTCAGTCAATTGCTCAGATGATTGAAACTCAGTTGTATTGGGTAAAAAGTCAATTGTGGTCAACCTACAGTCAAAGTTCATGATTTCTGGCCAGCATCATCATTTTAAGGTCCTATTTATCATTTGATCAAGTATTGATCACAATTCCTCAAGAAAAACACTCAAATTACCAAAAGGGCAAAATGGTCAAAGTTAGGGTTTTGACTGTAATTGACTGACCATTGAATTTTTGACCTAATACATGATCCAATGGCTTGAAGCAGAATGTCAAAGATTCATATAAATTTTTTTGACGTAATCTCATGGCTCAAATCCTCTTTCAAAAGTAATGGATTGATAGTTGAATTTTTGGTCAACTGATGAAAAGTCAATTGATACACCAAAAGTAAAACTTTGACTTGTTGGTCAAAATTTGAGTTTCAAAGATCACAATTCATCAAGATGTTCAAAATATGAATCTTGATCCTCAAGAAATCAAGAAAGTCAAAAGTCAATCTGAAAAGTCAAACTTTTCAAGACTTATAAATTTTTCTAAGTGTTTTTGTATATGATAATTTCATTACTTCATGCTATTTTTTCACCAAGATGCTAGATGATTCAAAGCAAACTTTCAACATGAAAGTTTTAGATCTTGATTAGATATATAACATTATATTAGAGGTCTCATGTCCAAAAAATGCTTATATTTTGAGTTATAAGCCCATGAAGTCGTGCACTTTTTCTTAAACACTTAGAGAAATTTTCACCTAGTTTAGGCAGATTTTGACCTAACTTATTGGCCAATTTTCACCAAGCTCAAAGATGATTTTGTCAAAATGGTAAACATGAAGGTTGTATATAATGTTTCAAGATTTCTAAAATGTCCAAGAAATTAAAGAGATCATGCTTGAGCAAAGAGAATAGAAGAGAAGAAGTTCAGGTTTCATTCTTGATTTTTATGTCACTTTGATGATGAACATTCCACCAAATCTCAAACCTATGCTGCATAATCTCACTTTACATGCTTCTAACTTATGTTTCACTCCTTAATTTAATGTTTACACGACATATTGAGCCAATTTCCAGGCAATTAAGCCATTGTCCGAGTTACATTGCCATTTTGGGAAGAAATGCATCATTGCTATTCTTGAAAAGTTGCTTTAATCATAAAGTCAACTTGTCTTGAGCTTCTAACTTGTTTGTTCAGCACACACACAACATACAAAGTCATATAAACATGTTTAAAGCTTGTAACCACTCTAGATAGCCTTGTACCATGGCTTGGAAGAATGCTTGTCAAGCTTTCTTCAAAAACAAGTCAAGAAACCAAAACAAGTGATCTTGTGATTCTGGCCAACTCAAGTCTCCAAACCTTATCCTATAAATTGAGGTACTATTATGCAACCTACGACACTAAATTATAAGTCTTGAAACTCCCTTAAACTCCCTCTAACTAGATATTGCTCAAAAAACACCATTTGTATACAGTTCTGCCCTTGAACTTGTATCTTTCATTTCCATTGCGTGTTTTCCCTCAAAATAATTTTTAAAGCATCCATACATCAAATATAGTTCATCCCTTCCATTGTTCTACAACTGTAACTTCATCTTCATCACTTTCCAAACTTAAAAATAGCCACCTGCAACTTGACTTCTTTAAAACATTCCAGCCACTCTCAACTCAAGCTAAGCATCGCATTAGCTTCCTAGAGGTCCAATGAACCTAACCAGATAATTGTAGCACCTTGAAGCAAGCTCAAACTCAAAACACAAATTCTATTTTCAATGTGAGTTTTCTGACTTTTGAACTCTTCGTATAAGCATCATTTAGTTTCCATTTTCAAAGATAAAATGTAGACATCATAGCCCTAAAACTCACCATGTCCTTAGAATTCATTTATATTGCTTGAGTAGTGAGAATTTTGAGTTTGAAATTGCTGAAAATTTTTGGTTAAATTTGGTACCAAATAAAATTCATGCCCATCTTTGATTTATAGCTTTAATTATTTATATGACTGAACTCGTGATGAAATTTGGAGCAAGTTTCATGTTTACACTTTTGAAAATGGATGAGAAATGAATATGTTGCAGAAGTTCTGGATTGCGCGAGGAAGAAGTTGAAGTTGACAACATGAACTTAGTTTATCTTAATTTTATTGCAATATGTTTTTATAATGGATGAAACAGCCACCCCAATGGCAAGAAGCGCGCGCGTAAGACATACCTCTACAAGGTCCTGAGTTCTAGCCCGAGCGAGACCTTTTGGTTTTTTCATATTTTCCTTGTTTCACTTTTTGTTTATTTGCAGCATTTAGGGCCTTCCAGCTATTGGGCCTGCTTCATTTTACTTCAGCATCACCCCCTGTTTACTATAAACACACAGCCCAACATTTTTTATTGTTCTTTTTAATTTCCGATTACAAAAAAAAGCAGGCCTTAGGCCTAAACCAAACAAGAAAGTGTTTTTACTTTCAAACCTCCCAATTCATTTTCAAACCCCCTTGGCTTTAAATTTATATTTAATTTTTCTTTTCTTTTCTTTTAAATATTATTTTATTATTATTAAAAAATACAAAAAATAACACATTTTCTTAAATACTTAAACTAAGAATTATTTTTACTTTACTTCCTTTCTTTTAAACATAAAACCCTAAAAAATATCTTCTTTTCTTAAATTGATTAAAATATATTTGGACTTAGGTTTAATTTTAATTTGCTCTTTTTAAATTAAATTAACTTAGAATTTAGGAATTTAATTAATTATCTTCTCTCCATTTAATTTAGTTCAATTAGTTAGGTTAGAACTTTTTCCATCAAAAAACTATAAAAACAATTCTCTTTTCTCTGACATTATTCTCATATTCTTGTACATTTTTATTTGGCATTATTAGATATGGTTGTAATAGTAATTAGGTTTTAATTGCTTTCATCCCTATTTATAATTTGTATCCCCATCCCAAAAAATGATCTAATAGCGTAGGACTTTAAATTTCCGCATTTTATCGCTTTCAATATTATTGCTAGTAACTAAGGTTTGTATGGCAATATATAAAATAAAACAATAGACAACCTTAATTCAAGACAAATTACATGAAATCAATACACCTTGCACACTTGCACCTCTAGGGTTAACCTGCTCTTGTTTCCTTAGAATAAAATAGTCATGTCCCTCGAACGTGGGATACTTTATCAAAGACCCTTGATTACAAGATTTTAGTCCCTCGATGACCCTTCAAAGTTACCTTCAGTAAACTATCTTAGACCCTTACGAAAAACTGCTAAGGTATCCTACAATATTGCCTTCTATGAATATATGATGACCCACTCATGTCCCTCACTTCCAATGATATGGTTACTTACTAACTAATGGTAAGACAACACTGTCTAAAAGAGGAGGAAAAGAATAAAGACTTCCTTTGAGTAGGTAGAGCGTTTGTAGTTGCTTGCTCACAAATATTTCAAAACAAAAACATCTTTCAAAACATACCAACATCTTCAAGAAATATTTTCAAAAGTCAACACTTTGTATACATTTTCGCCGAAACGAGAATCATTACAAAGTTCGCCTAAACAAAGGAACTTTTCAAAAATACTTTCAAAACAAGTCACAAACACATTTCGCAAAGAATTTCAAAGTGAGCTAGCAACTAAGAGCCTATAGATAACTATAGATGAAAAGGGAGCTAACACCTTCCCTTTTTATAACCTACACCCCGAACTCAAGAAAATATCTTAAAAGGTCTTCACTATTCTTTTCACCCTTTCCTTTATTGGATAAAAGAAAAGTCAGTGGCGACTCTTGCTATCCGTAACAATTATGATCAAACACAAAACACCAAGTCAGTTCTCCCACCATATTACAGAATTGGCGACTCTGTTGGGGAAATTGTTTAAAAGTGGGGTTACCTTAGAGACTAGATCAACTTTAAATGCTTTCATTGTTTGACTTGCTTTCTTTACTATTAAAAAGGGTGTTTTGGTTTTGCATAGATCCTCTAACCGGATCTAGGAACATTATTAGGTAAGTAGCAATAAATTGTGGAGAATGTACGGTGTAGACCGATATGGTTGAAACAATGTCTATGTTAGTGTGACATATTTGTTGGTACCCGTATCCCTTGTGTTGCATCGAGGAGAATACGGGGTCGCTGTGTGGTGTCATGAAGCACTAACTTACCATAGAACCTTTAGTTGAACAACTTGGCCATTAGAAAGTAGTGATATAGTCGACTTTGGTGCAAAAGAGAAGATTGGTTGATACTCGATGCTACACTCGTTGAGATCAAACTTTTGGGATATTTTGGCTGCAAGAAAAGATTGATTGTGCTAAAATAATGCCCGATGAAGAAAGATCAGTGATATTGAGATTCCCTAGAACCCGATTACTTTCTAGGATAGGTTGAACCAACTAAACTTCAAGATGGTACTTACCTATCAAACCCATGCAAGCCTAAACCTAAGATCTATGTGTGCTTTGTTTGTGATTATTTATTCATGATATCATAAACATCATAACATCATAAGAATTCCCGCTAACCATTTCAAGGATTTAGGAACTTATTTTTGTTCTGTTTTATAGGACATGGCTTCTACTCGTAGAAATACCATCTAAGTCAACTTCGTGAAAGTTCCTCCTAAACTTTAAGAGTTAGCATCAAGGGTACCTGGAGATTCTCCCTTTATCAATAAATATGGTCAACTTCTCAACTTGGATACCTCAAGCTTTCAAGAAGAAATGATGTGTGTGATTTTTCAGTTCTTTAATCCTATGCATCATTGCTTCACATTCCCCGACTACCAATTGGTGCCTACATTGGAAGAATTCTCTCAACTGCTAAGATTGCCTGTACTTGATCAAATACCATTCACCGGTTTAGAGGAAACTCCAAAGCCTTAAGTTATTTCCAACGCCTTGCACTTGAAGAGATCCAACATTATGGAAAATTGGGAAACAAGGAGTGAAGTTAAGGGCTTTCTAGCCAAGTTTCTGTTGGAGAAGGCTCGATTGTTTTGGGAAGGTTTAGATTTTAAAGATTTTTAAGATGTATTGGCCCTTCTAATATATGGTTTGGTTCTATTCCCAAATCCGGACCAACTCATAGATGTGAATGTCGTCAAGGTTTTTCTCTCTCGTAATCCCGTACCTACGCTACTTGGAGACATCCTACATTGTTTTCAAACTCGTACCATGAAGAAGAGAGGGACTCTTTTGTGTTGTTTTCCATTGATATCTAGGTGGTTTATTTCGCACCTATCTTGATCAACATTGAGGAATGAACAAGGCTTGACATGGTCTCAAAGGATGATGTCTCTCTCACACTCGGATATTCATTGGTGTTCCCGATCTTTGGAGGATATTACCATTATTGACCGTTGTGGGGAGTTCCCTAATGTTCCGCTCTTGGGTATTAGCTGAGGTATAACTTATAACCCTTCTTTTGCATTACAACAGTTTGGGTATGCGCGAAGAGATGGTCCACATGATGCGCTCATCCAAGGATTGGTATTCGACTACGAGGGCGACGTCCAAGGCTATTGTCAAAGGTTCGTACAAGCTTGGAGAATGGTAAACAAAGTGGATAGCAAGACTTTGGGGCATAAAAATTCCATCCCTCTTGAGCCTTACGTCAAGTGGGTACGAACGCGTGCTCAAAGTCTCATGATGCCTTACCCAGCCATACTACCTATGATTTTGGAGCCAGTTGCTGAGGGAGACACTCCTTACACTCTTCTTCATCTTGACATGCCTAACGACTTCGAGGAATTGCAAAGATTGTGGATTCAACTCAAATGGGAACGAGATACATTTGAAGCACAATTCTACACAAGTGAGAAGAAGGTTTTAGAGCTCACGAGGCAACTTCATGAAGAGCAAAGCCTGAATGCTTACATTGCACCAAAGAGGATGCGTCCATGAGAAAATTGAGCCTTTTTTTTTTAGGATTTTATTTTGTAACCTTTGTAAGCCCAAGAGGCATTTGTAATTTATGAACTTATTAATGCAATTAATGTTTGTTGTCTTCTCTTTGTCTAGCAAATTTAAATTCCATAAAATCCTTGAAAACATTGCATTCGCATAACATGCATCATATCATAAGCAGATTTTTCGACACAGGTTTCCTCATCTTTTTACTGTTTATTTCAGTATAAGATGAATCTCGAGAAAACTGTCAAGGACTTGCAGACTCAACACTCTCAATTCCAAGAAACTCTGCGCACCTTAACAAAGGGGCGACAAGAAATGATGGCTCTTCTTCTTACGAAGAAGAAGACAAAGAAGAAAGTTGTAATCAACATGGGGAAAAGATTCAAAGGCCCTTTCCGACAAGTTCAAGTTGAAGAAGACTCCTCCGAGGAGGATGAGAATCAAGATGAAGATGCTAGGAGCACCTATGCTAGGGGTGGAAACAATCAAATCTCTGAAGACGAAGATTATTTTGACGAACAATATCCACCGGCCAACGACAAGTATAAGCAACTTGAAGATAGATTGAAGGTTGTAGAAATCCATGTTGTGCTTGGATTATACTTTGATGACTTGGGTTTGGTTTCGAGGGTAATCATTCCCCACAAATTCAAGACCCCTGTTTTTCCAAGTACAATGGTGTCTCATGTCCGAAGCTTCACCTAAGATCTTACATCCGCAAAATTCAGCCGCATACTGCTGATAAGAAATTGTGGGTGCACTTTTTACCAATTGGAAGGGACTAACATTAATACTTGGAAGGATTTGGCCACTGCCTTTTATCGCCAATATCAATATAACGCTGATCTTGGGCCAACTAGGGTGCAACTACAAGGAATGACCATTGGTTCCAACGAGGGTTTCAAAGAATACGTTAAAAAATGGAAAGACCTGGATGGTAGAGTGCAGCCACCTTTGACTGATAGGGAGTTGGTAGATATGTTTATGGGAACATTGACTGAACCATTTTTCAACTTACTAATTGGAAGTTCATCGTCCAGATTCGCTGAATTGATCTTGACTGGTGAGAGGGTTGTAAGTGAGATTAAAAGTGGGAAGATACAGAGGTCCTCCACCTCTGATGTTGTGAAAAAAACATTTGCTAGAAAAAAGAGACTAATGTTGTATATGGATCGAGAAGCAATACTAAGAAAGACCATCATTATTCAGTAATGGCAGTATTAATTTCCAATCCTACACCTACTCAACAACAACAACAAGGGAATAGGCGTAGAACGAAGTTTCAAGAAAGATAATATACTAAGATCAATATGTCATTGTCTCAAGCTTTGTAGCACTTACTAAAAGCGGAGCTAGTTACATTGAGGGATCCTCCCCAAAACCCTGATACTTCCTCTCCCAAATACAATCCCAATGCAAAATATGCTTACCATTCAAACAGTCCTAGACACGATACCAATGACTGTTGGTCTCTAAAGAACAAAATTCAAGGCCTGATTGATAACAAGACTATTGAATTTGATCCTCCGCCAACTCCAATGTAATCACCCCACCCATGCCAAATCATGGTAAGGGTGTCAATGTTATTGAAGATGCCTCTTTTGTTTCCTCCATCAAAGATCTAACCACTCCTTTGAAGATTGTTAGAAAGAATTTGTTGAAAGTCAGGGTATTCCCTGGTTGACTTGAAGATTGTTGCTACTGTGCTGTACAAATTAATAGTTGTGAATGGCTGGAGAAAGGTGTCCAACACCTGATGGATAGCGACAAGATGATTCTATTTGAAAGAACCCCATCTGTGAAAAGTTTTGCCTGAAATGTATCTCAAGAATTTCAAGACGTGTCCATCATTACTATCACAAACAAACCTATTAGGACCACCTCCACATGTTCTATTAAGATTCCTATTGAACCAAGAATAACTCCACTAATTATCACCACACTGGGGCCAGTTCCCTACTCTTCTGATAAGGTTGTGCCCTTAAATTATGGGGCGGAAGTGTATTATCATGGTATCAAACAAGATTCATGGATTGATGAAGATGAAACTGCTGATATTACAAACATTGATGGATCAAGTAAAGTTACTAGGACGGGGAGGATCTTCTCTCCAGAGATTTCACCTCCGACAACCACAACTACACCCATTCGCATTACTGCTGATAAACCTAGTACTGATGCTAGAGGAAAGGAACAAATGATCGAGTCTTCCAGGACGGAGGCACCCATAAAAGATACTACCAAGAGATGGAGGATTTTTTAAAAATTATCAGAAAAAGCGATTACAAGATAGTGGAACAGTTGGGGTAAACACCCTCGAAGATTTCTATTTTGTCTTTGTTGTTATGCTCTGAGGCGCATGCTCAAGCACTGACAAAATTCTTGAAAAATGCACATGTCCCTCAAGAAACTACGACCGACCAATTTGAAAACTGTGTAGCGAGTTTGACTGCTTAAAATGGTTTGGGATTTTCTGATGCATATCTGACTCCAGCTGGGAAAAACCACAACAAAGCTTTGTATGTTTCCATCGAGTGTAAAGGAACCACTTTAGCCCGTGTATTGGTGGATATTGGTCCTCTCTGAATGTATTACCCAAAGGTGCTCTAGATCGGTTAGACTGTAAAGGTTTGGTACTGAAGCCTAGTGACATTGTAGTAAGAGCTTTTGATGGATCAAAGAGGATGGTCCATGGAGAGGCTGATCTCCCTATCAAAATTGGGTCTCAAGTCTTCAACTCAACATTCTATGTGATGGATATTCATCCTACTTATTCTTGCCTGCTTGGATGCCCATGGATACATGGGGCAGGTGCGGTGACTTCCACACTACATCAAAAGTTAAAATATCCGGTCAAGGGGAAAATTGTTACCGTCTGTGGTGAAGAAGAGTTTATGATTAGTCATCTAAATTCATTCAAATATGTTGAAATGGATGGAGAGTTTATTGAAACTCCTTGTCAAGCCTTTGAAGTGGTCTCTCTCATTGTCACTATTGCCAAGGCCACTCCTGACACTCCCAAAGTTGCTAAAGATACACCAAGGATGGCTTCTCTCAAAGATGCCCGTACTGTTAGTGAAGAAGGAGGTTGCACCATTTGGGGACAACTTCCTGATTTCCCTTTCAAGTCAGAAAAATTTGGATTGGGCTTCACTTCCAAAGCTCAAAAGGAGGTTCGACGTGCTCACGTAGGTAAACCACCTCTCTGCATTAGTAACCATGTGATTAATGCCCTGGAAGACTCTGATGTTGTTTGTGACTTTGATGATTGGATCTACCTGACTGCTGAAGGAGGGCTCAACAACTGGCAGACCAAGGACTTCATCCCAATCTCCTTCAGCCAGGAGTAATTTCCATTTACTATTTTTATTACTTTGAGAACTTTGTTTGTAATTTCCATTAAAATAATGACTTTAATCCATGTGCCTTACCCGGGGCGCAATGGTCCATTTTTTAAGGGTTTGCCATTTTCATATGCCATATGCTCATTTTAATGAAAAACATTGTATTATTTTTCATTCAAATTTTGTGCTCATTGCCTTTCTTTACTTTATTGCATTTTCAAAATAGCCATGTGACCTTACATGCACACACACACATTTGAAGATCCACATCAACTCCAGATATCATTGACAACGATTCTTCTATTGCCATCTATGATTTTGAACATCCAATCTATTAAGCTGAAGATGAAGGCGAGGAAGATTTTGAAATACCTAGAGAACTCTCCAGACTTCTGATACAAGAGGAAAAGACCATTCAATCGCATGAAGAACTAGTTGAAGTGATCAACCTAGGTACTAAGTAAGACAAGAGGGAAGTCAAGATCGACGCTAACTTGGAAGACAGTGTCAAGAGAAGATTGGTCCAGATGTTGCACGACTATGTTGAAGTATTCGCTTGGTCATATGAAGATATGCCGGGGCTCAATACTGATATCTGTTGTACCCTAAAATTTGCCCTCCCCTTTTCACAAAGAAATCACGACCCTAGGGTTTTCTCTGATTTTTAAGATTTGGCTCAAGAATCGATCAAACAGACTTTTCTTTAGCAGTCAATCCAGAATTAGGGTTTTCTCTCACATTTCTCAGAAGAAATTGAATCCTCAGAAATTCAGTTAACTGTTACATGTTTTCAGGCTTGCTCAAGTTTACTGATTGTTCTCAAAGCCTGATTATCTGGGATAAGAGCTGAGACTCTTATTTGGAATATTAAGGCATCTGTTTGTTAATGGAATACTTGCTTTCTTATTGGAATACACAACGCGTATGTTGATTGGAATGCTGTCACAAGTTATGAGATTGCAGAGTTTTTAGGGATTGCTTGGATTTTAAGTTATCTGTATTGGAAATGCGGAATGCCGTTTCAGTTTATTTTTAATCAGGAATCTTAAATAAAAAAGTGAAGAGGCAAAATGAAAAATTGAAAGATATTTGACAGTAGAAATGTTTCTTTTAGATAAAGATTCTTTTTATTCATTTTCAAATATTGTTACAAAAGAATAATTTATTATTTTTGAATATTGTAAGTTTTTACAACTTATAATATTTTAAAAAGAAATAAATGTTTATAATAAATGAAAAAAGAGCCTATCTAATCTAAGCCTAAATCTCCTAAGATTCAAGTGCTCCCTTGCTCAAGGTCTTTGGTTCCTACTGCTTTATCGCCATCCAAGTTGCATTCACCTGAAAAAGAAAAAGAAAAAGAAATTAGTACAATTAATTTTTTTTTCAAACAGAAAAGGAAGGGAAAAAATCATCATTAAAGTTTGCCGGCCGGAATCAGAATGCTATTTGTTTATCATGTTTTTATTATTCTCTTTGCAAATCACAAGAAGATCGCTCTTCTTGGTTCACAAAGAGAAAAGTAAAAGATAAAAAATGCAAGCATAAAATTGGTTCAAATGCAAAAAACATAGGCATTGCAAAGGCAAACCAAGGCGCCAAATTTCAAACTGTCTAAACACTGCACAACATTGCAAAGGCAGTAACCAAACATTGCAAGCAAAGAATACTAAAGCGAAGCAAACTGAGTTGTAAAACAAGTCAATATGCATTGCTAAATATGGCATACAAAGTAACATTGCAAGCATAAAAAACTGTACAAAGTCAGCAACTAACAAAGCAAACTGAGTTACAAAGCAATTGGAAGCAACCAAGTACAATACATAAAGTATGCAGTCAGAAAAGTACACAATGCAGCAGGCAAATATAATGCAGAGGGAAAACCAATTGACAAGCCAAAGGATTGTCATAGCTGTCATCATGTTCCAAGGCCTAGGAAAACTTTTCAGAATATAAAATAATAAGCAAAAAAGTGCTTATGGGAGAGAGAGAGAAAGAGAGAACCTTGGGTGAAAAAGTTTGCAGTTTGGCTAAGGCAGGCTGGCATAAGTGAACAATAACAAAAAGATATAAAACAAAAGGACTGTATAACAGTCTAGGAGAGAGCATTAGAGCCCAACCAGAAATCACAAAAACTCTCCAAACATGTACATCTTGAAAACTCTCCAAAACCTGCACAAGCTGCATAAACCTAACTGCAGGACTGTCAAACAACCTGCTAGCAAGAAACCAAAACAACCTGCTAGCAAGAAACCACAACAACCTGCTAGCAAGAAACCAAAACAACCTCCTAGCAAGAAACCACAACAACCTGCAAACAAGCCTTGCCAAAACCTGCAGTCTCCAAACTGCAAATCAAACCAAACAGCGAACCTGCTAAAAAACAAGATCAACTAAGCTAGCTGCATAACAGTAAGCCAAACTCTGCATAACTGAAAACAGACATGCATAGACAAAACAAGCCAAGCTCAAAACCTGTCAAAACAAACAAACAGGAAAAACTACAAACTCAGTAAACAACCAACCAAGCTTTTCAACCTGCTTGCCAAGCCTGCAATTCAAACTGCAAAACCATAAACTAAACTAAGCCTAGAAACCTGTTGGCAAACCTGTTGTCAAACCTGTACCAAACAGCAAACAAGCTTTGCCAAACAGTTTCAGAACCAACAAACTGCTCCAAGCCAGCTAAGCTTGCCAAAAAAAAAATTCAACAACCCAAACAGCTCAAACAGAACAAACCTGTAAAGCTAACAAATCTTTGAGCTTGCCAAGCAAACCAACAAAAAACTAGTTTGCCAAACAAACCACAAAGTTTTCAGAATTTCTTCATCATTAACATTAACAAGCCAAGAAGAGGAAGAACATTGCAGAAGATCACCAGTTTCAGAAAATCAACATTAAGCAATCCACAAAGGGTTTTCAGAAGCAACAATAGGAGTTTCAGAAATACATCATCACTAACAACAAACATCAACAAAAGTTTCAAAACAAGTTTCAGAGATTATCAATCATCATTAACAAGCCAAAAAAGAGGAAGAGATTCAGAAGCAAAGCAAATAGGGTTTCAGAATCAAGTTCATCGTCAACAATCAACAAACAACAGTTTCAGAATCAAGTTCATCATCAACAAAATCAAAAACAACAGTCTCAAAATCACATCATCATCAATATACAACAAACAAGATAAAGATACCAGAAGTGCATCCATCACATTTTGCCTCCGCCCCCTAGCCTCCAAGGAGCGCCTCCGTCTCACATCCCTCTCCCTCCATTTTCCAGAAAAGTCCCCCAAGGTATGATCTTCTCAAACCATTACTATATATCAAGCATGTAAACATCCAAAGGTTAAAAGATTAACTGTAAAGCAAAACATGCAAGTAACATGAAGAATCAATTAAACCATGAAATTTTGAAACCCTAAAAGGACAAGAGATAAACCGTACCGTTTGCAAGCAAAGCCCTAGATCACAGTGAGGAGACGAGAGAGTGGGGTGGCGTTCCGGTAGCTAGGCTCAGGGGAGAATCAGCGCATTGGTTCGAGGAAGATGAAGAGACGAAGAAGAGAGCAAAAGGGGCGCCGCTGTAAAGCCAAACTTACAAACCCTAAAAAATGAACAAACCCCAAAATAATTGTGCAAACCGGACATTGGGCCTTCGCCCCAAACAAAGGCGCCAAGCCCAGCGTTTTTTGCTAGCACCCCCCTCCTTTCTGACTTTTTCTTGGGCCTTAAACACATTCCAAATCCTAAGGCCAAATATATCAACTCACTCCATTTTATTTTCTTTTGTTTAAAATACTTTTTTTTTAATTAAATCATTTTAACTAATTTGTTTTCTTTCTTTTAGTTAATAAAAACACCAAATAAATTTTGTTTTACTTTCTTTTAAGTTAATTTTATTTTCTTTCTTTATTAATTTTGTTTAATATAATGAAAATACAAAAAAAGAAGAATATTTAGTTTGATTTAAATAATTTTGGTTTTCTTTAACCCTTTTTATTGATTAATAAAAATATAAAATAATAGAAACATCAATTTAGGTAATTTTTCTTTTTTTAAAAAACTTTTCTTTTCGTAATTAACAAAACACAAAGAATAATATTAATTCTTGATCTTTCTTAGGTTACATTTTGTTTGTTTATTTTTTAAATAAATACATGCATCTCATAATATTTTTGATTCTCTTTATTTTTATGTTTCGTTATAGCTTTATATTTGAATTGCGACGATTCGATTTGGTTGTAACACATAATATTTGGACATTGTTATCCTCGTGAGATTCATCCCCATTTGTGAATAATTGTACCCCCATCCCCGAATACTTTTTGTAATAACTTAGACTTTAAATTCCCGCAATTTATTGCTTTCAATATACTGTATAGTAATTAGGCGTGTATGGCAAGATTCAAAATCAATCGCTAGATGACCTAATCCAAGAATAAATGCATGAAAATAAATACACAATTCACACTTGCAACTCTAGGGTAACCTCGCTTGTTGCCCCGGAAAACGCAATCATGTCCCTCGAATATGAGACACTCTAGCAAATGCCCCTTCGATAAACAAAGATCGTAGTCCCTCGATGACCCTCGATGTCGCCTTCGATAAAACGATCTCGTCCCTTACAAAATTGCTAGAGCGTCTTACAAGTTGCTTCCAATGATTGTATGTGATGACCTGCGCTCGTCCCGTTTAACATCCTAACACAAGGTTGTTCACCAAATACAATGGTGAAATAACACTTTCAAAAGGGTTAAAAACATAAGAAAGATCTTTTGAGTAAAATAGGATAGACAACTCTTAGTTACTTGATCAAAAGCTTGCAAAACATCCTTGCCATTTTCAAACACACCTCACAACATAATTTCAAAATAAACTTTCAAAACATTGAAATATCTTTTAAAAAATACACACACCTTTATATATATTCAAACAAGAATCATTACAAAGGTTTCCTAGACAAGGCCTCTTTTTCACAACATTTTCAAAACCATACACACAAAGCACCATTTTAAACAATTGAAAAGCAAAGGCAAGTGATCTAAAAACAAGTAACTAAGAGCCCATGGAAAACCATGGATGAAAAGGGTGCTAGCACCTTCCCTTTTCATAATCTACCCCCCGAACCCAAGAAAACATCTCAAAGGTCTTTCCTGTGCTTTTTGACCTTTCCTTAGGATAAAATAAAAAGTCGGTGGCGACTCTTGCTAAACCGAACAATTGCGAACACAAACGCAAAACCTCAAGTCAGTTCTCCCACCGTATCATAATATCGTAGTTCATCGTCTGCCAATGAAGGAAGGTTGTCCTCCAGTCAAGCAAAAGGTTCATCGCATGCAGCCAGATATGTCTGAGAAAATAAAAGCTGAGGTAATGAAGTAATTCGATGTAGGTTTCCTGGCAGTGACGTCATATCCCCAATGGTTTGCAAATATGGTCCCGGTGCCGAAGAAAGATGGAAAAGTCCATATGTGCATAGACTACAGGGATTTGAATAGGGAAAGCCCCAAAGACATTTTCCCTCTACCACTTATCGATGTCTTGGTTTACAACACTGCTCAACACAAAGTTTTCTCCTTCATGGATGGCTTCTTCGGATACAATCAAATGAAAATGGCACCGGAAGACAAGGAGAAAACCACTTTTGTTACACAGTGAAGCACCTTCTGTTATAAGGTCATGCCTTTCAGTTTGAAGAATGCAGGCGCAACCTATCAACGGGCTATGGTAGCTCTATTTCATAACATGATCTATCATGAGATAGAAGTGTACATTGATGACATGATTGCAAGGTCGCAAACTGGGGAAGAACACCTTGATCATTTACACAAGCTATTTGAAAGGTTAAAGAAATACAAGCTGAGGCTGAATCCAAACAAATACACCTTCGGGGTGAGGTCTGAAAAACTTCTAGGGTTTGTTGTTAGTGGAAAAGGTATTGAGGTTGATCCAGTAAAAGTCAAAGCCATACGAGAGATACCGGCTCCCTGTACTGAGAATGGGGTCAGGGGTTTCTTAGGTCAACTCAACTACATCTCTCGGTTCATCTCTCACTTAACTGCTACCTGTAAGCGGATCTTCATACTATTGAAGAAAGTCAAGTAGTCAGATGGAATGACGACTGCCAAGAAGCTTTTGACAAGATCAAAGAGTACTTACAAGAACCTCCAATCCTGATGCTTCTAATTGAGGGAAGACCTCTGATTATGTACTTAACTGTATTAGAGAATTCAATGGGGGTGTGTGCTGGGTCAACATGATGAGTCTGGCCGAAAAGAGCATGCAATATACTATCTTAGCAAAAAGTTTACCGACTGTGGAACCAGATATTCACTGATCAAGAAAACTTTTTGCGCTTTGGCATGGGTTGCTCGCCGGTTAAGACATTATATGTTGACTCAGACCACTCTATTGATTTCTATGATGGATTCCATCAAGTACATCTTCGAGAAGCCAACTCTCTCCGGACGAATAGCTAGATGGCAAATGATCTTGACTGAATATGATTTCCAGTATACTACACAAAAAGCAATCAATGGAAGTGTGCTGGCGGATCATTTGGCCCATCAAGCTGTTGATGACTACCAATCCATGAACTTTGAATTCCAAGATGAGAATATTATGTTGATAACCAACTGTGAAAAGCCTGGACCGTATAAAGGACCTGAACAAGGATCCGGATGGACTATGGTTTTTGATGGAGCTTCTAATGCTTTGGGTAATAGAATCAGTGTTGTGATCATTCATCCAGAAGATTTCCATACACGTTTCACTACTAGAGCGTGCTTTGACTGTACCAACAACATGGTTGAGTTTGAAGCATGCATCCTGGGTCTAAAGGTTGATATCGACCTAAGAATCAAGTTATTGGATGTATATGGAGATTCGGCCTTGTTAATCAGTCAAGTTAAAGGAGAGTGGGACACCAAACATCCTAATATGATTCCTTACAAAGAGATTGTGTTAAATTCGATCCCATACTTTGAGAAGGTCACTTTTGAACACTTACCAAGAGAAGAAAATCAGTTGGAAGATTCCCTAGCAACAATGTCATCCATGTTCAAGGTCAACTGGGACAACGAGGCTCCCAGAATCACCACCAAAATATTTGACGAACCAACGCACTGTTGTGAGATTGATGCTGATGAGGAGAAGCCTTGGTACTATGAAATAAAAAGATATCTTGAAACAAAAGAGTATCCTGAAGGAGCTTTAGTCAATGATAAGAAATTCCTACGAATATTCTCAGCCAAATTCTTCCTAAGCAATGGGATTCTGTATAAGCGCAACCACGAATCTACTTTACTCAGTTGTATGGACAAGAAGGAAGCAGAAAAGGTCATGGAAGACATGCATGAGGGTATCTTCGGAACTCATTGCAGTGGACAAACTATGGCCAAGAAAATTCTAAGAGCTGGCTATTATTGGTCGACTATGAAAACTGATTGTCACCATCACTCAAGGACTTGCCATAAGTGTCAGATCTATGCCGACAAGGTTCATGTGCCTCCAATACCCTTGAAAATCATGACAGCTCCATGGCCATTTGTAATGTGGGGGTGTTTTACCCCAAAATTTCCCCTCTCATTTTATCAAGATTCTCCTCACAAGACTTCTTGGATTCAAGACCAGATTAGGGTTTGCTCAGCTCAAGACATCTCCTTGCACTGATGACCTAAAATTAGGGTTTGAGTTTGCACAGGGATTTTTGGACTTTCAATTCCTCATGTAACTTTCATACTTCATGTTGGACTCCCAAGATTTCCCATACAAGGTTTCAAGCTTTGGATCACATTTTTGCCCAGTCAATTGGACAGTTGACCTAAAAATCAGCTGTATTGGGGAAAAAGTCAACCATGGCCAATTTACAGTCAAATATCATAATTTTTTATCCACATCAACATTATAGACTCATATGAACCATTTGATCAAGTTTGGACCACAACTCCTCAAGAAATTTGATCAGATCATCAAAAGGGCAAAATGGTCATTTATAGGGTTTTGACTGAGGAAGGGCAATTTCTGATTTTTGACCTAACCAATGACCAATTTGGTTCAAGCATGGTTTCAAGGACTCAATGGAACCATCTTGACCTAATCACAAGGTTCAAAAGATCTCAAATGCATTGGATTGACAGATAAATTTTCCAATCAACTAATCAAAAATCAACTGTACACTGAAAAGTCAAACTTTGACTTTTTGGTCAAAATCAAGTACCAAGGGTAATTTTTCATCAAGATGTTTCAAAAAATTAAACTTGTTCACCAAGAAACTTAAATTTGGAAATTAGGGTTTAAGTTTGAAAAATTTCATAACTTAGAATTTTTCTAAGTTATGAAAATTTCTTATTTTTCCCCAACTTTTCCCAACATTTTCACTATGATGCAATTGGATTCAAAGAAAACTTCCAACATGAAAGTTGTAGTACTCCACAAAATATAAAACTTTGATTCACAAAGGTTTCCCAAAATATGCTTGTATCTCAAATTATGATTTTCTGAATAAGGGTCATAAACTTTTTAACTTAGTAAAATTTTGCCCTAGTTTAGGCAGATTTTTGACCTAAATTCATGGCAACCTTTCACCTAGTTCCAAGAGGAATCTTAAAATTCATTTCAAATATGGAATGTATAGCATATTACAAGATTTCCAAAATGTCCAATAAATCTCCAAGATCATTTATGGTTAGGGAGAATTAAAGAAATGAAAATGGCAAATTATCACTTTTGGCCAAATCATTTTTCACATTGGTTCAAGTTGCAAATCAGTTTGAATCATGCTTGTACTTGCATTACAGGTTCTAATCCTTTTTACACTCCAAAATTTAATGCAAATACATTGGAAAATAACTTTGTTCTGAGCTTTGGAGCATTGCACAAGGAATTATTCCAAAAATGGCATAAAGGTAACAATGCTACTTTGATAAAGCATACTTTTAGCAACTTTGTTTATCTTGAGCCATGGACCTAATCTCTGGCTGCAAACAAAGTCCAAAAATACCAGGCAATTTGTACCAACTCTCCTCAGGCCTTGATATAGCCTGTACAGGCATTGGCATTGTCACTTCCCACCTCTTCTTCAAAAGCAAGTAAACTTGCAAAAGTCCACATAACTTGAGTATCTGTTAAAACCAAGCCTTGGCAACATTTCAAACAAGTTCAGCATATTGTAACAAGCCTAAGACACGATTTGATAAGCTCTCAAGCACCCTCAAACACAAAAATCCCATTTCTGCCCAAAACAGGGCAACTTCTGCAAACACCAAGCCACTTCCATATTCCCTCGTGCGTTTTGCTTGAAACCACTTCAAACACATCCCATACATTACACCTAAGCTATCCAAGCCTTTATCCAGCAACTGTAACCCCTGTTTCAAGCTTCACCATTTTCAATTTCTGAGTTTGTAGGTTGACTTCTACAGGGAGATTCAGGCAAGTTCAAGGCAAGTTGAGCATTGGGTTAGCTTGAGGGAACTTCAAGCAAGCTCACACGACCTTTAGGCCTCACTCAAAGTTGCTACATTACCCTATCCAAACTCAACTGAACAAGGTATTTTCCAAGTTTCTATCTCTCTATTTAGACATCCTTAGGCTTAGGTTTGTGAAGCAAAAATGTAGTCTTTAAGTTGCTTGAGCTCTACATATGCATAGTTTGTATTTTATATCAACTGAGCTAGGAGAATTTGGATGATGAACATGCTGAAAAAACTAGGTCAGAATTTAGGGCCACTGAAATTCTCCTTGGTCTTTGAGAGTTAAGTCATGTTTTTTATATCATTAGAATCGCGAGTTAACATGCTACAAGTTTCATATTGCAAGATTTCATTTTTATGCTCGTATGCAAGAGTTACAGTTTGAAGCAAGGAACGCACGTTTTTTTGTCTGGAGGACAGGGATGAAGTGAGATTGGGCTTGGGCTTGCTGTTTCTACTTTTCACACCTCCCTTTTACTTTTTGCACCCCCTTGGCCCATTTTTTATATTTTGCATATTTTTTATTTTCTTTTGCATTTTCTGACTTTATTATTTTTTCTAAACATTAAAAAATTCCAAAATTAATTTTCTTTATTTTTTTGAATTTTTATTTTATTTGTATTTTATTTTTTGCAAAATGAAATAGTTTGCTAGAGTAAATAAAAAATCATTTTCTTAAAATAACTTCAAAGTAATATAAAAAATATCACATTTTTTTATTTTTATTATTTATACATTTAAAATATTATTTTTATACATATTTCAATTTTTTGACAGTTTGTACATATTATTATTATTTTTCTTGATTAAAAATGAATAATATAGAATATATCCTTTTTAAACAAAAATTAGGGTTTTCACCCTTTCAAAAAATAATCACTTTTTTTTCCTTATTTTTAAGACTTAAATAAACTTATTTTTACATGCATAAAACAAATACAAAAAACATTTTTGCATACATATATTTAATTGCATATTTAAGTATTCGCTTATTTATTTATTTGTACAATAAATTCAATTTGGTTGTAATAGTTTTAGGATTTTATTTTGAGCAATATCCCCTATTCAAAACTTGTATCCCCCTCCCCATAATATTGTTGTAATAGTCTAGATTTACTTTTACGCATTTTATTGCTTTCATATACTATGATAGTAAACTATGGTTTTGTATACAAAAGACCAAAAATCAAACAAATAGCATGACTTAATACAAGACAAAATGCATGAAAAATGACAACACATTTCACACAAGTACCCCTAGGGTTTCATCCACTTTGTTGCCTTAAAATGGCCATGGTATGCAGGCTAGGTATCTTGGCAAAACAAATCAAAACAAAAAGATCATAGTCCCTCGATGACGCTATAAAAATGTTGCCTAAAAAAAATGATCTTAGTCCCTAAAACTTGCTAAGGTACTTGGCATCATTGCTATCATGGTCATACGATTACCCACGCCCGTCCCGTTTAACATCCAAAGATAGGGATGTTTACCAAATGCAATGGTAAAACAACAATATCAAAGAGTTAAAATGTGTAGGAAAGACCTTTTGAGTAGGTCAGATAACTCCTAGTTACTTGATCTCTTTCAAACAATCCTTTCTATTTTCAAACAAAAATACACAACACATTTCAAAACAATTTCCAAACAACTTTCAAAACATTGAAACATTTTTCAAAAGACAAACATCTTTGTATACATTATTACGAACGAGAATCATTACAAAGATTGCCAAAACGATGGCCTCTTTTCAAAATACTTTCAAAACCACACAAAGCACCATTTCAAACAATTGGAAAAGCAAAGCAAGTGATCTAAACAAGTAACTAAGAGCCCATGGAAAACCATGGATGAAAAGGGTGCTAGCACCTTCCCTTTTCATAATCTACACCCCGAACTCAAGAAAACATCTCAAAGGTCTTTCCTGTGCTTTTTGACCTTTCCTTTGGATAAAATAAAAAGTCGGTGGCAACTCTTGCTAAACCAAAACATTTGCGAATACAAACGCAAAACCTCATGTCAGTTCTCCCACCGTATCATAAAACTGGCGACTATACTGGGGAAAAATCTAAAAGTGGGGTTACCTTAGGGTTTTAGATCACCTTTACATGCTTATCTTGCTTGACTTGTTTGCTTTACACTTTGGTTCTGTTGTTTGGGTTTGAATCTTCTACCAGGATTTGGGAAACATTCATAGGTAAATAGCAATATGTTGTGGAAACTGTGTGGGGTATACCGACATGGTATAAGTAATAGAATATTAGTGCGACATATTTGTGGGTACCAGTAGCCTTTGAGTCAATCAAAGAGAATACGGGGCCGCTGAGTGATGTCACGAAGCACTAATGGACTTTTAGAACCTTTACTTGACCAACTTGGCCTTTTAGGATGTAGTGAGATGACCGGCTTTGGTGCAGTCCGAAGTTGGTAGATACTCGATACTACACTCATTGAGGGTTATTTTCTTGGAATATTTCGGTCGCTAGTAAAGTGGATAAACTGAAACAATGAACACAGAAAATAATCCAGTGATATTGAGCTCCTTAGAACCCGGTTACTATTTATAGGACAGGTTGAGCCAATTAAACTTCAAGAGGGTACTTACCTATGAAACCCCATGCAAGCCTAAACTAGGAACTTGTGTGACTTGTTTGTACATATATACTTGTGCATAACATCATGGACATCATGAAGCATCATATGCATCCACTAACCATTTCAAGGATTTTGGATCTTCATCTTTGTTCCTGTTTTATAGGTTATGGATTCACTTCGCAGGAAAACTATCCAAGTCAACCTTGTAAGAATTCCTCCACAACTCAAGGAGCTAGCTTCAAGGATTCCTGAGAATTCTCCATTCACCGAGAGACATGGTCGTCTTCTTAACTTGGTTAACTCTAGCACAGAGGAAGACATGGTGAAAGTTCTCTTCCAGTTCTTTGACCCCCTACACCACTGCTTCACATTTCCTGATTACCAGCTGGTGCCTACTTTGGAGGAATTTTATTAACTCTTGAGGATTCCTATTCTCCATCAACTACCTTTCAACGGTACGGAAAGAGATCCAAAGCCTGAAGATGTTGCTCAAGCCCTACACTTGCAACCATCTGATGTTATAGGCCATTGTGAAACTAGAAGTGGTGTCAAAGGTTTCTTGTCAAAGTTTCTGTTTGAGAAGGCCCAAGAATGCTGGAATTCTCTAGACCTGCAAGCTTTTGAGGAGATTGTAGCTCTTCTCATCTATGGGCTGGTCTTGTTCCTAAACCCTGATCAGCTTATAGATGTGAATGCTTTCAAAATCTTCATGGCTCGCAACCCGGTGCCTACATTTCTTGGAGATATCTTACACTCTTTTCACACTCGAACAATGAGGAAAAGAGGTGTTCTTATGTGTTGCACTCCTCTACTGGAAAGATGGTTTATTTCTCATCTTCCCCAATCAGTCTTGAAGAATGAGCAAGGTTTGAGGTGGTCACAACGATTGATGACTCTTACATATTCAGATGTTCATTGGTGTTCTCGATCTAGAGAAAATGTTATCATCATTGACCATTGTGGAGAATTCCCTAATGTCCCTCTACTTGGCATTAGGGGAGGTATTACCTACAACCCCTGCTTGGGTCTGAGACAGTTTGGGTATGCCCGAAGGGATGGCCCACATGACATGCTGATTCCAGACTTGGTTTTCGACTTCGACAACGACGGATCAAGGACTTTGATAAAGGTTTATCCGAGCTTGGAGGATACCCAACAAGGTGGACAGTAAGACCTTGGGACACAAGAATTCCATCCCTCTTGAGCCTTACCTCAAGTGGGTACGAACCCGCGCCCAAAGTCTTATGATGCCTTACCCCTACATTATCCATGTGATTAAAGATCATGTTATGGAAGGAGAGGTTCCATACACCCTCCTACATCCTGACATGCCAACATCACTAGAAGATCTGCAAAGGAGTTGGATACAGCTCAAGGGAGAACGCGATACTTTTGAAGCCCAATTCTACGCCAGCGAGAAGAAGGTTTTGGAACTCACTCGTCAACTTCACGAAGAGAAGACTCTCAACACTTACATTGCACCAAAGAGGACGCGCAACGTCTTTTTGCCTTAGAATTTTGTATTATTTTGCCCATGGGGCATTGATGTACTAACAATTCTATCTTATTAATATGACGTGTGTTTCTTTTTTGTTTAAAACAAATTTGAATTTCTGAATCCTTGAAAGCATTACATGAATACATATCATTCATCATATGCATAAACAGGTCTTCACACCAAGTTTCCTCATCTCTCTACTGTTTATTTCAGCAAGATGGATATTGAACAAATGGTTAAAGATTTGCAAGCTCAGAATTCACAATTCCAACAGTTGCTCATGACCCTAGCCAAGGGGCAGGAGGAACTCAAGACTCTGTTAGAGAAGGAAAAAGAGAAAAAGAAGAAGAAGAGAGTTGGTGTGGCTACCTTGGGCAGAAGATTTGAAGGTCAAGCAAAAAGGGTCCTAGATTTCCCATCAACATCTGAAGAGGGTAAAGGAGCGGCAGTGCCATCTGAATCTGAAGCTGAAGAAGAAGAGGATGAGGATTCCTCTGAAAAATAGTATCCTCCGGCCGATGACAAATACAAAAATCTGGAAGAGCGTCTAGCTGCCATGGAGATACAGAGAGTTCCGGGGCTGGATTTTGAAGAGTTAGGTTTGGTTTCTGGAATTGTAATCCCTCCTAAATTCAAAGTGCCACTGTTTTCTAAGTACGACGGGGTGTCTTGTCCCAAGATGCACCTACGATCTTATGTCAGGAAAATTCAACCACATTCTTCTGACAAGGACCTGTGGGTCCACTTTTTCCAAGACAGTCTTTTGGGGATGCAGTTAGATTAGTTCTACCAGTTGGACAGGTCAAACATGCAAAATTGGGAGGACTTGGCGGCCGCCTTTTATAAACAGTATCAGTATAATGCGGACTTAGCACCAACCCGTACTTAATTACAGAGTATGGGTATGGTCTCAAATGAAGGCTTCAAAGAGTATGCCCAGAAATGGAGAGACTTGGCGGGACGAGTACAACCACCTCTATCTGAGAGGGAGCTAGTGGACATGTTTTTTGGGACTCTGTCAGGTCCTTTCTTTAATCACCTGATAGGAAGCTCCTCTGCGGGGTTCACTGAGTTGATTCTAACTGGTGAAAGAGTTAAAGCCGGCATAAAAAGCGGGAAAATTCAAAAGGATGCATCTTCTTCCGCTGCCATCAAAAAGACTTTTCCAGCAAAGAAGGAAGTATCAGCTGCCTACTCCCAAAGAGGTCAAGAAAGAGTTTAGCGCCAGCCATCGGTGGGGGCCGTAATATTCAGAAGTCTGCAGGTGATCAGCCCAGAAACAATCAACCCAGAGCCAACCAAGCAAGGGTGGAAAGGCCTATACGGAAATTCACCCAGATAAACATGACTCCTAATCAAGTTCTACCCCATCTCTTGAAGTTAAACCTTGCCAGTCTGAAAGAGGCCCCGAAGAATCCGAATACTGCTTCTCTATACTACCATTCGAATGCCAAGTGTGCTTATCATTGAGGGAGTATAGGGCATGACACCAACAATTGTTGGGCCCTGAAGAATAAGATTCAGGGTTTGATAGACGCTAAAGAAGTGGAATTCGACGCCCCTGAAAAGCTGAATGTAATCTCTGCTCCAATTCCAAGGCATGTCCACAATGCCCATGTTGTTGAAGAAGATCTTTTTATTGCTACTGTTGATGCTTTGATAACTCCTCTACCAATAATCAAGTTGAATTTGCTGAAGGCTGGGATTTTCCCAGGATGTGAAGAAGATTGCTTCCTTTGTTCATCCTTACCAACCGACTGTCCATTGTTGAAATCAGGCATCCAACGCCTAATGGATAACCAAGAAATCCTTTTCTAAAAGACTCCTATTACACCGACCCCTATCAATGATGTTTCAATAATAACCATATCCGCCAATCTTTCTAAGGCCTCCAAAAGACCTGTTAAGATTACGTCATCTCCGAAGACTGTACCTCTGAAGATAACCATGCCCGGGCCAGTCCCATAAAAGTCTGACAAATAAACACAGTGGAACTATGGTGGAGAAATCTACTACCACGATGTTAAACAAATTGAATCAACTGAAGAGAGTTATGATGAAGAGACTTCCGACATTGGAAACATTGCCGGAACGAGTAAAATCACCCGTAGTGGAAGAATTTTCTCTCCAGAGATTGCCCCTTCAAAGGCAATCTTTGGACCCTCAGCTGCTCCTAAGATTAGCCCTGCACCGGTAAACATATCTGCGAGAACTCCAATTATTGAAGAAGTTGTAACTCATATGGTTGTCCCCTCTACTGCTGATGATGATAGAGGGAAGGGGATCCAAGAAAAGCCTGTCAGGACGAGGGCTCAGCCATTGGTCATCCCTGAGACCTCTCAAAAAGAAATGGAAGAGATTTTTAAAATAATCAAGAAAAGCGATTATGATGTTGTGGAACAACTGGGGAAAACCCCCTCAAAAATCTCTATGTTGGCCTTGCTACTTTGTTCAGAGGGTCATGCTAAAGCTTTAATAAGATTCTTGAAGACGGCCCACGTGTCACAAGAAACCTCTGCGGATCAGTTGCAAGAATGTGTATCTTGCTTAACTGCTGACAATGGTCTAGGATTCTCCGATGCTGATTTAACTTCAAAAGGGAGAAAACATAATGACGCTTTGCATGTCTCGGTGGAATACAAAGGGACTACCCTAGCACACGTACTGGTTGAAACTGGTTTGTCTTTAAATGTCTTGCCGAAGAAAGCCTTGGATAGGTTGGATTGTGAAGGCCTAACCCTGAAACCCAGCAATATCATTGTCAGAGCCTTTGATGGTTCTAAAAGGATGGTCCATGGGGAGGTGGACATCCCGATTAAAGTGGGAACTGAAACCTTCAACTCCATATTCTATGTGATGGACATTCGTCCTTCCTATTCTTGCTTGTTGGGAAGACCCTGGATTCACAATGTTGGATCTGTTACTTCTACTCTGCATCAAATGCTCAAGTACCCTGTCCAGGGGAAATCGTAACTGTTCATGGCGAAGAGGAATACATGATAAGCCATCTAAATTCTTTCCTCTATGTAGAATTGGATGGCGAATTCATCGAGACCCCTTTCCAACACTTTGAGGAAGTTTTTGAAGAGATAGCGGTGACTAAAGCAATATCTTCAATTCTTGTGATCACCACACCTCCGCCTCGGATGTCGTCTCTCAAAGATGCAAAGGCTGTGATTGAAGAAGGAGGAAGCATAATCTGGGGGCAACTTCCAGATTTTCCTTACAAATCAGATAAATTCGGCTTGGGGTTCACTTCTTCTGCTCAAAAGGTTATACGCTGCACCCGTGCTGGGGGGCCACCAGTGAAGATCACCCATCATGGAGTCAATGCTTTGGAGGATAATGAAGAGGAGAGAAGCCTGGAAGACTGGATTTTCCCTACTGTTGGCGAAGGACTGTGCAATTGGGAAGCAAAAGACTTCGTTCTGATTACTTTCATACCGTAGTAATTTATCTTTCAAACATTTTTGTTGGTTTGTAATAATTCTCAAACAATTCATACACTTTTAACCTTGTGCCTTACCCGAGGCACATAGGTCCATTTGTAAGGGTTTTGATTTTTCATCTTCATATGCCATTTTAATGAATCATGGACGTTTTCACATATAAACTTTTCTGTTCATTGTCTTTCTTTTTACATTTTATTTGTTTAAAGGTGGCTATCCCTTACACACACCCACACTCACAAATGCAGGTACCCTTCCATTCTGGATTCCATGGGTAACAATTTTGCTATGGCCTTTAGTGACTCTGAAGATCGTGTCTACCATGCCGAATACGAAGGCGAGGAAGATTGTGAGGTGCCGAGAGAATTGGCTAGGCTGCTACAACAGGAAGAAAGGGCTATTCTACCTCATAAGGAGTTGTTAGAGACAATCAACTTGGGTACTGAAGAAGATAGAAAATAAGTCATAGTGGGTGCCAACCTAGAGCTAAGTGTCAAGGAGCGCTTAATTTAGCTGTTGAATGAATATGTTGAGATCTTCGCCTGGTCTTATGAAGATATGTCGAGACTCGATACAGATATTGTGGTTCACCGTCTACCCACAAGAGAAGACTGTCCACCAGTCAAACAAAAAGTCCGCCGCATGAGGCCCGACATGTCCGAAAAGATCAAAGCAGAAGTTATGAAGCAGTTAAATGCTGGATTTCTTGTTGTTACTTCCTATCCACAATGGGTTGCTAACATTGTGCCCGTATCTAAGAAGGACGGTAAAGTGAGAATGTGCATGGATTATAGAGACTTAAACAGGGCTAGCCCTAAAGATGATTTTCCACTACCGCACATTGACATCTTGGTTGACAATACAGCTCAGCACAAGGTATTTTCTTTCATGGACAGATTTTCAGGATATAACCAGATCAAAATGGCACCTGAAGACATGGAGAAAACTACTTTTGTTACACAGTGAGGTACGTTCTGCTACAAAGTGATGCCATTCGGACTGAAGAATGTCGGGGCAACCTATCAACGCGCCATGGTAGCTTTGTTTCATGATATGATACATCATGAGATAGAGGTCTACGTCGATGACATGATAGCCCGTTCATAAACAAAAGGAGAACACCTCGACCATTGGCAAAAGCTGTTTGTCAGGTTGAAGGAATACAAGTTAAGACTGAACCCAGACAAGTGCACCTTCAGAGTCAGGTCCAGTAAACTCTTTGGTTTCATTGTCAGCAACAAAGGCATCGAGGTTGATCCTGCCAAAGTCAAAGCTATACAAGAAATTACTGCTCCTCTCACTGAGAAGGAGGTCAGAGGTTTCTTGGAACGCCTAAACTACATTGCTAGGTTCATTTCTCACCTAACATCTACATGTGAACCAATCTTCAAGTTGTTGAAGAAAGATCAGGTGGTTAAATGGAATGATGACTATCAAGTTGCTTTCAATAAAATCAAGGAGTATTTTCTAGAACCTCCTATCTTGATGCCACCCGTCGAAGAAAGACCACTAATCATGTATCTGACCGTCCTAGAGAATTCAATGGGGTGCGTACTGGGCCAACATGACGAGTCTGATCAAAAAGAGCATGCCATTTATTACCTTAGCAAAAAGTTTATCGACTGTGAGACCCGATACTCACTGCTCGAGAAAACTTGTTGCGCTTTGGTATGGGCTGCTCGCCGGCTAAGGAAGTATATGTTGACTCATACCACTTTGCTGATATCTAAGATGGATCTGATCAAGTACATCTTTGAGAAGCCTGCTTTGTCTGGAAGGATAGCTAGATGGCAGATGATCCTGACAGAATACGATATACAGTACACGAACCAAAAAGCTATAAAGGGGAGTGTACTAGCTGATCATCTGGCTCATCAAGCTGTTGAAGATTACCAATCCATGAAGTTCGACTTCCCTGACAAAGACATTATTACATTGGATAACATTGAAGATTTCAGACCATATGACGGACCTGAATAAGGATCCCGATGGACCCTGTAATTTGATGGTTCCTCCAACGCACTTGGCAACGGTATCGGCGCGGTACTCATCTCCCCAGAAGGTTTCCATACTCCTTTCACTGCCAGACTTTGCTTCAACTGCACCAACAACATGGCAGAGTATGAAGCTTGTATTTTTGGTCTCAAGGCTGCAATAGACCTGGGAATCAAATTTTTGATTGTGTTTGGGGACTCAGCTTTGGTCATCAGTCAGATCAAAGGAGAGTGGGACACTAAATATCCCAACCTCATCCCTTATAAAGAACATGTCTTGACATTGCTACCTCATTTCGAGCAGATTACCTTTGAGCACTTCCCGCGAGAAGAAAATCAGCTAGCAGATGCTCTAGCTACAATGTCATCCATGTTTAAACTTAACTAGGATAATGAGGCTCCCCAAATCACCATTTAACGGATGGACGAACCTGCACACTATCACGAGATTAATACCGAAGAAGTAGTGGATCGACCTTGGTTTCACGAAGTCAAAAGGTATATTGAAGCGCAAGAGTATCCTGAAGGAGCTTCAGTTAACGACAAAAAGTTCTTAAGGAGATTCTCTGCCAAGTTCTTCTTAAGCAACGGTATCCTGTACAAGCGCAATCATGATTGCATTCTGCTCCGTTGTGTGGACAAGATTGAAGCTGAACAGATCATGGCTGAACTGCACAATGGTACCTTTGGCACTCACTCTAGCGGGCATACGATGGCTAAGAAGATTCTATGGGCAGGCTACTACTGGTCTACCATGGAAGTTGACTGCTATCAACATTCCAGGACTTATCACAAATGTCAAATCTATGCGGACAAAGTACATATACCTCCAGTTCCCCTCAATGTCTTAACATCTCCTTGGCCATTCGCTATGTGGGGAATCAACATGATTGGAGAGATCAAGCCTACAACATCCAATGGACACTGCTTCATTCTAGTGGTCATTGATTACATTACCAAGTGGGTCGAAGCGGCTTCCTTCGCATCCGTCACAAAGAATGTTGTTGCCCGCTTCATCAAGCAGAACCTCATTTGCCGGTACGGCAACCCCGAAAGGATCATTACTGACACATGTACAAATCTTAACAACACTATGATCACCGCCTTGTGCGAGCAGTTCCAGATTCAACATCACAATTCATCTCCCTATCGGCCAAAGATGAACGGTGTTGTCGAAACTACGAACAAAATATCAAGAAGATCATACAAAAGATGACAGTCACCTACAAGGACTGGCATGAAATGTTACTCTTTGCTCTCCACGGGTATCGTACCACGACGCGTATATCGACTGGGGCAACTCCTTATTCTTTGGTATACGACATAAAAGTTGTTTTACCTATCGGGGTTCAGATTCCCTCTTTGAGAATCATAAAGGATGCTGGTTTGAGTGAAGACGATTGGATTCAGACCCGGCTTGATCAACTTAACTTGATTGACGAAAAGCGACTTACTGCTGTTCGCCCCCGTCAGACGTATCAAAAACGGATGATCAAGGCTTTCAACAAGAAAGTCAGATGCCAGATATATCAAGTCGGGGATCTTGTAATCAAGCGGATCATCTTAACGCAAAGTGATCCCAGGGAAAATGGACTCCTACCTACGAAGGACCATTTATGATCAAAAACATCTTTTCTGGTGGGGCAATGATATTAACCACCATGGACGGTGATGACTTGCCGCACCCTGCGAACGCAGACATAGTCAAAAGATACTACGCATAATTGATCTGCTAGGTTGACACACCTAGGGAAAAAAAGGGCATCCCGGTGAATCGAAAACCCGAAAGGGCGGTTCAGGCAAAAGTTAGGGATGAAACAAAAAATCTGTACACCCGACAAGTCGAAAACCCGAAAGGGCGACTTGGGCAAAAAAGGGTTTCCCGGTGGATTGAAAACCCGAAAGGGTGGTCCAGGCAAAAGTTAGGGAATTAAAGCGTATGATTATGTCTCTTCGGATCACTTTAAGGACAATCTCTTCACAGACAAGCCCCAGGCTTCTGATCAACTCAACCATCTTGGTACGAAGCAACAAATGGACAAGATATTCAGAGTTATGAAGGCTATAGCAGAATGGGAACCCCATGGAATTTTCACACATAGCCATCTTTCTTTGTATACATTTTTCTCATTTTTATGACAACGTTCTCTTACTAGGATATCTGTCTCCTTTGTACAGAATGCTTATACAAAGTTAATACAAAGATACTTCAAAGTGCAGAAAACTATTTGCCTTTTCTTCTTTTTTTACACTTGTGTTTTATTTGAAAATGTCCAATGATTTATTGATGAGCATGTGCATTTGAATATAATCACTGTTTACAAATAAACGAAATTGGAAAGAATAATTACTGACAGGTTGAAAGTATAGGAAAACGTCTTTGGACTATTCCAGGATAAATTCGATACAGTACATCATCTAGGTCCCCAGGTGAGCTAAAACCTTGAAGTACATATCCCCAGTAGAGTCATAATTTCAAATCCTTAATTCCCATCAGAGTTACAACTTCATACTCCCATTCCCAGCGGAGCCAAAATATTGAACTACAGACCCTCAGAAAAGATGAAACCTTCTTCCCCTGTCAAATCAAATTTCCAACTATCAATCCCCAGCGGGAACCATCCAGTTTTCCCCAAATTCTCCAGCAAATTCTTCAGATAATTCACCAGTAGATTGGCATACAACCCAAAATCCTGATCTCCAGACAGGATAGCTACTCCCCAGCAGTATAGCTTTTTCCCCCAGAATCCTGAACTTACTCTCCAACAGGAAGCCTTCTTCCCCACATAGTTTTCACTCCCCAGCAGATTGAAAATTCTCATTCTGGATTCCCCAGTAATGTTGTCAGGGTCTTCATTGCTCCCCAGCATGATGTCACCCAAGTTTTTCATTACTCCTCAACAGATTAAATATTCTCATTCTCGGTTCCCCGTAGAAATCATCAGAGTTTTCCCTATTCCCTAGCCGAGTAAGGATTCCCATTATTTAACCCCCAGTAGAAGTCTTCAAAGTTCTCTGGATTTCCCAAGCAGGTTTCTCAAGCAGTTTGACATTGCTCTCACAATAGATTTTGTCAATACTTCAACTTCAAGACATGAAGGATTCTCACATCCCCACGGAAGTTGTCAGGGATTTTCCATCCCCTAACAGTCACCAAGGATTTCTCATCCTCAGCAATCAAATATTTTGAATCTCCAGCAGCGGTCAAGGATTTATTTTCCCCGGCAGCAGTCAAGGATTTCATTGTCCCCAGCCATCAAGGATTTATTTTCCTCAGCAATACAGCAAATCAGCTTACATGCGCATACATTACATATATCATAAACATTGATAAGGCACATTTATTGCATCATACATTACATGCAACATAACTCTGTGTTTCAGCTAACATTTTACCCTTTTCAGGATAAGATTAACAGTTATCTTTAACAAATATTCAAAGATTTCAGACACAGTACAAATACACTCCAGACACGGAAGTCATTCTGTTACTCATTCAAATCTCTTATTCAGATACAGTACAGATACACTCCAGACATGGAAGTCATTCTGTTACTCATTCAGATCTCTTATTCAAGATATAATACAAATATACTTCAAGCACGGAAGTTATTTTGTTACTCATTCAGACCTCAACTTCAGATACAGTCCAGATACGCTCCAGACACGGTTGCCATTCTGTCACTCATTCTGACTTTTTCCCTGGCCCAGAGATGCTCCAGACACGGACGCCATTCTGTCGCTTATTCAGATTTCAGATTCAGATACAATACAGATACACTCCAGATGCGAAAGTTATTATGTTATTCATTCATATTCAAATACACTTACAGCTCGGATACGCTCTAGGCACGGACGCCATTCCATTTCTCATACAGACTCAGTCTCCAGATACAGTTCAGATACATTCCTGATGCGGATACCATTCTGATACTCATTATTTTGACTTACAACATACAATTCAACAAACATCTTTGGATGGCATCTTTAAGCCCATCTCCAACAAGATTCTATCACATCTCCAAATGGCATCTTTAAGCCCATTCCTTCAACTACATTTTGACGAGTGCAAATTTACGGGCACTCTAATGTCCAATCATCTTTTACCTTCGAGTCACGAATGGCGAAACTCGCCAATCTAACTCTTCAGGTTCAAGAAGATTGAACAGGGGCAGATGTTGTACCCCAAAATTTGCCCTCTCATTTTATCAAGATTCTCCTCACAAGACTTCTTGGATTCAAGACCAGATTAGGGTTTGCTCAGCTCAAGACATCTCTTTGCACTGATGACCTGAAATTAGGGTTTGAGTTTGCACAGGGATTTTTGGACTTTCAATGCCTCATGTGACTTTCATACTTCATTTTGGACTCCCAAGATTACCCATACCAAGTTTCAAGCTTTGGATCACATTTTTGCCCAGTCAATTGGACAGTTGACCTAAAAATCAGCTGTATTAGGGAAAAAGTCAACCATGGCCAATTTACAGTCAAACCTCATAATTTTTGTTCCACGTCAACATTATAGACTCATATGAACCATTTGATCAAGTTTGAACCACAACTCCTCAAGAAATTTGATCAGATCATCAAAAGGGCAAAATGGTCATTTTTAGGGTTTTGACTGAGGAAGGGCAATTTTTGATTTTTGACCTAACCAATGACCAATTGGGTTCAAGCATGGTTTCAAGGACTCAATGGCACCATATTGACCTAATCACAAGGTTCAAAAGATCTCAAATGCATTGGATTGACAAATGAATTTTCCAATCAACTGATCAAAAATCAACTGTACACTGAAAAGTCACACTTTGACTTTTTGGTCAAAATCAAGTACCAAGGGTCATTTTTCATCAATAGGTGTCAAAACATGAAACTTGTTCACCAAGAAACTTAAATTTGGAAATTAGGGTTTAAGTTTGAAAATTTTCATAACTTAGAAAATTTCTTATTTTTCCCCAACTTTTACCAACTTTTTCACCATGATGCATTTGGATTCAAAGAAAACTTCCAACATGAAAGTTGTAGTTCTCCACAAAATATACAACTTTTATTCACAAAGTTTTCCCAAAAGATGCATGGATCTCAAGTTATGATTTTGTGAATAAGGGTCCATAAACTTTTTAACTTAGTGAAATTTTGCCCTAGTTTAGGCAGATTTTTGACCTAACTTCATGGCAACTTTTCACCTAGTTCCAAGAGGAATCTCAAAATTAATTTCAACAATGGATTGTAGAGAATGTTACAAGCTTTCCAAAATGTCCAAGAACTCTCAAAGATCATTTATGGTTAGGGAGAATCGAAGAAATGAAAATGGCAAATTATCACTTTTGTCCAAGGCATTTTTCACATTGGTTCAAGTTGCAAATCAGTTTGAATCATGCTTTTACTTGCATTACAGGTTCTAATCCTTTTTAAACTCCAAAATTTAATGCAAATACATTGGAAAATGGCTTTGTTCTGAGCTTTGGAGCATTGCACAAGGAATTATTCCAAAAATGACATAAAGGTAACAATGCTACTTTGATAAAGCATACTTTTAGCAACTTTTTTTATCTTGAGCCATGGACCTAATCTCTGGCTGCAAACAAAGTCCACAAATATCAGGCAATTTGTACCAACTCTCCTCAGGCCTTGAGATAGCTTGTACAGGCTTTGGCATTGTCACTTCCCACCTTTTTTTCAAAAGCAAGTAAACTTGCAAAAGTCCACATCACTTGAGTATCTCTTAAAACCAAGCCTTGGCAACATTTCAAACAAGTTCAGCATATTGTAACAAGCCTAAGACACGATTTGATAAGCTCTCAAGCACCCTCAAACACAAAAATCCCTTCTGCCCAAAACAGGGCAACTTCTACAAACACCAAGCCACTTCCATATCCCCTCGTGCGTTTTGCTTGAAACCACTTCAAACACATCCCATACATTACACCTAAGCCATCCAAGCCTTTATCCAGCAACTGTAACCCCTGTTTCAAGCTTCACCATTTTCAATTTCTGAGTTTGGAGGTTGACTTCTACAGGAAGATTCAGGCAAGTTCAAGGCAAGCTGAGCATTGGGTTAGCTTGAGGGAACTTCAAGCAAGCTCACACGACCTTCAGGCCTCACTCAAAGTTGCTACATTGCCCTATCCAAACTCAACTGAACAAGGTATTTTCCAAGTTTCTATCTCTCTATTTAGACATCCTTAGGCTTAGGTTTGTGAAGTAAAAATGTAGTCTTTAAGTTGCTTGAGATGTACATATGCATAGTTTGTATTTTTATTAACTGAGCTAGGAGAATTTGGATGATGAACATGCTTAAAAAACTAGGTCAGAATTTAGGGCCACTGAAATTCTCCTTGGTCTTTGAGAGTTAAGTCATGTTTTTATATCATTAGAATCGTGAGTTAACATGCTACAAGTTTCATGTTGCAAGATTTCATTTTTATGCAAGTATGCAAGAGTTACAGTTTGAAGCAGGGCGCGCGCGTTTTTTTGTCTGGAGGACAGGGATGAAGTGAGATTGGGCTTGGGCTTGTTGTTTCTACTTTTCACACCTCCCTTTTACTTTTTGCACCCCCTTGGCCCATTTTTTATATTTTGCATATTTTTTATTTTCTTTTGCATTTTCTGACTTTATTATTTTTTCTAAACATTAAAAAATTCCAAAAATAATTTTCTTTATTTTTTTGCATTTTTATTTTATTTTTATTTTATTTTTTGCATAATGAAATAGTTTGCTAGGGTAAATAAAAATTCATTTTCTTAAAATAACTTGAAAATAATATAAAAATATCACATTTTTTATTTTTATTATTTATACATTTAAAATATTATTTTTATACATATTTCAATTTTTTGACATTTTGTACATATTATTATTATTATTATTATTATTTTTCTTGATTAAAAATGAATAATATAGAATATATCTTTTTTAAACAAAAATTAGGGTTTTCACCCTTCAAAAAATAATCACTTTATTTTTCTTATTTTTAAGACTTAAATAACCTTATTTTTACATGCATAAAACAAATACAAAAAACATTTTTGCATACATATATTTAATTGCATATTTAAGTATTCACTTATTTATTTATTTGTACAATAAATTCAATTTGGTTGTAATAGTTTTAGGGTTTTATTTTGAGCAATATCCCCCTATTCAAAACTTGTATCCCCCTCCCCATAATATTGTTGTAATAGTCTAGATTTATTTTTACGCATTTTATTGCTTTCATATACTATGATAGTAAACTAGGGTTTTGTATATAAAAGACCAAAAATCAAACAAATAGCATGACTTAATACAAGACAAAAATGCATGAAAAATGACAACACATTGCACACAAGCACCCCTAGGGTTTCATCCACTTTGTTGCCTTAAAATGGTCATGGTATGCATGCTAGGTATCTTGGCAAAACAAATCAAAACAAAAAGATCATATTCCCTCGATGACGCTGTTAAAATGTTGCCTAAAAGCAAATGACCTTAGTCCCAAAAACTTGCTAAGGTACTTGGTATCATTGCTATCATGGTCATACGATGACCCACGCTCGTCCTGTTTAACATCCAAAGATAGGGTTGTTTACCAAATGCAATAGTAAAACAACAATGTCAAAGGGTTAAAAATGTGTAGGAAAGACCTTTTGAGTAGGGTAGATAACTCCTAGTTACTTGATCTCTTTCAAACAATCCTTGCTATTTTCAAACAAAAACACACAACACATTTCAAAACAATTTCCAAACAACTTTCAAAACATTGAAACATTTTTCAAAAGACAAACATCTTTGTATACATTCTTACGAACGAGAATCATTACAAAGATTGCCAAAACGATGACCTCTTTTCAAAATACTTTCAAAACCACACAAAGCACCATTTCAAACAATTGGAAAAGCAAAGCAAGTGATCTAAACAAGTAACTAAGAGCCCATGGAAAACCATGGATGAAAAGGGTGCTAGCGCCTTCCCTTTTCATAATCTACCCCCCGAACTCAAGAAATCATGTCAAAGGTCTTTCCTGTGCTTTTTGACCTTTCCTTTGGATAAAATAAAAAGTCGGTGGCGACTCTTGCTAAACCGAAACATTTGCGAATACAAATGCAAAACCTCAAGGCAGTTCTCCCACCGTATCACAGGGGGCATTGACATGATTGGAGAGATTAAGGCCACTGCCTCCAATGGACATCGCTTCATCCTAGTCGCCATTGACTACTTCACCAAATGGGTCGAAGCTGCCTCATTTCCCTCAGTTACCAAGAACATTGTAGCTCGTTTTATCAAGCATAACCTCAACTACCAATATGTTATCCCTGAAAGGATCATCACTGAAAACAGAACCAACCTCAACAATTCTATGATTATTGAACTCTGCAGGAAGTTTAAAATCAAGCATCATAATTCTTCTCCATACAAACATAAGATGAATGTCACCGTGGAAGCTGCCAACAAAAACATAAAGAAGATTATGCAAAAGATGGTGGTGACTTTTAAAGACTGGCATGAGATGCTACTGTTTTCTCTTCATGGCTACCATACCTCAACATGAACATCAACTCGGGCAACCCCTTTCTCTTTAGTCTATGGCATGGAAGTTTTCCTTCCTGTTGAAGTTCATATTCCTTCTATGAGAATTATGAAAGAAGCAGACTTGGGCGAAGACGAATGGATTTAGACTAGGTTGGATCAGTTGAACTTAATTGATGAAAAGAGACTGGCTACTGTTTTTCATGGTGAAATATATCAAAAGCGAATGATAAAGGAATTCAACAAAAGACCAAACCTCGAGTATACCAGGCTGGTGACTTGGTAATAAAGCGCATCATTTTACCACAAGGCGATCCCATGGGAAAATGGACTCCCACTTACGAAGGGCCATTTATTGTTAAGAAA
Source organism: Vicia faba (assembly GCA_948472305.1). NCBI lineage: Eukaryota > Viridiplantae > Streptophyta > Magnoliopsida > Fabales > Fabaceae > Vicia > Vicia faba. Next base: position 265,106,234 of record OX451737.1, on the reverse strand, counting down.
GTATTTTCTGGTGGTGCCATGATGCTAACCACTATGGACGGTGAAGATTTTCCATATCATGTGAACTCGAACATAGTAAAAAATTACTACACATAAAGAATGACCCGCTAGGTTGACATACCTAGGCAAAAATAAGGGAATCCCGACGAACCAAAAGGTTTTGGGCAAAAATTAGGGATATATACAAAAGATTGTACATTTGGAAATTCAAAAACCTAAAAGGGGCACTTGGGAAAAAATGGGTATCCCGGTGGACTAAAAACCTGAAAGGGAGGTCCAGGAAAAAGTTAAGGATTAAAGCGTACGACTATGTCCCATTGGATCACTACAACCAGCTTTATTACCAAGGTTAAAAGTTCAAATGGTACAAGATCAATTCAATCAACTTCTTTCAACGGCAAGTGATGATGTTAGAAGACATATGGGCAATAGAGGAGTTGGAAACCAATAAGATCACTTCCACATGGCTATACAATTTTTGTTTTTACTTTTTATTCTTTTGATTTTTCGGCGACTTCCTCTTACTAGGATTTCTGCCTCCCTGTACAAAAACGTCTGTTTTTAGGCAAATTATCAATGCAAATATACTTTGAAGTGCAAACTTTTTGTTTTTTCTGTTATGAGTGCAAAAACATCCAATGACTAAATTTGAATGAACATGTGCATATGAACATGATTAACTGTTAACAAATGTACGCACAAGAACATTAATAAGCATTTACTTAAGGATTTTGGATATCCCCACATAGTTACTTCAATAAGATTATTCATACTAAGTGAATTCATACATTCTCCGTCCAGATTTCCAATCGACATATTCCTTGGAAATTCTCTTCCCCAACCAAGTTTGGAATTCCAAAACTGAAAGAGAAAACTCTGCAAAATTCTTCCCTAGTAAGGTCATCAGAATTCCTTTCTCAATAGGGTTTATTTTCCCAACGGACTACAACCTACCTAGTTTGAGTCTATTCCTCAGACCACTCACTGGAAAAATTCCTCTTCTCTAGTAAAGTTGATACTATCCCAAGAAAGTTACTGTAAAGCTTAGAACCTGACCAAATACCAGTTATCTTCGTCCACCCAGACGATCAGAAGTCTAATCATCTCTTTTATCCCCGGTCAGGATATATGAGAATTAAAATTCCCCAGTAGAGCAATGGACAACTAAGGTTCCTAAACTCTACTGCCCAAGCAGAAATCAACACTCCCTGTATAGTTTCCTTAAACAACAAACAGGAATTCCCCGCGGAAGCGCTCTAAACAAAGTTGAAGATACACATACTCCTCGTCTCCAGTAGTAGTCCTAGATTTAATTATCCAAAAGTTGTGAGCAGTAGTCAGGAATTTATTTTCCCAAACAAAGACACACTTCAATAATATTTCATAGCATATGCATACGAAAAACATGTAGCATAATCTCATTTATTTTGAGAACATCGTTAAGCAATGCATTTGATACATCAAGGCATTATATACAACTAACTCTTACTTTTTTTAGGAAAAGATCAATCAACAGATGAACATTATCAACTATCTACGAATTTCTCCAGAGGCCCAAATCTGACAAATATTTCCACCGAATATTTGTCCCAGGGAATCATTCTAAATAAAATCTCTCTAAGACGAAATCAAGCTCAGTTTCCTTCATTACATTTTGAAGTAGAATTCGTCAGAGATTCCTTCATTACCTGTTGAAGTAGTAGTCATCAGAGATTCTTTCATTACCTGTTGAAGTAGTAGTCGTCAGAGATTCCTTCATTACCTGTTGAAGTAGTAGTCATCAGAGATTCCTTTATTACCTATTGAAGTAGTAGCCGTTAGAGATTTCTTCATTACCTATTGAAGTAGTAGTCGTCATAGATTCCTTCATTACCTGTTGAAGTAGTAGTCATCAGAGATTCCTTCATTACCTGTTGAAGTAGTAGTCGTCAGAGATTCCTTCATTACCTATTGAAGTAGTAGTCGTTAGAGATTCCTTCATTACCTATTGAAGTAGTAGTCGTCAGATATTCCTTCATTACCTATTGAAGTAGTAATCGTCATTGATTCCTTCATTACCTATTGAAGTAGTAATCATCAGAGATTCCTTCATTACGTATTGAAGTAGTAGTCGTCAGAGATTCCTTCATTACCTATTGAAGTAGTATTTGTTAGAGATTCCTTCATTACCTATTGAAGTAGTAGTCGTCAGAGATTCCTTAATTACCTGTCAAAGTAGTAGTCATTGAATTTCTTCATTACCTACTAAAGTAGTAGTCGCCACAAGATTCCTTCCAGTATATGTTAAAATAATAGTCACGGTTAAGCTTTATACTTACCAGCAGTCACTTTAGATGGCATCTATAAGCCCATCTCTGATAAATATTTATTACATCTCCAAATGGCATATTTAAGCCCATTCCCCACACAATCAACCAACAACATTACTTTCTACACCAACGAGTGCAAATTTCTAGGCACTCTAGTGTTCAATCATCTTCCACCTTCAAGTCAACGAATGACAAACTTTCCAATCTAACTTTTTAGGTTTAAGAAAATTGAACAAGGGCAGCTGTTGTACCCCAAAATTTTCCCTCTCTTTTCTCAAGACATTTCTCACAAGATCTCCAATGGCTCAAGTTTGCACAAGTGTTCACTAGGTCAAACCACTTCTAAACACCGCGGCCTCAAAATAAGGTTTTGATTTTCACAAAGATAATTGGACTTCTAATGCCTAAAATGACATTCATGGATAATTATAGACTTCCAATAATACTCATGCCAAATTTAAAGTCTTGCATCATAAATTTTCTCAATCAATTGCTCAGATGACTGAAAATCAACTATATTGGATAAAAAGTCAATTAGGTCAACCTACAGTCAAAATTCATGATTTATGGCCAACATCAACATTTTAAGGTCCTATTTATCATTTTATCAAGTATTGGTCACAATTCCTCATGAAAAACACTCAATTTACCAAAAGAGCAAAATGGTCAAAATTAGGGTTTTGTCTGTAATTGACTGACCATTGACTTTTTGACCTAATACATGATCCAATGGCTTGAATAAAAATCTCAAAGATTAAAATACACCATGTTGACCTAATATCATGGATCAAATCATCTTTCAAAATCAATGGATTGATAGTTGAATTTTTGGTCAACTGATGAAAAGTCAACTGATACACCAAAAGTCAAACTTTGACTTGTTAGTCAAAATTTGAGTTTCAAAGATCATAGTTCCTCAAGAAATTCAAAATATGAAGCTTGATCATAAATAAATCAAGAAATTCAAAAGTAAATTTGAAAAGTCGAACTTTTTAAAACTTAGAAATTTTTCTAAGTGTTTTTGTAAATGATAATTTCACTACTTCATGCTAATTTTTCACCAAGATGCTAGATGATTCAAAGGAAACTTTCAACATGAAAGTTGTAGATCTTGATGAGATCTAAAAATTTGTATCAGAGGGCTCATATCCAAAAAAATGCTTATATTTTGAGTTATAAGCCCATGAAGCCATGCACTTTTTATTAAACACTTAGAGAAATTTTCACCTAGTTTAGGCAGATTTTTGACCTAACTTCTTGGCCAATTTTTACCAAGCTCCAAGATGATTTTGTCAAAATGGTAAACATGAAGGTTGTAGATAATGTTTCAATATTTCTAAAATGTCAAAGAACTTGAAGAGATTATGCTTGAGCAAAGAGAGTCGAAGAGAAGAAGTTGAGGTTTCATTCTTGACTTTTAGGTCACTTTGATGATAAACATTCAACCAAATCTCAAACCTATGCTGCATAATATCACTTTGTAGGCTTATAACTTATGTTTCACTCCTTAATTTAATGTTTACACAACATATTGAGCCATTGTTCAAGTTACATTTCCATTTTGGGAAGAAAGGCACCATTGCTATTCTTGAAAAGTTGCTTTAATCACAAAGTAAACTTGTCTTGAGCTTCTAACTTGTTTGTTCAGCACACACTCAACATACAAAGTCAGATAAACATGTTTAAAGTTTATAATCACTCTAGATAACCTTGTACCATGCCTTGGAACAATGCTTGTGAAGCTTTCTTCAAAAACAAGTCAAGAAACCAAAACATGTGATCTTGTGATTCTGGACAACTCAAGTCTCCAAACCTTCTCCTATAAATTTAGGCACTATTATGCAACCTAGGATACAAAATTAGAAGTCTTGAAACTCCCTCTAACCAGAAATTACTCAAAAACACCATTTGTATACAGTTCTGCCCTTGAACTTGTATCTTCCATTTCCATCGTGCGTTTTCCCTCAAAATCATTTTTAAAGCTTCCATACATCAAATAAAGTTCATCAATGCCCTTGTTCCACAATTGTAACTTAATCTTCATCACTTTCCAAACTCAAAAACATCCACCTGTAACTTGACTTCTCCAGAACATTTCAACCACTCTCAACTCAAGCTAAGCATCGCATTAGCTTCCTAGAGGTCCAAGGAAGCTAACCAGATAATTACAGCACCTTGAAGCAAGATCAAACTCAAAACACGAATTCTATTTTCAAGGTGAGTTTTATGACTTTTTAACTCTTCATATAGGCATCATTTGGTTTCCATTTTCAAAGATAAAATATAGACATCATAACCCTGAAAATGACCATGTCCTTAGAAATCATTTATATTGCTTGTGTAGTGAGAATTTTGAGTTTGAAATTGCTGAAAATTTGATTTATAGCTTTAATTATTTATATGACTGAACTCGTGATGAAATTTGGAGCAAGTTTCATGTTTACACTTTTGAGAATGGATGAGAAATGAATAAGTTGCAAAAGATCTGGCTGGTGCGAGGCAGAAGATGAAGTTGATAACATGAACTTAGTTTATCTTAAGTCTATTGCAACATGTTTCTATACCGGATGAAATAGCCACCCTAGTGGCAAGAAGCGTGCGCGTAAGACATACCTCTATAAGGTCCTGGGTTCGAGCCCCGGTGAGACCTTTTGGTTTTTTCATATTTTCCTTGTTTCACTTTTTTTGTTTGCAGTGTTTAGGGCCTTCCAGCTATTGGGCCTGCTCCATTTTACTTTGGCATCACCCCCTGTTTGCTATAAACACGTAGTCCAACATTTTTTATTGTTCTTTTTAATTTCTTATTACAAAAAAAAACAGGCATTGGGCCTAAACCAAACAAGAAACTGTTTTTTCTTTCAAACCTCCTAATTCATTTTCAAACCCCCTTGGTTTTTAATTTATATTTAATTTATATTTTCTTTTCTTGTAAATATTATTTTTTTATTATTAAAAAATATTTTAAAAAAACATATTTTTTTAAATACCTAGACTAAGAATTACTTTCACTTTATTCCCTTTCTTTTAAACATAAAACCCTAAAAAACATCTTCTTTTCTGAAATTGGTTAAAATAGATTTGGACTTAGATTTAATTTTAATTTGCTCTTTTTAAATTAAATTAACTCAGAATTTAGGAATTTAATTAATTAACTTCTCTCCATTTAATTTAGTTCAATTAGTTAGGTTAAAACTTTTTCCATCAAAAAACTATAAAAACAATTATCTTTTCTCCTACATTATTCTCATGTTCTTGTACATTTTTATTTGGAATTATTCGACATGGTTGTAATATTAATTAGGTTTTAATTTCTTTCATCCCCATTTGTAATTTGTATCCCCATCCCCAAAAAATGATGTAATAGCGTAAGACTTTAAATTTCCGTAATTTATCGCTTTTAATATTTTTGCTAGTAACTAGGGTTTGTATCGAAAGATATAAAATAAAATAATAGAAAAACTTAATTCAAGACAAATTACATGAAATCAATACACCTTTCATACTTGCACCTCTAGGGTTAACCCACACTTGTTGCCTTAGAATGAAACAGTCATGTCCCTCGAACGTGGGATGCTTTAGCAAAGACCCTTGATTACAAGATTGTAGTCCCTCGATTACCCTTCGATGTTACCTTCGGTAAACGATCTTAGACCCTTACGAAAAATTGCTAAGGTATCCTACAATATTGCCTTATATGGCTATACGATGACCCGCGTCTGTCCCTCACATCCTAGATATGGTTACATACTAACTAGTGGTAAGACAACACTGTCTAAAAGAGGAGGAAAATAACAAAGACTTCCTTTAAATAGTTAGAGTGTTCGTAGTTGCTTCTCACAAACATTTCAAAACACACCAACATCTTCAAGAAATATTTTCAAAAGTCAACACTTTGTATACATTTTCTCCGAAACTAGAATCATTACAAGGTTCTCCTAAACAAAGGAACTTTTCAAAAATACTTTCAAAACAAATCACAAACACATTTCAAAAAGCATTTCAAAGGGAGCTAGCAACTAAGATTCCGTAGATAACTACGGATGAAAAGGGTGATAACACCTTCTTTTTTCATAACCTAGCCCCCGAACTCAAGAAAATATCTCAAAAGGTCTTTCCTATTCTTTTCACCCTTTCCTTTATTGGATAAAAGAAAATTCGATGGCGACTCTTGCTATCCGTAATGTTGTACCCTAAAATTTTCCCTCCCATATTCTTCAAGAAATTGCCAAGTCAAGCTGCAAAATTCTCCAAGGGTTGCACAATGTGAGAGCCTCCTAAGCAGTCAAAATTAGGGTTTTGGTTCTGATCAAGAAAATGAAGTTTCAAAGGGCCCAATCAAGTCCCACATGCTTATAAACATGGTCAAGCATCCTCATATCAAGTTTCAAGACTTTCAGTACAAAATTGCACAGTCAAAACCCTAATTGCACTACAGTCAACTGTAGGGGCAAAATGGTCATTTGGCAGTCAAAAGTCCAAATTTTTGGTCAACATCTAATTTTGAAGCCACAAACATCATTTGATCAATTCTTGATCATGATTCTAAAAGCTTGGCTCAAAAATCATCAAGATGCAAAAGTTTCCTTATTTGGACAGCTGAAAAAGTCAACTGTAAATTGACCAGGGCATAACTTTCACATGGATTATCAGAAAAATTACATCTAAAGCCCATTTTGAAGATAAAGACATTTCCTACAACTCATCTTCATACTTCAAGTCCAAGAAATGCTCTCACAAAAAGTTATCAATTTCAACATTATAGGTCATTTTCAAAAGTCAACAAAAAGAGACTTTAAGTCAAGGGCCATAACTTGAGATTAGTAAATCAAAATGACATGGGACCAAAGACATTGGTTAGAGGACTCAAAGACCTTTCCAAAATGTCCAAGAACATGAGCAAATCTTAAACATTGAGCAAGTTATGCCTTGTAGAAGTTGGGAAATTTTTGGATATTTTGAAAAGTCAACATTGATTCAAATGACCTAAAATTGCTAATGGGCCTATGTTTCTTCCATAATTCATTATCCAAGGCATGTGCACGACCATTAGGCCCAAAGGGAAGTTTTTCTCCATTTTTATTTATTTATTTGGATTTTTTATTATTAATAATTCATTTAATTAAATAAAATACATGAAAAATACAAAACTAATGAAATCAAATCTCTTTGTGCAGAAAATACTCTCATTGGACATTCAAGATTCGTGCATGATCATTTTTGGAAAGTTTTGGCATGATTTGGTATCATATGGCATGAAAAAGATTGGAAAAACTAATGCTTGAAAATCAAATATTGAACAATCAAATCTTGGATTCTTTTGGTCAGATTTTTGACCTAATTCACTCATACTTATACAAAGAACACAAACCTAATGCAAAGGACCAAAAAAGCTGCGCAAAACCCCATTATCAAACTCAAATTTTTTGGCAAAAATCTCAAATCTGAAAACCAGGCTAGAAGAGGATTCGAGGCAAAAGACTTGTGCCATCACCTTCCTGAAGCTTCAAGGAAGGATTCCCAATCGAAAACACCAACTCTAACGCCCTAGATCATTGTACAGAATCGAATTTTTTCTCATAAAAATGCATACTCGTGTTTTAACTTTGAGACAGTTTCATGGCATTTTATTTGTATATTCATACTGAGTATTGCATTCTGAAGCTAACCATATGGATTAATTGCATTTTTATATACTATATGCAAATATACCATTGTTATATTTTAGGGTTTCAGGCTTAGCAAATTGGGGCTTTCCATCCAAAGAAAAATTGAGACTTGGGACTTGGACCATTAAAACGAGCGTGCCTGGACGAAAAGAATCCATGTGTCGCGCCTAATTTCTGATGCAAGAATTCCTAATCGCTATTTTCTGGAATGGTACCTTTTAGAACGGTGTAAAAACCGTTGCCTATGTTTATTGTATTTCAGGAAAAACAAACCAACGAAGAAGACGCTTAGGTGGCGAGGCATGGATGGCTGGTTCAAATTTTCGCGCGCGGAGGCCCCACTAACGTTGTTTTATTTTATATTTTTTCTTAGGTATATTATAATCAGAAGCGCGTTTGGCTTGGTTGGTTAGGCATATGTGTGGTAACGTTCATGACCTGGGTTCGAGCCCCAGGTCTTCACTCTTTCAATGTTATTTTTCATTTAGTATTCACATGCAGTTTCAACATGATGGACCACTATGCACCTTCAAAATCAAGCCATCCACGTGTTCCCCACTATCAATCCCAGGAATACAATCTGAAGAGCACGGTATACTGCAGTCAACCACTCCACACATTGCATGAAAAGGTCAACGAGGCCAGGCTTGTTTGGGCTCAAATTCATGGGCTTAACCTCCATATTCAGGGGCAGACCCCCTAGGTTTGCAATTCTTTCTACTTTCTTTTTTTTATTTTATCTTCTATTTTCTTTTTAATTATTGTTTTGTTCAATTAATTTATTATTTTCATAAAAAAAATAAAACATCAAAAAATCAGAAAAGAGAAAAAATATAATAAATATTTTATTTTAGTATTTTTATAAATAAATTACATTAATTAAATTTAGTTATTAAATTAGGTTTAATAATAATGTTTCCTTAATAAATTTAAAATTTGTAGAACTAGGGTTTTTGATAATTTTTTATTCTTGTTTTTTTTTTCATAATAAACAAATATTTAATATTATTTATTTTTATAAATTAAATTGCATGTAAATTAATTAGGGTTAATTTTAGGTTAAAATTCAATCTTTTCTTAATAAATTAAAAACAACTAGAATTAGGTTTAATTTTAATTAATTCTTTTCCCATTAAAAATACTAAAAAATACCAAAAACAATTTCTCTTCCTTTTTTTATTAATTTTATCATTTACTTCAATTTTGCAAAAAGGGTCCAACGCCCTCGTTTAATTCTTATTTAAATCGCACGTTTATTTTTATTCTGTATAATTTTTATGTATCTCTCTCAAAGCCGTGTAACTAATTGCTCGCACTTTATTTTCTTTACTTTCTTTATTTTCTGTCAAATCGGGTTCGAGAAATTTTGGCGATGTGGACCCGCGCCTTTTGTAATAGCTTGGAATCTTTTACTCTTCGCAATTTTTAACTCTTAATCAAGGCATGAAAGAATGAATGGACAAAAATAAAAACAAGCGTAGATCACTTTGACATGACAAAAGACAAAAATAAATGAAAACGACACACGAATCACACACCACCCCTAGGGTACGCCTCACTGTTGCCTTGCCTCGAAAGGTGATCGTCGAGTAGAGGATGTCTTAGTAAGTCCTCATGATCCAGGAACCTGGCATGAGGGTAGCTTCTAAGGTATCTTCCCATTGCTTTGGTGATCACCATGTCCCGAACCTCGAATTGACCCGAACATCTCCAACGGTGGTGCTACCTACCTCTCAATGGTGGGACGACACTACTTTAAAGGACATTTACACAGACGAATTCCTTAGGGTAGGTAGACGACTCTAGATACTTGCTCTAAATTTCCAAACAAATAAAAAAAAATACTTTTCACACCAACACATTTTCAAAAAGCTTTCGAAAGCAACTTTTCAAACACTCTTGAGGACCGATACAAGAGTCGAACTGGAATTTTCAAAGAAACTTTTTTAAAACCCACAGTTGAAAAGCAAACAAACCATTTTTGAAAACACAAATGAGCAAGTATCTAAGAGCCCATGGATAACCATGGATAGAAAGGGTGCTAACACCTTCCCTTTCTATAATCTACCTCCCGAACCGAGAGCAATCTCTTTAAGGAATTTTTCTGTGCTTTTGTCCTTTCCATATTGGAGAAAATAAAAGACGGTGGCGACTCTTGCTTCCACGACATTTCGCGAACCAGCGTTAAACAGTCAGTTCCAGATCCACCGATCACAGAACTGGCGACTCTGCTGGGGACTATTTTTAAAGTGAGGTGTACCTTAGGGTAGTTCATAACTGTGTTTTCAATTGTACGGACTTGCTTGCTTTACTATTATGGGTTGCATGGGAGTTACATAGATCCTAACCCGGATCTGGGGATACCCTATTTAGGTAGCATAAGCTGTGAGGGACCTGTCCGGCGTATACCGACATGGGTGAAGCAGTGGCTACGTTGGTGTGGCGCCTTGGTCTATACCGATATCCCTCGTGTTGAAACGGGGAGAATATGGGTCTTCCAAGGAGTCATTAAGCACCAACAGACCTTAGAACCTTAAATGACCCAACTTGGCCAATAGAACAGTAGCAGTATGCTACGCCCATTGAGGCTAAACTCTCGTGATGGTTCTGGCCGCAAGAAAAGATTGCGATGCTGGAGTTATGACCGATTGAGGATAGTCAATGATATTGGGATCCTCTAAGAACCCGGTTACTTCTAATAGGACAGGTTGAGCCCACCAACTTCAAGAGGGTAATACCCAGACCCAATGCTGGCCTAAACTCTAAGGGTTTCTCTTGTGTGACTTGTGTGCCTTCGTACTTGACTACTTGCATACTTGTTATCTGACACATGAACTACTTGCAGGTTTTGTTTATAGTCCTTAATGGGGACTCATAACAGGGTTTACTAAGTTTCTTGCAGGTTTTGTTCATAGTCCTTAATTGGGACTCATAACAGGGTATACTAAGTTTCTTACAGGTTTTGGTTTGCAGTCCTTAATTAGGACTCATAACAGGGTTTACCGAGTTTCTTGCAGGTTTTGTTTGTTAGTCCTTAACTGGGACTCATGACATGTTTTACTTGAGTTTCTTGCAGGTTTCTGTTTATAGTCCTTAATAAGGGCTCATAACAGGGTTTATTCATATTACCCCATGCATCATGACATCATACCATTGCATGCATCCCGCATAAGGACTAACCCATTTCAAGGATCTCAAGGGCTTGTGATGCAGGTCATGATGAACCAACATGTCTGGCAAGGGGCAAAGGGGATTTATTTTCCTCTAGCCAAGGTTGTCAGGGGCTATGACCCACTCGATATGGTGAGCCTTGACTCTTGAAGAAGGACTATCAACAACATGAAATTCCTTCAATCAAGCTACCGAATTCTAACAATTTTCTTGTCTACCCCGCGAGATCCTTGAAAACATTGCATGCATATATACATATCATTGCATAACAGGTACCCATTCTCTGCAGGTTGCTTACCTTCTTCGCTGTTTATTTCAGCAGTCTCGTCATGAATCCTGAATCCTCAACCGAGCAAACTATCAAGGCCCTCTAGGCTCAGAACGCCCAGTTCCAAGAGCTGATCATGAATTTGACCCAGGGGCAACGAGATCTGAAGACCCTGCTCTCGAAAAAGAAGAAGAAGAGGACTGTCTTGTTCAACCCTAGACGCAGATCTGGGAACACACTACAGGATGAAGCTGAGAGGACAACTCCATCTGTGGGGAAGGGCAGTCATCAAGAGGAAAGGGTTCCCAGTCCAGTGGTCTCCGACAATGAGACAGATTTCAACGACGAACAATACCCTCCAACTGAGGACAGGTATAAACAGTTAGAGGACCGGCTAAGTGCTATGGAGATACAAAAAGTGCCTGGCCTGGACTTCGAGGATCTAGGTCTGTCTTCTGGGGTAGTGATCCCGCACAAATTCAAGGCACCTGCCTTTGCAAAGTACGACGAGGCATCCTGTCCAAAGCTGCATCTCAGGTCATACATGAGGAGGATCCAGCCCTACACGGCCGACAGGAACTTATGGATCCACTTTTTTCAAGAGAGTCTTTCAGGGACTCAGCTTGACTGGTTCTATCAACTAAATGGAGCCAACATCCGCAGCTGGGAGGACTTGGCCACTACTTTCTACAAGCAGTACCAGTACAACGCCGACCTTGCTCCCACGCGCACTCAACTTCAAGGAATGTCTATGGGTGCAGGTGAAGGTTTCAAAGAATATGCTCAAAAGTGGAGGGACCTTGCTGGAAGGGTACAGCCACCTCTAACCGACCGCGAGCTCGTTGACATGTTCTTAGGGACCCTGTCCGGTCCATTCTTCAACCACCTGATTGGGAATTCCGCTGTTGGATTTACAGATTTAGTCTTGACCGGGGAAAGAATAGAAGCTGGCATCAAGTCAGGGAAAATACATAATGGTGATTCCTCGAACATTGAGAAGAAACCATCCAAGAGAGAATCTAGCGCGGTCAACGCAGTAGCTATTGTAAAGCCGGACGGTGCTCCTCAGCGTCACCATCAACAAAGGGAAGAAAGACCTAAGAGGCAATTTACTCCCCTCGGCATGACCTTGTCACAGATATTGCCACAGCTGCTGGAAACCAAGTTGGTAACTCTCATGGATCCCCCGAAGAATCCTAATAGGACACCTTCAAGGTATAATCCCAATGCTCGCTGCGCCTATCACTCCGACAGCCCGGGGCATGCTACAGATGACTGTTGGACTTTGAGAAACAGGGTTCAAGATCTGATTGACGCAAAGGAAGTCCAACTCGACTCTCTAGAGGCTCCCAATGTGATCACTGCTCCCTTGCCAAAATATGGCTAGGATTGGTTTTTTTGTTCGTTCGAATGTTCAATTTGTAATTTTCTTCTGATTGTTCAAACATTTATTTCATGTCAAACTTGGTTATTTCATTAATGCATTACACATGTCTGTTTTGAAGTAATTATTTCGTATCCACTATATGCAAACTGTTTTCATATTTTTGTGATGATCAACTCTTGATTGAAAATTCTAAGCCTCTTGAGGGAGGATGACGAAAACGATACCATAATCTACAGTATGCTTTTGAACAGACCCTGCTGATGAGGTACAGGCATTGTTTCAATCCCTAAACACTGGAGTTATAAGGATGATAATCCCTCGTCAACCCCTCTAAGCCAAAGAAGTAGGAGTTTTTCTTTTCGAAATTCAAAACCCTTCATCATAACCTGGGGCAGGGTAGTTCTCTCAGTTGATCCAAGTGCATAACGAATGGCACCAAAAAGATCCTTACAAAACAAAGAAATACAGTGATGGTTCCGAATGATCAATAAAGAAAGGCAGTCATTATCTTTCAAAATAAAAAAAAAACCCATTAAGTCAAAACCCATGAAGGAGACTTACAAAACTGGGGCATCCCGCTGACTGTAATTCCAAAAAAGAAACAGTTCAGGCAAAAAAGAAAGGGATAACAAGAAAAAAAAAATCAGACAAGAAAGAGGTCTTACCAACCCTTAACAAGAAAGGAATGACTGCCTATTCAAAATAAGTTATCAACATCTGAATCATCATCGGAACGTAAGAGCAAAGACTCAAACAAGGTCTAACGCACGATCAACTGAGCTTAGGTTGGGAGAACATCACGAAGAGCGGGTGGGTACAAATAAAATTTGAGCCTTTATCCTTTGTTTCTTAAACCGTGAACCAAGCCACGTTATAACCCTTAAAAGTCCTTGCTGAAGCATGGGTTAGTTCGAAAGCATACTGTTACGAAAGGTATCCTGACTCCTTAAGGCCTACGGTAAATACGGAGTTGACATCATGTTTTACAAACATTCACTTGTTTTATGAAAAGAATGCATTTTCAAAATCTTCAAGACAGACATAGGCTTTGCATTTTTAACATAACTTTGTTTGCATATGACTTTCTGTTTGAACAACAGGAAATTCGCACGATGAATACCTGGTAAACAAAGGTACTTCCAATCAAGGGGCATGACCTGATCACGGTCTATCATCTGGGGCAGTCCAATCAAGATTCGGAGAATCTCTCAAAGGCCAAATAGCCTGGGGCAAATCTCCGCATGAGTCACCTGGAGCATTTCAACAATAAATCTTGCCTGGTCAGAAATCTTCTGGTGGCATGACAAAACACTTATAATAGGGGCAACTCCCTACATTCTGAGAGCGTGGACATAGTCGAAAAAATACTACGCAAAATCAAAGACCTGCTAGGTTGACACACCTAGGCAAAAATAAGGGCTTCCCGGCGAACCAAAAGGGTTCGGGCAAAATGAAGGGATGAAATGGAAAAAATCTGTACACCCGGCAAGTCGAAAACCTGAAAAGGCGGCTTGGGCAAAAATGGGTATCCCGGTGGACTGAAAACCCGAAAGGGCGGTCCAGGAAAAAGTTAGGGATCAAAGCGTACGACTATGTCCTGTCATCTTGTCACCTGCCTACCTGAAGAAGGTTTGACCCTCAATAATTATCGGTATTCCACAGGTACCTTCTTCTCCAACAGAAACTGGGGCAATATTGAGTTGTCTAAATGATCCGGTTGCTCTGTCCACCGAAGTGCCAAGGTAAGTTCAGCTGAAGAATGCGACCAAGAGCGAACGCGTCGCCCGGCTTTATTCAAAGAGTTACTTCCTTACCAGGATATAACTGGGTTATCCTCAGCCAGAAGCCAAGGAAAGAGCGTCCCCGACGAAGTATTCCTATCCCCAGCGGAGTCTATTAACACTTCCAACATAACAACGGTATCCCCAGCAAGTTATCAACCTCAGCAAAGTACCTCTCTTTCCCCACAGAGTTACCTCCCCGCAGAATCTTCCATTCGCCAAGTTTATTCCCCAACGGAGTCATCTTCTCCTACCGGTATTCTTGCAACCATCATCCCCAACGGAGACGAAGAACTTTACTCTTCAGACATCAGCCCAGGATTTAACTTCCCGACATCCGTCAAGGATTTACTTTCCCAAGACGAAGATACATTCACATTTTCATACATCATGATACATGCATATACGCATCATGTCATACAATCTCATTTATGTCGTTGCTTGATCCATATCATGCACTGCATATGACTGACCTTTACCTTTCAGGAAGGATACAGTTAAATGATCAGCTATGTCAGGGTAGACAAATATAGTCAAAAGAGACCAATCCAGTCAGAGAAGACAAATTCAGTCAAAGTAGACAAATCCAGTCAAAAGAAGACAAGTCCAGTTAAAATTTCTTCCACCCGTCGTTATAGACACTCGTCGTTATAGACACTCGTCGTCATAGACACTCGTCGTCATAGACACTCGTCGTCATAGACACTCGTCGTCATAGACACTCGTCGTCATAGACACTCGTCGTTATAGACACTCGTCGTTATAGACACTCGTCGTTATAGACACTCGTCGTTATAGACACTCGTCGTTATAGACACTCGTCGTTATAGACACTCGTCGTCATAGACACTCGTCGTCATAGACACTCGTCGTTATAGACACTCGCCGTTATAGACACTCGTCGTCATAGACACTCGTCGTTATAGACACTCGTCGTTATAGACACTCGTCGTGATAGACACTCGTCGTCATAGACACTCGTCGTTATAGACACTCGTCGTTTTAGACACTCGTCGTTATAGACACTCGTCGTTATAGACACTCGTCGTTATAGACACTCGTCGTGATAGACACTCGTCGTTATAGACACTCGTCGTTATAGACACCCGTCGTTATAGACACTCGTCGTTATAGACACTCGTCGTTATAGACACTCGTCGTTATAGACACTCGTCGTTATAGACACTCGTCGTTATAGACACTCGTCGTTATAGACACTCGTCGTTATAGACACTCGTCGTTATAGACACTCGTCGTTATAGACACTCGTCGTGATAGACACTCGTCGTGATAGACACTCGTCGTGATAGACACTCGTCGTTATAGACACTCGTCGTTATAGACACTCGTCGTCATAGACACTCGTCGTCATAGACACTCGTCGTCATAGACACTCGTCGTCATAGACACTCGTCGTTATAGACACTCGTCGTTATAGACACTCGTCGTTATAGACACCCGTCGTTATAGACACTCGTCGTTAAAGACCACCTGTCCATGGAAATAACCTGTTAGTAGAGACAACTCACCAACCTTACTAATTTCAGACTCGATTCCTGTATCTTGCCAGGGTGTATCTGTTGAAGACATTTCAAGACCTAGACCGGTTCAGTTAAATCAACTCCAAAGATTTCTTATCCAGTCCAAGGCCTTCTCTAGTCCAGCTAAATCGACCCCAAACAGATTTTTCTGATGAAGACTCAGTAGAAGTTATCAAAGGTTTTTCTCAAACGTCCACTTTTGAGATTATAATTTCCTATGGTTCTCTCCCCAATGTTGTGGAGATGATAAACCCATTTTAGGTTTTTCTCAAACGTCCGCTTTTGAGATTATAATTTCCTATGGTTCTCTCCCCAACGGTGCGGAGATGATAATTCCATTCCAGGTTTTTCTCAAACGTCCGCTTTTGAGATTATAATTGCCTATGGTTCTCTCCCCGATCCTGCGGAGATGGTAATTCCCACCAAGATTTTCTCAACGTTTGCTGTTGAAGTTGAAGTCATCCAAGGTTCTCTCACCGTTCCTGTTGAGGTAGTAACCACCCCTGGTTTATTCATCATCTTTTGAAGCTCCAGATTCAGCTCCTGTAACCAGTCAGGACACATCTATACCAAGCATCTAAAGACCAGCTCCTGCAACATGTCAGGTACTCATTGTTCTTTTGCAGGTACGCAAGTTCTCGCTAAGGAATCTCTTACGCGATCAACATCCAGATGGCATCAATAAGCCCATCCACCTTCCAGCATCTCCAAATGGCATCTATAAGCCCATTTCCATCACACTGCTACTATGTGAGCGCAAATTTCTGGGCACTCTAGTGTTCAATCATCTTCTACCCTCGGATTACGAAAGGCACGTCAGCCAATCTGCATCCTCAGGTCTAAGAAGATTGAACAGGGGCAACTGTTGTACCCTAAAATTTGCCCTCCCATATTCTTCAAGAAATTGCCAAGTCAAGCTGCAAAATTCTCCAAGGGTTGCACAATGTGAGAGCCTCCTAAGCAGTCAAAATTAGGGTTTTGGTTCTGATCAAGAAAATGAAGTTTCAAAGGGCCCAATCAAGTCCCACATGCTTATAAACATGGTCAAGCATCCTCATATCAAGTTTCAAGACTTTCAGTACAAAATTGCACAGTCAAAACCCTAATTGCACTACAGTCAACTGTAGGGGCAAAATGGTCATTTGGCAGTCAAAAGTCCAAATTTTTGGTCAACATCTCATTTTGAAGCCAAAAACATCATTTGATCAATGCTTGATCATGATTCTCAAAGCTTGGCTCAAAAATCATCAAGATGCAAAAGTTTCCTTATTTGGACAGTTGAAAAAGTCAACTGTAAATTGACCAGGGCATAACTTTCACATGGATTATCAGAAAAATTCCATCCAAAGCCCATTTTGAAGAGAAAGACATTTCCTACAACTCATCTTCATACTTCAAGTCCAAGAAATGCTCTCACAAAAAGTTATCAATTTCAACATTATAGGTCATTTTCAAAAGTCAACAAAAAGAGACTTTAAGTCAAGGGCCATAACTTGAGATTAGTAAATCAAAATGACATGGGACCAAAGACATTGGTTATAGGACTCAAAGACCTTTCCAGAATGTCCAAGAACATGAGCAAAGCTTAAAAATTGAGCAAGTTATGCCTTGTAGAAGTTGGGAAATGTTTGGATATTTTGAAAAGTCAACATTGATTCAAATGACCTAAAATTGCTAATGGGCCTATGTTTCTTCCATAATTCATTATCCAAGGCATGTGCACGACCATTAGGCCCAAAGGGAAGTTTTTCTCCATTTTTATTTATTTATTTGGATTTTTTATTATTAATAATTCATTTAATTAAATAAAATACATGAAAAATACAAAACTAATGAAATCAAATCTCTTTGTGCAGAAAATACTCTCATTGGACATTCAAGATTCGTGCATGATCATTTTTGGAAAGTTTTGGCATGATTTGGTATCATATGGCATGAAAAAGATTGGAAAAACTAATGCTTGAAAATCAAATATTGAACAATCAAATCTTGGATTCTTTTGGTCAGATTTTTGACCTAATTCACTCATACTTATACAAAGAACACAAACCTAATGCAAAGGACCAAAAAAGCTGCGCAAAACCCCATTATCAAACTCAAATTTTTTGGCAAAAATCTCAAATCTGAAAACCAGGCTAGAAGAGGATTCGAGGCAAAAGACTTGTGCCATCACCTTCCTGAAGCTTCAAGGAAGGATTCCCAATCGAAAACACCAACTCTAACGCCCTAGATCATTGTACAGAATCGAATTTTTTCTCATAAAAATGCATACTCGTGTTTTAACTTTGAGACAGTTTCATGGCATTTTATTTGTATATTCATACTGAGTATTGCATTCTGAAGCTAACCATATGGATTAATTGCATTTTTATATACTATATGCAAATATACCATTGTTATATTTTAGGGTTTCAGGCTTAGCAAATTGGGGCTTTCCATCCAAAGAAAAATTGAGACTTGGGACTTGGACCATTAAAACGAGCGTGCCTGGAGGAAAAGAATCCATGTGTCGCGCCTAATTTCTGATGCAAGAATTCCTAATCGCTATTTTCTGGAATGGTACCTTTTAGAACGGTGTAAAAACCGTTGCCTATGTTTATTGTATTTCAGGAAAAACAAACCAACGAAGAAGACGCTTAGGTGGCGAGGCATGGATGGCTGGTTCAAATTTTCGCGCGCGGAGGCCCCACTAACGTTGTTTTATTTTATATTTTTTCTTAGGTATATTATAATCAGAACGCGCGTTTGGCTTGGTTGGTTAGGCATATGTGTGGTAACGTTCATGACCTGGGTTCGAGCCCCAGGTCTTCACTCTTTCAATGTTATTTTTCATTTAGTATTCACATGCAGTTTCAACATGATGGACCACTATGCACCTTCAAAATCAAGCCATCCACGTGTTCCCCACTATCAATCCCAGGAATACAATCTGAAGAGCACGGTATACTGCAGTCAACCACTCCACACATTGCATGAAAAGGTCAACGAGGCCAGGCTTGTTTGGGCTCAAATTCATGGGCTTAACCTCCATATTCAGGGGCAGACCCCCTAGGTTTGCAATTCTTTCTACTTTTTTTTTTTATCTTCTATTTTCTTTTTAATTATTGTTTTGTTCAATTAATTTATTATTTTCATAAAAAACATAAAACATCAAAAAATCAGAAAAGAGAAAAAATATAATAAATATTTTATTTTAGTATTTTTATAAATAAATTACATTAATTAAATTTAGTTATTAAATTAGGTTTAATAATAATGTTTCCTTAATAAATTTAAAATTTGTAGAACTAGGGTTTTTGATAATTTTTTATTCTTGTTTTTTTTTCATAATAAACAAATATTTAATATTATTTATTTTTATAAATTAAATTGCATGTAAATTAATTAGGGTTAATTTTAGGTTAAAATTCAATCTTTTCTTAATAAATTAAAAACAACTAGAATTAGGTTTAATTTTAATTAATTCTTTTCCCATTAAAAATACTAAAAAATACCAAAAACAATTTCTCTTCCTTTTTTTATTAATTTCATCATTTACTTCAATTTTGCAAAAAGGGTCCAACGCCCTCGTTTAATTCTTATTTAAATCGCACGTTTATTTTTATTCTGTATAATTTTTATGTATCTCTCCCAAAGCCGTGTAACTAATTGCTCGCACTTTATTTTCTTTACTTTCTTTATTTTCTGTCAAATCGGGTTCGAGAAATTTTGCCGATGTGGACCCGCGCCTTTTGTAATAGCTTAGAATCTTTTACTCTTCGCAATTTTTAACTGTTAATCAAGGCATGAAAGAATGAATGGACAAAAATAAAAACAAGCGTAGATCACTTTGACATGACAAAAGACAAAAATAAATGAAAACGACACACGAATCACACACCACCCCTAGGGTACGCCTCACTGTTGCCTTGCCTCGAAAGGTGATCGTCGAGTAGAGGATGTCTTAGTAAGTCCTCATGATCCGGGAACCTGGCATGAGGGTAGCTTCTAAGGTATCTTCCCATTGCTCTGGTGATCACCATGTCCCGAACCTCGAATTGACCCGAACATCTCCAACGGTGGTGCTACCTACCTCTCAATGGTGGGACGGCACTACTTTAAAGGACATTTACACAGACGAATTCCTTAGGGTAGGTAGACGACTCTAGATACT
The DNA here is from genome assembly GCA_948472305.1 of Vicia faba. Lineage (NCBI taxonomy): Eukaryota > Viridiplantae > Streptophyta > Magnoliopsida > Fabales > Fabaceae > Vicia > Vicia faba. The sequence goes on along the minus strand of OX451737.1, from coordinate 265,085,958 downwards.
TGCTCTAAATTTCCAAACAAATAAAAAAAAATACTTTTCACACCAACACATTTTCAAAAAGCTTTCGAAAGCAACTTTTCAAACACTCTTGAGGACCGATACAAGAGTCGAACTGGAATTTTCAAAGAAACTTTTTTAAAACCCACAGTTGAAAAGCAAACAAACCATTTTTGAAAACACAAATGAGCAAGTATCTAAGAGCCCATGGATAACCATGGATAGAAAGGGTGCTAACACCTTCCCTTTCTATAATCTACCTCCCGAACCGAGAGCAATCTCTTTAAGGAATTTTTCTGTGCTTTTGTCCTTTCCATATTGGAGAAAATAAAAGACGGTGGCGACTCTTGCTTCCGCGACATTTCGCGAACCAGCGTTAAACAGTCAGTTCCAGATCCACCGATCACACGTAACAATTGTGATCAAACACAAAACACCAAGTCAGTTATCCCACCGTATTATAGTAAGTAATCATATTACCAAAAGGGTTCATTCCATCGATGGAAAGTCCAAGCCTAATGTTCCCCGGTTCAAGGGAAAATCTGGAAATAATGAATCAATTTTCTTCCATTGCAATGAATCAGCTACATGGTGAATTTTTCCATCACACACTCTTTCATCTGCATTCCATCAAGTATTATTTACATCAATAACACTATCCAACAATCTCTTGAACCTTATAATTATTGGTAAGTACCACATCACCTTGAAAGGAACACCCTTGATAGTTGCATCATTGTTATCATCAACACTATTGTCCTTCTATTTATAGCGTAACACCCAACACCTTTGGCACTCCTTCAAGTTTTCAAACTCTTTCTTATATAAGATGAAATCATTATGATAAGCATGTATTTTGAAATAATCCAAATCCATTGGATACAATATCTTCTTGGCCTCATAAGTACGGTTTGGCAACGTGTTACCTTCAGGAAGCATTTATTTCAACAATTCAGTGAAACTTTTATCTGTCCACCCACCTCTTGCCTTAAGATTAAATAGTCTTAACATAGTTGACAATCTTGTAAACCCTTTACATATCGAGTACAATGAATCTTCCATGTATTTTTGCAAAGTATCTACCATACTAACTTTTTTTGAAAGCATTTACTCTAATATTACGAATAATGTCTTCTAGATTATCAATCATACATTCATCATCTTCAACTGTTTGTGACAAAGATCTATTTTTTATCCCTTCACCATGTCATACCCATTTTGTGTAATTTTGAATAATTCCATCACAACCCCAATGATTGAATATAACACCCCTTGAATGTTTATTCGTATTATAGCATTTCATGCAAGGACACCAAAAAATCATGTTATTGTCAGGAAGGTTTTTTTTTCGCGAAATCAAGAAATTGTTTCAATCCATTCTCATACTCTCTACTTAATCTATTGGATTTCATCCAACTACGATCCATAAAATAAAATAAAAAATAGAACATAAATAAAGCTTCTCAACAACAACAATAAAACAATGCACGGAGAATAACAAGAACATATCAAGGAGCTCCTTGGAGAAGAAGTGTCCTTTCGGTGGCTAAGCTCCTTAGAGAAGAAGTGTTCTTTCGTTGGCTAAGATCCTTGGAGAAGAAGTGTTCTTTCATTAGGGCTCAAAATATGAATTAGAGGAATCAAACTTATATAAAAACTTTATCTCATCCAAACTAAAAAACTAAGGTAGAATAGCCGATGTAAAATATATAAAAAATGCGCCTTTTTGTTTTCCAAAGGAATAAAAACTTAGGGAGTTTTTACCTCGTTTTTGGAAACAACCGAGGTAAAATATCTGACATAAAATATTTAAAACATAATGGCGCCTTTTTGGTTCCATATAAAGCACTAAATAGTAGTAGCTGGGAATCGAACCTCAAACCCTGAGTATTTAATTATGTCGGTTTTATTAAAAGCGGAGGTAATAAGATTTATTTTATTATTTTTTAAATAAAACAAAGCGCTCATGAAAAGTGCAATTTTTTTTATTTGTTGTGAAAGCTTCGTCATGAAAAGCGTTATTATTTGTAGTCTAAAATTATCCTGAATCAAAATATTAACTACTAACACCAACATTAACTCATATTAATTGTACTAACTTTATATTTCCGCACTTCTAAATTAATTTCATTTAATTTCTTTCCCTTTATATTAATGAAATTTAATTTCAAGGACTTTATATTTCATGTTATTTACATTTCATACAAGTTATCTTTTATTTCATTTATTTTATTCCCTTTTCCTTTTTCCCCTTGGGATTTTCTTTTTCTTTTGATTAAAATACATTAATAAATACAAAACCCTAAAAAACTTTAATGTGTTCTTGAGGACTATTTGGTTACTATCCTTTTCTTAAGGAGTTTGGACTTTGGACTTAGGATTTAGAACCTTTCCTTTGCATGGAGATAATTCATCCAAGACTTAAGAATTCATATGATACTTTATGACTTTATCTGAAACCTTGAGATTCATCTAAACCCTTGCATCTGATAATTTTAGATTTCATCTGAAGCTTTGGGATTTTATTTGATGCCTTGCAATTTCATCTGATACATTGACCTTTATCTAAAATTTTGGATTTCATATTATTTTTTAAGGGTCATCTTCTTGTGTGATTATTCATCTGTTATGCTTGACTTATGGCTTATCCCAAAGGGAAAGGAATGCTCACTTCGACGTATGTCAAATGTTTGCTCTTCTTGTGGTTAGTTCACTTGCACACACAAAGGCTTTCTCTTGGGCTACCTTACAATGATACCATTTATTTCTTGTCCTTTATTTTATACTTTAGGATAGTCTCTTCATCTCCACCCCTTCTTAAAATTTCAAAATCTTCTCCGTATTTCAAAATCTTCTTGTTTTCAAACTTCACGTATTTTCTTAACAAACCTTGACTTTGTTAAATGATCCAAAAAATATTTTTTTCTTAATAAATGCTAAAACACTTAAGCATATTAAAACTCTTTCAAAAAAAATCAAAAAAATACAAAACTTATCAAACTTCTTTTTGTGCCTTGGTGCACTTTTCTTCAAATGGATGATACTATCTTCATTTCTCAAAGCAAGTATGCTAATAACATAGTGAAGAAGTTTAGTATTGAAAATTCCAATCACAAAAGGACACCTACAACAACACACTTAAAATTAACAAAGGATAAAAAAGGTGTTAATGTGGATCAAAGTTTGTACAAGAGTATGATTGATAGACTTTTGTATCTTACAGCTAGCAGACTTGACATCACTTTTGCTATAGGAGTTTGTGCAATATATCACACTGAGCCTAAAATGAGCCACATTACTCAAGTGAAAAGGCTATTGAAATACATCAATGATACTAGTGATTATGGAATGTAGTACTCCGTAGTAATGACTATGTGCTTGTAGGATATTGTGATGTAGACTGGGCAGGTAGTGCAGATGACAGAAAAATTACTTTTGGAGGATGTTTCTTCTTGGGAAAAAAATATTATCTCTTGGTTTAGTAAGAAGCAAAATTGTGTATCCTTGTCTACAATTGAGGCTGAGTATATTGTTGCAGAAAACATTTGCTCTCAATTTATTTGGATGAAACAAATGCTACGGGAATATAATGTCAAGTAGGATGTTGTAAAATTATATTGTGACAATCTATGTGTGTTGTACCCCAAAATTTTACCTCTCATATTTCTCAATACATTTCAAGAAAGATCCTCAAGTTGCTCAAGAAAGCCTAATGGTTGACCAGATAAGTTCTCTCCTAAGGCAGTCTACCTCAAATTAGGGTTTCGTGTTGCATCAAGATACTTGAGTCCAAGGGATCCCAAATGCTAACAATTGTCCTAATATGTTCTCAAGATCATCCATGTGAAGTTTCAAGCCTTGCAGAGAAAGTTTGCTCAGTCAATTTCTCAAAGGCCTGTAAATCGACTGTGCTAGGGCAAAAGTCAATTGTGGCCCACATACAGTCAAACTTAAAGATTTTTGGTCAACATCCTAATTTTGAAGTATAATTCATAATTTCATCAATGGTTGATCATGATTCATCAAGGATTTCTCATAATTCATCAAGAACCAAAAGTTATTAAATTAGGGTTTTGCAGGAAAAGTCAACTCAAATTTGACCAAGCATAACTTTCTCATACTTTATGCGAAATGACCCATCCAAAGCTCAATTTGAAGAGGATGAAGTTATCTACAATCCATATTCATATCCTAAGTTAAAAATATGAACTCACAAGAAGTTATGAATTTGGACATTATAGGTCATTTTGAAAAGTCAACAGAAACACCTTTTTTATCAAAGCTTCATACATGAACATGGAATACCAAATTGAAATGATACCAAAAGGGTTGCTTATAGGACACCTAAATCTTTCTAAAAAGTCCAATAACACATTCAAAGAGTCAATATTTAGGAAGTTATGCATTGGTGAAGTTGACCCTTTTTGTAAAATTGTCAAAAGTCAACTATGCCTCAAATTGCAATTTTTGCTAAATGGGCCTAGCTTTTTGCACTTGTATTGAGTTGGTAGCATGGTCCACGAGCCCTAGCTCTTGACACTTGTATTTATCTTATTTTTATTATTTATTTTTATTTTTATTTTAATTAAATCAATTTTAATCAAAACAAATCATGAAAAAATCTAAAACATTGAAACCCCGAGATATTGTGCATGTTTCAGGTCTTATATCCAGTTGGCAAGTGATTGAATTCGTGCAAGACCTTTGTGTGCACAAAAATATTGAATTTGGCCTATTTTTGGAAGGTTCTTCAAGTGAATCAAATCAAAATCAAAAGCTATAATGGAGAAAGATTGAGATCATGTTTTCAACCCTAATCCATTCCTCAGTATATAGTATACAATTGCAGACCTAAAACAAGGAGGTTGGAGAGGCGCACAAAGTCAGAACAAACATGAAAAATCAAAAAAAGTGGTGTTTCGATTTTGCATTTCCAGGCACTCTCAAGACCCTCTAGCCATCCCAATCACTTCCTGGGATCACAAGCAAGCGAAACCAATCAAGAACAAGCACTTTCAGGCGCTAAAACTGTTTGTAAGCATCTCACGATACCAGCATTTTCCTGAAATCCAATATCATGATTCTGGCATTTGCAGCATGAATTACTTATATATTCTTGTCCATTGAAACATTTGCAAGTTGTTCGTAATGATTAATTGCATTTTTGCTAAAAATACAGAGATATGCCATTGTTAGGTTTTCTTGGTGTGTTTTAGGGTCTTTTCATACAGAGACAATTGGTCTAAACGGAGGAGACCATTGTGATCAGCATATTAAACTCAGCTGATCCATGGTCTTGAATTTTATTTATATTGCTTGTATGTGATTTCTGAGATGCACAGGGTTACAATTACAGCGCCATATCCGTAGGTAAAGGTTCTGAGTTTTAAACGACGGATCCAGGGAAGAAGACGACAGCGTGTCACAACCTTACTGGTCGGTTTAAATTCTGGCGCGTTTGTTCTGGCCAGAAGCCTTTAGTTCTGATCTATTTGTTTGTTTCTGTTGTATTGTTAAACTAACACCCAACGCAGTTGGTCAGAAGAAGGAAGTCAGAAATTCATGATTCTGGGTTCGATCCCAGGCGTGACCCTCTGGCACTTTTCCCCTTTGTTTTCACCAGATCTAGCGCTTACATCTGTTGGAGATTATCCTCTGGTTTCACCAAGCAAGACCAGACCGAGCGTCCCCTGGGCATTATCCTATGGATCCATCAGTCTCGGCCAGATCCAGCGCATCTCATCTTCTGACAGTCACAATCTGCTGGATCCCCTATCCGGGAGTAGGCCCAGTACCACCATCCTCTGGACCGTCATCTTCTGGACCTTCATCCTCTGGACCACCATCATCTTCTGGATCATCATCCTCTGATCAGAGCCGCTGGCAGTGGACCTTTGGGTTATTTCTTTTACTCTTTTTTATTATCCTTTTTCAATACTAAAATAATTTTTTTTTAACCAATAAAAAATTCATAAAATCAACTTTTCACCAAATTAGTTCTAGATTTTATTTTGTTTTATCAAAAATTAATTTAATTTAATTAGTGTAATTTAATTTTAAGGTAATTTTAATTCTTTTTTGTAAATAAATTAAAACAAACTAGAAAAGTAGGTTTTTATTTGATTTATCTTTTATTTTATTTTCTTAAAAATAATCAAAAAAAATTTCTCCTTTAATTAGGTTTAGACGGGGTCAAAACCCAAATTTCTTACCGTTCTTAATTTCATCGCGCACACTTTATTATCTTATTTTACCATATTAATGTAATTCCTCACAAGTTGTAATAGATTAATTAGGACTTTTCTCTATTTTCATTTATCATTTTGACGGGTTTGTTTTTGGCTATGTAAATACCTGAAGCCTTGTAATAGCGTAGCTTTACTTTCCGCACTTTAAATTCCGCAAAATATTAACTGTTAGATGTATGAATAATTAGGGTTGCATGACAAGAATGTATGATTAACTTTAAAATGGTTAGCAAACCCTAAATGTACAAAAATAAATAACTTGAAATTGAATCACTCGCACATGCGCACTCCTAGGGTATACTCCCACTTCGGTTGCCTTCGGTAAACGGTCATTAAGCATAGGATATTTTAGTGGTCGCCCTTTTGTCTCAAAAATCAAAGTTGCCTCAGAAAGGTTGCCTCGGAATTATTGCCTCGAATATTGATCTTAAGACATTAGGGTTATTACTAAGACGTCCTAACATTGCTTTAGTGATTGTACGTCCCTTTCGAATTGAACCTCAAAACTCCGACGACGGTGCTACCTACTCACTAATAGTGGGATAGCGTTATCTAAAAGAAACGAACATAGAACAATTCTTTTTTCGAGTAGGTAGATTAGTTCTTAAGTACTTGCTCAATCCAAACAAACTTTTTCACACTTGCATTCTTTTCAAACAAAGTTTTCAAAAACACTTCGTAACACTCTTGAAGACAGAAGCAAGGGTTAAATCGAAGTAAAACAAAAACTTTTCAAATCACACAAACACAAGTAAGAAATTTTGAAAATGATGAGCAAGTACCTAAGAGCCCGTAGATAACTACGGATAGCAAGTACTCAAAATCTCGAAAAAGGAATTTTTCTGTGCTTTTTTTCCTTTCCGGTTGGATAAAATAAAAGTTGGTCGCGACTCTTGCTTACCACGACATTTTGCAAACACAAACGCAAAACACAAACCAGCATTCCTAAAACAGTTCCGGTTCTTCCACCGTATCACAGAACTGGTGACTCTTCTGGGGAGTTAATAAGTGGGGTATACCTTAGGATTAGTTCATCATACTTGCTTCTATTGTTTGATTTGATTGCTTTATCTTTGTGGGCTTTGTATCGGAGTTACTATAGATCCTATCCCGTATCTGGGAAACACCTGTTAGGTAAGTAGCAATAAACTGTGAGGGAATTGTACAGCGTAGACTGATACGGTTGAAGTAGTAGCTACGTTTATGTGGCACATTAGTTGGTATCGGTATCCCTTGTGGAGGAACAAGGAGAATACGGGGCTGCTATATGGGTCGTTAAGCATCAACTGACCTTAGAACCTATAATTGACCAACTTGGCCATAGGAAGTAGTGAGATAGTCGGTCTCGGTATAAAGCTGGGAACTGGTTGATACTCGATACTACACTCATTGAGACCATACTCTCGAGATAGTTTCGGCCGCAAGAAAAGATTGCGTAAGCTGAAACCATAACCGATGGAGGATTGTCAGTGATATTGAGAACCTCTAAAACCCGGTTACTATTATTAGGACAGGTTGAAACCAAATGAACTTCAAGAGGGTAGTACCTAGACCCCATGCAAGCCTAAACTCAAGGGCTATTATGTGACTTGTTTTCCTTTACCATGTTTGTTACCTGCTATACTCGTTGTGTGTTTTATCATGACATCATGCATCATGACATAGCATGCATATTTCATTGTACTAAATGTTTCAAAGACCGAGGGGATTTATCTTTGTTCTGTTTTGCAGATTATGGCTTCAGTATATAGAAATACCATTCGAGTTAACTTCGTGCAAATACCTGCTCAGCTCAGAGAGTTGGTCTCAAAAGTTCCTGATACTTCTTCGTTTGTTAGAAGACATGGTCATCTTCTTAGCCTGGTCACTTCCAAGTTGGATGAGCAGATGATAAGCGTCCTTTTCCAGTTCTTTGATCCGTTACACCATTGTTTCACCTTCCCGGATTACCAGCTAGTCCCTACTTTGGAGGAGTTTTTTTTATTTACTAGGCATATCTATCCTCGAGCAGACACCCTTCACAGGTTTGGAGGAGGTTCCTAGACCTGAGGACATAGCTTCAGCCTTACATCTAAAAAGGGTTGATGTAGTATCCAACTGGGAGACACGGAGCAGGGTTAAAGGTTTCTTGGCTAAGTTTATAATGGAACAAGCTCAACAGTTCTGAGATAATTTGTACTTTTAAGCATTTGAATACGTCTTGGTTCTCCTCATCTATGGCTTGGTTCTTTTCCCAAATCCAGATTCCTTCATAGATGTGAATGCGGTCAAGATCTTCATGTCTCGTAACCCAGTGCCTACTCTTCTGGGTGATATCCTACATGCTCTCTATACCCGTACTGTGCGGAGAAGGGGAACTCTCATGTGTTGTGTGCTGCTGCTGGCGATGTGGTTTATTTCGAACCTCCCCAAGTTTGTATTGAAGAATGAAGAAGGGTTAGGTTGGGCTTATAGAATCATGTCTCTTGCTCATACGGACATTCTTTGGAGTTCTAAAGATATGGAAAGGGTAGCTATCATTGATCGATATGGGGAATACCCTAATGTCCCGTTGCTTGGAATTATAGGGGGAATAACCTACAATCCTTGCTTGACTCTATGAAAGTTTGGTCTCACTCGGAGAGACGGTCCTCATGACCTGCTTCTTACAGACATTTTCTTTGACTACAAAGGCGACGTTAATGAGCATCGCCGAAGGTTTATACGAGCCTGGGGCAGGGTGAACCGGTTTGACCCACATGAGCTAGGACTGAATACTTCTCTCCCAATGCAACCTTATCTCCAGTGGGTTCGATCCCGTGCTCAAAAGCTGGGGATGCCATATGAAGCTGTTTTGCCCGTGGTTGTGGAGCATACTAATGAAGAAGGTGTTCCTTATACAAACCTCTATCCCTATATTCCTATTGATATTGGGGCATTGAAGAGATCTTGGATCCAGTTGAAGGAAGAAAGGGATACCTATCCGGAGAAGTATCATGAGCAGGAAAGAAAGATCTTGAAGCTCACGAGGCAACTTGAGAACGAAAGGACAATCAATGATTATGCCAGTACAAAGGGAAAATGACCATGGGATTTCTGATGTCTTTTATTGTTTCTAGTTTAGATTTACTTTTCAGTTTATTTCTTTTGTAACGCCTTGAAGGCATTGTTAAACATTGTTACGAGTTTAATCTAATAAAGTGTGTTTTATTTTGTTTTACAAATTTGAATCTCCCAAAGTCTTTGAAATCATTTCATACGCATTCCATTAGCATGCACCTCATTACAGGTACCATTACAGGTTTCTTATCTTCTTCGCTGTTTATTTCAGCACATAATGTCTTCTGAAACACCTACCGATCAAGCTATCAAGGCTCTTGAAGCACATAATGCTCAATTCCAGGAGCTGTTCTTGAACTTGGCCAAAGGACAACAGGATTTGAAGATTCTCATCCTAAAGGACAAGAAGAAGAAGAAGAAGAAGAAGAAGAAGAAGAAGAAGAAGAAGAAGAAGAAGAAAGTGGTTCTGCTGAATATGGGTCACAGGTTTGGGAATAGGTTGCAACAGGAAGCTGATCTGTCTCATTCATCTAGAGGAGGAGAGAATCAAGAGGAAAGGAATGGTCCTAGTCCTGTGGTCTCTGATAATGATACTGGTTTTGATGATGAACAATACCCTCCTACTGAGGATAGGTACAAACAACTTGAAGTCCGACTAAGTGCTATGGAGATTCAGAAGGTTCCCGGTTTGGACTTCGGAGATTTGGCACTGGCGTCGGGAGTGGTGATCCCTCACAAGTTTAAAGCTCCAATTTTTGCTAAGTATGATGGAGCATCCTGTCCAAAGCTCCACCTCCGCTCATACGTTAGAAAAATTCAACCCTACACTGCTGACAAAAATCTCTGGGTTCATTTCTTTCAAGATAGACTGTCAGGGACTCAACTTGAATGGTTCTATCAATTGGAGGGAGCTAATGTCCGCAACTGGGAGGACCTTGCTACTGCTTTTTACAAGCAATACCAGTATAATGCCGACCTTGCTCCCACGCATACTCAGCTTCAGAGTATGTCCATGGGTGCGAGCGAAGGTTTTAAGAACTATGCTCAGAAGTGGAGAGATCTGGCTAGAAGAGTCCAACCCCCTCTGTCTGATAGGGAGTTGGTGGATATGTTTCTTGGGACTTTGTCGGGTCCATATTTCAATCATTTGATTGGTAGTTCATCGTTTGGGTTCACTAAATTGATTATGACTGGGGAGAGAGAGTAGAGGTTGGTATCAGAAGTGGAAAAATACAGAAAGGTGCTTCATCAAGTACAAAAAAGAAGCCTTTCAAGAAAGAAGCCAGTGCAGTTTACAGCTCGAGGAGCCAAAACCGACCTGAGCTCCGCCAAGCAGTGAATGCGGTAGTAATATCAAGACCTACAGTTTCCCCACAATGCAACAATCAACAAAGAATAGAGAGGCCGCAGAGACAGTACACTCGGCTTAATATGACCTTGTCACAAATCCTACCACAATTGTTTAAGACTAACCTGGTAACTCTGAGGGAAGCCCCGAAGAATCCCAGCACCATATCTCTGCTATATAATCCGAACGACCGTTGTGCCTATCACTCCGATAGCCCAGGCCATGATACGAAAAACTCTTGGGCCTTGAAGAATAAGGTGCAAGATTTGATCGAAGCTAAAGAGATTGAGTTTGACGCTCCAGAGAAACCTAACGTCATAACACCTCCTATGCCCAAACATAATCAAGGAGTGAATGCAATTGGGGATGATGAAGAAGAGTCAGATATCGATAACTGGATTTACCCGACTGCCAACAGTGGCTTGAATAACTGGACGGCGAAGGACTTCGTGCCCATTTCTTTTATTCCACAGTAATTGAATTTTGTTTTGAGATTTGTAACAGACAGTTTAAAACATTACAGCCTGGTGCCTTGCCCGAGGCACTGTGGCTTTGTTTGTGAGGGCTTATCATTTGTCATTTTCATATATCATCAATAAAACATTGGACGTTTTCTTGCATTACAAATTTTATGCTCCATATTTTTCTTTTCTATCTTGCACTTTATCAAAACGGCTATTTGTCTTACACACACTCACATATCGTAATACAGGTCCGCATCAACTCTGGATCCCATTGATAACGACTCTTCTACTGCCAGTTATGACTTCGAAAATCCGATCAACCAAGCCGAGGAAGAAGGTGAGGATGATTGTGAAGTGCCTGGAGAACTTGCTAGACTGTTACTACAGAAAGAGAGGGCCATACATCCTCATGAATAGCCAGTGGAATCAGTAAATTTGGGTACCGAGGAAGACAAGAAAGAGGTCAAGATAGGTGCAAATCTGAAGCCTAGTATCAAGCAACGATTGATACAGATGCTACACGACTATGTTGAGATATTCACCTGGTCTTATGAAGATATGCCTGGTTTAGACACTGACATTGTGGTACACCGCCTGCCAACTAAAGAAGACTGTCATCCGATAAAACAGAAGGTTCACCGTATGCACCCAGAGATGTCTGAGAAAATCAAAGTTGAGGTCATGAAACAGTTTGATGCCAATTTTCTAGCTGTCACTTCTTACCCACAGTGGGTTGCCAACATGGTTCTGGTACCGAAGAAAGATGGTAAAGTCCGTATGTGTGTAGACTATAGAGATCTGAACAGGGCGAGCCCCAAGGATGATTTCACTCTTCCTCATATCGATGTTCTGGTTGACAACACCACACAGCATAAGATCTTCTCCTTTATGGAAGGTTTTTTCTGGTTACAATCAGATTAAGATGGCTCCCGAAGACATGGAGAAGACAAGTTTCGTTACACAGTGGGGCACTTTCTGTTACAAGGTGATGCCTTTCGGGTTGAAGAATGCTGGGGCAACTTATCAGCGCGCCATGGTCGCTTTGTTCCACGACATGATTCACCATGAGATTGAGGTTTACGTTGATGACATGATTGCAAGGTCCCAGATTGAGGAAGAACACCCTGACCATCTACAGAAACTGTTCCACAGGTTGAAGACGTACAAGCTGAGGTTAAACCCGAACAAGTGCACCTTCAGGGTAAGATCTGGTAAGCTGCTGGGTTTCATTGTTAGTGATAAAGGTATTCAAGTGGATCCTGCAAAGGTGAAGGCTATACAGGAAATGCCGGATCCTCACACAGAAAAGGATGTCAGAGGGTTTTGGGACGTCTGAATTACATTGCCCGATTCATTTCACATTTGACCACTACTTGTGAGCCGATCTTCAAGCTGCTGAAGAAAGATCAAGTAGTAAAGTGGAATGACGAGTGCCAGACTGCTTTCGAAAGGATCAACGAATACCTCCAAGAGCCACCTATTTTGATGCCTCCAGTTGAAGGAAGACCTTTGATCTTATACTTGACAGTGCTGGATAATTCAATGGGGTGCGTGTTGGGGTAGCATGACGAGTCTGGCCAAAAAGAGCACGCTATTTATTACCTTAGAAAAAAGTTTACCGATTGCGAGACCCGATACTCGTTGCTTGAAAAAACTTGTTGCGCTTTGGCATGGGCTGCTCGCCGGCTGAGACAGTATATGCTGACTCACACTACCCTATTGATATCAAAGATGGATCCAATCAAGTATATCTTCGAAAAGCCTGCCTTGTCCGGAAGAATAGCAAGATGGAAGATGATCTTAACTGAGTATGATATCCAATACACAACCCAAAAGGCAATCAAGGGGAGTGTGTTGGTAGATCATTTGGCGCATCAGGCAGTGGATGATTACCAGTCTAAAAATTTTGAGTTTCCGGATGAGAACATCATGTTGGTGACTGACTGTGAAGAACCTGGACCGGATGAAGGACCTGAGGAGGGATCCCGATGGTCTATGTACTTTGATGGAGCTTCAAACGCTTTGGATAATGGCATTGGCACTGTGACTATATCTCCTGAAGCCTGTCATACTCCGTTCACCGCTCGATTATGTTTTAACTGCACCAACAACATGGCGGAGTATGAAGCATGCATCATGGGCCTTCGAGCAGCTATTGACCTAAGCATTAAGTTCTTGAGTGTATTCAGAGATTCCACTCTCGTGATCAGTCATATTAAAGGCGAGTGGGATACGAAGCACCCAAATCTTATTCCTTACAAAGAGTATGTACTAACGCTGCTTCCGCATTTCGAGGAGATAACTTTTGAACATTTCCCCAGAGAGGAGAATCAGCTGGCAGACGCGCTAGCCACTATGTATTCTATGTTCAAGATCAGGTGGGACACTGAAGCTCCCCAAATTACCATTGAGAGGTTGGAAGAACCCGCACATTGCTGTGACATTGAGACTGGAGAGGTAGCAGATAAACCTTGGTTTCATGAGGTAAAGAGGTATCTTGAGGCTCAGGAGTACCCCGAGGGTGCATCTGTTAATGATAAGAAGTTCCTGAGAAGGTTCGCGGAGAAGTTCTTCATCAGTAATGGTATCCTTTACAAGCGTAACCATGACTCAACCTTACTGTGATGTATGGACAAGAACGAGGCAGAAAGGATTATGGCAGAATTACATAAAGGTACTTTCGGAACTCATTCCAGTGGACATACTATGGCGAAGAAAATCCTACGGGTAGGATATTATTGGTCTACTATGGAAGCCGACTGTTATCAGCATTCTCGAACCTGTCATAAGTTCCAAGTCTATGCTGATAAGGTGCACATACCTCTCGTTCCTCTGAACGTCTTGGCAGCTCCTTGGCCATTTGCAATGTGGGGCATCGATATGATTGGCGAGATCAGACCTACTGCATCCAACGGGCATCGTTTCATTCTGGTAACAATTGATTATTTCACGAAGTGGGTTGAAGCAGCTTCCTTTGCTACAGTAACCAAGAATGTCGTGGCGCAGTTCATCCGACATAATCTGATTTGTCGATATGGGGTACCAGAAAGGATCATTACGGACAATGGTACAAATCTCAACAATACGATGATCACTGAGCTCTACAAACAGTTCAAGATACAACATCATAACTTTTTTCCCTATCGGCCGAAGATGAATGGGGCTGTTGAAGCGGCTAATAAGAACATCAAGAAGATTGTGCAGAAGATGACGGTGACCTATAAAGACTGGCATGAGATGTTACCATTTGCTTTTCATGGGTACCGTACCTCAGCGCGGACATCGACAGGGGCAACACCCTACTCTTTCGTGTATGGTATGGAGGCAGTCTTGCCCATTGAAGTCCAAATATCCTCTCTCCGGATTATGAAGGATGCAGGTTTGAGCGAAGACGACTGGATTCAGACCCGGCTTGATCAGCTGAACTTAATCGATGAGAAGAGACTTACTGCTATTTGTCATGGTCAGACGTACCAAAAACGAATGATCAAGGCATTTAACAAGAAAGTCAGACGACAAGAGTATCAAGTCGGGGATCTGGTGATCAAACGTATCATACTGACGCAAGGTGATACCAGGGGCAAATGGACCCCTACGTACGAAGGGCCATTTGTGGTTAAGAACATTTTCTCAGAAGGAGCTATGATTCTAACCACCATGGATGGTGATGACCTTCTTCACCCCGTCAATGCAGACATAGTGAAAAAATACTACACATGATCAAAGACTCGCTAGGTTGATTAGCCTAGGCAAAAATAAGGGCTTCCCGGTGAACCAAAAGGGTTCGGGCAAAAATAAGGGTTGAAAATAAAAAAAATTGTACACCCGGCAAGCCGAAAACCTGAAAAGGAGGCTTGGGCAAAAAAGGGTATCCCGGTGGACTGAAAACCTGAAAGGGCGGTCCAGGAAAAAATTAGGGATCAAAGTGTAACACTATGTCTCATTGGATCATCTTGCAATCAGACATCGGTATCTACTATCAAGCTCGGTCGGCGCCAATCAATCTGATCTACCTTCAACTAAGTAGCAAAGTGATGAGACGCTCGAAGATATAAAGGAAATAGTAGAGTTGGAACCCAGTGGGATTGTTCACATAGTTGTTTTTCTTTAATTGTATAAATCATCTTTCGGCGACGTTCTCTTACCAGGACGTCAGCCTCTTATACAAAAAACGCCTATTTACAGACCAACTTCAAAATCAATACAATTCATTTTCACAAAAAATTTCAATTTATTTTCCTTTTTGTTGTTTTGTTTTGCAAGAACGTCCAATGGTTCATTTTGATATATGCATTTGACAATAATTGCTGCTCATAAATATTTACATGCAAAATAAAAGACGATTACTCGTGATAACAGGAAAAGGGGCAAACAGAAATGTCCAAACCTTACAGTTGCTCTATTCACCAGGTACAGGGATAAATCTAGTTGGAGAGTATGACTAAAAGTACATACACTCCCCACAGAGTAAAAAAAACACACCCAAAAAGCAATGGTGTTAGTCTCCCCAGTTGAGGTTCGCAATCGCGAGTGAGTCGGTAAGATTCTCCCCAAGCAAAAGTCATCTATCACCAGCAATAGAAGACCATCCCCATTGGAGTTTATTTCTTCCACAAGCAGAAACTCAATCCCCAACAGAGTTCATCGTCACCAGCAACGGTAATTCATCCCCAGCCGAGGTTATTGCTCCAAATTAGCGGATCTTCTGACAAAGCATCTCTTCCCCACAGAGTCATTTTCTCGCCAGTTTATTCTCCAGCAGAGTTATTCTCCTGCCAAGTTATTCTCAGATCATCTTCGGTCGTTATCCCCAGCGAGCGAAGCTCTTCATATTCTTCAGCAACAGTCCGATATTTATTTTCCCCAACTAAAAACATCATAAAAACATTACACATCCATACATCATGACATGCATATACGCATCATACATCACGATCTCATTTATTTTGGGAACATAATTACTCGATACATGCCATGCATCATGGCATTACATACGACTAACCCTTTACGTTTCAGAAAAAGATACAATCAAATTCTCACAAAGTTCAAGTTATGAAGCCCAGATCCGACCGGATAATATCTTGATTCCTCCATCATATTGTGAAGCCCGGAGAACAACCGAATAATAGTATCAGAATACCGCGAAGCCTGGATTCGACCAGATAGTGGTATCTCTTAAAAGCAAGCTATGAAGCCCGGATTCGACCGGATAATAGTTTAATCCCCAGCAAGCCGTGAAGCCCGGATTACGACCGGATAGCAGCTCAGTAAGTACCATGAAGCCTGGATTTGACCAGATAGTGGTATATCATAAACACAAGCCGTGAAGCCCGGAGTCGACCGGATAACATCTCAGCAAGTTACTGTGAAGCCTGGATTACAACCAAATAGCAGTGCGATACACCATGAAGCCTGGATTCGAGTAAATAGTGGTATATCATAAACACAAACCGTGAAGCCCGGATTCGACCGGATAACAGCTCAACAAATTATTGTGAAGCCTGGATTACGACCAGATAGCAATAAAAGACCATGAAGCCTGGATTACGACCAGATAATGGTAGAAGACATTGTGAAGCCTGGATTACAACCAGATAGCATCCAAAGACACCGCGAAGACTGGATTACGACCAAATAGTGGTATATCTTTAATGCAAGTTATGAAGCCCGAGTTCGACCAGATAGTATCTTGATTTCCCCGAACACCATGAAGCCTGGATTCTACCAGATAATGGTATATTACATCGTGAAGCCTGGATTACAACCAGATAGCGGTAGAAAGACACTGAAGCCTGGGTTACAACCAGATAACAGTAAGGGACACTGTGAAGCATGGATTTCGACCAAATAGCAGTTCACCCAGCCAATTACTATGAAGCCCGGATTCGACCGAATATTAGTAGGCCTTTAAATCAAATGGAAGCCCGAATGCGACTGGATAACCACTTGATTTCTTCTGAAGCCTGGATTTCAACCAGATTAGAAGTAAGGTATTGTGAAGCCTAGATTACGACCAGATAGCAGTACAAGACACCATGAAGACTGGATTCGACCAGATAATGGTATGGAACATCGTGAAGCCTGGATCACGACCAGATAACAGTACAAGACACTGCGAAGCTTGGATTTCGACCAAATAGCAGTTTTACCTATACAATTGCTAAGAAGCCCGGAGTTGACCCGATATTAGTATGCCCTAAACTCAAGTTAAAGCCCGGATGCGGCCGGATAACAACGGAATTCCTTCTGAAGCCTGGACTACAACCAGATAAGAATTGAGAAATTGCAAAGCCTAAATTACGACCGGATAGCAAGTTTGATCTCATCTCCCCAGTAAGTCACTGTAAAGCCTGGATTACGACCAGATAGCAGTCGGTCTTATCACTATGAAGCCTGGATCACGACCAGATAGTAGTTCATTTTCACCTCCCCGACTAAGAAATGACTCCCCGGTAGAATAACGAACGACTAAAGCTCCTAAAATTCAACTTTCTCTCGAGACAGAGACCAACATCCCCCAGCGGAATCTTCCTCAACAATAGGTATAAATACTCTCGCTAAGGAATCTCTTATGCGATCGACACTCCTTCGGATGGCATCTTTAAGCCCATCTCCTATCATTCCTTCCAAATGTCATCTGTAAGCCCATTCCAGACATCACAAGATGATTATCACTTCAGACGAGTGCAAATTTCTGGGCACTCTAGTGTTCAATCATCTTCCACCTTCAGATCACGAAAGGCAGGCAAGCCAATCTAAATCTTCAGTTTTAAGAAGATTGAACAGGGGAAGCTGTTGTACCCCAAAATTTTCCCTCTCATATTTCTCAATACATTTCAAGAAAGATCCTCAAGTTGCTCAAGAAAGCCTAAGGGTTGACCAGACAAGCTCTCTCCTAAGGCAGTCTACCTCAAATTAGGGTTTCATGTTGCATCAAGATACTTGAGTCCAAGGGATCCCAAATGCTCGCCATTGTCCTAATATGTTCTCAAGATCATCCATGTGAAGTGTCAAGCCTTGCAGAGAAAGTTTGCTCAGTCAATTGCTCAAAGGCCTGTAAATCGACTATACTAGGGCAAAAGTCAATTGTGGCCGACATACAGTCAAACTTCAAGATTTTTGGTCAACATCCTCATTTTGAAGTATCATTCATCATTTGATCAAGGGTTGATCATGATTCATCAAGGATTGCTCATAATTCATCAAGAACCAAAAGTTGCTAAATTAGGGTTTTATAGGAAAAGTCAACTCAACTTTGACTAAGCATAACTTTCTCATACTTTATGAGAAATGGCCCATCCAAAGCTAATTTTGAAGAGAATGCAATTCTCTACAATCCATATTCAGCTCCGAAGTTCAAAATATGCACTCACAAGAAGTTATGAATTTGGACATTATAGGTCATTTTGAAAAGTCAACAAAAACACATTTTTTGTCAGAGCTTCATACATGAACATGGAATAACAAATTGAGATGATACGAAAAAGGTTGCTTAGAGGACACCTCAAGATTTCTAAAAAGTCCAAGAACACCTTCAAAGAGTAAATATTGAGGAAGTTATGCATTGGTGAAGTTTACCCTTTTTGTAAAATTGTTAAAAGTCAACTATGCCTCAAATTGCAATTTTTACTAAATGGGCCTAACTTTTTGCACTTGTCTTGAGTTGGTAGCATGGTCCACTAGCCCTAGCTCTTGACACTTGTCTTTATCTTATTTTTATTATTTATTTTGATTTTTATTTGAATTAAATCAATTTTAATCAAAACAAATCATGAAAAAATCTAAAACATTGAAACCCAAAGATATTGTGCATGTTTCAGGTCTTATATCCAGTTGGCAAGTGATTGAATTCGTGCAAGACCTTTGTGTGCACAAAAAGATTGAATTTGGCTTATTTTTGGAAGGATCTTCAAGTGAATCAAATCCAAATCAAAAGCTATAATGGAGAAAGATTGAAATCATGTTTTCAACCCTAATCCATTCCTCAGTATATAGTATACAATTGCAGACCTAAAACAAGGAGGTTGGAGAGGAGCACAAAGTCAGAACAAACTTGAAAAAATCAAAGAAAAGTGGTGATTCAATTTTGCATTTCCAAGCATTCTCAAGACCCTCTAGCCATCCCAATCGCTTCCTGGGATCACAAGTAAGCGAAACCAATCAAGAACAAGCACTTTCAGGCGCTAAAACTCACTGTAAGCATCCCACGATACCAACATTTTCCTGAAATCCAATATCATGATTCTGGAATTTGCAGCATGAATTACTTATATATTCTTGTCCATTGAAACATTTGTAAGCTAATGGTAATGATTAATTGCATTTTTTCTAACAATACAGAGATATGCCATTAATAGGTTTTCTTGGTGTGTTTTAGGGTATTTTCATATAGGGACAATTGGTCCAAACGGAGGAGACCATTGTGATCAGCAGATCAAACCCAGCTGATCCAAGGTCTTGAATTTTATTTATATTGCTTGTATGTGATTTATGAGATGCACAGGGTTACAGTTACAACGCCATATCCGTAGGTAAAGGTTCTGAGTTTTAAACGACGGATCCAGAGAAGAAGACAATAATGTGTCACAACCTTACTGGCTGGTTTAAATTCTGGCGTGTTTGTTCTGGCCAGAAGCCTTTAGTTCTGATTTATTTGTTTGTTTCTGTTGTATTGTTAAACTAACACCCAGCACAGTTGGTCAGAAGAAGGAAGTCAGAAATTCATGATTCTGGGTTCGATCCCAGGCGTGACCCTCTGGCACTTTTCCCCTTTGTTTTCACCAGATCCAGCGCTTACATCTGTTGGAGATTATCCTCTGGTTTCACCAAGCAGGACCAGACCGAGCGTCCCCTGGGCATTATCCTCTGGATCCATCAGTCTCGGCCAGATCCAGCGCATCTCATCTTCTGACAGTCACAATCTGCTGGATCCCCTATCTGGGAGTAGGCCCAGTACCACCATCCTCTGGACCGTCATCTTCTGGACCTTCATCCTCTAGACCACCATCATCTTCTGGATCATCATCCTCTGATCAGAGCCGCTGGCAGTGGGCCCTTGGGTTATTTCTTTTACTCTTTTTTATTATCCTTTTTCAATACTAAAATAATTTCTTTTTTTAACCAATCAAAAATTCATAAAATCAACTTTTCACCAAATTAGGTCTAGATTTTATTTTTTTTTATCAAAAATTAATTTAATTTAATTAGTGTAATTTAATTTTAAGGTAATTTTAATTCTTTTTTGTAAATAAATTAAAACAAACTAGAAAATTAGGTTTTTATTTGACTTAACTTTTATTTTATTTTCTTAAAAATAATCAAAAAAATATATTTTTTCCTTTAATTAGGTTTAGACGGGGTCAGAACCCTAATTTCTTACCGTTCTTAATTTCATCGCGCGCGCTTTATTATCTTATTTTTACCATATTAATGTAATTGCTCACAAGTTGTAATAGATTAATTAGGACTTTTCTCTATTTTCATTTATCATTTTGACGGGTTTGTTTTTGGCTATGTAAATACCTGAAGCCTTGTAATACCGTAGCTTTACTTTACACACTTTAAATTCCGCAAAATATTAACTATTAGATGTATGAATAATTAGGGTTGGATGACAAGAATGTATGATTAACTTTAAAACGGTTAGCAAACCCTAAATGTACAAAGATAAATAACTTGAAATTGAATCACTCGCACATGCGCACTCCTAGCGTATACTCCCACTTCGGTTGCCTTCGTAAACGGTCATTAAGTATAGGATATTTTGGTGGTCTCCCTTTTGTCTCAAAGATCAAAGTTGCCTCGGAAAGGTTGCCTCATAATTGTTGCCTCGAATATTGATCTTAAGACATTAGGGTTATTACTAAGACGTCCTAACATTGCTTTAGTGATCGTACGTCCCTTTCAAATTGACCCTCAAAACTTCGACGACGGTGCTACCTACTCACTAATAGTGGGATAGCGCTGTCTAAAGGAAACGAACATAGAACAATTATTTTTTCGAGTAGGTAGATTAGTTCTTAAGTACATGCTCAATCCAAACAAACTTTTTCACACTTGCACTCTTTTCAAACAAAGTTTTCAAAAATACTTCGTAACACTCTTGAAGACAGAAGCAAGGGTTAAATCGAAGTAAAATAAAAACTTTTCAAATCACACAAACACAAGGAAGAAATTTTGAAAATGATGAGAAAGTACCTAAGAGCCCGTAGATAACTACGGATAGAAAGGGTGCTAATACCTTCCCTTTCCATAATCTACCCCCATACTCAAAATCTCAAAAAAGAAATTTTTTTGTGCTTTTTTTTCCTTTCCGGTTGGATAAAATAAAAGTCGGTGGCGACTCTTGCTTACCGCGACATTTTGCAAACACAAACGCAAACTAACATTCCTAAAATAGTTCGCGTTCTGCCACCGTATCACAGAGTGCAATCAACATGAAAGCTCCAATGATTTAAGCACTAAAGGTTTGACAAATTTTGGTAAAACTAGATGTTGGACAAGATGTCTCATTATGATCATCCAACATCTTGTCTGGTATAACCGGATGTTTGGATTCTTTGAGTGGGTTACAAATATGGATCATTATGAGAATATTTGGTAATCATATGACGGGTTCAAGTTGAAGAACTCAAAAGTGTTAAACTAACATGTTTCATCATCATAAAGGCATGTCAAATGAAGATTTCCTATGAAGAGACATTCGATATCGCACTTGTGATAAGCGGGACAATTGGATTTAATTGATATATTTCATGTGCATAATATTTTGGGAATATCGTGCTATCCGATGTGACGCACTATTTGAAGAGTGAAGAGATTCAAGCTTAATTTTAGGAGATTTTTTATTTTCTAATTATAGAGATAATTTATGAAACTAATGATTGGAGTCCTATGTTGTAGGAGATATTTTTGCTTCCTTATTTGCAATAGGCCAGCATTGATTTGAAGTCCAACCCAGTACGTTAAAGATTATAAAAGGAAGGCTTAGACCTATGGCTTAAAACTAATCGTTGTATATAATATTGTATTATCAAAAGATAATGGTTTAAGGTCTTGAGAGTCGTTTACTTTCTTGTGTTGTAAGTCACCCTTTGTATCGATTTGATGCATTGTGGTAGACATAGTTGTTTATGCAGATTCAGAAGCCTTTATGTAATGAATTTTGTATTGTTCTTGGATGAAGCTTTGAAGAAAATCCAAGTATGTTTGTTAGTCAAGAGTTTTGGCTGAACTTTATGGTTGTTATATATCTCTTAGGTGATTTAGCTAGTGAGATGACGATTTTTCATATTTAGGGAGGACCTAAGTAAAAGTTTCATTGGGTAGGGATAAGGCGAGAATTTGTAAAAATGGGAGTTTAGCTTTGAAATAATACTATTGATAGTGTACTTTCTTCCTGGCTTGGTATCCCCCAGAGTAGGTGTTGTTGTACACCGAATTGAGTCATCATATCTTTGCGTTTATAATTCTGCGTTATTAAGTTTTGTTTCTTAATTTATTGACATGTCTTATAAGATGTTGGAACATATTTCATGACTCTATTCTGATATGTTTATACCAGTATGCTTTATCTTTCTCAAGTGCTTTTACACAGAGATCAATGTCTTAGACATGTGTTAAGACATTAGTGATCTGTATACCAGAATTTCAATTGGTATCAGAGCAGGCATCCTGTTCTATTTTGGGTGAGATCAAGGAAGATATTATTTGGCACTTTAAACTCGAAGAGAAAAGTGTTGGTTGTAGTTGCTTCTATGACCGTGGTGTTAATTATGAGGCGTCTCTCTGCTACTTGTGCCTCTATAGTATGAATGTGGACAACTCATATTTTTTGACAGGGTGAGTATTGAACTTGTTTGAAGTTGTCAGACATGTAGATTTGATGGTGAGTGGTTGTGTTATGTTTGATTTATTTTAAAACATTTGGCATTCTGTTGTCACCTATATTATGTTAATTATGTGCAAGGGTTATCTTGTTCTACTCTAAAGGGTGTTAAGAAGTCGTTGATGTGTGATCTGCTGCGTATGTATCTGAAAACTCCAGATGGTTTGGTGTATCCTATGGTGTTGTGATACTTGGAGGATAACTTCAACCAGCCTGCTAAAGTTGCCAAAGATGCTTGAGGTTCATCTCAAGTCCACTCATAAAGGCACTTTTAAGTGAGTTTGTTGAAAAGAGATATGAAGAAAGTAAGAAACAATTTATTTTTTCTTCCAACCCTAAAAGGCCAATCTTCAGTCTTTGATAAAGGATCTCTTGATGTTCCCCTTGGAATGATGTCCTACCAGATGTTAGAACATCACATAAGCAAGTTATAAAGATTTTTTTTGGCTAAAGGAATGGCATTGTAGATGCTCTGGGTGCTAAACAAATGTGTGTTGATCACATATGTTTGGAACCTTCTCCTGAACTGGAAGAGGAGGCATCTTGGTTGCGTGTCTAATAAGTTTATGTTATAGAAACATGTCTTAGATAAGTGTGTTGATCAAGAGATGGTCAACACCTTACTTACTCCTAGGGTCATTTTATTTATGATCAAAGTATATAGGAGTGCAAAAGTTAAGCTCTATTATCTAGTAGAAAATTTGGTCAAAGGCATCAGATTCTTTAGGTATGAAGGTTAAGATACTTCTAGTCAAAGGAGCCAGATTTATGGAAGCTTACAAGTGGCTATCTGCTTAAATTGACCATTTTTTGTTGGGGAGTTCTTGCTATTTTGGATTTGGAAGACCTTGAATAAATGTCAGATATAATGTTGTGACATTCTTGTGTTGGGAATTTTCTTTTCACAATATGTATGGATGGTGTTTCTCTTAAACATGATGTAGGTTGTTTACTCAAACTTGAAATTATTATCAAGTCTATGAGAACATGGACCTCTTGTTTGTTGTAGTGGAAAAGACAACCAAGGGCTGTATGGATTGGAGATGTATCAACCTATGTTAAGTTTCTTTAGGGAGATTAAATTACAATTATGGTAGACCGATGTCTGCGTGGTTGGAGTGTCATTCAAACTTCTTGGGATGAGCTTTACAATCGAGTCTTGAAGAATTAGAAGAAGCATACATATTCTAAACATTCTGCTTGAGGTGTGAAGATGATTCAATACCCTGGTTGTTATGTTCAGTCCTTTAGGTCGGACAAAAGGTCTGGTTGATGTGCTTATAAGAAGAAGGTTCTTGAAGTGTGCATGTTTCTGCATGTATCTTTGATCTGGTTTTGGAAGGTAATGAACTGCTGCTGCTTGGTTCTCATATCTTCCGTGCAAAAAGAGTGAATATCAATTATTCACTTGTGCTAAGTGTGAGTAGAAGAAGAATGTTAGACTATGTGTTTTACCATGTGAAAGGAGGCAACATTAATTGTGGGGAAATCTTTCTCTAATAAAGGTATGCATTTGATTGACGGAAAATACTCTGTCATGAGTTATGTATTTTTCTGATGTGTTGATGCATAAAGTAGATGAGAATTTATTTCCTGGTGCTTTTAATGTTGTAGTCTATAGAGATCTTTTGGGTCTAGGACTTCTATGCAAAAGCAAGTCATATGGATAGTGTCTTCAGAACCATAATAATTGGTGAAGTCATGTGATGTTTGAATTAAGTCTCAGTGGCTTGCTACTTTAGAAAAAGGAATTTGTCTTGAATTTCATGGCATAAGTTTTGCTGATCTCCATTAGATTCCAAAATTGGATTATGTGATTTATGGTTGGCTGTCTCTTAACTGTGAAGAGGTAGTCCTATCAACAGTTTGGAGATATAAGAGAAACTGTGATGCAGGTGTGCATGTGACTGATGGTAAATATATTGACGAGAGATGTGTATTTACCTAACGTATTTATGCAAGTCTATAATCTGAGCACTATAATTCAGATAGTGTATGAGCGTTTATTTCTCCGTGGTTCTCTGGTGTGTGCTAGCTACTGAAGTGGTGTGAAGAACATCCAAACATGATGAGTCATTTGGATAGTGTATTAAGAATCAGAGTGATTGGGTTCTGTGATGTTAAGGTGATGTCCTAAATAATGTTGTAACATCACTTATTTGTTCATTGGAAGCTTCCTATTACTATGGATGTAGAGATTAATGTTCAACATTATCATCAAAAGAGGCATTTCTAACTATAGAGAGAAGGCTATATTCTTGTCCAAAGTAATATGGTTGGTGAATGCAGACTACTAGCCAATAATTGCAAATAAGGGTAGAGGAATGATATCATATAGTATGACCTGATCTGGAAACTTATGATGGAGTGGGTTTTGTCTGATGCAAAAGAATATGCTAGTCTGGAGCATGTGAAGCAAGCAATTTAATTGTTTTTGTATGTCCTTGTCAAAGTGAGGAAGTCAATGGAAGTTCTCTGTAGTTTGAAAATAAGACCAATGAAAGTTCTCTGTTGATAAATAGAAGTGTTCATGCTCAAATCTCACTAAGGAGTATGTAGAAGGCATTGTGATAAAGGTCTCTTCAACCACATTGTGGCCCTAGTTTGAAAAATATATGGCTGGATGTTGAAAAGATGTTGGTTTTTTTACAAGAGAAACTAGACAATGTATGATTGGATATTAGGACATTATCCAGGACTTTGTACTTGTGAGGTTATCAAGTTGGACGGAGTAATCAAGAACAAGTCAGGAAGGAGTATGACATGTGGCTCTCTTTGACCTTGCATGCAGACTATTAGGTTCAGAAGAATCTGCTCAGAGTCAATAAAGGCATTCAAAACTGACATGGATGGTGCACATTTACTTTTTGTGAAGTTAGCTTCCTAAAATAACATTTATTTTTTACCAAGACCATTGTTACAGTCAATGGTCGTTAATTCTTAGAGAACTACTCAACTATTTAAAGTGGTTATTCTGTTATCTCTATCATCTTATGATAGTTTATTTTTTGAAACTCTTATGGCCTTTATCCGGGTTTGGGTGAATACAGTTTTGGGATGATTTTATGGGGGATTTCCTTGTCAAGATTTGGCAAAAAGGAGGAGAAAGGTACTATTCACCATATGAGTATTGAATCTGCTCTTGTAGTTATTTTGCAAGGATGTTTAACAAGTTGTCTCGACATCATGTCTAACATCATGTCTATGCCTTGCTCAGTTTTTGTGTCTCGTGATCTATGTTATGAACACAGTTGTGTCATGTGTTCTTAGTTATCCAGGTTAGTGTTTGGTTGCTTAGAGTAAAATTTATGTTTCTTCTTAAGGGTTCTCTTATACCCCCAAAGAGAAATATTTATCTCTTCGTGACAAGAATCAGTTCATGGATTAAGGGGGAGTAACAGGATAATCTGATTTGGGTTCTAGTTATCTTCTTCCTCATGTGGGAAATAATGAAAGGTTCTTCTGGCTGAAATGAGTTCAACACTCCTCATTCAGGATTTTTGGTCTTGGGTTTATTGTGTAAAAGGAATTACGACCAAAGGTTTCCAGATCTGCGGTGAAAAAGGAGTTTTTGCCAAAATTTGCCAAAAGGGGGATGTTGTACCCTAAAATTTGCCCTCCCATATTTCTCAAAATATTTCAAGAAAAATTCACAAGTCCAACCCGGCGCATCATATTCAGGTGTTCTTTCACCAAGATATCTCTGATAACATATTCTCAAATTCAGGTTCGGCTCAAGAGTCAATTCTTTAAAGAAGGTATCCGAATGTGTGAGTTTTCTCGAAGAAATATGGTGAAAAAAGTGTGTTGAAAGTGCAGTTTTTACGCGCTAAAAAATTCATAACTTGAAGATCGTGGCTCGTTTTGAACCCGTTCCGGTGGCCAAAATTCCGTCTTGACATTATCTACGTTTTCATCTCTCACGGCTGGAAGCCAATTTCGATC
The DNA here is from genome assembly GCA_948472305.1 of Vicia faba. Taxonomy (NCBI): domain Eukaryota; kingdom Viridiplantae; phylum Streptophyta; class Magnoliopsida; order Fabales; family Fabaceae; genus Vicia; species Vicia faba. Next base: position 265,059,030 of record OX451737.1, on the reverse strand, counting down.
AGAAGGTCTTCAAAAATGTGGATTTATCAAGTATTTTCATACAGAAAATTTGTGACAGAAGTTTATTTGCGTCATGTTCAGAAAATCATAACTTGGTCGATTTTCATCGTATCGAGCTGGTTCCATCGCCAAAATTTCACAAATTGAGTTGGCTACATTTTCACAGAAGGTATTGAGTTCAAACGGTATTCAAAAGGCCTTCGTTTTTTGCTCAGAGTGCGTGACACGCCGAAAATCCTGAATGCTGAATATTATTTCATCTGGGCCGAAACTTCGAAAATTCATAACTCGGTCAATTTTTATCGGATTGGACTCATATTTTTACACAAGGTCACTGACTCATAGATCTACAACTTTGCTTCAAAAGTCGAGACCAAATTATGCACCGATCAATACCAGTTTTTTATTGAAGAACGTGTCAGAGTCGACACTGGAGCCCAAAATAAGTTTGTCTGAGCTGAAACTTCAAAAATTCATAACTAATTCACCGTTTATCCGATTGAGCCGATTTTCGGACAGGAGTTAGCTTTCGATGTCGGCTACATTTTGTTTTCACATTTCAACTTCAAAAAATGCACTTAAGTCCCTGCGATTTAGCCTGGAAAGTGACGAATTCAAGTGAATATTGGAGGCCCAATTGCACATTCAAAGCCCATTTGCTTTACCCTAATTTCCATTATATAATCACCTTCTTTTCACACAAACCAGAAAAAAAAAAGAGGAGAAAAAAAAGAGGAGAAAAGAAGAGAGAAAAAAAACCTTGCCACAACACTGTTAGAATATCAAACTCTTTCAAGAACCCTAAAACCTTGAAATCCTTATTACAAATCCCTCTCTCACTACAAACAAGTCATCACAGTTACAAACCAACACCTCACTACTTCTTCAGTAAGGATAAGGCTGGCTTGATCTCCATGATCCTAATTTTCCAGTAAGGCATAAAAGCATTCAGGTCACTAATTTTCCAGTAAGGGTAAGATTGATTTGATCTCCATGATCAAAAGGGTATAATCATTCATACATGCCATATTGTGCCTAAACATTAAATTTCTTCATATATTGGATTTATTTGCTTATGATTTTATTTAATGTGTTCGTGAGATTCAACACTGTAGATTTAGACAGGATCCCATGCAGGTTCATTAAGGAACGTTGAGGCCAAAAGCCAAAAGGCCAAAAGCCAAAAGCCAAAAGCCAAAAGCCAAAATCCAAATGGCCAAAGTAGAAAAACTTATGCATGACACCAATACATGGCGAGACAGACATCCTAGAAGATTAAGAAACGTTGAGGCCAGAACACAAATGGCCAACAGCCAGAACACAAATGACCATGAAACCCAATCCAATGGCCAAAGAATGCAGACCACGGTACTCAGGAGTCAATGAACACGCACGTGATGCCAGAAAGTCAAACAAGGCTTTTTGTCTAATGGGCCAGATTTCTCACAAAAAACCTCCCTCTGAGTCTGAATACCCCCCATGGTTTGCACATTTTTATTTTTCTGATTTTCCTTTTTATTCTTTTAATTGTTTTCAATTGTTTTCTTTAATTTCATAAATTAATTTTCATAAGATAAAAAATCAGAAACTAAAATATATTTAATTATTATTATTTCACTATTAATTTATTTTGTAAATAAACTTTAATAATTAGTTTAGTAAATTAGGTTTTAAAACTTTAATCTTTTTCTCAATAAATTAAAATATGTAGAAATTAGGTTTTTTTAACTTTTTATCACTTTTCTTAATAAATAATTTTTTCTTATTATCATTATTATTAATTACTAATTTATTTTGTAAATAAACATGTACATTAAATATTTAGTAAATTAGGTTAAACTTTAATATTTTTCTTTAATAATTAAAAACAACTTAGAATTGAGGTTTCTCTTGAATTTTAATTTTCTTTATTTCATAAATACAAAAACCATCAAAAAAACATTTCTTTTCTTTAATTTAATAATTAATTAACTTTTCATTCAATTTAATTCCAAAAGGGTCCAACGCCCTCGAACGTTCTATTTTCTATTCTTTTCGCGCATTCATTCTTATTTTTCTTGTAAATATTATGTAACTGTTCAAGCCATGTAATAGTAACTAGGTTTTACTTTCCGCATTTTATTAAAAACGGGTCTTTGTAATTTGGCGATGTATAGACCCGCGCCTTGTAATAGCGTAGGATTTATCTTTCCGCATTTAAATTTCCGCACTTTTAAATTATAATTGCATGAAAGAATGAATGTCTAAATAAAAACAAAAGCGTAGATCACCCATAACATGACAAGACAAAAATAAATGAACATGACACACAAATCACACACCACCCCTAGGGTACGCCTCACTGTTGCCTTGCCCTTCGAAAGGTGATCGTCGAGTAGAGGATGTCTTAGTAAGTCCTCATGATCTGGGAACCTGACAAGAGGGTAGCTTCTAAGGTGTCTTCCTATTGCTCCGGTGATCACCATGTCCCGAACCTCGAATTGACCCGAACACCTCCAACGGTGGTGCTACCTACCTCTCAATGGTGGGATGACACTACTTTAAAGGACATTTACACAGACGAATTCCTTAGGGTAGGTAGACGACTCTAGATACTTGCTCTAAATTTCAAAACAAATCAAAAATACTTTTCACACCGACACCTTTTCAAAAAGCTTTCGAAAGCAATTTTTCAAACACTCTTGAGGACCGATACAAGAGTCGAACTGGAATTTTCAAAGAAACTTTTTTAAAACCCACAATTAAAAAGCAAACAAACCATTTTTGAAAACACAAATGAGCAAGTATCTAAGAGCCCATGGATAACCATGGATAGAAAGGGTGCTAATACCTTCCCTTTCTATAATCTACCTCCCGAACCGAGAGCAATCTCTTTAAGGAATTTTTCTGTGCTTTTGTCCTTTCCATTTGGAGAAAATAAAAGACGGTGGCAACTCTTGCTTCCGCGACATTTCGCGAACCAGCGTTAAACAGTCAGTTCCAGATCCACCGATCACAGAACTGGCGACTCTGCTGGGGACTCTTATTTAAAGTGAGGTGTACCTTAGGACTAAGATCACAGTGTTTTCAATTGCTTTCCTTGCTTGCTTTATTATTGTGGGTTGCTAGGGAGTTCTATAGATCCTAACCCGGATCTGGGGGATACCTTCTTAGAAAGTAGCAACAAGGCTGTGAGGGAACTGTGCGGGATATACCGACATGGTTGAAACAGTCTGCTACGTTGATGTGGCACTTTGGTGTGTACCGGTAACCCTTGAGTTCAGTCAAGGAGAGTACGGGGCCTCCGCGTGGTGTCATAAAGCATCAACAGACCTTAGGAACCTTAATTGAACTATCTTGGCCTCTTTAGGGTAGTGAGATAACTGACTTTGGTGCAGTCCGAGGTTGGTTGATACTCGATACTACACTCAATTGAGGGTTGCTTTCCTGGAATATTTCGGTCGCCAGTTCAGTGGCTAAATCGAAACGATGAACAATGAAAGCAATCCGGTGATATTGGGACCCTTAGAACCCGGTTACTTCTAATAGGACAGGTTGAACCCACCAACTTCAAGAGGGTAATACCCAGACCCCATGTTGGCCTAAACACTAAGGGCTTGTCATGTGTGACTTGTGTGCCTTCTTACTTGACTACTTGCATGCTTTATCTGACACATGAACTGCTTGCAGGTTTTGTTTTAGTCCTTAATTGGGACACATGACAGGGCTTACTAAGTTTCTTGCAGGTTTTGTTTATAGTCCTTAATTAGGACTCATAACAGAGTGTATTGAGTTTCTTGCTGGTTTTGTTTATAGTCCTTAATTAGGGCTTATAACAGAATGTACTGAGTTTCTTGCAGACTAGTTTTTTGCAGGTTTTGTTTATGTCCTTAATTGGGACTCATAACAGGGTTTACTCACATTACCCCATGCATACCATAACATCATACCATTGCATACATCCTAACTCATTTCAAGGATCTCAAGGGCTTGTGATGCAGGTCATGGTGAATCAACTATCCCAGCAAGGGGCAAAGAGGATTTATTTTCCTCTAGCCAAGGTTGTCAGGGGCTATAACCCACTTGATATGGTGAGCTCTGACTCCTGAAGAAGGTTCCCCTAACCAAGGTTGTTTGGAAATCAAAACCAGACATGATGATTAAAGTCAGGGGCTATGACCCACTGGATATGGTGAGCCTTTGACCCTTTGAAGAAGGACTCTCAACAACATGCAGTTCCTTCAATCAAACTACCGGACCCGAGTTCTGACAAATTTTCTTGTTTACCCCGCGGGATCCTTGGAAACATTTCATATGCATACATACACATCATTACATGACAGGTACCCTTGTTGCAGGTCACTTACCTTTCCCGCTGTTTATTTCAGCAATGGCTTCCCAATAAGACAACCAGGACTTTCTTGCTCAAGAGACCCGGTTCGGGGAAATCCTCCTGAATCTATCCAAGGGGCAGGAGGAGCTAAGGACACTTCTCATGGAGACTTTGGTCAGGAACAGTGCTGAGGATGAACGGCTGAAACATCTGCAAGCTGAAATGGATACAATGAAAGCCCAGATGCTGGGGCAGGTGACTGCAATTCAAGGCTTAGCTCAAAGACAAGAAGAGCTCGGAGTTCTCATCCACCAACTGCGTCAGGGTAACCAACTGGGGCAAACATCTAAAGGTAAAAAGCCAGTCATCGTTCAACCACCTTTGAGACAAGGAGATACGGGGAGAGCTCCTCAAATGGCTCCAGTGTCACAAATTCAGCATCAACCTCACCGGCTTCAGCCAGACAAGTCCAGGAGGCAATTCACCCCGCTCAACATGTCGCTGTTTCAAGCTTTACAACGCCTGTTGAGATTGAATTTGATCACATTAAGGGCTCATCCCCAGAACCCCAACACAGCACATCCTACTTATGATCCCAATAAAAGGTGTGCCTACCATTCTACCTGTCCAAGACATGATACAAATGAGTGTTGGGCTCTGAAGAACAAGATCCAGGACCTGATTGATGAAGGAGCACTGGAGTTCACACAAGATGGTCAGGCTGAATTTTTCTACCATCCCTCCAAGGCTCACCATTTGAAGTGACAAGCCCTGAGACTAGAAAACTTTTGTTCATTCGAATGTTCAAGTTGCAATTTTCTTTATGTTCAAACATTACTCATGTTAAATGTTGTTATTTCATTAATGCATCGCATATGTCTGTTTTGAAGCAATATATTCGTATTCACTATATGCAAATTATTTTCATATTTTTTCTGATGATCAACTCTCAATTAATAATTCTAAGCCTCTTGAGGGAGGATGACGAAAACGATACCACAATGTACAGTATGCTTTTGAACAGACCTAGCTGATGAGGTACAGGCATTGTTTCAAATCCTAAACACTGGAGTTATAAGGAAGATAATCCCTCGTCAACCCCTCTGAGCCAAAGAAGTAGGAGTTTTTCTTTTCGAAATTTAAAACCCTTAATCATAACCTGGGGCAGGGTAGTCTTCTCAGTTGATCCAAGTGCATAACGAACGGCACCGAAGGAGGTCCTTACAAAACAAAGACAGTGATGGTTCCGAACAATCATACAGACAGGCAGTCATTACCAAAATCAAAAAGCCCATTAAGTCAAAACCCATGAAGGAGACTTACAAAACTGGGGCATCCCGCTGACTGTAATTCCAAAAAAAGGAAACAGTTCAGGCAAAAAAAAAAGAAAGGGATAACAAAAATCAGACAAGAAAGAGGTCTTACAAACCCTCAACAAAAAAGGAATGACTGCCTATTCAAAATAAGTTACCAACATCCAAATCATCACCGAAAAATCAGAGCAAAGACTCCAACAAGGTCTAACGTATGATCAACTGAGTTTAGGTTTGGAGAACATCACGAAGAGCGGGTGGGTACAAATAAAATTTGAGCCTTTATCCTTTGTTTCTTAAACCGTGAACCAGGCCACGTTATAACCCTTAAAAGTCCTAGCTGAAGCACGAGTTAGTTCGAAAGCATACTGTTACGAAAGGTATCCTGACTCCTTAAGGCCTAGTGGTAAACACGAAGTTGACATCACGTTTTACAAACATTCATTTGTTTTATGAAAAATAATGCGTTTTCAAAATCTTCAAGACAGACATAGGCTTTGCATTTTTAACATAACTTTGTTTGCATATGACTTTTTGTTTGAACAGCAGGGAAATTCGCACGATGAATACCTGGTGAACAAAGGCACTTCCAATCAAGGGGCATGACCTGATCATGGTCTATAATCTGGGGCAGTCCAATTAAGATTCGGAGAATCTCTCAAAGGCCAAATCGCCTGGGGCAAATCTTCGCCTGAGTCACTTGGGGCACTCCAGCAACGAATCTTGCCTGATTAAACACCTTCTGGTGGCGTGACAAAACACCTCTAACAGGGGCAACTCTCTACATTCTGAGAGCGTGGACATAGTCGAAAAAAATACTGCGCATGAAAAAGACCCGCTAGGTTGACATACCTAGGCAAAAATTAAGGCTTCCCGGCGAACCAAAAGGGTTCGGGCAAAAATAAGGGATGAAAATGAAAAAATCTGTACACCCGGCAAGTCGAAAACCTGAAAAGGCGGCTTGGGCAAAAATGGGTATCCCGGTGGACTGAAAACCCGAAAGGGCGGTCCAGACAAAAGTTAGGGATCAAAGCGTACGACTATGTCCTGTCATCTTGTCACCTGCCTACCAGAAGAAGGTTGGTCCATCAACAACTATCAGCACCTCACAGGTCTTCCTCTCCCACCTCAGAAACAGGGGCAATGATGAGTTGCCCAAGTGATCTAATTGCTCTGTCCACAAGATATAAGCGATGTTCAGCTGAAGAACATAGCCAGTACATCCCAATTCCCCAGAGAGTGAGCCAGCAAGTCAGTACACTCTCCCCAAGCAAAATTATCAAATTGGGTATCCTCCAGCAGGTCTCAACATTCCCCGACAGCATATATAAATTCTTAACAAACATCTCCGGCAATCTTGGTCTAAAGGTTATTCCCCGGCGGTATGCCAGACATTCAATGGAGTCACCCCCCCAGCAGTTCAAACTTCCCCAGGAAAGTTCAATCCATCTCCCCAGCAGTAAGCTTACCCCCAGTAAATTCTGGAAGCTTACCCTTGCAGAGCACGAACGCGTCCCCGGCTTTATTCAAAGAGTTATTTCCCTATCAGGATATAACTGGGTTATCCTCAGCCAAAAGCCACGGAAAGAGCGTCCTCGACGGAGTCTTCTTATCCCCAGCGAAGTCTATTAACGCTTCCAACACAACAAGGGTATCCCCAGCAAGTTGTTATCAACATTTCAGCAAAGTATCTCTCTCCCCACAGAGTATTGCTTCCCAGCAAGATCGCTAGAGTACTTTTCTCCCCGCAGAGTTATCCATTCGCCAAGTTTATTCCCCAACGGAGTTATCTTCTCCTACCGGTATTCTTGCAACTATCATCCCCAGCGGAAGCAAAAATCTATTCTTCGACATCAGCCCAGGAGTGACTTCCCGGCACCCGTCAAGGATCTATTTTCCTGGACGAAAAACATACATTCATAAACATCACATTTTCATACATTATAGCATGCATATACGCATCACATCTTACAAATCTCATTTATGTTGAGAACATCATTGCTTGATCTATATCATGCATTGCATATGACTGACCTTTACCTTTCAGGAAAAAGCCAGTTAAAGTTCTCAGCTATATCTCAAGACCTAGACTGGTTCAGTTAAATCGATCCTAAGATTTTTCTGTTTCTTATCCCGTCCAAGGCCTTCTCTGGTTCAGTTAGATCGACCCTAAGATCTCCCTGTTTCTTATCCAGTTGAAGACATTTCAAGACCTAGACCGGTTCAGTTAAGTCGACCCTAAGACTTTTCTGTTTCTTATCCAGTCAAAGGCCTTCTCTGGTTCAGTCAGATCGACCCTAAGATCTCCATGTTTCTTATCCAGTTGAAGACATCAAGACCTAGACCGGTTCAGTTAATCGCCCCTAAGATTTTCTGTTTCTTATCCAGTCCAAGGCCTTCTCTAGTCCAGCTAAATCGACCCCTAACAGATTTTCCTGATAAAGACTCAGTAGAAGTTATCCAAGATTCTCTCAATGATTACTGTTGAGGTTGTAGTCGCCTGTGGTTCTCTCCCCGATACTGCGGAGGTAGTAATCGCCCCAAGTTTCTCTCAGCGTTACTGTTGAAGAAGAAGTTATCCAAGATTCTCTCAATGATTACTGTTGAGGTTGCAGTCGCCTGTGGTTCTCTCCCCGATACTGCGGAGGTAGTAATCGCCCCAAGTTTCTCTCAGCGTTACTGTTGAAGAAGAAGTTATCCAAGATTCTCTCAATGATTACTGTTGAGGTTGTAGTCGCCTGTGGTTCTCTCCCCGATACTGCGGAGGTAGTAATCGCCCCAAGTTTCTCTCAGCGTTACTGTTGAAGAAGAAGTTATCCAAGATTCTCTCAATGATTACTGTTGAGGTTGTAGTCGCCTGTGGTTCTCTCCCCGTTACTGCGGAGGTAGTAATCGCCCCAAGATTCTCTCAGCGTTACTGTTGAAGTAGAAGATATCCAAGATTCTCTCAATGATACTGTTGAGGTTGTAGTCGCCTGTGGTTCTCTCCCCGATACTGCGGAGGTAGTAATCATCCCCAGATTCTCTCAATGATTACTGTTGAGGTTGAAGTCGCCCAAGATTCTCTCAATGATTACTGTTGAGGTTGAAGTCGCCCAAGATTCTCTCAATGATTACTGTTGAGGTTGAAGTCGCCCAAGATTCTCTCAATGATTACTGTTGAGGTTGAAGTCGCCCAAGACTTTCTCAATGATTACTGTTGAGGTTGAAGTCGCCCAAGATTCTCTCAATGATTACTGTTGAGGTTGAAGTCGCCCAAGATTTGCTCAATGATTACTGTTGAGGTTGAAGTCGCCCAAGATTCTCTCAGCGTTCCTGTTGAGGTAGTAATCGTCCAAGATTCTCTCAGCGTTCCTGTTGAGGTAGTAATCGTCCAAGGTTCTCTCACCGTTCCTGTTGAGGTAGTAACCATCCCTGGTTCATTCATCGCCGTTTGAAGCTCCAGATCCAGCTCCTGTAACCAGTCAGGACACATCCATACAAAGAGTTTGAAGACCAGCTCCCGTAACAGGTCAGGTAATCATTTTTCTTTTGCAGGTACGCAAGTTCTCGCTAAGGAATCTCCCACGCGATCAACATCCAGATGGCATCTATAAGCCCATCCACCTTCCATCATCCCTTAGCATGGCATCTATAAGCCCATTATCCTATCCATCAATCTCCAAATGGCATCTATAAGCCCATTCCCCACATCATACTACTATGTGAGCGCAAATTTCTGGGCACTCTAGTGTTCAATCATCTTCCACCTTCGGATTACGAAAGGCACGCCAGCCAATCTGCATCCTCAGGTCTAAGAAGATTGAACAGGGGCAACTGTTGTACCCCAAAATTTGCCCTCCCATATTTCTCAAAATATTTCAAGAAAAATTCACAAGTCCAACCCGGCGCATCATATTCAGGTGTTCTTTCACCAAGATATCTCTGATAACATATTCTCAAATTCAGGTTCGTCTCAAGAGTCAATTCTTTAAAGAAGGTATCCGAATGTGTGAGTTTTCTCGAAGAAATATGGTGAAAAAAGTGTGCCGAAAGTGCAGTTTTTACGCGCTAAAAAATTCATAACTTGAAGATCGTGGCTCATTTTGAACCCGTTCCGGTGGCCAAAATTCCGTCTTGACATTATCTACGTTTTCATCTCTCACAGCTGGAAGCCAATTTCGATCAGAAGGTCTTCAAAAATGTGGATTTATCAAGTATTTTCATACAGAAAATTTGTGACAGAAGTTTATTTGCGTCATGTTCAGAAAATCATAACTTGGTCGATTTTCATCGTATCGAGCTGGTTCCGGCGCCAAAATTTCACAAATTGAGTTGGCTACATTTTCACAGAAGGTATTGAGTTCAAACGGTATTCAAAAAGCCTTCGTTTTTTGCTCAGAGTGCATGACACGCCGAAAATCCTGAATGCTGAATATTATTTCATCTGGGCCGAAACTTCGAAAATTCATAACTCGGTCAATTTTTATCGGATTGGACTCATATTTTTACACAAGGTTACTGACTCATAGATCTACAACTTTTCTTCAAAAGTCGAGACCATATTATGCACCGATCAATACCATTTTTTTATTGAAGAACGTGTCAGAGTCGACACTGGAGCCCAAAATAAGTTTGTCTGAGCTGAAACTTCAAAAATTCATAACTAATTCACCGTTTATCCGATTGAGCCGATTTTCGGACAGGAGTTAGCTATCAATGTCGGATACATTTTGTTTTCACATTTCAACTTCAAAAAATGCACTTAAGTCCCTGCGATTTAGCCTGGAATGTGACGAATTCAAGTGAATATTGGAGGCTCAATTGCACATTCAAAGCCCATTTGCTTTACCCTAATTTCCATTATATAATCACCTTCTTTTCACACAAACCAGAAAAAAAAAAAAGAGGAGAAAAAAAAGAGGAGAAAAGAAGAGAGAAAAAAAACCTTGCCACAACACTGTTAGAATATCAAACTCTTTCAAGAACCCTAAAACCTTGAAATCCTTATTACAAATCCCTCTCTCACTACAAACAAGCCATCACAGTTACAAACCAACACCTCACTACTTCTTCAGTAAGGATAAGGCTGGCTTAATCTCCATGATCCTAATTTTCCAGTAAGGCATAAAAGCATTCAGGTCACTAATTTTCCAGTAAGGGTAAGATTGATTTGATCTCCATGATCAAAAGGGTATAATCAATCATACATGCCATATTGTGCCTAAACATTAAATTTCTTCATATATTGGCTTTATTTGCTTATGATTTTATTTAATGTGTTCGTGAGATTCAACACTGCAGATTTAGACAGGATCCCATGCAGGTTCATTAAGAAGCGTTGAGGCCAAAAGCCAAAAGGCCAAAAGCCAAAAGCCAAAAGCCAAAAGCCAAATGGCCAAAGTAGAAAAACTTATGCATGACACCAATACATGGCGAGACAGACATCCTAGAAGATTAAGAAACGTTGAGGCCAGAACACAAATGGCCAACAGCCAGAACACAAATGGCCATGAAACCCAATCCAATGGCCAAAGAATGCAGACCACGGTACTCAGGAGTCAATGAACACGCACGTGATGCCAGAAAGTCAAACAAGGCTTTTTGTCTAATGGGCCAGATTTCTCACAAAAAACCTCCCTCTGGGTCTGAATACCCCCCATGGTTTGCACATTTTTATTTTTCTGATTTTCCTTTTTATTCTTTTAATTGTTTTCAATTGTTTTCTTTAATTTCATAAATTAATTTTCATAAGATAAAAAATCAGAAACTAAAATATATTTAATTATTATTATTTCACTATTAATTTATTTTGTAAATAAACTTTAATAATTAGTTTAGTAAATTAGGTTTTAAAACTTTAATCTTTTTCTCAATAAATTAAAATATGTAGAAATTAGGTTTTTTTAACTTTTTATCACTTTTCTTAATAAATAATTTTTTCTTATTATCATTATTATTAATTACTAATTTATTTTGTAAATAAACATGTACATTAAATATTTAGTAAATTAGGTTAAACTTTAATATTTTTCTTTAATAATTAAAAACAACTTAGAATTGAGGTTTCTCTTGAATTTTAATTTTCTTTATTTCATAAATACAAAAACCATCAAAAAAATATTTCTTTTCTTTAATTTAATAATTAATTAACTTTTCATTCAATTTAATTCCAAAAGGGTCTAACGCCCTCGAACGTTCTATTTTCTATTCTTTTCGCGCATTTATTCTTATTTTTCTTGTAAATATTATGTAACTGTTCAAGCCATGTAATAGTAACTAGATTTTACTTTCCGCATTTTATTAAAAACGGGTCTTTGTAATTTGGCGATGTATAGACCCGCGCCTTGTAATAGCGTAGGATTTATCTTTCCGCATTTAAATTTCCGCACTTTTAAATTATAATTGCGTGAAAGAATGAATGTCTAAATAAAAACAAAAGCGTAGATCACCCATAACATGACAAGACAAAAATAAATGAACATGACACACAAATCACACACCACCCCTAGGGTACGCCTCACTGTTGCCTTGCCCTTCGAAAGGTGATCGTCGAGTAGAGGATGTCTTAGTAAGTCCTCATGATCCGGGAACCTGGCATGAGGGTAGCTTCTAAGGTGTCTTCCTATTGCTCCGGTGATCACCATGTTCCGAACCTCGAATTGACCCAAACACCTCCAACGGTGGTGCTACCTACCTCTCAATGGTGGGATGGCACTACTTTAAAGGACATTTACACAGACGAATTCCTTAGGGTAGGTAGACGACTCTAGATACTTTCTCTAAATTTCAAAACAAATCAAAAATACTTTTCACACCGACACCTTTTCAAAAAGCTTTCGAAAGCAATTTTTCAAACACTCTTGAGGACCGATACAAGAGTCGAACTGGAATTTTCAAAGAAACTTTTTTAAAACCCACAATTGAAAAGCAAACAAACCATTTTTGAAAATACAAATGAGCAAGTATCTAAGAGCCCATGGATAACCATGGATAGAAAGGGTGCTAATACCTTCCCTTTCTATAATCTACCTCCCGAACCGAGAGCAATCTCTTTAAGGAATTTTTCTGTGCTTTTGTCCTTTCCATTTGGAGAAAATAAAAGACGGTGGCGACTCTTGCTTCCGCGACATTTCGCGAACCAGCGTTAAACAGTCAGTTCCAGATCCACCGATCACAGGGGAGATTGAAAGCTCCAATGATTTGAGCTCTAAAGGTTTGACTGATTTTGGTAAAACTGGATGTTGAATTAGATGTCTCATTATGATCATCCAACATCTTGTTTGATATAACTGGATATTTAGATTCTGTCAGTGGGTTACTGTTGTACCCCAAAATTTTCCCTCTCACTTTACGCAATATATGTTCATTGAGATACTCAACTTGCTCAAGGATGTCCAAGAGTTGACAAGACAAACTCCCTCCTAAAGGCAATGAACCTCCAATTAAGGTTTCCATTTTCATAAAGATGGGTGAACTACAAAGACCTCATATGCTCTCCATGGTCCTAATATGTTCTCAAGACCCTCCATGTCAAATTTCAAGCCTTTCACAAGAAGTTTTCTCAGTCAACTGCTCAGATGCTTGAGAATCGATTGTATTAGGTCAAAAGTCAACTGTGGCCCACATATAGTCAAACTTCAAGATTTTTGGTCAACATCAACATTTTGAAGTGATATTCATTATTTTATCAATGGTTGATCATTATGCCCCAAGGAATGCTCTTGACACATCAAAACTCAAAAGTTGCTAAATGAGGGTTTCTTAGGAAAAGTCAACCAAACTTTGACCAATCATAACTTTCTCACACTTCATCAGAAATTTCTCATCCAAAGCTCACTTTTAAGGGAATCCTATTTCCTACAACTCATCCTCAGCTCTCAAGTTCAAGAAATGCACTTATGAAAAGATATAAATTCAGACATTATAGGTCCTTTTCAAAAGTCAACAAAAACACCTTTTGGGTCAAAGCTTCTTACATGAACATGGAAGATAAAATTAAGATGAAACCAAAAAGGTTGTTTAGGGGACATCCTAAGATTTCTAAAAAGTCCAATAAAACCTCTCTAGGGTCAAAATTGAAGGAGATATGCATTGTCAAAGTTGGCCATTTTTGGAAAATTGCCAAAAGTCAAATGTGCCCAAAATTTTATTTTTTGACAAATGGGCCTAACTTTTTATGCTTGCACCTCACTTCCAACATGGTCCACGACCCAAACATCCTTCCACATGGTATTAGGTTTATTTATTTAATTTATTTTGATTTTTATCATTTAAAAATCAAATTAAATCAAATAAATGATATAAAATATGGAAGATATGTTTTTTTGATTTGATTTTGAATGAGATACAACCCATTTATGCTGTCAAAACAGAATCAAATCGTGCAAGGTTGAAAAGAGAAGAAATCTCTACATTTGGAAAGATTGGATGCAAGAATTGAAATTTATTATTCTTTGGATTTATTCCAATTTTATTAACCTAATTGATCCATATACATATAGAAGATCATTTTAACCCTAGGGCAGAAGAATTTCGTGCGCAGCCTGCCTCCAAAGCAAGAAACAAAACTCAAAATTTTTATCCAAAAGTGAGAGACCTATCTCCTTCCACAGGCCAATTCAAGACGTGCTAAAGGTCAAATCGTTTTCCTGGGAATCCTCTAAAGCGATTGCAATCATCACCAAGTCTCCACAAACCTTGAAACGTGTTGTACGATCATCACAATTTGTCTTTCTTTCCAAAATCGATTACCATGATTCTTGCATCATAAACATGTTTTAATTGTATGTCTGTGTTTATTATCGTATTTGCAATGTACTGGATTGGTTTGAGTGAAGTTTGAGTGCAGGAATATACATTTTCCATGGCTACGAATCTGGAGCTCCAATTTGGGGAACCCTAGTTAGAAGAAAAATTAGGCCAAATTAAGGGCCTCTTCATGTGCAGGGACTAATTTGCAATCAATCCATGGCGTCGGATGGGATTTATATTTCCTGGGTTGTATGTTTTGATGTTTACAGGTTTATAGCCACGCTTAAAAATTGTCATTATAGCCTATAGTGACGAGTTTGGCCGTAGGTAAAAGTTTCCTCTAAGATAATAGTCCCTGGGGAAGAGGGTGAAGGCGTGTCAATGCATGAGTGGACGATTTGAAATTCACATGTTTTCTTAGGCCAAGTGTTCAGTTTGTATTATATTTATTTTGTTTGATTATATACATGACTAACGAGCTAACGCAGATGGCAAGGGAAGAAGGCATGTGAGAGGGAGGACCTGGGTTCGATCCCAGGTCCAGACCTTTTGCATTTTCTGAAATAACATTTCCAAATCCGGTGTGCATCATGTTCTGAAGGCCACCACACACTCTCTGATCTCATCCCTTTGATTAATCTCCATCACAGATCAATTACGCAGTATACGCTAGTCCACCGTGAGCCTTCAGAAGCTGGTCCCACTGGAGCGGGCGTCAGTCTGGGCCAGCTTTGGGCCTAACAAGCAATTTGGCAGTACACCCCCTTCTCTCTTCCAGCAACAGACCCAACTTCTTACTTCCTTTTATTATTTTATTTTAATTCTTTGTCTTTTGTTTATTAATTATATATTTTTTAAGTAACACCAATTTTTTTTTTCATTTAATCAAAAATCACCAAAAACATCCAAAATCTTTTTCATAAAAAAATATATTTTATTAATTAATTAGTTTAATTAAATTAGAGTAATTTAATTTCTTTGTACTATAATTCAAAATAATTAGATTTAGGGTTTAATTTTATACTTAACCTAATTTTTCCTTAAAAATAAAATAAATATTTTCTCAATTTAGATTTTTAGGTCGTCTAATTATTTCTCGCATTTGATTTACCGCGCGTTTTAATTTCCCCTTTTTATTATTATTTGTAACTGCTCCGAGTTTGTAATAGAAGTAAATAGGATTTAAATTCCGCATTTTATTTTCAGTCAAAATAATTATGTATCTGCCCAAAACCTTGTAATAGTTAGGACTCTAATTTCTCGCATTTTAATTCCCGTAAATTATAAACTGCCTAGATGTATGTATAAGATTGTATTGAAAGACAAACTGAAATTAAAACAGTAGAAAACCCTAATTGTGAAAAGATATTTAACCGAAAAAATACACTTGCGCATATTCACTCCCAGGGTTTACTCCACTTGGTTTCCTCGAAAATAATGGTCGTGCCCCTCGAATGTAGGGATGCCTTAGCAATGACCCACAGTTCAAAGTCGTCATAAAGACCATAGTCCCTACTTATCCCTGGAGTTGCCTATAAATTGATCTTATGACAATAATCCCTTCAAAATGCTAAGGTATCCTTACTTGTTTCCTTCAGAGACAATTTAGTCCCTTCAAAGTCCCTTTACAACTCCAACGACGGTGCTACCTATTCATTAATAATAGGATAGCGCTGTCTAAAGGAAAACGAACAGACTTTTTTTCGAGTTGGTAGATTAGTTCCTAGGTACTTGCTCAAACAAAACTTTTCACACAAACACTTTTCAAAACAATTTTTTAAACTACTTCGTCACACTCTTGAGGACTGATACAAGAGTCATCACGAAGTAAAACCTATTCAAAACAAACATACACAAGAAATTTCAAAATGAGCAAGTACCTAAGAGCCCGTGGAAAACCACAGATAGAAAGGGTGCTAATAGCTTCCCTTTCTATAATCTACCCCCCGTAGTTAGAAACATCTCGAAAAAAGGTTTTTTCTGTTATTTTTCCTTTTCCTTTGTTGGATGAAATAAAAGTCGGTGGCGACTCTTGCTTACTGCGACATTTGCGAATACAAAATGCAAACCAGTATTAACAGTCGGTTCTGCCACCGTATCACAGTTACAAATATGGATCATTATGAGAATATTTGGTAATCATATGTTGCATTCAAGTTGAAGAACTCAGAAGTGTTGAACTAACATGTTTCATCATCAGAAAGTCATGTCGAATGAAGATATCTTATGAAGATCCATTCGACATCGCGCTTGTGACCAACTGGACAGTTGGATTTAATTGATATATTTCATGTGCAGAATATTTTGGGAATATTGTGCTATCTTATGCGGCGCATAATTTGAAGATTGAAGAGATTCAAGCTGAATTTTAGTAGATTGTTTAGTTTCTAATTATGGAGATAATTTAGGAAACTAATGATTGAAGTCCAGTGATGTAGGAGATATTTTCGCTGCCTTATTTGCAACATGTCAATAGTGATTTAAAGCCCATTCAAGTATGTTGAAGATTATAAAAGGAAGGCTTAAACCTAGGGCTTAAAACTAATCATTGTATAACATATTGTAATATCAAAAGATAAGGGTCTAGGGTTTTGAGAGTCGTGTACTTTCTTGTGTTGTAAGTCATTATTTGTATCGGTTTGATGCATTGTGGTAGACATATTTCTTTATGTAGATTCAGAAGCCTTTAGGTAATGAATTATGTATTGTTCTTGGATGAAGCTTTAAAGCAAATCCAAGTATATTTGTTAGTTAAGAGTCTTGGCTGAACTTTATGGTTGTTAGATATCACTGAGGTGATTTAGGAAGTGAGATGGTGATTTCTCATATTTAGGGAGCACCTAAGTAAAAGTATCATTGGGTAGGGATTAGGCGAGAAGTTGTAAATGAGGGAGTCTTGCTTTGAACTAATACTGCTGATAGTGGACTTTCTTCCCGACATGCTAGCCCCCAGAGTAGGTGTTGTTGTACACTAAACTAGGCCATCATATCGTTGTGTTTTTATAATTCTGCATTGTTTAATTTTATTTCTTGATTGATTGATATAACTTATAAGATGTTGGAACATCTGACATGACTCTATTCTGATATGTTTATATATGTATGCTTAATCTTGTTCAAGTGCTTTTACATTGAGATCAATGTCTTAGACATGTTTTAGGACATTAGTGATTTGTATACCATAATTTCACAATATATCCAAGAATCCCATCCAACATATCAAGATGAATCATATTGACATTCGTCATCATTTTATTAAGAATCTTGTTGAGGACAAAATCATGTTTCTTGAGCATGTGGCCACTGAGAATCAATTGGAAGACATATTTACTAACTTTTTGGATGTAAATCAGTTTGAGAAATTAAGAAGTGAAGTGGGAATTTGCACTTTTGAGGAGTTATAGTAATTACAGGTGTGTAGGAGGGAAACATATACTTTATATTCCCTCCATTTAGTGGTGGACTAAAATTCTTGTCAATCTAGTTTGAAGGGTGATGTTAATGACACTGTTGATAAGAATATTTGTGTGTTAATCTTCAAAATATTGAATGTTGAACCCAAGTCCTATGTAATTTGTGCACATTGTGTGCTACTGGTCTTCTACATGATAGTTTTGTCAAACTTGGGGCTAAAAATGGGGAGAAGTGGTTATGGTGTGTATTGGTATGGCTATATTTATTTTAGGGGTTGTACTACTTGGGGGGGGGGGGGGTAGTAGTTCTTGTTCCTGATCTGGTGTTTATAGGGAGCTTATTGCTTTGATGCTGACATGACAATGAGATGATGACTGTGAGATGCTTCATGTCATTTATGATGTCTTGCCATCCTGTCTGGGAGAGTTTTTTATGTACAATAAGTTTTTCTTGTAAAAGTTTATTTGTATATGATGTTGTGCTTTGTGAGGCTGGGATTTATCCCTTTCTACTACATATTCCCTTGATATAAACTGATGCATTTATATTTTTTTGTGCATTACTTTGAATATAATATTTTGTTGTAATGCTGAAGCTTTATTTCTTGGATGTTTTGTGCTATTGTTTTTATATTTGCAAGATGTCTTATGCAAAGGTTGTTTTAGCCAAAATTTTCCAAAGGGGGAGATTGTTAGGTTTTGATGTGTTGGCTGCATTTTGTTAAAACATGTAATTCAGCAAGATGTTGGACAAGATGTTATGACATGTTGGTATGACATCATAGCTCAAGATTTGTTTTAATTTTGTGAAGATTTATTTTTATCACAAGATCATTGAAGATTTGATGGAGATATGATTTTCACAATTTATGGTTCATTAAGCATATATTTCTGAAGGCATCAAAGATCTGATCTGATTTGTTTTGTTTTCTCACGATTAGATGTCATAACATTCAAGGAAACATTATATTTTGCACTAGAATACTCTGCTGAAGATTTGATTTGATTTGCAGATTATTTAGCCAGATTTGATCTTCAAGTCCAAGTAGTTTATCTGGCTATAAAAATAAACACTTTAAACCAAAGAAGGTAACTAATTCGTTGTGTGAAAGTTTCAATTAAGGTTTAGTTTGTTCATTATTCATTGCTCATTATGAGCCTATCATGTATCGTTTGATGCTTGAGTTGGACTGATAGTTGAGTTGTAATTATGAATCACTCATAAGCTTTTAAGCAGTAGTGAATTATGTTTATTGAAGTGTGTCTCCTTCTTGTTTTTTTTTTGTGTTTTATCACTGGTTATGTGATTAAAGGGAAGTGATAGGGTTCCCATGTCTGGGAGTGTCTTAGATATAAATTATTCGGATAGTGATTAGGTGCGAAGTTTATAAAACCAGAGGTTGTTTAGAACTTCAAACTAATATTGCTATAGTGGATTTCATTCCTGGCTTGTATGCCCTCAGATGTAAGTGACCTTGCACCGAACTGGGCTAATAATTGACCTTTTTTACTTCCTACAAATTACTTTAAATTGTTTATTGTTCTCTCTGTTGTTACAATGTCTTAACATTGTGCTCGACATTGCGTTTGACATCCTGGTGCCGTGACATCGTATACGACACTTGTCTTGTTATTCTAGAATTTCAATCTTATGGAGGTCGGTGAAATCTATGAACATGTGGAATTTTCCAGTTTTATTTTTCACCACGACGACATTGGACAACCATGTCAGGTATTTTATTTCTCGAATAAATCTGGCCTTCAAGAGTTTTTTAACCTCATCCGAAATAACCATTTTTCTCCTCTGTCTTTATGCTTCCTCAGCGCCACGACTTAATGATGGATCAATAGAAAGGTGATGGCATACAACATTTGGATCGATCCCAGGCATGTCCGAAGGTTTCCACGCAAAGAGGCCGACACTCTCTGATAAGTGGTTTTTGCACCTTTCCTTATCGATCATTTTAGTTAATCTTCTCATTATTTTAGTCATATTTTCCGCATCTTATGTCGTGGTATTGTGTCTTTAATTATTTTTTGGTTAAGTCAAAGATTCACAAAAATTCGGTGCAAAAAAGTGAAAATTTGGGAGTTTCACAGGAATAAAAATCCAAGCATCAGGAGGCCTGTTAGGACCGCCCATGTTGGCTAACACGACGCATAGCAGGCCTGGTTCCCCACAAGAAAAAATAAGAGAAAACAAAGGCAAGAAACCGTGGTGCACTACGGGCGCCCGTAGCAGTTGCTACGACCCGTAGTGCAGGTCCTAGGACTTCAACATAAATGGAAGATGGTCAGGGATGCGCTACGGCCGGCTGTGTTAGCTGACACGATCCATGGCGCATGCGTACGCTGATTTCCTGATTTTTGTGGTTTTTATCCATGTGTTAAGTTGCTAGGACGTTTTAGGCATTTTCAACCAGCCTGAGTGAATGTTTGCTATTTAGATGAGTGAATATTTCTAGTGTCTTCTATGTCGGACAAACAAAGTTTGATTTATGATTAGCAATTAGGCTGGACTGCCATTGTTAATGCTTTTATGATATTATGTTATAGTAGATATCACTTAGGACTAAGGATGCCCTATAGAAACCAAATATTATTGATAATAAAAATGCTTAATTTTATCAGTAAGTTCCTTTGGACTAGTGGCTTAGGATGATTGAATGAAGGTTTCCTCTCCTTGTTGCCATATTAATTCATAGTTGTTACAGGAATAAATCACACGCATTCCCTAACATGTTACTCATATATATCAAAACAGTCCTCTGTATCTATTTATTTTATTTGCAATTATTTTTATCTACTTGCAATTCAAACCAAAACACTAGTTTTTGTTTAATTGAACATAATTCAAACCTCATATTTATATGCAGCCCTTGAGATTGACATTCAGAGAACTTTCCTCATTATTACCATAGAGGAAAAATAGTACACTTCCTATTTTATCGATCACTCTCTCTTAGTGTCTTGATGATGTCTGCATCCTCCTCTTGAGATAATCCTGACTCTATCTGCATGGTCAGAAATCCCCTCAGCACCTATACGTACCTTTTTTAGCTCTTCAATGGATGTTAAACTATCAATTGCTTGCTTGTTAGGTGATACACCTAGGTGTTTGGTAGGATTGTAAGCCATCTTATTTTGTTGTTTACATTCTTGTTCTTACCTTTATATGCTCCCTTAGGTTCACTTATAACAAAGGTAGACATTAGGTTTGTAAACCTTGTATACTAACACTAGGTAGATTTTTCCCTTTTGTTAATTCTAACTTTAGGACTACCATTGTATGATAACGTTAGGAATATAATTTCCCTTAGATTTTTCATTCCCTTTTTTTCATCCATTAAAACTAAAACATTTTTCTTAAGAAAACTTAAAAACACTTAATAAATAAAGATACGTGTAATGCGCTACGAGCCTTAAGTACATGGAGAGGACTTCGGATCTGAGACATCTGACTCGATCATCCAAGGGTCTTCATGGAATATACTTTAGCATGATACGTGTCTCGAACATTTTTAAAACTTAAAAGAGATGGATTTAAGTACCTCTTATAGGACCACTTAAGGGATCTCCTACCAAAAACACTCAACAAATTCAAACTCTTTTGCGTCTGGGCTGTCTTTAGGCCTTTTTCTTTTGAAAACTTTTTCAGGTAAGAACATGTTAATTCCTTTCTACGAGTACACATGAGTCTCCGAAGTTCGAGATTTTTGTAGAATACGAAGTTAGCATCATTAAAAAAAAACACAAACAAACAAAAACTTTTGAACACAACTATTCAAAACCATTCTTTTCCTTGTATTTTTCTTTTTCATTCATGCATTTCTTTAGCTTGTAAGTTTATATAAACACACCCTTTTATTATAACAACAAGAGTGGATCCCGTGGAGTACCACGTACGTGAGGGGTACTAATACCTTTCCCTTACGTAATCGAATCATGTACCTTTCTCTTGGTTGCAAGATATTGTTTTCTCTCAGGTTTACTCGATGTTTTCCTTTCTCTTCCTTGAGATAAATAACATTTGATGGAGACTTCATTGCTCATTTTCCTAGTTGCCTTAACCCTAAGTGAGCGAATTTGTGACTAAGTTGGATGACCAACTCAGATTTTGTTAGGTGCCAATTGGATAGGAAAGATACCAGCATACATGCCACTTACTTGACAACTCTCTTGTCTCATAGCATAGCAAGAAACAAGCAAGCGTAGCTTTGTCCTTATCTGAGGCATAATACGTTGTTGTGGGTAGTTATTACACACAAATTATATAGATGAAACAATAACTCAGTGATTACCGTGTTAATTTTGGAGTTGTCCCGATAAAATGCGATAACATTAGCGCCATAAACTTCAAAAATCCAGTATTCACTTTTGGGATAAACACATTGAGGTTAGACACCACTATAATAGGGATCATATCGAAAAAGGGGAATACATAATTGAGTTTGAGTCTTTGTTTAATCAACTCGCAAACATTTTTACTAAACATTTTCCTAAGAACTGAATTAGGAATCTTAAATCAATAATACATGGATTAGTAGGCTTATTGTCTCTTCTCCTTATTCTTCTTCTCTCTCTCTAAATGATTATATGTGATATATATTTGTTATATTTTTCTCGCCTTTTGATTATTTCAATAGGAGATAAGTATACTCTCTAGAGAAGTAGAGTATACTCTCCACTCATATGAAAGAGAATTTAACTACTTCAAACTTTTTCTCTTTTTCTCTTTTATTACTTCTTTGAGAGATACATTACCATCATAAAATAAACTAAAAGGTGAATCTATGCACTTGAAAGTATAAAACTAATACATCTATTGAACCAATAATTCCAATACCATTAATTGGCTTAGAATTTTGATGACGACAATATTTGTTGAAGTTGAGGGTGATATTGACTATCAAAATGTTATTAAATCGTTACAAAAATCTCCTAATTAATAAGATTCATTTGTTAAATATATACAAATAAATCTATAGTATAAAATATATTTAGTAAATATAAAAAAAAAGTATTTATATATTCTAATAGTTAATATAGTAATATTACTATGTTCCTCTTATTATTAAAATAGTTGTTCGTATATGGTGAATAATATAATAAAATAACAGTCTACTGAATTCCTTGATCCGGTTTTACGTATTAATACCATCACCAACATAGTCTTTCCATTGCCAATGAAATTCAGATTTGTATAAATTAATCTGACCCTGCACTCTTTCATGACATACTCAACTGCCTAGCTAACTCTTGTGTGTCAAAAATACGACCCCTTATAATTTCATACATGTCTATACTTATTCACTATAAGGAGTAAATATGTAGGTACTATATTATATAAATATTACTCTTTAGATTTCTACTTATAGCCATGCACACTTTAAACCGATTGCCTCATTTGTATTAGCTTTGTTTTCTTATGATGTCTGGATAAGTGGATGTTCATATATGCTTTTATAGTTTAAATATTTGACAGGTAGGGGCCGGGTGGAACAACACAACTCATTGCCTTTTTGGTTAAAGTAGAACAATAATTAGGAAAGTTCATTACTACTCTTAAAGTTTTGTTGGACACTCATATTTTGTTGCTAAAATGATACTATTAACATTAACTAAATAATGGAATCATGTAAGTAACCAACAAACACTAGAATATAAGCGTTTTTGCCTAATTAATACTATCCACATCAATCTCAAGTTAATATTCCTTATTCAAAATATAAAAAAATTCAAAATTAATATTTTTGCCGATGTGTAAAAGTGTCGAAGCAAGGCAGAAGTGATTTACGTTCAAGAGGCTTAGAAGAATCGTGGGCAGTTACCAGCAATCCACGGCGTGTTCGAGCGCCAAATAGATAGAATTTCAAAATCATGAGCATTTACCAGCAATCCACGATGTGTTTGAGCGCCAAATAGGTGACAACATCTAATGAAGCAGTTACTTCAAGATGTTAATATTAGCTGTAGATTTTATCTACGCAGTTACTTTGTAAACACTATAAATGGACAGATTTTGTATAGTTTGCGGGTGTTCACTTGTACTCTCAAATCACTTGTAAAACTCTGTCATTCCGAGCGTCAAGAAATTAAGAGTGAAGAGTGCTTGATGTACGTGAATCACCATTTTTATTTCAATGCAAATCTTTTATCTTTCAATTATATCTTTTGAGTATTTTATCTGTTTTCTCTTTACTGTCGAGTAAGATCTATATGTTATCTTCTATTTCACATAAATAATTCGAAATTATCTATTGGCCACGAGTCACGAGTTAGTTAGTTTAGTGAGTCTCGCTTTTGCATGAATATCTTCTGCCGGTCACGAGTCACCAGTCAGTCGATTAAATCATAGTGTGGAAAAACATTACACCTGTTTCCCCAGTCAAAAGAAAAACATTTCTCTTGACTAATATTTAGACAGAATAGGTGTGATAGTAAAAACTCTTAGCATGCATCTCGAGATCAACTGGTCGATCTCGCAAGTTACCATCAGTTTAGGACTCTGGGAGGACCAGCGGTTGTTTACCATTTTCCACAGTAAACAAATTGGCACACCTGGTGGGACCTAGTACTAAGAATTGGTCTTAAGTATTTATAAGTGAATGCAATTTAGAAATGGGAAGCTAACCAAAGAGTATAATAAACCATTATCTAGGAATCGGATATCAAGAATGACAATGTATGATAATCCACACATAGACGAAATACCGTCAAGAACTTTAATCACTACTGATCCAGTAGTTTCACAAGTAGCATTTTCCCCCCAGTAGGGTCGATTGCTGCAGTTTCCGTACAAATGTCTCAGGCTCCACCGGGAAGCCCAAGACCAGTAATGACTACGACTACCATACCTAATGTGCCTCGTTTTGGTAATGTAGATCCTGCTTATGGAATGCCGTATTCCATGATGCCAGGATATCAGTCGACATCGAATACAACAGTGGTGTCAGATAATGTTCAAAATTTGAACTCGACTCTACAAGGATCTGCGCCAGGGGGAAATAATAGAGGCAACCAAAATTGGGCAGCGCCTTCTCATCCTTTAGTACCGCCTCTTACTTATACTTCAGTAGCAGTATTAAGGCAACAAATGGATGATAGAAACCACGAGTTGATTCATATGTTAACTAACCAGATGGGTAACATATTTAATCCTATAGTACAAGAGTCGGCTGAGACTAATAGGCAGTCCGCTGAAACAAATCGAAAGGTGATTGCCCAATTAACGCGTTTGTGTAATTTTTAGGTGCTCCCTCAGCGCCTATTCAACATGCACCACTTGTTCGTCTAGATGCCCCTGGTCAAATAGACATGGGGGGCAATGCAGGATGAAACTGTCCATCAGGGGAAAATGCTAGTACCTCCAAGGAATTTAATTGTCGATCCACCTAGGGTATTAGTGCACCGACATCAAGAGGTTGATCAAATTGTTGATCAAATTCGACAAGAGGACTTAGTCGTTGAAAATAATTTAACCACCATTTTCGAAATAATTATGGCTAGAAATAGTATGAATACCACACTCTAGAGGCCAACATATTCCTCCCGTTTGTCTGAATATATTTTACAGACTGAAAACCCTAGAGGATGGAAAATCCCTAAGTATACGAAATTTGGGGGAGAATCTGGAGAATCGACAGTGGAACATATTGCCAGATATTTAATTGAATCTGGAGATATTCGAATAATGAAAACTTAAGGGTAAAGCACTTTCCTTCATCCCTCACTAAGGCAGCTTTCACGTGGTTTACCACTTTTCACCCAAATTCGATTGACTCATGGACGAAGTTGGAGAAACTTTTGCATGAATAGTTTTATGTGGGTCATTCGAAAATTAGTTTGGTCGGATTATCAAACATTAAAAGAAGGTTTGTTGAAATCATTGATGATTATCTAAACAGATTTAGGTCATTAAAAGAAAGACGCTTTACTCAAGTGCCAGAACATGAGCTTGTTCAAATGGCTGCTGGAGGTTTAGATTATTCCATTAGGAAGAAAATAGATCCAACCTTCGTGAAAAGTATTTCACAATTAGCTGATAGAGTTTGACATTTAGAGCGTCTGCGACTAGAAAAAGTCAGACATACTAAGGCTAAGACTAGAAAAGAAAAAGTAGCCTTCGTAGATTATGATGACACAGATCCCATTTATGAGGCTGACTATACCTCACCAACAGAGGCAGAGGTTGACTTGGCTGAAATGAAGCCAGGGCCAGCCTATGAGTGTAAATTATTATTTCTTGCTAAAGGAAAGAATGAAGTCGAAAATAATCCAAAATTCCTAGCAAAAACTTATACGTTTGTTGTCACTAAGTGTGAAGAAAATTTTGATTTACTGGTTAAAGATGGTCAAATTTTAGTACCCCCAGTTGCTAAATTACCACCATCAGAACAACAATAGAAAAGAGGTTTTTGTAAATTTCATAATTATCTTTGTCATACAACCTCTCAATGTTACCTTTTCAGGGATCTCATGCAAAAGTCGTTGCAAGAGGGCAGGCTGAAGTTTGCTGCAAGAAAGATGAAGATTGATACTGATCCTCTTAGGCGAGAGGAAGCTTTGTTTCTCGACCTAGTTGGCATCAACATGGTAGAGATTACTGAATTTACTGAGGATAATATGGTCGAAGAGGGCACTGGAGAAAGTCCTGATGTCGGCCTAGCAGATGTGTACCCAAAGCCTGAGGAAGATTTGCTAGACTTCCTTTACCGCTATAAGAATAAAGGTTCACAAGCTTGCTTGTGTCCTAGATGTGGCGCTTTGACTGACAAAATAGATGCTAAATATTTCCAGAAGCTACAGTTAGAGAAGAACAGAACCAAGCCATACAATCAAAGGTTCCCAACACCAAGGGACCCAAGGAGAGCTATGGGAAACTCTCATGTTAAACCTAGGAATCATATTCCCTCAGCAAAAGCTCCTAACGGGACTTGGATTAAACCCCAAGAGAGAAAGGGCGCACCAATTGATGGGGCACCAAACAAAGGGAAGTCGGCTATTGATTACCGACATGAGTTCAAGTCAGAGAAGAAAAGCAACATTTCTGAAAACTACATGGGGGAAGAATCCCATGAATCGAACCCAATGGATACGCTTCCAGCGTCGAAATCACGTTGAGAGGCAAGTAGATGCTAGCCAATTTGCTGCAAACAAAGGTGGCAATCAGAGGCAGTACCAGGTGAAAGTCGACTCCTCTGTGAAAGAACGAATCAAAGAATTCGTGAATCGACCAACTGCCAAATGTTCTGAAGAAGCCACTGATGATTTTGATTCCGACTCTGAAGAGAGTTTGAATATCTTAGTCAACATGGTATCAATTCTGCCAGCAGAATACGATTGCTTGACGGAAGTAGAGGATTCAGCAGACACGGATGTTGAGGAGATGGCTTTACCCAAGCCAACGTGCTATTTTGTCATGAACAATGGTTCCATTGAGAACCAAGATGCTTTCTTTGAGAAATCAGATATGGATATGAGGAGCCATTTAAAGCCCCTTTTAATAAGGGCTAAGGTCGAAGGGGTGGCTATCAACAAGGTGTTGGTAGACTGTAGTGCTACGGTGAACATTATTCCACACCACCTATTACAGAAAATCGGTAAATATGACACCGATGTTAGATCTCATAACGTGGTCTTATCAGACTACGAAGGAAGAATTAGAAACACCATGGGTGTGATCCAAGTGGACATCACTGTCGGCTCAGTTACTAGGCCGACTATTTTCATGGTGATTCAAGGCAAGCCAAGTTACAATCTCCTAGTAGGGATAGAATGGCTACACGAAGTGGGGGCTGTGCCATCCTCTATGCATCAGCGTTTGGTGATCTAGAGGGAAGATGGCATAGTCGAGAATATTGAAGCTGATCAAGGGTATTTTATGGCAGACGTGAACAATGTCGGAAAGAAGCAGTTCGACAGGAAATTAGCTAATATTTCCCCATGTCAACCTGCTGAAGAAGTATAAGCCAACCTTGATGAAGAATTTATTTCATTGAAGTTACATGAAACCCATGGCTTTATGTGGGATGTGGAACCTCTCGAGGATCCATACTGTACTAACCGGCCGACAGGCTGGGGAGACATCGGCGATGATGTTTGAGCTAGATGCTCTAAACAGGATTTCAACATATATTGCCGAAAGTAAAATAAATTTGGCACTAAAAGCTGAAGAAAATATGGCTGTCGAAGCCAATAAAACTCAAGTTCTAGATGAAGGAGCTACTTTGGCTATAGAGCCAAAGATACCAGATAACTAGAGACGGTCAAAGAAAACATCGATAAGCAGGTTCTGGACTGCATATATGACAAAGAACCCTTAGGCTTCAAAAAGGATCCAATGGAACCAGAAAAGATGCAACCACAAGACCCTCTAGAAGAAATAGATCTTGGTGAGAAGGGGGATAAAAAACCAACTTATATCAGCGCCAACATCGACCCAAAGTTGAAATCCGAGGTAATATATTTATTAAAAGAATTTAAAGATTGTTTTGCTTGGGACTATAATGAAATGTCAGGTTTAAGCAGGGACTTGGTAGAACTAAAGTTACCAATAAAAGCTGGAAAGAAACCAGTAAAGCAGACGCCTAGACGTTTCACTCCAACCATAATGTCGAAAATCAAAGAGGAGGTAGAAAGACTCCTCAAAAGCAGATTCATAAGAACTGCAAGATATGTCGACTGGTTTGCAAACATTGTGCCAATAATTAAGAAAAATGGAAAATTAGGGGTATGCATAGATTTTAGAGATTTAAATGCTGCTACCCCAAAAGACGAGTATGCCATGCCTGTGGCAGAAATGTTGGTCGACTCGGCCGCTGGTTTTGAATATCTAAGTATGCTTGATGGTTATTCTGGTTATAACCAAATTTTTATTGCAAATGAAGATGTGTCGAAGACGGTGTTTCGCTGCCCTGGGGCACTAGGAACCTATGAATGGGTTGTCATGCCATTCGGTTTAAAAAATGCCGGAGTGACATATAAAAGGGTAATGAATTCTATGTTTCATGATTTTATTGAAGATTTCATGCAAGTTTACATTGATGATATTGTAATAAAGTCGAACAGTAAACCAACTCATCTGCAACACTTTCGAAAGTCTTTCGAAAGGATGAGAAAATATGGATTAAAAATGAATCCATTAAAATATGCTTTTTGTGTGCAGGCAGGTGATTTTCTTGGCTTTGTGGTGCATGAAAAAGGCATAGAAGTAAATCAAAGTAAGACCAAAGCCATCATGGACATGAAACCACCGTCGACCAAAAAGGAACTTCAGTCTTTGTTGGGCAAGATAAATTTCCTAAGGAGGTTCATATCCAACTTAATTGGAAAAACCAAAGTATTTTCACCACTACTTTGACTAAAAAATAAATATTTCGTTTGGCAAGAGGAGAATCAAGGGGATTTCGACACAATGAAAGACTACTTAGTAAAGCCTCCAATATTGGCACCTCCTGTTAGACATAAGCCTATGAGGTTATATATTGAAGCCTCAGATGCGACTATAGGTAGTATGTTAGTCCAACAGGACAAAAAAGGTGTCGAGAGACCTGTGTATTATCTTAGTCGAATGCTAAATAATCCTGAGACTAGGTATAGTGATATAGAAAAACTATGCCTTTGCTTGTATTTCTCTTGTATTAAAATAAAGCAATATATAAAGCATGTTGATGTGTATGTATCTTCTCATTTCGATATTATTAAGCACATGTTATCCAAACCAATTTTACATAGTCGAATTGGTAAATAAGCTTTAGCACTAACAGAGTATTCTCTGACTTACATGCCCTTAAAAGCAATGAAAGGACAAGTAGTGGCAGATTTTTTGGCCGACCATTCAATGGTTGGTATACCTCAAAATTATGTAGATTTAGTGCCATGGAAATTATACTTTGATGGTTCTAGCCATAAGAATGGAGTTGAAATAAGAGGAATTATAATTTCTCCGAGTGGAATTCCAGCAGAGTTCAAGTATAAAATCGGTGGTATGTGCGCGAATAATGAAGCAGAATACGAGTCTTTAATAACAGGACTTGAACTACTGCTAGATTTGGGGGAAAGGAACATCGAAATTATGGGAGACTCTGAATTAGTGATTAAACAAGTATCAAAGGAGTACAAATGTGTTAAAGAAAATTTAATCATGTATTTTGTTATTACCATCAGATTATTAAAACAGTTTGAGCAAGTAAGTATTCGACACATACCTCGAAGAGAGAACGAAAAGGCTAATGACCTAGCACAAGAAGCCTCAGGATAAAAGAGAGATCAAAATGAAGAACTTACCCAAGTAAGAGAGAAAGTTTGAGCAACTTTGTTATCCCCTTCATATTTGTCGATCGTAAAGTTAATGGGTATAGATGCCAATTTTTTTCACATTTTAACCATTGACAATGGATAAGAGAATGACTGGAGAAATCCATTGGCTGACTATTTGCGCATCCCCACGGGGTCGAAAGATTGTAAAATCAAGTATCGCGCTCTTAGTTATGTGTTGATAGAAAATGAATTATTTAAGAAAACTGTTGAAGGAGTTTTGTTAAAATGCCTTGGAGAAAGTGAGGCATACATGGCAGTGTCAAGTGTGCATAGTGGAGCTTGTGGTTCACATCAAGCAGGACACAAAATGAAATGTCTTTTGGTGCATTCAGGCGTCTATTGTCCTTCAATGCTAAAAGATTGCATCGAATTTGCTAAAGGTTGCCGAGAATGCCAAATGCATGGGGGCATACAACATGTCCCCGTGAGTGAATTACATGTAGTTATAAAGCCCTGGCCATTCAGAGGATGGGATTTAGGTGTGATTGGAGAAATAAAACCAGCATCATCAAAACAACAAAGATATATTTTAGTCAGTATTGATTACTTTACACAATGGGTCGAGGCCATAGCTTTAACTAACGTCGACCAAGAAGCTATTAATGATTTTATACAAAATCACATCAAATGTAGGTTTGGAATTCCAGAAATAATTACGACCGGCCAAGGATCAGTGTTTACTGGACGAAAAATGCAAGAATTTGCGCAAGAAGTTGGAATTAAATTATTAACTTCTACTCCTTACTATGCTCAAGCAAATGGCAAAGTCGAAGCTCCCAATAAAGTGATAATTAGCCTAATTAAGAAGCATGTAAGAAAGAAGCCAAGGAATTGGCATAAAACATCAAGCCTTATGGGCGTGTGGAACTTCCCCTAAGGAAGCAACAAGAATTACTCAATTTCGACTTGCATATGGGCATGATGCAATGTTACCAGTGGAGATACATGTTCAATCGATAAGAATCCAAAGACAGCATGAAATACCATATGAGGATTACTGGAATATGATGGCAGACGAGCTTGTCGACATAGATGAAAAAAGGATGTTGGCCCTTGATTCATTAATAATATAGAAAGAAAGAGTTACGAGAGCTTATAAAAAAAATTAAAGGATAGAGTATTTGCTGTCGATGATCTAGTATGGAAAGTAGTATTACCTATGGATAAAAATAATAGAGTCTTAGGGAAATGGTCCCCAAATTGGGAAGGACCTTTTAAGGTGATACAATTTTTTTCAAATAATGCCTATAAGCTTGAGGAGTTAGCCCCAGATCGACGGATCTTAAGGGTAAATGGTAAGTACTTAAAAAAATATAAGCCCATTCTTCAAGAAACCAAAATCTCTCGTCGAACCAACGAGCTGGTAAAATTTGTTGAAACCAACAAATTCAAAACACGCATAAAACATGGAGGTTACATATAAAACAAACAAAGAAAGGATTCGTTAAAATTTGGCTTAAATCCATGAAGAAATGACAAGATTGTTGGTACAATGATTAAAAAAGCTAAAATTTGGCTTGGAATGACTGCAGCTCACCATGGAGGTTGGTGTCCTGATATTCAAACCCTTTTGCCTGAATCTTAAGTGTTTCAAGCTCTATTTCGACAGAAGAAATCACGTCACTTACAGCCACGACATCCACAACAATTTGCTCATCTTTTGCTTGGGTTCGGTTAATCACATTGTTAATCTCTTCCTATTGCTTGTGATTAATTATGATTCCTTGTTGAGAGCAGAAATCTGGTTACGTATTTCAGCAGCTCTGTTTTGTTTGGGAATCAGTTCATGTTTCTTCTTTTCAATCATTGCTAACAAATCATTAATTTCTTCAGTAACTTGCACCACCATATCCAACTTCTCTTTCACAAAGGCTTCCTTCGACTCAACCGCTTCCTCATTTTCCCGAATTCTTTCAACATTTTGGCGTAGGGGGATGAAAAGTTTCTCAAATGCCGTTATCATCAACCTGGATGATTCAGACTTATTGAGCTCCTTCATTTGAGCAAGAGCTTCTAAGAGTTCTGAGCCAAGAGTTGGATCAAAATGGAGCAGATGAGGCAGATCAGGATTCAAAGCATGAGTCCAAATTTTAGTCATCCGATTTTTGGCTTTAACTGCTTCAGGACTCATCTTATCATTATTTGTTTGAGATGGGTTAGAGTCAGAAGAAAGAGTGCGAGAACTTACAAAGAGAAGTAACTTAGCAATTGCTTCTAGACCAGAAGGATTGACTCCAATGTGTTTTAGTTTAGTGGGTGAGTCGACCTTTGTTCTCCCAGAAGAAACGAGAGGCGCGCCTTGTGTGTTTTCAGGAGGGGGCAAGATTCGGGATGTGGTAACATTTTTATTTGCTTCTGAACCCTTCAGGGAATCTAAAAGGCTAGAATCAGAACTAGTCAAACTATAACCCTTATGTTTGGTAGGACTAGTGACTGAGTCAGAGTCACTAAGAGTAGCCGGAATAGTCAGGTCGATAAACTCACCATCAACAATGTCAAGATTCTCATGATGGTGAGGGGAAGAAGTTTTTGACAAAGGGGTATAGTCAGGTACGCGTTGTTGTTGACCGGAGATGTTAACCTAAATAAAGTAAGAAAAGGTATTATCCAAGACAAATTCAACAAGCAGAAAACGAAAGAAACTAGAAAACAACCAGCTAATACCTGTGTCGACGGATTAAGATCAACAAACTCGACCTTAGCTGAAACATCAGTAAGGTATCTCATAGGGCTTTGAACTTCATCAACCATAGGAGAACGAGTCAGAGTAACCAGAGATGTGTCAACCACAATGGTGTCAAGACCTAAATCCGATGTGGCTTCAGGAGTTTCGACTAAGAGCATGTTACGTCTCCTTCTTGTAATAAGAGGAATTTCGAAATCAGTTGGCTCCTATATTTCATCAACAAGTTTCAAGCTAACCTTTGCTTCAGCCCCCTGAGATACATGTACCTTTGTCTTCTTCTTATTTTTCGCCTCCTCTCCTTCAGTAGAGGAATCCTTTTTCCTCTCATGGCTTTTGGAATTGTGGGAGTGTTGAGAGGGTTGAACATCAGGTGATGGCTAAGTATCAGAGAAAGATGTAAGTCAAAGCAATAGTGTTAGTCGATAATGGAAGTTTTGAATCGACAGAAGATACCTTAGCCCTCTCAGAAGTATGTTTTTTGTCCTTCTTGTACCTTTTGGATTTGTCAGAGGGAGCAACAAAATCCACTGAGCATTTTTGACTCTGGACAACAGGGAAAATATTAATACAAGTTTAGGGCGTAAACGACATAGAAACAAGAAGTATATAAATACACCCATCGAAGAAGCCTTCTTAAGTAAAGAAGAAATGGGTTCATCGTCGGAGGGTGTGTGGTCAGGAATGATCTACAAAATTAAGCTAAGTCAGATATGCCAAATCAAGAATGATAGCTGGCAGAAAGTTGAAGTTTAAACCTGATGCGTTGAAGGTTTTTGCTTTCCGACAGGAATGACACCCACCTGGTCTATTGGTATAGGTGTAAGACAAGTGTAAAACAATTAGATAAGCAACCAAAGTAAAATAGGAAGGGGGGTAAGCTTTCCAGAAATCATTACCAAATTGTGTAGTCGAAAGTACTCTAACATATCGGAGATCATAATGAAGATGCCCTGAATAGTTAGGTAGGTAATACTTCATCGGTACCACTCTGTTGGCCTTTGTCTTATATGCATTTTGCATATTCGGTATAGAGAAATACCACCAATCAGGAATAGGTGAGCCAAAGGCCAAGGCTAAAGGGCTGGATGGCAAAGGAGGAAATTTGGTGTTTCCAAAATGAAGAGCGTAAAGATATTTATCTTTCGCATAACTAGGGATTTTTAGTGTCGAGATTTTATCGGTTACCTTCTCCTTTAATTCGACAGCAGCCTCATAGATGGTCCGACGAAGATCATTAGGTCGATACACAATTCGGAAGTAATTCTAGAAAGCTCAAATTTGTTTAATGTGAGTAATCTTACACTTGGTCGCTTTTGCCTGCAAATTTGAGAAAGATGTGGTTAGTTCAGTTAGCTTAGCATTAGAATCACCAATGAATGTAACAAAATATGTCTGCCACCAAGTTTCAAATTCTTTGGTGCAGTAGAAAGATGGTTGGAAAGGAATGAGAGTGAATTTGGGCCTTCGTGCCCATAGATTCCCTAT
This sequence comes from Vicia faba, assembly GCA_948472305.1. Lineage (NCBI taxonomy): Eukaryota > Viridiplantae > Streptophyta > Magnoliopsida > Fabales > Fabaceae > Vicia > Vicia faba. Next base: position 265,024,767 of record OX451737.1, on the reverse strand, counting down.
ATCATCCTTGATCATTTCGTAGGGTTGGTCAGTTGTGATGTCGACCAACATCCCGTGAGAATTGAATAAATATTTAGGAACAAGTTGACAGAGGCCAAATTGTCGAGCCACCAAGTTAGGCTGATAAGCGACCAAACCTGGGTTCACACATACAATCACAGTAGATAAGAATTGGGGAGTCAAGTAACGCCTCCAGAGGATTACAAAATTTTTCTTGCCCTCTTCTCTTGTGGGTGGAAAAGCCCTAATAAACCACTCTAGGCCATCTTGTCTAGCATGAAAAGGGGCTATCGAGGGTTTAAAGTCGACTCTTGTCAACATAATGGTAAACAGCAACCTTAAGACTTCAGGATTTGGGAAGCCTTTGTTGATAGGAGTCAGAGGGAGAAGGCGTTGCCAAACGATATGGCTTTGAGATGGAGGACATGATACCTTTCTATTTCTAAAAGGCTTAATCTCCTCAGAGAAAGTAGCATTCAACCATAGCTGCAAGAGCTAGAAAGGACCATGGACTAAGACGTTCTTTTTCTTTGGATTATTAGGGTCAAAATGCTTTATTTGGTTAGCAGCATCAGTCAAAGTTGCATAGAGAGAGGCCAAAATCAGCTGGCCTAAAGCAACATTTTTAGCCGTATGCAACTGGGTAGCCAGATAAGAAAATTGTTTGGCCACCTGTATTGACCTGGAACAAAAACCAAAGCGAGATAGCCACAAGTTTAGGAATGCCACATGCTCTTCATCAGTTACAAGACCAGAAGTTTGAGCATGATGGTCGATGAAATTATTATATGTTGGCTTTCCAGCTTCACCCACATCAAACCTTAGTGGGACGGGTTCAACATCTCTATAGTTAAAATCCATTCCAGATGGTTTCAGCCCAGTGATGGCAGCGACGTCGAACAAGGTATGAGTGATCATACCATATTTAGTATGAAAGGTATTGGTCGATCCCTCCCAAAAATGTATGGCAGCTAGGAGCATGCCACTAGAATAAGTTTGACCATATTGAGAAAGTTCTAGTAGGGTATAAATACCCATCTTTTCCATTGGTCTCCTTTGGCAGTTTCTAAACGTGCCATCCAAGCACGAAATTTAGGGCAACACAGAGGTGGAGCGATCCTAAAGTTCCTGTCAATATATTTAAGTGATATAGGGTTTGGAGAAGAGATGATGGGTCTGGTAGTAGTACTAGTGGGAAAAAACACCTCCTTATCATCTACATAGATTTCAGAGGGTGCATCAGCAGGAAGTGGTCCTAAAAAGGCTAAGGGTTTCTCCTCAAGAGAGAAAGGGATAAGTACCTGAGATTGCCAGATTTTGGCTTTCTCCTCAGCAAATGGAGGTTCCAGTACATAGGCTTTATCGTCAACAAGGCGCAGTTGAAGAGCGATGGCTGGAGAAGAGGTTTGATTTTTAACATTCGCCATTGTAGAATGTTTGAAGGAGGATGAAGATGAAGAACAACGATGGTGTGTAGTTTCTGGGTTTTGTTTTCTAAAAAGCAAAGGATTGAAGAAGTGAAGGAAAATATAAAAAATGGGAAATAAGGATATTTATAGACCCTGAGGAAAGAGGAAATAATGGGAAAAATATTTTATGATTTCCCAAGTTCAAATAACGTCAGTTATTGAGACGCGTGCCACGGGATTAACGTGAGTTAGTGGGCCACGTTTCTCACTAAAAGTGCAATGATGGCAAGCAATTAATGTCACATGTCTTGAAACTGAAAAGCGTGATATGCTTCCATGATTATGTGACATCACGGAAAAGACATAACAGTAAGGTTCATTTTTAGAGAAATGGAAACGATTTGGTCGAATGGTGAAACCGACGCTTCAGAGATGCCATTATCTCATATTGGTCGAAATTTGAAAATGGCATCTCTAGGGGGCATTTTGTTACCTTGGAAAATCTTAAGGTATTCAAGTACATGTGGTAAATGAAGACATTCTCCTAAGCTAGGAGTCATCCTCCAAAATAAGGGTTTTTTGGGAAACGGGAGCTAATGTGTTAAAAGATGGTTTTATTAAGTTAGAGTTAATGCTTGAAATGAGTCACACTGAAACTGTCGAAATTAAACTACGTCGACTAGGAAGAAATAAAAGAACATATGTCAGGAGGTTAAAATTGGTTTAGTCGACCAAAGGGTAAGAGACAAGGACTTGGTCGAAAATGGTTTAAGTCGACAAAAAAGGGGTTCTTGGACTTAGAAGAAGTGTGATTATTCTTTGCCAGAAAGAAAGTGTCGAAGCAAGGCAGAAGCAGATTATGTTCAAGAGGCTTAGAGGAACCGTGGGCAGTTACCAGCAACCCACGACGTGTTCGAGCGCTAAATAGGTGGAACTTCAAAATCATGAGCAGTTACCAGCAATCCACGATGTGTTTGAGCGTCAAATAGGTGGCAACATCTAGTGAAGCAGTTACTTCAAGATGCTAATATTAGTCGTAGATTTTATCTAGTTAGTTACTTTGTAAACACTATAAATAGGTAGATTTTGTATGGTTTGTGGGTGTTCACTTGTACTCTCAAATCACTTGTTAAACTTTATCATTACGAGCGTCCGGAAATCAAGAGTAAGGAGTGCTTGATGTACGTGAACCACCATTTTTATTTCAATGTAAATCTTTTATCTTTCAATTATATCTTTTGAGTATTTTATCTGGTTTCTCTTTACTGTCGAGCAAGATCTATACGTTATCTTCTATTTCACATAAACAATTCGACACTATCTGTTGGTCACGAGTCACCAGTCAGTTAGTTTAGTGAGTCTCGCTTTTGCATGAATATCTTCTGTCGGTCACGAGTCACCAGTCAGTGGATTAAATCATAGTGTGGAAAACCATTACACTCGTTTCCCAATAAAAAAAACCATTTCTCTTGACTAATATTTAGATGGAATAGGTGTGATAGTAAAAACTCTTAGCACACGTCTTGAGATCAACTGGTCGATCTTGCAAGTTACCCTCAGTTTAGGACTCTGGGAGGACCAGCAGTTGTTTACCATTTTCCATAGTAAACACATACTGACAGATAAAGTTATGCTTGATGAACCGAGCCATGACGTTCTTGGTAACAGAAGAGGTTGGCTTAATCTCTCCAATCATATCGATGCCCCACATCACAAACGACCAAGGAGCGGTCAAGACATTCAAGGGAACCGGAGGCACGTGTACTTTGTCAGTATAAATCTGGAATTTGTGACAATTTCTGGAATGATGGTGGCAATCGGTTTCCATGGTATACCAATAATATCCCGCTCTCATAATTTTATTAGCCATCGCATTCCCACTAGAGTGAGTACCAAAGACTCCTTCGTGCATATCTTCCATAATTTTCTCAACTTCCTTCTTGTCTTCACAGCGAAGCAAAGTTGAATCATGGTTGCACTTATACAAGATTCTGTTACTCAGAAATAACTTGGCGGAGAACCTCCTTAGAAACTTCTTATCATTGATCGATGCCCCCTCAGGGTATTCTTGAGCTTCGATGTATCTTTTCACTTCGTGGAACCAAGGCTTCTCCTCTACTCCATCAGTATTAATTTTGTAGCAATGCGTCGGTTCATCTAGTTTCTCAATAGTAATTTGAGGAGCTTCATTGTCCCATCTGACTATGAACATAGATGACATGTTAGCTAGTGTGTCTTCCAATTGACTCTCTTCTCGTGGAATGTGTTCAAAAGTGATTTCTTCGAAGCACGGAATTAATGTCAGCATATGTTCTCGATAAGGAATGAGATTTGGATGCTTCACATCCCATTGTCCCTTAATCTAACTGATTATTAAGGTTGAGTCCCCATATACATTCAAGAATTTAATCCTCATATTGATAACAACCTTGATACCCATGATGCACGCTTCGTATTCTGCCATATTGTTGGTACAATTAAAACATAATCTGGCGGTGAAGGCGTATGGAAACCCTTGGGGGAGACAATCACATCACCAATCCCATTACCAAGCGCGTTGGAAGATCCATCAAAAACCATAGTCCATCGGGATCCCGACTCAGGTCCTTCATGCAGTCCAGGTTCTTCATAATCCATAACTAGCATAATATTATCATCCGGGAACTCAAAAGTCATAGACTGATAGTCATCTACAGCCCGATGAGCCAAATGATCTGCCAGTACACATAATTTGATTGCCTTCTAAGTAGTGTATTAAATGTCATATTCTGTCAATACCATTTACCATCTTGTTATTCTTTCGAAGAGAGAGGACTTCTCGAATATGTATTTTATTTGATACATCTTAGAGATCAACAAAGTAGTATGGGTCAACATATATTGTCTTAGTCGGAGAGCAGCCCATGCCAAAGCACAATAATTTTTCTCGAGCCGTGAGTATCTTGTTTCATAGTCGGTAAACATTTTGATAAGGTAGTATATTGCATGCTCTTTTCGACCAGACTCATCATGTTTGCCCAATACATACCCCATTGAGTTCTCTAAAACTGTTAGGTACATGATCAGAGGTCTTCCTTCCATCGGTGGCATCAGAATTGGAGGTTCCTGAAGATATATTTTGATTTTTTCGAAGGTTATCTGACAATCGTTGTTCCACTTCACTACTTGATCTTTCTTTAGTAACTTGAAGATTGGTTCACAAGTAGGGGTCAAATGGGAAATAAATCTGGAAATGTAGTTCAATCGTCCCAAGAAACCTCTGACTTCCTTCTCAGTACGGGGAGCTGACATTTCTTAAATAGCTTTAACCTTGGCGGGATCAACTTCAATACCTTTACCACTGACGATGAAACCTAAGAGTTTACCAGATCTTACCCCAAAGGTGCACTTGTTTGGATTCAACCTCAACTTGTATTTATTCAATCTCTCAAACAGCTTGTGCAAATGATCAAGGTGTTCTTCTTCAGTCTGAGACCTAGCTATCTGTCATCAACATAAACCTTTATCTCGTGATGGATCATATCATGGAACAAAGCTACAATAGCACGCTGATATGTTGCACCGACATTCTTCAACCCGAAAGGCATCACTTTATAACAGAAAGTTCCCCACTGTGTGACAAAAGTAGTCTTCTCCATGTCCTCAGGTGCCATTTTGATTTGATTATACCTAGAGAAACCATCCATGAAGGAAAATACTTTGTGATGAGCGGTGTTGTCAACCAGAACGTCAATAAGTGGAAGCAGAAAGTCATCTTTGGGGCTTGCCCTATTCAGATCCCTGTAATCTATACACATATGAACCTTACCATCCTTCTTAGGTACTGGCAACACATTTGAAACCCATTGCGGATAGGATGTAACAACTAAGAAACCTACATTGAATTACTTCATAACCTCAGCCTTGATCTTTTCAGACATCTCGGGATGCATACGATGAACCTTATGCTTTATAGAATGACAACCCTCCTTCATTGGTAGATGGTGAACAACAATATCAATATCAAGCCCTGGCATGCCTTTGTACGACCAAGCAAAGATCTCAACATAGTCACGCAACATCTGATATAACCTCTTTTTAACACTGTCTTCTAGGTTAGCACCTATCTTGATTTCTTTCTTGTCCTCTTCAGTACCCAAGTTCACAACCTCGACTGGCTCTTCATGTGGTCGTATGGATCTTTCTTCTTGCATTAACAGCCTAGCAAGTTCTCCAGGTATTTCATAATCTTTCTCACCTTCGTCCTCGACTTGGTAGATCGGATTTTTGGTCATAATTGGCAATGGGAGAATTTTTATTAATGGGATCCAGAGTGGATATGGATCTGCAATTTGATATGTGTAATAACACATAGCTATTTTGAAAGTAATAAAGTAAAAGAAAGATAAAGAGCTCAAAATTTGAATGCAAACATCCAATGATTTATTAAATGAAAATATGTGGATGAAAGATAACAATCCTAACAAATGGACCATTGTGCCATGGGTAAGGCACAAGGCTTAAAATTATTTTTTAAAATTACATAACCAAAACTTGAGAGCAAGAAAACAGAAAATAGAATTTACTCCTAACTAAAGGAGATTGGTATAAAGTATTTATCCTTCCAATTGTCGAGTCCACCACCGGTAGTAGGGAAGATTTAATTGTCTATATCGTAGTTTCTATCAGTATCTTCCACAAGGTTGACTCCATTATTGTTGATGCGGAATGGCGGTCTCTCAGCACGAGCACGACGAACAACCTTCTAAGCCTCTGAGGTGAAACCCTAGCCAAATTTGTTGGACTTGTAAGGGATGTCCGGAAGCTGACCCCAAATAATGAAACCACGTTCTTCTATCACAACCCTAGTATTGTTCCCTAAAATTTTCCCTTCCATTTTCTTAAAAACATTCTTCTAAGGGTCTCAAGTATTCAAGGATACTCAAGGGTTGACCAGTCAAACCTCCTCCTAAGCAAAGGATCTACAACTAGCGTTTTGTATTTCTCAAGGAAGATTGGGTTGCAAAGGTCTCAAGTAGTTTCCATGATTCTCTATAGGTTTTAAATAATGTTCATGTCAAGTTTCAAGTCTTTCATAACAAGTTTGCTCAGTCAATAGCTCAGATTATTGAAAATCAACTATATTTGATAAAAAAATCAAATATGTTCAACATACAGTCAAACTTCATGATTTTTTGGTCAACGTTAATATTTTGAAGTGATATTAATCATTTGATCAAGGGTTGATCATGATTCCTCAAGGAAAGTCCTCAAATCATCAAAAGTCAAAAGTTGCCAAATTAGGGTTTCCTTAGAAAAAGTCAACTGAACTTTGACCAAGTATAACTTTCACATGCTTCATCAACTTTTCCCTAATGAAATCCCATTTTGAAGGAAGTTAAATTCTCTACAACTTTGTAAATGTATGCTCAAGTCCAAAAAGTGCTTCATTTGAAAGATATGAGCCCATACATTATAGGTCATTTCAAAAGTCAACAAAAAGACACTTTTTGTCAAGGCAACTTACTTCAAGATAAATTCTCCAAGTGCAAAAATGATCAAAAGAGAAACTGAAGAGGGAATCTTGATATTTCCAAAAGTCTATGATCACCTTCAAAAGATGAAAATTGAGAGAGTTATGACTAGTGCAAGTTGAGAAAATTTGAGGAAATGCATGAAGTGCAAAGTGAGCAAACATGAAATTTCGAACTAGTGGACCTAACTTTTAATGTTCAAACATGTTCACAATGTGTTAGAGGACCTCTAAATCCATGCACATATTTTTCATGTTTTTTATTTCTTTTATTTGAATTTTTATTCATTTAAAAGCAATTAAATCAAATAAAATACAAAACAATTGGGCCAAAGCAATGTATGATTTAATATAATTGGCAACGTTACGAGAACCTACAGGATAACACACATAAGAACATATTGATGAGAGATAGAATAAATAAGAAACATCGTAAGATACATTGTACTTAAGAGAATTATGGAACACCGTAAGGTACGGTGCATTTAAGTAAAATATGGAACATCATATAATATATTAATAGTTATTATTATTATTATTATTTTATAATAGTTATAAAATATAATAATAATAAAATATGTTTATTACAGTAATAGTTATTATAATAATAATAATTGTAATAAAAGTTATTATAATAATAAAAATATTATTATTATTATTATTATTACTATTATTATTACTATTATTATTATTATTATTATTATTATTATTATTATTATTATTATTATTATTATTATATTATATAAATCACTTAAGTTGGACTTTTTAGCTTGCAGCCCACACAAGTGGTTCTATAAATATAACCCTTGTGCATAAGCTTTCTCACTTGGTGAAATTAGGTTTGTGAAACCCTGTCGTAATTTCTCTCTTTCTCTCTCACTCAAAAGTCTTCATTCGTAGAAGCTAGCACTGAGATTGAAGGCAATTTGTTCGTGTGGACTGAGTAGAGACATTGTTCTTCATCAATGCTTGTGGTCATTCATCCGGATCTGCATAAAAAGTTGATGATCACTGCAAGAGGTAATTGTTCTATCGTTGATCATGATCATTGGATCAACTAAAGGGAAATTTTAATTTTCGTTGCATTTTGAATCGTGATTTCTCTTCAGTGGTATCTGAGCCACTTACGAATCCATGTATCAGATAGTTGTTAATTTTATGCATTTTATGTATTAATTTTATTAAAATATATAATGAATTAAATAATAATAAGTAATTAAATATTGGCATCGTGTTGTGCACGATTTAGTTGAATCGATGTTGACTATGCTTCAAATTCCGACTTTTGTATGGTGAAGCAGCGATACACCGATTATCTATAAGTTACACAAATATGATTGATCAATCTTATATGTGATATAAGTAATTCTAGTGCAACAATGATATATTGGATATATTATTTATATTTCATCTATGTGATCACGTTATGATTGTTATTCTTATGATCGATCAATGCTCATTTGCTTCGGAATCCGACTTTAATATGGTGAAATAATGAAATTTTTGATCAATCAAATTGAATAATTGATCGTTGCAATTTTGACGGTATGAACGAGTTGCATTAGATTCTATGACGACACAAGAGTTGTGTTGTGAAGATTTATTTTAAGATTTGCAAAATTTTATAATATAATAATTGTTATTATTATTATTATAAGTATTTTACTTTGTTTTATAATATAATAACAAGTGTTGTTGTTATTATTATAAAATACATACACATGTTGCGGTAACAGTAACGAGATACTGTCTATATCATACAGTAAATATAATAAAAGTTATTATAACAATATTGTATGTAATATGTAGTATGTATTACCATGTACGCAAAGTTCTGGTTTTTTGTACTAAAATGATTATTCACGGTTACTTCATGGTTATTGTGTCTATGTCGAATGAATTTTCCCCCCAAAAGAATATGATAAAGTATCATGTTACTATTTAAATAAATAATAATAAATTGTTTTTATTATTTATTTTAAAATAATTTGGTATAAATTGATAACCGAACAGTAGAAACCTCAATTAACTCATGATCAATCGCCAAAGTTTAATTTAATTTAACTTATTTAATTAACAAAATTTTATTAATAATAATAATAATAAAATATGTTTATTATTATTGTTTTGTGGTGATCAGTTATGGCCTTAGTCTTCTTTTATTTATTTATTTTGGATTTTAAATATGACATGTGTGCCATGCCTTTCTTTATACTCTCTTTATGTAACTTCTTTTTTCATCTTACTCCCTCGTATGTAAAACAAGTATTCTTTGATGTAATGTAATATAATGAAGAAAAGAAGAAGACAAGATCAAAGGAGGACAACCATGGGGATCTAGCTTGGAGAAGCGTAGATCGGTATTAGGTTTATCTTAGGTTCTCTCATTGGTTTGAGAGAATAATTGTGGCAGGGGTCATGACTATATCTTTTTATATGTATGTTAATGCATGTGTTTGTATGTTGATGCATGTGAGAGACGATTTGCATGTTAAGCCGGTGAGATCAAACTAATAACAAATTCCCTCAAATGAATATTAAGTTTATGCTTTCCACGTTTTAGCACTCATCAAGACTAGTATCGAACAATGTAGGTTTCGCCTAACGCGAGGTGCATGTTTTATATTGGTAAGATGCGATGGGATAAATGTAATATCCAATTGCTAAAACTCTGGGTCAAACTTAACTAAACAAATTATAATAAGATTATATGTGTTTAGAAGCAGGAGTTGAGAATGATCCATATGATAGATTAGAATAAGGAGTTATTCTCCCAACTGAAATATTCGAGAATTGTATTAGATACAATTGGAAGGAGTTGCTACCTAAATAACCGAGTTTTGTGTAATCATCCTAACACTGACTTAAAACAAAGTGAAATATAGATCTCGACCCACTAGAAAATCTTCCAACGAGATTTTACGAATCAAATGGTGAGGGTCATTTGGTTTGAGTAAAATAGTGGGAGCATATTTAATTAAATGCCTAATTGAATATGTTCTAAAAATACTAATATCTTCACAATATTTATGTATATTACCATGACAACAAACACCTCTAACAACATTTTGCAATCAATTATTGACAAGGAAAAATTGTCTGGGACTAATTTTCTAGATTGGCATCGAAACCTGAGGATTATCCTCAAACATGACAAAAAATTGTATGTCTTAGAGACACGTATTCCTGAAGAGGAACCTCCCAATTCTTCTCCTAAGGATGAAAGAGATACTTATAAAAAGAATGTTGATGATGCCAATGAAACCTCTTACCTCATGTTGGCTACTATGAACTCGGAATTGCAAAAGCAACATGAGAACATGGCAGTGTTTGATGTGATCAGACATCTTAAGATGCTCCATCAAGAGCAGGAAAGGAATAAGAGGTTTCAGGTTTCAAATGCTCTTTTTAATAGAAAGTTAGCTGAGGGAACCCCTATAGGTCCCCATGTACTCAAGATAATTGGGTATGTGGAGAAGCTTCAAAGGTTGGGGTTTCCCCCTTGAAAGGACCTTGCAACTTATTTGATCTTGCAATCATTTCTAGAGAGATTCAATCAATTTGTTCTAAATTTCAACATGAATGACTTGGACAAAAGTCTTCTAGAACTGCTAAGCATGTTAAGAACTGCTGAACAGAATGTGAAGTCAAAAGGGAAGTCCATTTTGATGGTCAGTAATGGAAAGAAGCTGAACAGAAGGCCAACCAAGCAAGCTGGTAAAGGGAAGAGAAAGGAAGTTTCCAAACCCAAACCTATTTCTCCTTCTTTGAAGCCTAGTGAAGGCATAACAAAAGAGGGCACTTGCTTCTATTGCGGTAAGACCAAACACTGGAAGGGAAACTATCCAAAGTACCTGGAAGATAAGAATAATGGAGTAGAGACTTCAAATTCATGTATTTTTGTTATAAAATTTAATTTATCTACTTTTACATCATGGGTGTGATACGGTGGGAGAACTGACTGTGGTTTTGCGTTTGTTTTCGCAAATGTTTCGGTTGAGCAAGAGTCGCCACCGACTTTTTATTTTATCCTAAGGAAAGGTTTAAAAAGCACAGCAAAAACCTTTGAGATATTTCGTGGGTTCGGGGGGTAGATTATGAAAAGGGATGGTATTAGCACCCTTTTCATCCATGGTTATCCATGGGCTCTTAGTTACTTGGTTTTTTAGATCACTTGCCTTGATTTTCGATTGCTTGAAAATGTGGTGTGTGTGAGTGTTTTTGAAAATGTTTTTGAAGAAGATGCCTTGTCTTAGGCTACCCTTGTAACAATTCTTTACTCGAATGTTTTACAAAGGTGTGTATCTTTTCGAAAAGATGTTTCAAATGTTTTTGAGAGTTTGTTTGAAAGTGTTGTGGATTGTGGTTTTTGAAAAGAAGGCAAGCATTTTTGCAAGTTGATCTCAAGTAACTAAGAGTTTTGTCTACCCTATTGTACTCAAAGGTTTTCTCTATGTTTTCAACCCTTTTTAATAATTTTGTTCCACCATTGAATTTGGTGGACAATCTTGCGTTTAGGAAGTTTGTTCGGGACAGGCGCGGGTCATCGTATGGACCATGAATGCAATGGTGCCAAGTGTCTTTGGCAATTTGCTTTGAAGGTACAATGGTCATTCCGTTTAGGCAATTTTCGAACGCGTCATCGAGGGACTTATGATCATTTGAATTTGTTTTGCCAAAGAAACTCGACGTGCAAGCATGGCCCATTTTGGAAGGCAACATGTGGGGTTACCCTAGGGGGTGCAAGTGTGATTGTGTATTGATTTCATGTATTTTTCTTGTATTAGGTTATCTAGCATTTGGTTTTATGTACATGCAAACCCTAGGTCTAACCATGGTATAATTGGAAAGCGGTAAATTGCGGAAATGTAAAGTCTACGCTATTACAGAATAAGTATCCGGGAGTGGGGGTACAAATTCACAAATGGGGATGAGACTTTTAGGAATGTAGTGTCCAATAGATTACAACCAAATCGAATCGATCAAATGTAAATGTAACGTATAGCAATGTATAAGATAGGCAAATGTGTATAGGAGCAATGTAAATGTATTTGTATCAAGCGTATAATGTGAAATGTATCGTATATTGTGTAAGTGTATATGTTCATGTATGTAATTTATTTACAAGTGCGAAAATGTGAAATTAATGTATTATCAAGATATTGTTTTAACCTAATGGTGAGAATTAAAATATTTGTTTAATTAATTTGTAATCTTGTAATTTCTTCAATATGTATAAATATTTATTTATTAAAAGAAAAGAAAAATGTTTTAATCTTAATTAAATTATGTATATTAAAAAAGTATTTTGTCTTGATTATGTACAAAATGATATCTTTAAAAAAGGAAAATATTTGTCTTAAAAGAAAAATTATGTTCTATGTATAAAAAATAAAAGAAAATGTAAGTTTATTTATAGAGAAAAAATATTATTTGTATAAGTTTCTATATTATGCTATATATAAAAATATTGTTAGTGTAAAAAAGGTTATGTTTTGTTAATTTATTTAACAAAAGAAAAATGAAAAAAATGTTTTATACTTAAAAAAGGTTAAGTTCTTGAATGGGCCTTGGGGAGGTTATGGCCCAAATAGAAAAGAAATGAGGGGGGTGCTATCTGGAACGCAGTGGGCTTAGGCGCAGTGAGAATGGGGTGAGGCCCAACATTTGGAGACAATTCTTTAGGGTTTGATTATTTGTTTTCAGTTGGACATACGCTTCGGGTTTGCAGCGCCGTTTGTCTCACTTTGTCTTCTCCGATCTCTCTTCATCTTCCTCAAAGCCATAGCCATCAGAATCCTGTCTTTCCTCGTCTAAGCCAAACAACGTTGCCGTCTGTCTCTCCTCCCTGGGTCATTCAGTGACGTGACTTGAAGGTAACATTTTCTTGAGTTATTCGAGTGAGGGTTTCCGTTTTTATGTTTTACATGTTTCGTTTCTGCTTATTACGTCTGACTTTAGTTTTGTGGTGGTTATGAAAAGGAAAGAAGGCTACCTTTTATTGGAGGAAGAGGCGGACGTGGCGGCGTCTGGGGGGCTTTGACGGATAGGTGACGACGGTGATGACGAACACTGGGTGCTAGCTTTTATTCCTGGTTTGAGTTTCTTTAGCCCTTTGCTAGGTTTAGGGTTTGATGATGATTATGGCCTGAAAACCTTTTCTGATTTCACTTCTTTCTTCTTCTCTGTTGCCTTTAATGCTTCACCTGCTTATGTTGCCTTTAATGCTTGTTGCCTTGAACGTTGCTTCTGTCTACTTCTTCTGTTGCCTATTTCTTATGCTATGCCCCTTTGATTTGCCTGTGACGAAGCTTTTTCTGAGGCTTTGCGCTTTGTGTGTTTGATCCCTTCTTCTCGTTGCCTGCCTTGTATGTACTTGTTTTTTGATAATCTTTACCCAATGATGATGCTTTCTGAGGGTTCAATGGATGAAGGTTTTAGGCGGGCCGTTGGTGGTTAGGACTGATGCAGGTAAGGCTTGACATGGTTTGAGCAGTTTGGAGCCTTAGGCTTTGAAAAGCTTAGGGGTTTGTGTTTGACACTGAGTTGTCTGAGTATGCTTGGATATTTGATTTTTATGAATGCCCATATGATGATGTTTACTGAGGGCTTGGGAGGTTTGACTTTGAATGCTTTGGACAGGTTTTTAGGTTGTGGCCCTCTTTACTGGTTTATGGTTTGGGTTGGTCTGTTTGATGTTAGGCCTTGACAGGTTCAATGCTTGTTGGTTTAAGGCTGGAAGGCCTTTTGACAGGTTTCTGGGGCTTTCTTGGATTTGCTTCAGGCAGGTTTTGGCATATGCAGGTTATCTGGTTTGTGGTGAGGTTTTATGCAGGTCTGATGCAGGTTTTGACACTATCTTGCTTCAGCAGGGTTTGGCCTTTTCTCAGCAGGTTTGGCCTTTGGTTCTTATGCCTATAAACAAACAGGTTCAAGGTTTTTGAGACTGGAGGCTTATGCAGTTTTGTATTTTTTTTTTGTATTGGTTTGCCTCTCCTACTGTACTGTGTTCAGTCTTTGTTTTATATTATCTTCATGCCTCAAACCTAAGCCTGCTTTCTTTTTCTCTTCTCTCTCTCTTCAGTACAGTTAATATATTTAAAATAATGTTTATGCTGTACTTCTGAAAGGGCCACTTTTTGGGAAATGATGAAAATGAACCATGTTGCTTGCATATCAATTTTCCTCTACATATTTGTCCCTTCTTTTGACAGCTTCTTGTACTTTTGGATCTTTTGATATCTTGCCAAATCTTCTTTTTGATAGCTTGGGCAGCCTTGTACAGTTTGACAGCAAGTTTGAATTTTTTAGTTTGGACTTTGTAGTTTGATTTGCACTTTGGAGTTTTGAAATTTTAACTTATGCAGTTTGGACAATTTGACTTGTGCATTTTTAAACTTGTGCATTCAAAGTTTAGCAAATAAATGTTCGTCCCTCTTTGTGAACCGGGAGAAATCCCGTGATTTGCAGAGAGGGTTAACTGATCCCAAACAGTTGCCCTTAATGATGAACTCTTTTTTTATTTGTCTCTTTATTTATTTATCTGTCATTGACTTTTCTCCTTTTCTTTTGAAGATGAATAATTAAAATGGAGCACTGGAGCAAGGGATAGCAGATGAAGAAATGAAGATTAGAAAAAATGTTTAGGATAGTTTTATTTAGGTTTAAATTACTTGTAAAATCATTGTTGTAAATAAATTGTAAATAATAATTGTACGAATAATTTAAAAATAAATAAAAGTTTTTATTATCCAATTAATTCTTTTTTTCTCCTTTTGTTTATTTATTATTTATAATTCTTTAATTAAAATAATTGAAAATAAATTCCAATCATTTAATCTTAGGATAATAAATAATTTAAATAAACAATGCTTTAGTATTTGATCAGTTAAACCTGGCATTTCCAACATCCAAAGCAAAGCAACAGTTAATCAAAACAACTGATCAGACGCATTCCTTTTTCACTGATTTTTACCCAACACTGCAAATCCAAACTGAATGTATCCTTTGATTGGTTCAAACAAACAAATGTGAATTCAATCCAAATGCATTCTTTTACTGATTAAGTCAAACAATGTGAATTCAAACCAAATCTCAGAATAACTTGCAAAGCACCGTAGAATTAAATCTTTCTGAAGAACCGCGCATGAACAACCCTAATTCCTGATTAAATGCCAAAGAACGTTCGCCTGATCAAAGTTGAGCCAAAATCAACCAAAACCCTAAGCCAACTGTTTGAAACATTCCAGAGCCCTGAAAATCAGTAAAACCCTAATTGCGTCTGACTGACGAGAAAAGTCTGTTTGACCGATTCTTGAGCCAGTTTGAAAAATCAAGAAACGCATGAAGCTGTGATTTCTTGTGGAAAAAAGCGAGGGCAAATTTTGGGGTACAACAGTTGCCCCTGTTCAATCTTCTTGAACCTGAAGAGTTAGATTGGAAAGTTTGCCTTTCGCGACTTGAAGGTAAAAGAAGATTGGACCCTAAAGTGCCCAGAAAATTTGCACTCGGCGATGTGATGGTAGAGGTGAATGGGCTTAAAGATGCCATATGGTGATGGGCTTAAAGATGCCATCTAATGCGATAGAACCTTGTCGTGGGATGGGCTTAGAGATGCCATCTGGAAATGGGCTTAAAGATGCCATTTGGTGATGTTGAACTGTATGTCAATGGTGAGTGGACGAGTATCAGAAAGGCCTCCATGTTTCGGAACATCTCTGAACTGGGGGTCTGAATAAGCAATAGATTGACATCCACGTTTGGAGAATCCGTAAACTATTTTGAAGTTGAGATTGAATAAGCAATAGAGCCACATCCATTGTTGGGAAGCGTCCGTAAACTGTTTTCAAAAGTTGAGAAGAGCCTGAACAAGTGATAGGTTAACATCCGTTACTGGAGAACCCGTGAACTGTTTCAGAAGTCTTGAAGTTGAATAAGCAATAGAGCAGCATCCGTTGTTGGGAAGCGTCCGTAAACTGTTTTCAAAGGTTTGCATCTGAACAAGTGATAGATTAACATCCGTTGTTGGGAAGAATCCATAAACTGTTTTCAGAAGTCTTGAGTTGAATCTGAACAAGTGATAGGTTAACATCCGTTACTTGGAGAACCCGTGAACTGTTTTCAGAAGTCTTGAGGTTGAATAAGCAATAGAGCAGCATCCGTTGTTGGGAAGCGTCCGTAAACTGTTTTCAAAAATTGCATCTGAACAACTTGATAGATTAACATCCGTTGTTGGGAAGAATCCATAAACTGTTTTCAAAAATTGCATCTGAACAAGTTGATAGATTAACATCCGTTGTTGGGAAGAATCCATAAACTGTTTTCAGAAGTCTTGAGAAGAATTTGAACAAGTGATAGGTTAACATCCGTTACTTGGAGAACCCGTGAACTGTTTTCAGAAATCTTGAAGTTGAATAAGCAATAGAGCAGCATCCGTTGTTGGGAAGCGTCCGTAAACTGTTTTCAAAAATTGCATCTGAACAAGTTGATAGATTAACATCCGTTGTTGGGAAGAATCCGTAAACTGTTTTCAGAAGTCTTGAGAAGAAACTGAACAAGTGATAGGTTAACATCCGTTACTGGAGAACCCGTGAACTGTTTTCAGAAGTCTTGAAGAGGAACCAATGTAGGGCTTCCTGACGATGCGTTCGTGAAAAACTGCATCCGGATGAATTTGAACAAGTATCAGAATGTCGCCGTGCCTGGGTCACATCTGAATGGCCTCTGAGTGAATCTGGAATAAGTATCAGAATGTCGCCGTGCCTGGGTCACATCTGAACTATTTCTAGAAAGAATCTCGGAAGATGATCTTTGTCTGTCGACTGATCTTACCTGAAAAGGTAAAGGGTTATTTGTATGCAATGTTATGATGCGTGATACAATGTATGTGACATCAATGTTTATGACATGAATGTGATGAATGTGCATGTAAGCTGAAGAGATGTCTTGCTGAGGATAAATGAATCCTGGATGACTGAAGATAAAAGAATCTTGACTACTGCCGGGGAAAATAATTCTTTGGCTGCTGCTGTGGAGGGCAAGAATCTCTTGATTGTTGAAAAATGAGAAGTCTTAGGACCACTGTTGGGGAAATCAGAAGCTTGGGTTGTATGCCAATCTACTGGGGAATTCCTATCTTGAGGAGATCTTCAGTCTGCTTGGGGATTGATAGCTGGAAGTTTTAGCTTCGCTGGGGATAATGAAACTTGACTCTGAGAGGAGTTAGCTTCTGGAAGGTTCTCTGGCTGGGGATTGCGAGAGTCCTCTGATTGCTGCAGGTGTTGGTCTGGAATAAGTTACTGAATGTCTCCATCTCTCGGTCACATCTTAAACTATCTCTAGAAACAAATCTGAATAAGTCATAGAATGTCGCCAAATCTTGGGTCACATCTTGAACTATATCTGGATGAAGGTCTGAATGAGTTATAGAATGTCGCCATCTCTGGGTCACATCTTGAACTATATCTGGATGAAGGTCTGAATGAGTTATAGAATGTCGCCATCTCTGGGTCACATCTTGAACTATATCTGGATGAAGGTCTGAATGAGTTATAGAATGTCGCCAAATCTTGGGTCACATCTTGAACTATATCATGTCTTTTGAGGTGATAAGGAAATTGTTGAACACTTTTGACATTCGAATGCCCCAAGTGGTGATGAAGGAGTCTTGAATCAGTTTACTCTGCAGATTGAGAGATTTCTTGAAATCTTGACTGGACTGCCCCAGGTTAACTGAACTTTGGAAGATCTGTTGGATCTTGACTGGATTTCCCCAGGTTAATTGGATGGTGCTATGTCATGCCCCCTTGTTGATAGGAGACTTGTCGTTGGAAGTGTCATCCTTTTGAAGTGATTTTGTTCACTGAGAGAGTTTTCGTTCCTCCGAACATTTGCTGTAGGAATTTCTTCGCTGTCAAACAAATAGTCAAATGCAAACAGTGATATTCAAGCAATGCAAAGTTTATGTTTGTCTCGAAGTTTTGCAAAATGCGTTTTTTAGCAGAAAACTTTTTATAAGACAAGTCAACACAAGATTTAGAGCAAAGCCTTACAGGAGTCAGGATACCTTTTGTAACAGTATGCTTTTGAACTAACCCATGCTTCAATTAGGACTTTTGCAGGGTTGTAACGTGGCTTGGTTCACGGTTTAAGAAACAAAGGATAAATGCTCAAAGTATATTTGTACCCACCCGCTCTTCGTGATGTTCTTCAACCCTAAGCTCAGTTAATTGTGTGTCGCACTCTATTCGAGTTTGGAACGACTTTTGGGTGATGGTTCACCAATTGAATTTAGGAGGCGGTCATCATCTCCTTTTTTTCTTTTGCAACATTTTTCATGTTGTTGAGGATTTGTAATGACCTCACTATTTTGATTTTGATTTGTTATCCCTAACTTTTGCCTGACTGTTCCCATTTTCGAGATTACAGTCAGCGGGATGCCCCAGCTTTCTCGAGCTTCCTTTACAGGTTTTGACTCAGTGGGCTTTTTCTCTTTTGAGAGATTGACTGTCTAGGTGATGGGGAACCACCCTTGTCTTTTGATTCCAAAGGAATGCTTTTTTTTTGACGTCGTTTGCTGTATTACGAACTGAGAGTTTGCGACTTCAATGCGCGTTTCTCTTGAATTAACTGAGATACTACCCTGCCCTGGGTTTATATCAAAGGTTTTGATCGTTTAGAACAGAAAAATCCTACTTCTTTGGCTCGAAGGGGTTGACTAGGGATTAACTTCCTTATAACTCCAGTGTTTGGGAATTGAAAGAAATGCCTGTACATCATCAACAAGGTCTGTTCAAAAGCATACTGTATAAGATCATGGTATTGTTTCGTCATCCTCCCTCTAAAGGCTTGCAGCTTTTTATCAAGAGTCAGATATCACAAAGAAAAGCATAAGAGTAGTGAAACGCATGGATGAATTCAAGACAAACATATGCAATGCATTAATGAAAACAGAGTTTAACATCAACAGATAATTGTTTGACAGCAAAAGAAATTACAACTTTGAAAATTCAAAATGAAGCAAAAGTCTTTCAGTTTGAGCCTCATCACTTCAGGTGGAGAATCCTTTAACGGAAGATTTTCATCTCGCCATCTGGCATGAATTCCAGCACTCCAATGTCGATCAGATCTTGAATCTTGTTCTTCAGGGCCCAACAGTCGTTGGTGTCGTGTCCCGGGCTGCAAGAGTGGTAAACACAAAATGCGTCGGGACGATATTTAGGAGAGGAGGTATTGAGCTTCTGAGGAGGATCCTTTAAGGTAAGCAAGTTGACCTCCAACAGGCGCTTCAGTATGAAGAATGATGGTATTTCAGTCTCCGTGAACTGTCTTCCCGACGTTTCTTGCTTACGCCGATTACCCCGTTGACGCTGGCGAGGTTGTTGATGGGCTTGTGACCCTGAAGCAAGCGAAGGAGCTTTCCCCTTGTCTTCTTGAGTGGATGGAGGCTGAGCGGTGACTTGCTCTTCAATCTCAGATGTTTGCCCCAATTGGTTGTTTGGAAGCAGTTGGCGGACAAGAACTCTGAGTTCCTCTTGTCTTTGAGATAGGTCTTGGATGAGAGCCATCTGGCCCACCAACTGTCCCATCACTTGGGTCCTCAAGGTTGTCAGATCAAACTGCAGCTCCGCAAGCTGATCACTCCTGGTATTGTTGGAATTCTCCAAGCCCTTTGTGAGGAGAGCTTTCATCTCTTCTTGCCCCAGAGACAAGTTCAGGAACATCTCCTGCAGCTGAGCAGTCTGGTCTTGGATGTCTTTGACAGACCTTTCTAGAGCCATCTCTTACTGAAATAAACAGCAGGAGAGTAAGGAAACCTGAAAAAGGAAAGACTGTCAAAATGCAATGCATGATATGTGGATGCATGCTTTCAAGGATCTCTTGGGGTAAACACAAGAAAATGTTAGAGGTTGAACTTCGATCTTTGATTGGAGAACTTTGCACCAGTGGATGTCTTTCCACTAGAATCAAGCTCACCATGTCTAATGGGTCATAGCCACTGATTCAAGTTGTTGCACTTGAACTCTGATTGGGGAACTGTGCACTGGTGGATGTCTTTCCACTAGAATCAAGCTCACCATGTCTAGTGGGTCATAGCCACTGATTCAAGTTGTTGCACTTGAACTCTGATTGGGGAACTGTGCACTGGTGGATGTCTTTCCACGAGAATCAAGCTCACCATGTCGAGTGGGTCATAGCCACTGATTCAAGTTGTTGTACTTGATCTTTGATGGTATTGGTTAGAGGAGAAACCTCTTACCCCTTGGTAGACGTCTGGTTCAATGTAACCTTGCATCGAAAGAACCCTCGAGATCCTTGAGATGGTTATTGGAAATGCTATGGTATGATGTCATGATGTTATGTACATGTATGCAAAAAAGCAAGTGAGTGTATATACAGGCAAACATATTCACACAAAGCAAACAAGTCCTTAGGTTTAGGCTTGCATGGGGTTCAGGTAAGTACCCTCTTGAAGTTAGTTGGCTCATCCTGTCCTAAAATAGAAACCGGGTTCTAAGGAGCTCAATATCATTGGATTGTTTTCTGTGTTCATTGTTTCGGTTTAGCCACTTACTGGCGACCAAAATATTCCAAGAAAACAACCCTCAAATGAGTGTAGTATCGAGTATCTACCAACTTCTGACTGCACCAAAGCCGGTCATCTCACTACCCCTAATAAAAGGCCAAGATGGTCAATTAAGGTTCTAAGAGTTCGTTAGTGCTTCACGACATCACTCAACGGCCCCGTACTCTCCTTGACTACTCAAGGGTTACCGGTACTCACAAATATGTCACACTAACATAGCTTACTGCTTCAACCATGTCGGTATACCCCGCACAGTTTCCTCACAGTTTTTTCGCTATTTACCTAAGAAGGTGCCCCAAATCCGGGTGTAGGATTTACAACAAACCCAAACAAGAACCCAAAAGATAAAGCAATCAAGTCAATCAAAGCAAGAAAGTAAAGGTGATCTAAACCCTAAGGTAACCCTACTTTTAAGGAAACTCCCCAACAGAGTCTCCAGTTCTGGTGTACGGTGGGAGAACTGACTGTGGTTTTGCGTTTGTTTTCGCAAATGTTTCGGTTGAGCAAGAGTCGCCACCGACTTTTTATTTTATCCTAAGGAAAGGTTTAAAAAGCACAGCAAAAACCTTTGAGATATTTCGTGGGTTCGGGGGGTAGATTATGAAAAGGGAAGGTATTAGCACCCTTTTCATCCATGGTTATCCATGGGCTCTTAGTTACTTGGTTTTTTAGATCACTTGCCTTGATTTTCGATTGCTTGAAAATGTGGTGTGTGTGAGTGTTTTTGAAAATGTTTTTGAAGAAGATGCCTTGTCTTAGGCTACCCTTGTAACAATTCTTTACTCGAATGTTTTACAAAGGTGTGTATCTTTTCGAAAAGATGTTTCAAATGTTTTTGAGAGTTTTTTTGAAAGTGTTGTGGATTGTGGTTTTTGAAAAGAAGGCAAGCGTTTTTGCAAGTTGATCTCAAGTAACTAAGAGTTTTGTCTACCCTATTGTACTCAAAGGTTTTATCTATGTTTTCAACCCTTTTTAACAATTTTGTTCCACCATTGAATTTGGTGGACAATCTTGCGTTTAGGAAGTTTGTTCGGGACAGGCGCGGGTCATCGTATGGACCATGAATGCAATGGTTCCAAGTGTCTTTGGCAATTTGCTTTGAAGGGACTATGGTCATTCCGTTTAGGCAATTTTCGAAAGTGTCATCGAGGGACTTATGATCATTTGAATTTGTTTTGCCAAAGAAACTCGACGTGCAAGCATGGCCTATTTTGGAAGGCAACATGTGGGGTTACCCTAGGGGGTGCAAGTGTGATTGTGTATTGATTTCATGTATTTGTCTTGTATTAGGTTATCTAGCGTTTGGTTTTATGTACATGCAAACCCTAGGTCTAACCATGGTATAATTGGAAAGCGGTAAATTGCGGAAATGTAAAGTCTACGCTATTACATAATAAGTATCCGGGAGTGGGGGTACAAATTCACAAATGGGGATGAGACTTTTAGGAATGTAGTGTCCAATAGATTACAACCAAATCGAATCGATCAAATGTAAATGTAACGTATAGCAATGTATAAGATAAGCAAATGTGTATAGGAGCAATGTAAATGTATTTGTATCAAGCGTATAATGTGAAATGTATCGTATATTGTGTAAGTGTATATGTTCATGTATGTAATTTATTTACAAGTGCGAAAATGTGAAATTAATGTATTATCAAGATATTGTTTTAACCTAATGGTGAGAATTAAAATATTTGTTTAATTAATTTGTAATCTTGTAATTTCTTCAATATGTACAAATATTTATTTATTAAAAGAAAAGAAAAATGTTTTAATCTTAATTAAATTATGTATATTAAAAAAGTATTTTGTCTTGATTATGTACAAAATGATATCTTAAAAAAAGGAAAATATTTGTCTTAAAAGAAAAATTATGTTCTATGTATAAAAAATAAAAGAAAATGTAAGTTTATTTATAGAGAAAAAAATATTATTTGTATAAGTTTCTATATTATGCTATATATAAAAATATTGTTAGTGTAAAAAAGGTTATGTTTTGTTAATTTATTTAACAAAAGAAAAATGAAAAAAATGTTTTATACTTAAACAAGGTTAAGTTCTTGAATGGGCCTTGGGGAGGTTATGGCCCAAATAGAAAAGAAATGAGGGGGGTGCTATCTGGAACGCAGTGGGCTTAGGCGCAATGAGAATGGGGTGAGGCCCAGCATTTGGAGACAATTCTTTAGGGTTTGATTATTTGTTTTCAGTTGGACATACGCTTAGGGTTTGCAGCGCCGTTTGTCTCACTTTGTCTTCTCCGATCTCTCTTCATCTTCCTCAAAGCCATAGCCATCAGAATCCTGTCTTTCCTCGTCTAAGCCAAACAACGTTGCCGTCTGTCTCTCCTCCCTGGGTCATTCAGCGACATGACTTAAAGGTAACATTTTCTTGAGTTATTCGAGTGAGGGTTTCCGTTTTTATGTTTTACATGTTTCGTTTCTGCTTATTACTTCTGACTTTAGTTTTGTGGTGGTTATGAAAAGGAAAGAAGGCTACCTTTTATTGGAGGAAGAGGCGGACGTGGCGGCGTCTGGGGGGCTTTGACGGCGAGGTGACGACGGTGATGACGAACACTGGGTGCTAGCTTTTATTCCTGGTTTGCGTTTCTTTAGGCCTTTGCTAGGTTTAGGGTTTGATGATGATTATGGCCTGAAAACCTTTTCTGATTTCACTTCTTTCTTCTTCTCTGTTGCCTTTAATGCTTCACCTGCTTATGTTGCCTTTAATGCTTGTTGCCTTGAACGTTGCTTCTGTCTACTTCTTTTGTTGCCTATTTCGTATGCTATGCCCCTTTGATTTGCCTGTGACGAAGCTTTTTCTTAGGCTTTGCGCTTTGTGTGTTTGATCCCTTCTTCTCGTTGCCTGCCTTGTATGTACTTGTTTTTTGATAATCTTTACCCAATGATGATGCTTTCTGAGGGTTCAATGGATGAAGGTTTTAGGCGGGCCGTTGGTGGTTAGGACTGATGCAGGTAAGGCTTGACATGGTTTGAGCAGTTTGGAGCCTTAGGCTTTGAAAAGCTTAGGGGTTTGTGTTTGACACTGAGTTGTCTGAATATGCTTGGATATTTGATTTTTATGAATGCCCGTATGATGATGTTTACTGAGGGCTTGGGAGGTTTGACTTTGAATGCTTTGGACAAGTTTTTAGGTTGTGGCCCTCTTTACTGGTTTATGGTTTGGGTTGGTCTGTTTGATGTTAGGACTTGACAGGTTCAATGCTTGTTGGTTTAAGGCTGGAAGACCTTTTGACAGGTTTCTGGGGCTTTCTTGGATTTGCTTCAGGCAGGTTTTGGCATATGCAGGTTATCTGGTTTGTGGTGAGGTTTTATGCAGGTCTGATGCAGGTTTTGACACTATCTTGCTTCAGCAGGGTTTGGCCTTTTCTCAGCAGGTTTGGCCTTTGGTTCTTATGCCTGTAAACAAACAGGTTCAAGGTTTTTGAGACTAGAGGCTTATGCAGTTTTGTATATTTTTTTTGTATTGGTTTGCCTCTCCTACTGTACTGTGTTCAGTCTTTGTTTTATATTATCTTCATGCCTCAAACCTAAGCCTGCTTTCTTTTTCTCTTCTCTCTCTCTTCAGTACAGTTAATATATTTAAAATAATGTTTATGCTGTACTTCTGAAAGGGCCACTTTTTGGGAAATGATGAAAATGAACCATGTTGCTTGCATATCAATTTTCCTCTACATATTTGTCCCTTCTTTTGACAGCTTCTTGTACTTTTGGATCTTTTGATATCTTGCCAAATCTTCTTTTTGATAGCTTGGGCAGTCTTGTACAGTTTGACAGCAAGTTTGAATTTTTCAGTTTGGACTTTGTAGTTTGATTTGCACTTTGGAGTTTTGAAATTTGAACTTATGCAGTTTGGACAATTTGACTTGTGCATTTTTAAACTTGTGCATTCAAAGTTTAGCAAATAAATGTTCGTCCCTCTTTGTGAACCGGGAGAAATCCCGTGATTTGCAGAGAGGGTTAACTGATCCCAAACAGTTTCCCTTAATGATGAACTCTTTTTTTATTTGTCTCTTTATTTATTTATTTGTCATTGACTTTTCTCCTTTTCTTTTGCAGATGAATAATTAAAATGGAGCACTGGAGCAAGGGATAGCAGATGAAGAAATGAAGATTAGAAAAAATGTTTAGGATAGTTTTATTTAGGTTTAAATTACTTGTAAAATCATTGTTGTAAATAAATTGTAAACAATAATTGTACGAATAATTTAAAAATAAATAAAAGTTTTTATTATCCAATTAATTCTTTTTTTCTCCTTTTGTTTATTTATTATTTATAATTCTTTAATTAAAATAATTGAAAATAAATTCCAATCATTTAATCTTAGAATAATAAATAATTTAAATAAACAATGCTTTAGTATTTGATCAGTTAAACCTGGCATTTCCAACATCCAAAGCAAAGCAACAGTTAATCAAAACAACTGATCAGGCGCATTCCTTTTTCACTGATTTTTACCCAACACTGCAAATCCAAACTGAATGTATCCTTTGACTGGTTCAAACAAACAAATGTGAATTCAATCCAAATGCATTCTTTTACTGATTAAGTCAAACAATGTGAATTCAAACCAAATCTCAGAATAACTTGCAAAGCACCGTAGAATTAAATCTTTCTGAAGAACCGCGCATGAACAATCCTAATTCCTGATTAAATGCCAAAGAACGTTCGCCTGATCAAAGTTGAGCCAAAATCAACCAAAACCCTAAGCCAACTGTTTGAAACATTCTAGAGCCCTGAAAATCAGTAAAACCCTAATTGCGTCTGACTGACGAGAAAAGTCTGTTTGACCGATTCTTGAGCCAGTTTGAAAAATAAGGAAACGCCTGAAGCTGTGATTTCTTGTGGAAAAAAGCGAGGGCAAATTTTGGGGTACAACAATGGGTATTAGATACTGGATGTGGTTCTCACATTTATAATAATGTGCTGATGCTGAAAAGGAGTAGAGAATTGGAAAAAGGCGAAGTTGATCTACAAGTTGGCAATGAAGCAAAAGTTGTTTATTTAGCCATAGGAAATTATGGAGTGACTTTACCTAGTGGTTAAATAATTCTGTTAGAGAACTTTTATTATATACTTGCAATTAGCATGAATATTATTTTTGTTTCTTGTTTGGACAAGTTTGGTTTTTCATTCATAATAAAGAATAATTGTTGTTCTATTTATTTGAATGATATATTCTATGCTTATGCACAAATGAACAAAGGATTGTATGTCCTTGATCTTGAAATGCCAATTTATAACATTAATATTGAAAGGATTAAACCTAATGACTTAAATCCAAGTTACCTTTGGCATTGTCTCTTAGGCCACATAAATGAGAAACACATTTCCAAACTCCATAAAGATGGACTTCTGGACTCTTTTGATTATGAATGATATGAGACATGCATGTCTTGTTTAATTGGAAAGATGACAAAATACCCATTCACAAGAAAAGGTGAAAGGGCTGTTGATATTTTGGCCCTCATACATACTGATGTATGTGGACCACTGAACATACAAGCCAGATGATGTTTTCAAATACTTCATCATATTTACAGATGATTTCAGTAGATATGGTTATGTGTATTTAATGAAACACAAATCTGAGTCCTTTGAAAAGTTCAAGGAATTCAAGAATGAAGTACAAAACCAACTAGGTAAAAATATTAAAGCTCTTCGATAAGATCGAGGAGATGAATATTAAGACTAGAGTTTGATGACCATCTAAAGGAATGTGAGATTCTATCCCGGCTTACTCCTCCAGGAACACCATAATGGAATGGTGTATCTGAGAGAAGAAATTGAACCTTGTTAGACATGGTTCCATCCATGATGAGTCACTTCGATCTTTCAAACTCATTTTGAGGACATGCTTTGTTGACAACAACTTACACACTTATTTGTGTTCCATCCAAAAAGGTTGAGAAGACACCATATGGGATATGGAGTGGTAAGAAACCACATATGTCTTTCATGAAGATTTGGGGTTGAGAAGTTTATGTTAAACAGAAAGTATAAAATAAGCTTGAGCCCAAATATGACAAATGCTTATTTGTGGGGTATCCTAAAGAAATATGAGGATATTACTTCTACAATCCTTCTAATGGTAAAGTGTTTGTCGCTTGAACTAGAGTTTTCTTGGAAAATGACTTTATGTCCAAAGGAATCAGTGGGAGGAAAGTAGAGCTTGGAGAAATTCAAGAGTCACAAAAACAATTATACACATATGGAGGAACTATAGCAGGAAACACAAGTAGTTATGGAAGAGAAACCTGCTCAAGTAGAACAAGACTAGCATAAATCAAAGATGATACATCACCAATATGAGAGATATGATTATCTCGTAATTGATCAAAGTGATGTATTAATCATGGATCAAAATGAGCCTTGTGTCTACAATAAGGTTAGTGGGAGCATGATCGTCAGCTTGATATTATATGTAGATGACATATTACTCAAATCTGGTCACGTGTTTTGCTTAAATGGTGGCGTTGTAAGCTTGAAAAGTTCAAAGCATGATATAGTTGTTGATTCTACAACTGAAGTCGAGTGTACTGTTGCCTTGGATGCAACAATGGAAGTTGTTTAGATCAAGAAGTTCATTATGAACTTGGCATAGTCCATAGAATTGTGGATCCCATTGATCTCTATTGTGATGATAATGGTGCTATCGCACAAGCTAAGGAGCTTAGATCTCACCAATGATCCAAACACACACTTAAACGATATCACCTCATTTGAGAGATGATAGCAATAGTATATGCGAAGATATGCAGAGTACCAACACTTGACAATGTCATTGATCTACTAACAAAGCTTCTCACGTAGTAGAAGCATGATGGCCATACTAGATTTATAGGTATTATATGTATACCTGATTGGCTCTAGTACTAATGGGAGATTGTTGGTGTAAGCTCTAAAGGCCAATACTTTTGGTACTTGTATCGAATTATTTATTAATAATAAAAGGAATTTCTTTATTATGTCTGTTTTTCCAAAATGATAAAGCCCTAGAATAGTTAGTCTATTTAATAAAATGTTAAGTGTGACTTAATCATGAGATCCCATTAAACATAAGCACATTATTCTTAAAGTATTTGTAGTCAAGCTTTATTGTGAAGCGGGATAACATTAAATCATTGAGATTATTATGAAGATAGACTGATGATCACATCTCATGGATCATGGATAAGGAGTTATCAAGTCTTGACATAGGTATGAATATTAAGAGTAATATTTATACTGGATTGACCCTCTATGACAATACTACATAGAATATTATGTAAAGTGTCATAAGTTATTCTCATGGTGATAAGCGGTGTATACCATCCTTCGACCTGAAACCACTATGGACCTTAGATGTATAGTTAAGTGTTTTATTGTTGATCAAACGTTATCCGTAACTGGATGACCATAAAGACAGTTGATGGATACTTCACAAAGCATGCTGGGGGACATGGGTGACCTAGATGGAATTTGTTCATCCTGCGTAACATGATAAATGTCTAAGGGCCTATTATTGAATTGGACAAGGGTGACACGGTCTATGCCTTGTGTTCAATATACATATGAGGATAAAAGGATAAATATACACACAAATATTATCACGGAAAAAGTTTTGTCACATCACATGACATTTTTGTAACTTGGATAACAGTGATGTGTTGCTAGATACCGCTCACTGTTTATTATATTAAATGTATGATTTATTATAATTTCCAACGTTACGAGAACCTACAGGATCACACACATAAGAACATCGTAAGATACAATGTACTTGAGAGAATTATAGAACACCGTAAAGTACGGTGCACTTAAGTGAAATATAGAACTTCATATAATATAATAATAGTTATTATTTTATAATAGTTATAAAATATAATAATTATAAAATATGTTTATTACAATAATAGTTATTACAATAATAGTTATTATAATAATAGTTATTATAATAATAGTTATTGTAATAAAAGTTATTATAATAATAAAATATTATTATATTATTATTATTATTATTATTATTATTATTATTATTATTATTATTATTATTATTATTATTATTATTATTATTATATGGATCATTTAAGTTGGACTTTTTAGCTTGCAGCTCACACAAGTGGCTTTATAAATACAACCTTTGTGCATATGCTTTCTCACTTGATGAAATTAGATTTGTGAAACCCTACGGTAATTTATTTTTTTCTCTCTCACTCAAAAATCTTCATTCGTAGTAGCTAGAAGTGAGATTGAAGGCAATCTATTCGTGTGGAGCGAGTAGAGGCGTTGTTCTTTATCAACGCTCGTTCGTGATCATTCATCCGGATCTGCATAAAAAGTTGCCGATCACCGTAAGAGGTAATTGTCCTATCACTCATCATGATCATTCGTAAGGATCAACTAAAGGGAAATTTTTATTTTCCCTGCGTTTTAAATCGCGATTTCCCTTCATTGTCGGGATTGAATTTTTGTGTTATTGGTAAGTGAAAGAGCATGGTTGAAGAATTTCAAGAGGTTTTCAAAGTAAGTTAAGAACCTAATCTTCTTCAAGGAAGTTTTCGAGACTCTCGGTAGAGTTTTCTTATCTCTTGCATGGCTTTGAAGAGGCAACAAGACCTTGTTTTCTCTCAGGTTTACTCGGTGTTTTCTTTTCCCTTCCCTAGGATAAATAACATTCGATGGCGACTTCATTGCTCATTTTCCTAGTTGCCTCAACCCTAAGTGAGCGAATTTGTGACTAAGTTGGATGACCAACTCAGATTTTGCTGGGTGCCAATTGGATAGGAAAGGTACCAGCCGTATATGCCACTTATTTGACAACTCTATTGTCTCATAGCATAGCAAGAAACAAGCAAGTGAAGCCCTGTCCACATCTGAGGAATAATACGTTGTCGCGGGTAGTTGTTACACATAAATTATTTAGATGAAACCATAACTCAGTGATTACGGTGTTAATCTTGGAGTTGTCCCGATAAAATGTGATAACATTAGCGCCATAAACTTCAAAAATCCAGTATTCACTTTTGGGACAAACACATTGAGGTTAGACACCATTATAATACAGATCATATTGAAAAAAGGGAATGCATAATTGAGTTTGAGTCTTTGTTTAATCAACTCGCAAAGATTTTTACTAAATATTTTCCTAAGGAAAGCTTCTTTTTCATAAGAACTGAATTAGGAATATTAAATCAATAATACATGGATTAGTAGGCTAATTGTCTCTTCTCCTTATTCTTCTTCTCTCTCTCTCTAAATGATTATATGTTATATATGTGCTATATTTTTCTCGCCTTTTTGATTATTTCAATAGGGGATAAGTATACTCTCAAGGAAAGTAGAGTATGCTCTCAACTCATGTGAGACAGAGTTTAACTACTTCAAACTTTTTCTCTTTGTTTTCTCTTTTATTACTTCTTTGAGAGATACATTACCATCATAAAATAAACCTAAAAGTAAATCTATGCACTTTAAGGTATGAAACTAAGACCACCTTCAACAGTGGTTTTTCAGATTGATTTGCCAGCTTGGCATTGAAATTGTCAACAAAAAAGTTGTTCCAGCTGGTGAACGGTACAAAGATAAGCAACGGTTCTTCATTTTTTTTTATTAAAATAATTAATTAAAATTATGGGACCCAATATAAAATTTAGTATGAATAAAATATTAATATACAAAGTAAAATTGTGAGACCCAATATAAGTTCTTTAAAATTGCACAATTAGAGTGAAAAATAGAGTGAGTTACTTTAAGATGATGTGGTTTAATGGATTCCACAAAGAACTCAAATATGAGTAGCACCATTGGAGATGCTGAACCAATAATTCCAATACCATTAATTGTCTTAGAATTTTAATGACGACAATATTTAATGAAATTGAGGGTGATATTGACTATCAAAATGTTATTAAATCGTTACAAAAATCTCCTAATTAATAAGATTGATTTGTTAAATATATACAAATAAAATGTATAGTATAAAATATATTTAGTCTTTCCATCACCAACATAGTCTTTCCATTGCCAATGAAATTCAGATTTTTAAAAATTAATCTGACCCTGCACTCTTTCATGTCATACGCAACTGCGTAGCTAACTCTTGTGTGTCAAAAATACGACCCCTTATAATTTCATATATGTCTATACTTATTCACTATAAGGAGTAAATATGTAGCTACTATATTATATAAATATTCCTTTTTAGATTTCTACTTATAGCCATGCACACTTTAAACCGATTGCCTCATTTGTATTAGCTTTGTTTTCATATGATGTCTGGATAAGTGGATGTTCATATATGCTTTTATAGTTTGAATAAATATTTGACAGGTAGGTGCCGGGTGGAACAACACAACTCATTGCCTTTTTGGTTAAAGTAGAACAATAATTAGGAAAGTTCATTACTACTCTTAAACTTTTGTTGGACACTCATATTTTGTTGCTAAAATGATACTATTAACATTAACTAAATAATGATTCTTTCCCTCGGCTCATCACATTGTGCGGGGGTTCATAGGTATCCATTATATTGGTAAAGTGATCCTATGTCCATTAAGGGTTACGATTATAGAAAAATAATAGTCAATTTTTTTAGAAACATTTGTTCCTATAAGTCATGTGGATGGCTTATAGATAATCAACTTAATGATTTTAGACTTCAAAATATAATTCGTAAGTTTATAATCTTTTAAAGATGTCAGGCTCATGTTTTTGGCGCTGTCTACAGTTCATTATGTTGATAGTTCTCTTACATGAGATTTTTTTTTGTGTGTCTATTTTTAAAGCAACTGCGGAGATTTTTTTTTTGTGGGAGTTCAAAATCTCTGCTATTTATTTTTACTATTTATCAAAAAAAAATATTGTTTATTAATATTTTGCGGGAACTTTTATTTTTTTGGGGTACTAACCCCCTGCTAAATGCACTGAAAAAAAGAGGTCATAATCGCAAGGTCGCTCACGTGAGAGATCTAACAGGTTTCCCATGGTAGCTCAAACCCATGTTTCTATTTTCATGTTGCTCTCATATGTTTGTTCGTTGTTTTGCAGAAAGAATTCATTCTTTGAGAAAAGACGATTTCAAAGTCTATTTAGTGAAAGCTATAGAAAAATAAAAGATGTGATTTTCTTAGTTTGACATTACTTTTTTAGGGAGGCTCTGACATCGCTGTAAAATCACTAACAAATGCGACTTCCAAGAATAGTAACAAATGTTGGGTTTTATGAACGACCATTTGAACCTCCTAAAGACACGGGCATGGTGAAGCAAATGGGACTTGAGAAAGCCAATTAAATGTTAGAGTTAATTTAAATTTTAAAGTGTCGTGACATTGTCTAAGACTTTTTTATGTTGAAATATTAGTTTAGATTTGATTAGATTTTATATTTAAATATAGTCTAAGTTGTGAAAGTCCAAACCCAATTAGGGTTGTATCCTCATTAAAAGTGCTTCACGCACTAACAAATAGGTATTAGGGCCTGGTTAAGTTTGAGGACAAGATGAAGGAATTGGAAAGTGTCTGCAACCCTATCATTGCCAAGATGTACTAGGGTGGTGCCGATCCTGACATTGGTGTTGCTGTAGAGGCTATTCAGTGGTTAGATAGTAACCAACTTGTAGAGGAGGAAAGGAGTTCAAGACTCGATACAGGAACTGCAAGCTCAGTCATGGAAAATGAATGATGGTTCCTATAAGTTTAAAGGCAATGTTGATAAGTCTCAGGGAAAGAAGTCTTGTTGAATTCAAGATCTAGTTCCTCGACTCAGGATGCTCGAATCACATGAATTGTCAAAAGGAGTGGTTGGTAGATTTTTACGAGTCGAAGAAGAGTAACATAAAACTTGCCGATAATAGTTCGTTGCATGCAGAAGGTACTGGCAACATAATCTTTCAAATGAGTAATAGAGGGAAAGCTATAATCAAAGATGTACTCTATGTACCTAGAATAATATGCAAATTGCTAAGTGTTAGACAAGTAGTCGAAAAAGGTTTCTCAATTGTCATGAAAGATGGAGTTTTAAAATTGTTGGACACCAAGAACAATTTGGTCTTAAAATCTCCTCTGTCGAAGAACAGGACATTTAAGACTATAATCAGTTCGACTGAAGTATAATGTCTAAAAACTGTTGTCGACCACAAGGATAGTTAGTCGTGGCATTTGAGGTTTGAACATTTGAACTTTCGATCACTCAATCAACTGATTACTCAAGATATGGTATCTGGTATCTCAAGTATTGAGATGTCCAACAAACTCTCTAAAGGTTCTTTAATCGGAAAGCAATCCAGAAACTCTATTGTTTCGAATATGCCAATGAGATCATCATGCATACTCGAAGTGGTACATTCAGATGTATGTGAATATACCATTGGTGGAAACAAATATTTTTTTCGTTTATCAATGAGTTCAGTCGAAAGTTGTGGATCTAGGTGATCAAGAGAAAGGACGAAGTATTTGAAATCTTTAAGAGATTCAAGATACTTGTTGAAAACCAGAGTGGTAAGAGGATCAAAATTCTACGAACAGATGAAGGTGGCGAATATACATCCAAGATGTTTGAAGATTTATGTGCAGAACATGGTGTCAATCATGAGGTAACTGCTCCTTATACGCGTCAACATAATGGATTTGCAGAAAGAAGAAACAATGTCATACCCCAAATCTACTGGAAAAACAAAATTGTCAATTTCCACCAATACATCTTCAGCTATCCCATATGACTACTTGATGGTATGATCAACAAATATCAATTTTGTCTCACTCTCCCTTATCTTCTCAATACCCAGCTTTTTGAAAATAGACAATGGCATCAAACTCACACTAGAACCAGAATCAATTAGAACCCTCTTGAATTTTCTGTCTTTTATTGTGCACGGTATTGTAACCGACCTCGGATCCACATGATTTTCATCAATGGGTACCTGTTCATCTTCAGTTGGTCTCTTTTTTTAGAGTACCTCTTTCATGAAATTCTGGTACAAGGGAATTTTGTCGAGTGCTTCAAAGAATGGTATGTTGATCCCCAGATTTTTAGACAATTTGACAAATTTATCAAACTCTTTCTCTTTCATGTCCTTCTTTGCCACACGAGATGGATACGACAACTTGACCGCTGGTTTAGTTTTCTCTTCAACTAGCTTCAAAGATGATACCATTTTTTCCTGTTTTTTCTTGTTCTCTCTCACTTCCAGATCTAGTTCTATGATAATATCAACAAACTTTACCTCATCTTTCTTTTCTTCAACAACATTCTCATTCCTTGTTGTGACAACATTAACATTCTCATGATTTTTCTGATTTTCTTGTGCTCGCAGCGCTACCTGTTGTGCAATCTGTCCCATTTGAAATTCCAATTTTTTTATTGCAGTTGTGGTATTCATGTGATTACTCCTTATCTCTTCTTGAAATTTAGAGGTGTGGGCAGCCATCTTTTTAATAGCCAGCTCTCACTCTGCCTTCTGAGGAGCTTGTTGCTGCTGATCTTTCCAGGAGAAGTTATGATGATTCTTCCACCCAGGATTATAGGTGTTAGAATATGAGTTATTTTGTTTCAAGAATTTTATCTCCTCAATTTGTTGTGTAGTTGCAAGACATTGCACAATAATTTGTGGTCCACTATAAATTTCGCAAACAACCTTCTATACCCGTTGAACTTAGCTATCTATTGAGTACACATGTTCATTGCTTTCAGATTTTTCTCAACTTCTATAGTAATTGCTTCTTCAATTTTCAGTTTCTTATTAATTTCCAACTTCAGATAAATGACCCCCTCTGGTTTACTCACAACCCTGTCATATAGCTCCAAATGCTCATTTGCAACAATGGCTTCAATAATCTTCTTCACACCAGTGGTTGTAGTAAAGTTGGATGAGTCATCGACTGTTGTATCAATAAGCTGCTACGTCTTCATATAAAGGCCATTCAGAAACATCTGCATTTGTTCAGTTTGATCTATTTTGTGGGTGGGGCAAGCTACCAATAACCTCTTGAACCTCTTGTAAGCATCACCTAGTGACTATCCTTCCTTTTGCTTAAAATTCACAATATCATATCTTTTCCTTCTCCTTTTAGAGATAGTGCTATTCATACCATGAGTTGGTAGGTAGCCCTATCTATTGGATGTGAAGGGGCAGGCGTATGGTCATCGAATGGTCATTGAAGGCAACATGTATATATACTTTAGCAATTGTATCATAGTGACTAGATCATTTTTTGTAGGTAACATCAAAGGGCCATCGAGGGACTATGATCTTTGTTCGAGGGTCTTTTGCTAAAGTATCCTTACTTTCGAGGGACATGACCATGTTTCCGAAGACAACAAAGAGAGGTTACGCTAGAGGTGTGAGTGTGAAAAGTGTGTTCAGTTTAGTTATATTTATCTTGAGAATTATGGTTTTCTAACGTCTTATTTTAGATCTCGCCATACAAAGCCTATTAGCATACATCTAACAATTATATATACAGGTATATGAAATATAAGTGCGAAAAGTAAAGTCCTAGGACTATTACATGGCTTCGGGACAGTTACAATATTTAATAAAACCTTGCGAGAAATTAAACACTAAGCTATTACAAAAAACCCGTGCGACCTATACAATTGTTTTTAGGAATTTAAATGCAAAAGATAAATAAAAGTGTTAGAAAAGATGTTTTAAAATCCAAAAAATTCTAGGTGTTAAAAGATATTTTTTTTGTATTTTTTTAGAGATAATTTTAGTGTTAATTAGCCTAATTCTAATTTAATTTACAAAATTAATTTAATTGTAAAGACCTAATTCTAAATTAATTTGATTAAAAGAAAATTAATTAGTCAAGAAAACCTAAAGCTATTTTATTTTAAAAGGTATTTTATGGTTTTTATATTAATTGGTTTTAATGAATAAAAACAAGTTAAATTAGTAAAAGAGAAAATAAAGTTAAAAGCAACAAAATGAAATGCATGAGGTGGAAATCGAACCCACGCCCCTGGATCAACAGCGTGCCTACTTTACCACTGAGCCAAGCGCTCGTTTGTGTTTGGAAATAGGACTTGGATAATATATGTTGTTGTACCCCAAAATTTGCCCTCCCATATTCATCAAAGATTTGTCAAGTCAAGGTCACAAAATTCCCCAAGGGTTGTGCAGCTCAACAGCTTCCTATACAGTCAAAACTAGGGTTTGGGTTCTGATCAAGAAAATGAAGCTTTCAAAGGCCCAATCAAGTCTCACATGCCTACAAAGATGGTCAAGTATCCTCATATCAAGTTTCAAGGAATTCAGCTCAAAATTGCACAGTCAAAACCCTAGATTGCACTACAGTCAACTGTAGGGGCAAAATGGTCATTTGACAGTCAAAAGTTCAAATTTTTGGTCAACATATCATTTTGAAGCCACAAACATCATTTGATCAATGCTTGATCATGATTCTCAAAATTTGGCTCAGAAATCATCAAAGATGCAAAAGTTGCTATATTTGGACAGCTGAAAAAGTCAACTGAAATTGACCAGGGCATAACTTTCACATGGATTATCAGAAAAATTCCATCCAAAGCTCATTTTGAAGAGAAAGACATTTCCTACAATTCATCTTCATGTTCCAAGTCCAAGAAATGCTCTCACAAAAAGTTATCAATTTCAACATTATAGGTCATTTTCAAAAGTCAACAAAAAGGGACTTTAAGTCAAAGGCCATAACTTGAGATTGGTAAATCAAAATGACATGGGACCAAAGGCATTGGTTAAAGGACTCAAAGACCATTCCAAAATGTCCAAGAACATGTGAAAAGCTTAAAAATTGACCAAGATATGCCTTGTGGAAGTTGGGAAATTTTTGGGAATTTTGAAAAGTCAACATTGATGCAAAAGGCCTAAAAATGCAAATGGGCCCATTTTTCTTCCAAATCTCTTCATGCCAAGCCTATGCACGACCACTAGGCCCAAAGGGAAGTATTTTCATATTTTTTAATTATTTATTTGAATTTATATTAATTTATATTCATTTAAATCATTTTAATACATGGAAAATATCAAACTTAACCTAAAAAAAATCTTTTCATGCATGTTTATTCTTAATATTTCGTGCATATCCCAATTAGGCAAATTTTGATAAGATTTGAGCATGATTGAACCAAAAACCATGAAAAAAGATTCAAAAAAGATCTTAACAAATCAAAGATTGAAAACAATTATTGCTTTGGATTTTATTCAATATTTTTAACCTAATAGCTTCCCTATATGATCAGAATCAAAGACCTAATGCAAAGAGACTGCAAGCTGCGCAAGAAACCAATATACAAACTTGAGAAAATTGCCTTAAAACTGAAATCTGAAATCAAGGTTATAGGTGGATTCAAGCCCCAAGTTTCATTCCAATAGCATCCTGAGACATTCTTGAACATTTCTCAATCATTAACATCAGCAAAAACGCCTTGAATTGGTACTCCTAAGTCCAACTGTGAAGCAAAAATTCTGAAATCGCATAGCATGAATTAAGCATCCTCTTGCATTTTTATTTATGGATTATTGCTTACAATGATGTTTCTGAGCTAACCATTACATTCAATTGCTTTTTTGTGCCATATATACGAATTCGCCATGTTTGAATATTAGGGTTGCAGGTTTCTTAAAATAGGGATTTTGCGTAGAGGAAAAATTAGGGCTCGTGAGTATCATGGTTGAATTGAGCAGGTTAAGACGAAGCAAACACATACCTCGCGAACAATTTATGAAGCTCATGGAGCTATTCGCTATTTTCTGCTAGCCCCTCTAAAACAACGCTTCAAAAACCGTTCCCATAGTGTTTTGTATTACAGGGTGAGGAAGACGAAGGCATCGTGTCAATTGGTGATAGGCCCTTTTGAAATTCGCGCGTTTTTAACCAATTAGCATTATGTTTTACTTATTATATTTACGTGTTATTATATGTTAACTAAAAGCGTTTGGTTCAGTTGGTAGCACGTGACATGAATGATCCTCAAGACCTGGGTTCAAGTCCCAGGTCTGTGTAATTTCTCACATTATTTTTCAATACGTTATTCCATGCAGCGCTCATAGTGGTGTACACCATATTCCACCCTCATCCAAGCGTACACATGCCTAATGGATATAGATCAAGGGCTGAGATTGAAGGTCCACTAAGCCTAGGTCAACGTGTTGGTACACCAAATTGGAGAAGTCAACGAATCAACTCTTGTTGGGCCAGAATTTCCAGGCCTGAACCTCCTAATCTGGGGCTACACCCCACCCTGGTTTGCCAAATTTAATTATTTTTCTTATCTTTTTAATTATTATGTTAATTGTTATGTTTATTTTAATTATTTGTTTTATTTAATTTTTAACCAAAACACAAAAACATCATAAAATCAGAAAAGGCCAAATATAATATTTATTTCTTTTAATTATTTTCATAAATAAATTATATGTAATTAGGTTATAATTTTAATCTTTTTTAATAAAAATCCAAAAAATAGAATTTAGGTTTAATGACTTTCCATTTTCTTTTTTTTTAATTTTTCCCTTTTTTCCACAATAATAATAATTATTTATTTATTTATTTTTATAATTAAAATTGTACATAATAAATTTTAGGTTTAATTTAGATCTTAATTTAATTCTTTCATAATAAATAAAAAAACATTAGAATTAGGGTTTGCCTTATAGTTTAATTTCAATTAACTCCTTTTTTTTTTTTTTCCTTTTTTCTTTTAATAAATAAAAAACATAAAAATCTAAAAAACATTTTCTTTTTGAATTTTAATTCTAATTCCCTATTTACTTCTAATTAATTAATTCTTGTAATTTAATTTTTGTAAGAAGGGTCCAACGCCCTAGTTTTACTTTAATTATTTTCTTTTGCGCGTTTACTTTATTGCTTATTATAATTCTGTATCTCTCCCAAGGCCATGTACATTTATTTATCGCATTTTTATCGCTTTATTTATTTTCCGCTAAATCGGGTCCGGTTTAATTTTGGCGATGTGGACCCGCGCCATTTGTAATAGTCGTAGATTTCTTTTTTCCGCAACTTTATAACTGTTAAATATGCATGCAAGAATGAATGGACAAATTAAAATCAAGCGTAGAACACGACAAACATGACAAGACAAATAACTGAAACATGACACACGAATCGCACATACCACCCCTAGGGTACGCCTCACTGTTGCCTTTCGAAAGGTGGTCGTCGAGTAGAAAACGTCTTAGTAAGTCCTCATGATCCGGGAACCTGGCATGAGGGTAGCTTCTAAGGTGTCTTCCCATTGCTCTGGTGATCACCACGTCCCTAAAACTCGAATTGACCCGAACACCTCCAACGGTGGTGCTACCTACCTCTCAATGGTGGGATGGCACTACTTTTAAGGACATCTACACAGACGAATTCCTTAGGGTAGGTAGGTTCTCAAGGATACTTGCTCTAATCTCAAAAACAAACTCAAAAAGACTTTTCACACTGACACATTTTCAAAAGCTTTCAAAGCAAACTTTTCAAACACTCTGACGTATGAGTCGAACTGGAATTTTCAAAGAAACTTTTTTTAAAACCCACAGTTGAAAAGCAAGCAAACCATTTTTGAAAACACAAATGAGCAAGTATCTAAGAGCCCATGGATAACCATGGATAGAAAGGGTGCTAACACCTTCCCTTTCTATAACCTACCTCCCGAACCGAGAGCAATCTCTTTAAGGAATTTTTCTGTGCTTTTGTCCTTTCCATTTGGAGAAAATAAAAGACGGTGGCGACTCTTGCTTCCGCGACATTTCGCGAACCAGCGTTAAACAGTCAGTTCCAGATCCACCGATCACAGAACTGGCGACTCTGCTTGGGAATACTTAAAGTGAGGTGTACCTTAGGGCTAGCTTATAACTATGTTTTCAATTGTTTTCCGTGTGTGCTTTAAATTGTGGGTTGCTTGGGAGTTCTATAGATCCTAAACCCGGATCTGGGGGATACCTTTCTTAGAAAGTAGCAACAAGGCTGTGAGGGAACTGTGCGGGGTATACCGACACGGTTGAAACAGTCTGCTACGTTGATGTGGCACTTTGGTGTGTACCGGTAACCCTTGAGTTCAGTCAAGGAGAGTACGGGGCCTCCGCGTGGTGTCGTGAAGCATCAACAGACCTTAGGAACCTTAATTGAACTATCTTGGCCTCTTTAGGGTAGTGAGATAACTGACTTTGGTGCAGTCCGAGGTTGGTTGATACTCGATACTACGCTCAATTGAGGGTTGCTTTCCTGGAATATTTCGGTCGCCAGTTCAGTGGCTAAATCGAAACGATGAACAATGAAAGCAATCCTGTGATATTGGGAACCTTAGAACCCGGTTACTTTGATTAGGACAGGTATGAACCCACCAACTTCAAGAGGGTATTACCCAGACCCCATGCTGGCCTTAAACCTTAAGGGCTTGTCTTGTGTGCCTTGTGTGCCCTATATGTTTGTCTTTGTAAATATCTGTGGTGTGTTTAATCATAGCATCATGACATCATCCAGCATCATATGCATTGACTAACCATTTCAGGGGTTCGAATTTTCATCTTTGTTCTTGTTTTGTAGGACATGGAAACTGCTCGTAGAAAGACGATTCAGGTCAATCTTGTAAGGATCCCTCCTCAGCTTAAGGAGCTTATATCCAGGATTCCCGAGAACTCTTCGTTCAGTGAAAGGCATGGAAGCCTCATCAGCTTGGTCAACACCAACATTGAGGAAGATATGATTAAGGTCTTGTTCCAGTTCTTTGACCCTCTGCATCACTGCTTTACCTTCTTGGACTATCAGTTGGTACCTACATTGGAGGAGTTCTCCCGGCTCCTGAAGATCCCTATCCTTGATCAGCTACCCTTCAGCGGTACAGAAAAGGAACCTAAGCTTGAGGAAATTGCTAAAGCCTTGCACCTACAGTCATCTGACCTCAAGGGACATTGGGAAGTCAGAAGTGGTATCAAAGGGTTCTTAGCCAGGTTTCTGTTTGAAAAAGCCCTTGAATGTTGGAACTCCCTTGACTTGCAAGCTTTTGAAGAGGTTGTGGCCCTCCTTGTTTATGGTTTGGTGTTGTTCCCTAACCCAGATCAGCTCATTGATATCAGTGCCGTTCAGATCTTCATGTCCAGGAATCCCATACCTACATTGCTGGGGGACATCCTTCACTCATGTTACACTCGAACCATGAGAAAAAGAGGTGTCCTTATGTGTTGCACTCCTCTCCTGGGAAGGTGGTTTATTTCGCACCTTCCCCAATCAGTCCTGAAGAATGAGCGGGGTTTGAGATGGTCACAACGGTTGATGACTCTTACACATGCAGATATACATTGGTGTCCTAGATCCAGAGGCGATGTCACTATCATTGATCGTTGTGGGGAGTACCCTAATGTTCCTTTACTTGGAATCAGAGGAGGTATTACTTATAGCCCATGCCTGGCTTGGAGACAGTTTGGTTATGCTCGGAGGGATGGTCCTCATGACATGTTGATTCCTGACATAGTTTTTGACTTCGACAGTGATATTCAAGGACTTCGTTAGAGATTTATCAGAGCTTGGAGGATGCCTAGCAGGATAGACAGTAAGACACTGGGGCACCGGAACTCCATCCCTTTGGAGCCGTATCTCAAGTGGGTACGCGCCCGCTCCCAGAAGTTAGTGATGCCTTATCCTCACATGCTTCCAGTGATCAAAGAACCAGTCTTGGAAGGGGAAGTGTCTCATGTTATTCAGCACCCTGATATGCCCACATCCTGGGAAGAGATGCAGAAGAGCTGGACCCAGCTTAAGGAGGAAAGGAATTCTTTTGAGACTAGTCTGCATGCCAGTGAAAAGAAGGTCTTGGAGCTCACCCGTCTGTTGCATGAGGAGAGGAATCTCAACACCTACATAGCTCCGAAGAGGATGCGCAGTGTATTTTGGGATTGACTTGATTTTTGTACTTTTTGCCCATGAGGCCTTGATGTATTAAACAATGATTTCTTTAATGATAACGTGTGTTCCTTTTTGTCTACAACAAATT
Organism: Vicia faba; assembly: GCA_948472305.1. Taxonomy (NCBI): domain Eukaryota; kingdom Viridiplantae; phylum Streptophyta; class Magnoliopsida; order Fabales; family Fabaceae; genus Vicia; species Vicia faba. Next base: position 264,983,285 of record OX451737.1, on the reverse strand, counting down.
TGAACTTTCGAACCCTTGAAGGCATTGCATACGCATTTCATACATCATGTGCATAGCAGGTTTTTCCCTTTTCAGGTTGCTTACAGTTCTTCGCTGTTTATTTCAGCATCATGAATCCCGGATCTGAATCAACAGAGACATCAATCAAGGCTCTCCAGGCGCAGAATGCGCAGTTTCAAGAATTAATCCTGGGTCTAGCTAAAGGCCAAGAAGAACTGAAGACTATGCTCCTGAAGAAGGAGAAGAAGAAGAAAAGAAGAACTGTTCTATTCAACTCGGGCCGAAGGTTGGGTAATACTCTGCAACATGAAGAGGCTGCTTCTTCTGTTGGCAGGACTCCTTCTCAGGCAGAAGTAAAGGTTCCTACTCCAGTGGTCTCCGACAACGAGACAGATTTTGATGAAGAGCAGTACCCTCCTGCAGATGACAGGTACAAACAACTGGAAGACAGGTTGAAGGCTATGGAGGTGCAACAGGCACCTGGGCTGGATTTCGGAGATCTGGGTTTGTCGACTGGTGTAATTATCCCGCACAAGTTCAAAGCTCCAACCTTTTCTAAGTATGACGGGGCGTCCTGTCCCAAGCTGCATTTGAGGTCCTATGTTCGAAAGATTCAGCCGTACTCTGCGGACAAGAATCTATGGATCCACTTCTTCCAGGAGAGTCTTTCAGGGACTCATCTCGAATGGTTCTATCAGCTGGATGGAACCAAAGTTCGTAACTGGGAGGAGCTGGCTACTGCTTTCTATAAGCAGTATCAGTATAATGCCGACCTTGCCCCTACACGTACTCAGCTCCAGGGTATGTCGTTAGGTGCAAGTGAAGGTTTTAAAGAATACGCGCAGAAGTGGAGAGATCTGGCTGGCAGGGTGCAACCACCTTTGACTGATCGAGAGTTAGTGGACATGTTCTTGGGGACCCTATCTGGGCCGTTTTTTAACCATCTCATTGGGAATTCTTCTGCTGGTTTCACTGATTTAATCTTGACTGGAGAGAGAATCGAAGCTGGGCTGAAATCTGGGAAGATTGCAAAGGGTGCATCATCTAGTGCAGAGAAGAAACCCTTCAAAAAGGAGTCTAGTGCCGTGTATGGCTCCAGGAAATCAGAAAGACCTGATCGCCGCCAATCTGTCAGCGCGGTAATGATCGCTAAGCCTGCTGCCGCTCCCCGGCCAAACAATCCTCAAAGGGCTGATAGACCCCGGAGAGAGTTTACCCGGTTAAGCATGACCCTATCGCAAATCCTGCCACAGTTGCTATCCACCAATTTGGTGACTGTCAAGGAGGCGCCAAAGTTCTCAAACACTACCTCTCCTAAGTACAACCCGAATGCCCGTTGTGCTTACCATTCAGACAGCCCGGGGCATGCCACTGATGACTGTTGGGCGTTGAAGAATAAGGTGCAAGACCTTATCGATGCTAAAGAGATACAATTCGAAGCGCCTGCAAAGCCGAATGTAGTCACTGCCCCTATGCCTCAGCACGGGGTAAATGCTGTTGACGAAGACGTCTATGCTGTTTCTGTGGATGATCTAGCCACTCCTTTAAAGATCATTAAGAAGAACCTACTACAGGCCGGTTTATTTCCGGGTTGTAGTGAGGATTGCCTGTTCTGTGTTGTGTCCCCATCCGGTTGTCCCTTGCTAAAGTTAGGCATCCAAAGCTTAATGGATAGCAAGGAGATTCTATTCAAGAAGTCTGCTGTTCGTATGGTTCCAATGGAAGAAGTCTCTGTGGTGACTATCTTCAACAATCCGATCCCGGCTCTCCAGAAGAAGCCCATCCAAATTCTGACCGTTGCACCTATTACTATCACTGTTCCTGGGCCCCTGCCCTATGCATCTAACAAAGCTGTCCCTTGGCACTATGGGGCAGATGTATATATAAATGGAGTTAAACAAGAGCTCAACGCTGGCGCCAGTATTTGTGATATCACTGGCCCGGCCAAAGTTACCCGCAGTGGCAGGCTCTTCTCGCCTGACATTGCGCCACCGGTTGCCCGAAGACCACTCCTGATAATTCCTGCAAGTACACCTACTCCCATTGCTGATCAAGTTGTTGTTCCTGCTGCTGATCCGATTGTTTCTCCTGCTGCCGAGTCATCCAATGCTCGGGGCAAGGGAATTGAAACTGAGCCTGCCCAGATGGAGGTACCCATACCCATAGCTGCTGAGGCCTCCCCACAAGAGATGGAGGAGATTTTGAAGATTATAAAGAAGAGCGATTTTAATGTCGTGGAACAGTTGGGGCATACGCCCTCCAAGATATCCATGCTCTCTTTACTGCTGTGCTCCGAGGCCCATGCAAAGGCCCTCATCTCATTCCTCAAGACGGCCCATGTGCCACATGAAACCTCTGCAGTCCAGTTCACTGATTGCGTGGCAAGTCTGACGGCAGATAATGGCTTGGGCTTCTCAGATGCTGATTTGACCTCAAAGGGGAAAGATCATAATGATGCTCTGCATGTCTCAATCGAATGCAGGGGCACCACCTTGGCACATGTGTTGGTTGATACTGGGTCATCTTTGAATGTGCTACCCAAGAAGGCTCTGGATCGTCTAGATTGTGAAGGCCTGAATTTGAAACCCAGCAACATTATCGTCAGGGCCTTTGACGGTTCGAAGAGGATGGTCCACGGGGAGGTTGACGTTCCGATTCGTGTGGGTTCTCAGGTGTTCGACTCCACTTTTTATGTGATGGATATCCGTCCATCTTACTCTTGTCTGCTGGGTCGACCCTGGATACATAAGGCTGGGGCAGTGACCTCTACCTTGCATCAGAAGCTAAAGTACCCCGTCAGAGGGAAGATTGTCACCGTGCAAGGTGAGGAAGAATATATGGTGAGTCACCTGAACTCGTTCAGATACATTGAGATGGATGGGGAGTTCATTGAGACCCCCTTTCAGCATTTCGAGGAGGTGTTTCCAATTGCAGCAGAAACAACAGAAGCAAGTGGTCCTGTGAAGATGGCTTCCCTGAAGGATGCCAGGGCTGTGGTGCAGAAGGGTGAAGGTGCCAACTGGGGCAGACTTCCAGACTTCACCCAGAAGACTGATAAGCTTGGGCTGGGTTTCACCTCAGAAGGTCAGAGAGCTATGAGGAAAGAGAAGATCGGAAGGCCTCCGGTATTTATTAAAAGCTCAGAGGTGAATGCTGTTGGGGAAGACCAGGAAGTGGATGAAGCCGAATTCAACAGCTGGATTTATCCGACGGCCGAAGAAGGATTGAACAATTGGAGCGCAAAGGATCATACCCCTGTTACCTTTGTGACGCAGTAATAAATTTATTTGTTTTCATTATATTTTGTAATAAACAATGATAAACTCTATGGCCCGGTGTCTTACCCGAGGCACCGTGGTTCTATTTGTGAGGGCATATGAACTGTCATTTTATACATCATGAATGAAAATCTTGGACTATTTTCGCAGTGCAAATATTGTGTTCCTTTTCTATCTTTCCTTTTCCTTTACATAATTTTCAAAACAGCTGTATTTACACACACACTCACTCATACAGGTTCCAATCCACTCTGGATCTTACTGACAACAACTCTGCTAATGCCAATTATGACTTCGAAAATCCGATCAACTTAGCCGAAGACGAAGGTGAAGATGATTGCGAAGTGCCTGGCGAGCTTGCAAGACTGTTACTTCAGGAAGAGAGGGCAATTCAACCCCATGAAGAGCCAGTGGAAACCATAAACCTGGGTACTGAGGCAGATAGAAAAGAGGTAAAGATTGGTGCCAACCTAGAGCTCAGCGTGAAGCAACGGTTAACCAAGATGTTACATGACTATATGGAGATCTTTGCCTGGTCCTACGAAGACATGCCAGGGTTGGATACCGATATTGTTGTCCATCATTTGCCGACTAGGGAAGACTGCCCTCCAGTTAAACAAAAGGTTCGTCGGATGCGTCCAGAGATGTCCGAGAAGATTAAAGCCGAGGTCATGAAACAGTTTGATGCCGGTTTCCTTGCAGTGACTTCTTATCCTCAGTGGGTTGCTAATGTGGTGCCGGTACCTAAAAAGGACGGTAAGGTCAGAATGTGTGTCGATTACAGGGATCTGAACAGGGCCAGCCCCAAGGATGACTTCCCCTTACCTCACATTGATGTCCTTGTTGATAATACAGCTCAGCACAAAGTGTTCTCTTTCATGGATGGCTTTTCAGGCTACAATCAGATCAAGATGGCACCTGAAGACATGGAAAAGACTACATTTGTTACTCAGTGGGGCACCTTCTGTTACAAGGTCATGCCGTTCGGATTAAAGAATGCTGGGGCAACCTACCAGCGTGCCATGGTTGCCTTATTTCATGATATGATCCATCATGAGATCGAAGTATATGTGGACGACATGATCGCAAGGTCCCAGACTGAGGAAGAGCACCTAGATCACCTACAGAAGTTGTTTGACCGGTTGAAATTGTACAAGCTGAGATTGAACCCGAACAAGTGCACCTTCGGGGTAAGATCTGGGAAGCTGCTAGGCTTCGTGGTCAGTGATAAAGGTATTCAAGTGGACCCTGCTAAGGTCAAGGCTATTCAAGAGATGCCAGTTCCCAAGACAGAGAAGGAAGTCAGAGGCTTTTTAGGGCGCCTGAATTACATCGCTCGATTCATCTCTCATCTGACCGCTACCTGTGAGCCAATCTTCAAGCTGTTGAAGAAAGATCAGGTAGTACGTTGGAACGATGAATGTCAGGCTGCTTTCGACAAAATCAAAGAGTATCTCCAAGAACCACCTATCCTTATGCCACCAGTTGAAGGGAGACCTCTGATCCTATATCTGACAGTGCTGGACAACTCAATGGGGTGCGTGCTGGGGCAGCATGACGAGTCTGGCCGAAAAGAGCATGCCATTTATTACCTTAGCAAAAAGTTTACCGACTGTGAGACCCGATACTCACTGCTTGAGAAAACTTGCTGCGCTTTGGTATGGGCTGCTCGCCGGCTGAGACAGTATATGCTGACTCACACTACCTTGTTGATCTCAAAGATGGATCCTATTAAGTACATATTCGAAAAGCCTGCTCTGTCTGGGAGAATTGCAAGATGGCAAATGATCTTGACGGAATACGACATTCAGTACACAACCCAGAAAGCCATCAAGGGGAGTGTATTGGCAGACCACTTAGCTCATCAAGCTGTAGATGACTACCAATCAATGAACTTCGAGTTTCCGGATGAAAGCATCATGATTGTGACTGACTGTGAAGTACCTGGACCGGATGAAGGACCTGAACCAGGATCCCGATGGTCTATGCACTTTGACGGAGCTTCCAATGCTTTGGGAAATGGTATCGGCGCCATAATCATATCCCCTCGAGGTACTCATACTCCGCTCACTGCCCGGCTATGTTTCAACTGTACCAACAACATGGCGGAGTATGAGGCGTGTATCATGGGTCTTCAAGCTGCGATCGACTTAAGGATCAAGTTCCTCAGTGTCTTCGGAGATTCCGCTCTAGTGATCAATCAGATCAATGGAGAGTGGGATACGAAACATCCAAACTTGATTCCTTACAGAGAATGTGTGTTGACCATGATTCCCCACTTTACAGAGATAACCTTTGAGCACTTTCCAAGAGAAGAGAATCAGTTAGCGGACGCGTTAGCTACAATGTCTTCAATGTTCAAGGTCAAATGGGATAATGAAGCTCCCCGGATCATCATCTGGAAACTGGACGAACCGGCATACTGTTGTGATCTCGAAACTGAATTGGTGACTGAGAAGCCTTGGTACCACGAAGTGAAGAGATATCTGGAAGCTCAGGAATACCCTGAAGGTGCCTCTATCAATGATAAGAAATTCCTGAGGAGGTTCGCATCCAAGTTCTTCCTAAGCAACGACATCTTGTACAAGTGAAACCATGATTCAACCTTACTGCGTTGCGTGGATAAGACTGAAGCGGAAAGAATCATGGAAGAGCTACATGAAGGGACCTTTGGTACACATTCTAGTGGACATACCATGGCTAAGAAGATCCTACGGGCAGGATATTACTGGTCCACAATGGAAGCTGACTGTTACCAACACTCCAGGACATGCCACAAGTGCCAGATCTATGCAAATAAGGTGCATGTTCCTCCGGTTCCCCTGAATGTTCTGACTGCGCCTTGGCCGTTTGCAATGTGGGGCATAGACATGATTGGCGAGATCAGACCTACGGCATCCAATGGACATCGCTTCATCCTAGTGGTGATCGACTATTTTACGAAGTGGGTTGAAGCAGCATCCTATGCTACAGTAACCAAGACTGTTGTGGCACGGTTTATTCGGCACAATCTGATCTGTCGATACGGCGTCCCTGAGCGGATTATTACGGACAACGGTACCAATCTGAACAACAAGATGATTGCTGAGCTTTGCGAACAGTTTAAGATACATCACCACAATTCTTCTCCTTACAGACCGAAGATGAATGGGGCTGTAGAAGCAGCTAACAAAAACATCAAGAAAATCGTGCAGAAAATGACAGTGACATATAAAGATTGGCACGAGATGTTACCGTTCGCTCTGCATGGGTACCGTACCTCAGCTAGGACGTCAACCGGGGCAACTCCTTTCTCTCTGGTTTATGGCATGGAGGCAGTCTTGCCGATCGAAGTGCAAATTCCCTCTCTCCGGATAATGAAGGATGCAAATCTGAACGAAGATGATTGGATCCAGACACGACTTGACCAACTCAATCTCATTGACGAAAAGAGACTTGCCGCTATCTGTCATGGTCAGACGTATCAAAAACGAATGATCAGGGCATTTAACAAAAAGGTCAGACCACAGGAATACCAAGTCGGGGATCTGGTTATCAAAAGAATCATCCTTCCTCAGAGTGATCCAAGGGGCAAATGGACCCCTACATACGAAGGGCCATTTGTGGTTAAGCATGTGTTCTCAGGAGGAGCAATGATATTAACCAACATGGATGGTGACGACCTTCCTCACCCCGCCAATGCAGACATAGTTAAAAAATACTACGCATGAAAAAGACCCGCTAGGCTGACATGCCTAGGCAAAAATTAGGGCTTCCCGTCGAACCAAAAGGGTTCGGGCAAAATGAAGGGATGAAAATGAAAAATCTGTACACCCGGCAAGTCGAAAACCTGAAAAGGCGGCTTGGGCAAAAATGGGTATCCCGGTGGATCGAAAACCCGAAAGGGCGGTCCAGGCAAAAATTAGGGATAAAGCGTAAAACTATGTCTCATTGATCACTTTGCATCCAGAATCCGGTATCTACATCAAGTTCAGACGGCATCGATCAGTCAGCTTCACCTTCAACCAAGGTCATCAAGTGATGAGACGCTCGGAGTTATAAAGGCAATAGCAGAGTTGAAACCCAGTGGATCATACATCTTTCACATAGCTGTTTTATTTTTATTTGTACAAAACTTGTATAAACTCTTTTGATCGGCGACGTACCTCTTACTAGGACATCAGCCTCTTGTACACAAAACGCCTATTCAGGCCATTCAAAATCAATAAAAATATATTTCCAGTTAAACGTGCCCAAGTGTTTTTCTTTTTCTGTTTTGTTTTGCGAAGAACGTCCAAGGTTCAATTTGTGATGTATGCATTGACAATAATTTGCTAACTCATAAATATTTGCATACGAAACAAAGGAATTAATTACAGGTGACACTGGAAACAGGGGCAATAAAGAGTTGTCTGAGCAGTCTAATTGTTTTATCCTCCAAGGTACCAAGGTAGGTTCAGCTAAAGAACACGGCCAAATGTATCTTAATTCCCCAGAGAGTGGTTCAACAAAACAATACATCAAATATCAAGGAAATTGAGTATCCTCCAGTCGATCTCAAATACTTCCCCAGCAGTATACATAAAGCATCCCCGGCAGTCTTGGTCTAAAGATTGTTCCCCGGCGGTATATCAACATTCTAAGGGATCATCCTCCAGCATATCAAAACTCCCCAGAAGAGTCCAATCCAGCTTCACCAACAAAGTTGGAAGTCATATCCCTCAAGCAGTAAGCTTATCCCCAGTAGATTCTGGAAGCTTATCCCCTCGCAGAGCACGAATGCGTCGTCCCGGCTTGATTTAAAGAGTTATTTCCGTAACAGGATATAACTGGGTTATCCCCAGCCAAAAGCCACGGAAAGAGCGTCCTCGGCAAAGTATCTTCCTACCCCCAGCGAAGTCTATCAACACTTCCAGCACAACAAGGATATCCCCAGCGGAATTCATCAAATCTCCCAGCATAACTCATCAACGGTATCCCCAGCGGAGTTATCTTCATCAACTCAGCAAAGCATCGCTACCCCCACAGAGTAGCACTCCCCAGCATGATCGCTAGAGTATCTTTTCTCCCGCAGAATTATTTCATTTGCCAAGTTTATTCCTCAACGGAGTTATCTTCTCCTACCGGTATTCTTGCAACGATCATCCACAACGGAAGCAAAAAACTCTTCCTCAAACATCAGCCCAGGATATGACTTCCCGGCACCCGTCAAGGATTTATTTTCCTAGATGAAACACATACATAAAACTTCGCATACATCATTATAGCATGCATGTACACATCATATCATATAAATCGCATCCATGTTGAGAACATCATTGCTTGATCCATATCATGCATTGCATATAACTGACCTTTACCTTTCAGGAAAGATGCAGTTGAAATTCTCAAACACATTTCAAGGACTTCTCTAGTCCAGTTAAATCGACTCCAGACAGATTTTTCTGATAAAGACTCAGTAGAAGTTCTCTTATGGTCCCCTCTCCAACGGCGTGTGAGGTGGTAATTCCTTCTTCAGATGTTCCCCTCTCCGGCATGAGCGTGAGGTGATATTCTCTTATGGTCCCCTCTCCAACGGCGTGTGAGGTGGTAATTCCTTTTTCAGATGTTCCCCTCTCCGGCATGAGCGTGAGGTGATATTCTCTTATGGTCCCCTCTCCAACGGCGTGTGAGGTGGTAATTCCTTCTTCAGATGTTCCCCTCTCCGGCATGAGCGTGAGGTGATATTCTCTTATGGTCCCCTCTCCAACGGCGTGTGAGGTGGTAATTCCTTTTTCAGATGTTCCCCTCTCCGGCATGAGCGTGAGGTGATATTCTCTTATGGTCCCCTCTCCAACGGCGTGTGAGGTGGTAATTCCTTCTTCAGATGTTCCCCTCTCCGGCATGAGCGTGAGGTGATATTCTCTTATGGTCCCCTCTCCAACGGCGAGTGAGGTGGTAATTCCCTTTCAAGATGTTTCCCTCTCCAGCGGCGAGTGAGGTGATATTTCCTTTCAGATTATAATTTCCTATAGTTCCCTCTCCAACGGTGAGTGAAGTGACTCCCTTTGAGATTATAATGTCCTTTGGTTCTCTTCCTGACACTACGAAGATGGTAATTCTCACCAAGATTTTCTCAACAAGCGTTGTTGAGGTTGAAATCATTCAGGATTCTCTTACCATCCACGCTAAGGCAGTAACCATCCCTGGTTCATTCATCAGCGTTTGAAGCTCCAGACCCAGCTCCTGTAACCAGTCAAGACATATCTATATCAAGCATCTAAAATCAGCTCCTGCGACGTGTCAGGTACTCATTTTTCTGTTTTGCAGGTATGCAGGTTCTCGCTAAGGAATCTCCTACGCGATCAACGTCCAGATGGCATCTATAAGCCCATCATCCTATCCAAGTAACATCCAAATGGCATCTATAAGCCCATTCCATCATCACTATTACTACGTGAGCGCAAATTTCTGGGCACTCTAGTGTCCAATCATCTTCTACCCTCGGATTACGAAAGGCCCGTCAGCCAATCTGCATCCTCAGGTTTAAGAAGATTGAACAGGGGCAACTGTTGTACCCCAAAATTTGCCCTCCCATATTCATCAAAGATTTGTCAAGTCAAGGTCACAAAATTCCCCAAGGGTTGTGCAGCTCAACAGCTTCCTATACAGTCAAAACTAGGGTTTGGGTTCTGATCAAGAAAATGAAGCTTTCAAAGGCCCAATCAAGTCTCACATGCCTACAAAGATGGTCAAGTATCCTCATATCAAGTTTCAAGGCATTCAGCTCAAAATTGCATAGTCAAAACCCTAGATTGCACTACAGTCAACTGTAGGGGCAAAATGGTCATTTGACAGTCAAAAGTTCAAATTTTTGGTCAACATATCATTTTGAAGCCACAAACATCATTTGATCAATGCTTGATCATGATTCTCAAAATTTGGCTCAGAAATCATCAAAGATGCAAAAGTTGCTATATTTGGACAGCTGAAAAAGTCAACTGAAATTGACCAGGGCATAACTTTCACATGGATTATCAGAAAAATTCCATCCAAAGCTCATTTTGAAGAGAAAGACATTTCCTACAATTCATCTTCATGTTCCAAGTCCAAGAAATGCTCTCACAAAAAGTTATCAATTTCAACATTATAGGTCATTTTCAAAAGTCAACAAAAAGGGACTTTAAGTCAAAGGCCATAACTTGAGATTGGTAAATCAAAATGACATGGGACCAAAGGCATTGGTTAAAGGACTCAAAGAACTTTCCAAAATGTCCAAGAACATGTGAAAAGCTTAAAAATTGACCAAGATATGCCTTGTGGAAGTTGGGAAATTTTTGGGAATTTTGAAAAGTCAACATTGATGCAAAAGGCCTAAAAATGCAAATGGGCCCATTTTTCTTCCAAATCTCTTCATGCCAAGCCTATGCACGACCACTAGGCCCAAAGGGAAGTATTTTCATATTTTTTAATTATTTATTTGAATTTATATTAATTTATATTCATTTAAATCATTTTAATACATGGAAAATATCAAACTTAACCTAAAAAAAATCTTTTCATGCATGTTTATTCTTAATATTTCGTGCATATCCCAATTAGGCAAATTTTGATAAGATTTGAGCATGATTGAACCAAAAACCATGAAAAAAGATTCAAAAAAGATCTTAACAAATCAAAGATTGAAAACAATTATTGCTTTGGATTTTATTCAATATTTTTAACCTAATAGCTTCCCTATATGATCAGAATCAAAGACCTAATGCAAAGAGACTGCAAGCTGCGCAAGAAACCAATATACAAACTTGAGAAAATTTCCTTAAAACTGAAATCTGAAATCAAGGTTATAGGTGGATTCAAGCCCCAAGTTTCATTCCAATAGCATCCTGAGACATTCTTGAACATTTCTCAATCATTAACATCAGCAAAAACGCCTTGAATTGGTACTCCTAAGTCCAACTGTGAAGCAAAAATTCTGAAATCGCATAGCATGAATTAAGCATCCTCTTGCATTTTTATTTATGGATTATTGCTTACAATGATGTTTCTGAGCTAACCATTACATTCAATTGCTTTTTTGTGCCATATATACGAATTCGCCATGTTTGAATATTAGGGTTGCAGGTTTCTTAAAATAGGGATTTTGCGTAGAGGAAAAATTAGGGCTCGTGAGTATCATGGTTGAATTGAGCAGGTTAAGACGAAGCAAACACATACCTCGCGAACAATTTATGAAGCTCATGGAGCTATTCGCTATTTTCTGCTAGCCCCTCTAAAACAACGCTTCAAAAACCGTTCCCATAGTGTTTTGTATTACAGGGTGAGGAAGACGAAGGCATCGTGTCAATTGGTGATAGGCCCTTTTGAAATTCGCGCGTTTTTAACCAATTAGCATTATGTTTTACTTATTATATTTACGTGTTATTATATGTTAACTAAAAGCGTTTGGTTCAGTTGGTAGCACGTGACATGAATGATCCTCAAGACCTGGGTTCAAGTCCCAGGTCTGTGTAATTTCTCACATTATTTTTCAATACGTTATTCCATGCAGCGCTCATAGTGGTGTACACCATATTCCACCCTCATCCAAGCGTACACATGCCTAATGGATATAGATCAAGGGCTGAGATTGAAGGTCCACTAAGCCTAGGTCAACGTGTTGGTACACCAAATTGGAGAAGTCAACGAATCAACTCTTGTTGGGCCAGAATTTCCAGGCCTGAACCTCATAATCTGGGGCTACACCCCACCCTGGTTTGCCAAATTTAATTATTTTTCTTATCTTTTTAATTATTATGTTAATTGTTATGTTTATTTTAATTATTTGTTTTATTTAATTTTTAACCAAAACACAAAAACATCATAAAATCAGAAAAGGCCAAATATAATATTTATTTCTTTTAATTATTTTCATAAATAAATTATATGTAATTAGGTTATAATTTTAATCTTTTTTAATAAAAATCCAAAAAATAGAATTTAGGTTTAATGACTTTCCATTTTCTTTTTTTTTAATTTTTCCCTTTTTTCCACAATAATAATTATTATTTATTTATTTATTTTTATAATTAAAATTGTACATAATAAATTTTAGGTTTAATTTAGATCTTAATTTAATTCTTTCATAATAAATAAAAAAACATTAGAATTAGGGTTTGCCTTATAGTTTAATTTCAATTAACTCCTTTTTTTTTTTTTTTCCTTTTTTCTTTTAATAAATAAAAAACATAAAAATCTAAAAAACATTTTCTTTTTGAATTTTAATTCTAATTCCCTATTTACTTCTAATTAATTAATTCTTGTAATTTAATTTTTGTAAGAAGGGTCCAACGCCCTAGTTTTACTTTAATTATTTTCTTTTGCGCGTTTACTTTATTGCTTATTATAATTCTGTATCTCTCCCAAGGCCATGTACATTTATTTATCGCATTTTTATCGCTTTATTTATTTTCCGCTAAATCGGGTCCGGTTTAATTTTGGCGATGTGGACCCGCGCCATTTGTAATAGTCGTAGATTTCTTTTTTCCGCAACTTTATAACTGTTAAATATGCATGCAAGAATGAATGGACAAATTAAAATCAAGCGTAGAACACGACAAACATGACAAGACAAATAACTGAAACATGACACACGAATCGCACACACCACCCCTAGGGTACGCCTCACTGTTGCCTTTCGAAAGGTGGTCGTCGAGTAGAAAACGTCTTAGTAAGTCCTCATGATCCGGGAACCTGGCATGAGGGTAGCTTCTAAGGTGTCTTCCCATTGCTCTGGTGATCACCACGTCCCTAAAACTCGAATTGACCCGAACACCTCCAACGGTGGTGCTACCTACCTCTCAATGGTGGGATGGCACTACTTTTAAGGACATCTACACAGACGAATTCCTTAGGGTAGGTAGGTTCTCAAGGATACTTGCTCTAATCTCAAAAACAAACTCAAAAAGACTTTTCACACTGACACATTTTCAAAAGCTTTCAAAGCAAACTTTTCAAACACTCTGACGTATGAGTCGAACTGGAATTTTCAAAGAAACTTTTTTTAAAACCCACAGTTGAAAAGCAAGCAAACCATTTTTGAAAACACAAATGAGCAAGTATCTAAGAGCCCATGGATAACCATGGATAGAAAGGGTGCTAACACCTTCCCTTTCTATAACCTACCTCCCGAACCGAGAGCAATCTCTTTAAGGAATTTTTCTGTGCTTTTGTCCTTTCCATTTGGAGAAAATAAAAGACGGTGGCGACTCTTGCTTCCGCGACATTTCGCGAACCAGCGTTAAACAGTCAGTTCCAGATCCACCGATCACATATGTCAAACCTGTATTAATTTGGAAAATAACAAAAAATATTGCAAACGCATGAATCAAACCCACGCCCTTACGTTCACAAACCTTCTCCTTGACCAACAATGGTACAGTCTCGTCCAGTTATACAATGCGAACAAATAAATATAATATAAAACCAGTGGACCGAAGAGGCGCCGGAGCCCTAGCTCTGTTCGTATTCTCCGGCGAAGTGATTTATCAACCTGCAAAAATAGAAAACATTAGAGAGTGAAAATAATTTTATCCCCCTAAATTGATGGCCGCGAATCCAATGGTGCAGTTATTTTGATATGAAAACTCCTATATGCGGAGATTCAAAGATTTCAGTTTGTGTTGCCCTAGCAATGGCAACTAGTGTTCCGTACGTTAAAGCTTACATTCTTTGGTCCAGACCTGTTCTAAACAACATGATAAATTCATTTATTCACACACAAACAGTTAAATATGCATAGATAATGAAATTCGAATTCAAAAAATATTTTACCCAACAGTTTGGTTGGGCGTGAGTGTTTTGGACGTGGAATTGGATGCTTCTTGGCTTGGATGCATTCCTGGGAACTTCAGGAGGATGATTTAATCCTTGGTTTGAACTGAAATAGCCTGGAAGCTTTGATACGATAGGGAACTATTCTTTGAAAACAATTGTGTTTTGAAACCCTACTCTCTTGCAGCCTTTTCATGGTCCTTTAGGTCTGATGTTATTGAGTATATATAGAGGAGTGCATTGGGTAAAGAGATATGGAAATAATCTTCTGCAATCAAAGCTAAATCAAACAAGAATAAAACATGTTTTTCAAGCTTCCATATTTGAAGTTTCTTGCCATATTTGAATTCACACGGTTTTGGCAAGTTGGATATGTCATCTTGGGCTTCAAAATGATCCAAAACAAAAGCCCACATGCCTTGGTCTATTAATTTACTATTTAATTTGATTTATTTTGCTTTTAAATGAATAAAAAAATCAAAATAAATGAAATAAAAATAAAATATAATGCATGAATGGACTTATGGGTCCTTAAGCATGTCATGAACCAGTTTGAACCTAAAACTTAGGAACATTAGCCCAAAAGTGCAATTTTTTCTCAAAGTGGACTTCATGCATTTTCTCAAAATTGCTCAACTTGCACCAATCATAACTCTCTCCATTTTTGTAACATGAATTTGATCTTGAACTTTTTGGAAATCTCAAGATGTCCCCTACAACTCTCATGTTGGTCATTTTTTCATTTGATGTCTTTATCTTGATGTGAATTGCTTTGAAAAAAATGTCTTTTTGTTGACTTTTAAAATGGCCTGTAATGTTTTGGCTCATATCTATCAAATGAAACATTTTTTGTACTTGAGCTTAGAGAGACAAAGTTGTAGAGAATTTAATTTCCTTCAACATAGGCTTTGGTTAAGAATTTTCTTATGAAGCATGTTAAAGTTATACTTGGTCAAAGTTCAGTTGACTTCTCCTAAAGAAAACCCTAATTTAGTAACTTTTGTCTTTTGATGAGTCTTGAGTTTTCTTGATTAATCATGATAAAACCTTGATCAAATGATGAATGTGACATCAAAATCTTGATGTTGACCAAAAATCTTGAGCTTTGACTGTATGTTGACCATAATTGACTTTTTATTCAATACAATTGATTTTCAAACATCTGAGCAATTGATTGAGCAAATTTGTGATGTAAGGCTTGAAACTTGACATGAGGATTCTTTGAAGCATATGAGGAACCATCAAACTCACTTGAGGCATTTATAAGCTCAATTTTCTTTGAGAAAAGAAAAACCCTAATTGTATGCCAACTGCTTAGGAGGAGGGTTTGTCTGACCAATTCCTTGGATAGTCTTGAGTAATTGAGAACCCTAGGAGAATGAGAAGACATCTTGAATAAATTTGTCTTGACAAATGTAAGGGAAAATTTTGGGGTACAACAACTGCCCCTGTTCAATCTTCTTAAACCTGAAGAGTTAGATTGGTGTGTCCACCATTCGTGATCTGGAGGTGGAAGAGGATTGAACACTTAAATGCCCAAAAATTTGCACTCTTCGGTGCACGGAGTAACGCTGTTGGTTGATAGTATTGCTTAAATGGGCTTTAAAGATGCCATTCAGAAAGTTGACAGAGTATCGTCGGAGATGGGCTTATAGATGCCATCCAAAGTAACTAGCAGATGCGTTGGGGAGTATCAGAATGAAATCTATGTCTCAATTTTATTTGAGGAAAATGCTTTTCATAATGATTCTATGAAAGAAATGCTCGTCAGAATTCAGTCTTTGAAGGAAATTATTTGGTCATGCAGATGGTCACCCCATCCTGTTTTGGGAATTGATCTACAATCTGTTTTCATTGATAAACCCGTCCTGTTTTGGGAATTCATATCGCCTGGTCATATAGATAGTTTCCTCGTCCTGTTTCAGGAATTTATCTGTGATCTGATTTTCATTGGTAATCTCGTCCAGTTTTGGGAATTCATACCGCCTGGTCATATAGATAGTTGACCTGTCCTATTTCGGGAATTAATCTGCGACCTGTTTTTCGTTGGTAAACCCGTCCTATTTCGGTAATTCATACCGCCTGGTCATATAGATAGTTGCCTCATACTGTTTTTAGAATTAATCTACGACCTGATTCTTATGTTGGTAAACTCGTCCTATTTCAGGTATTCATACCGCTTGGTCATATAGATAGTTTCCCTGTCCTGTTTCGGGAATTAATCTGCGACCTATTTTTTATTGGTAAACCCGTCATGTTTCGGGAATTCATACCGTCTGGTCATATAGATAGTTGCCTTGTCCTATTTCAGGAATTAATCTCTGACCTGTTTGAAAATTGCTGATGATATTCGTCTATTTTTGAACTTTACCTGAAAAGACAAAATTAGATTTATGTAATGTCATGATGTATGTAATTCATTGCATAATGATTCTCTCAAAATAAATGAGAATGTTATACGCGTTTCGGTATGCATATGCTATGATGTATTATGAAATGATTTATGGTATGTCGTTGAAGTGTATCAGTATCTCCTTGTAACAACTTCTAGCTGGGTAAAATAAATCTCGGATTGTTGTTAGGGATGAAGAAATGGTTTCTTCAATTTATGTTGGGAATAGTTTTACTTGGGATTCCCACTTTATGTTTGAGGATACTCCACTGGGGATCTTCGACTTCTGCTTGAGGATAGATGAATTGAAGGAGAGTCGGTCGTTCGATGTTATTTTTGTTGAAGGATTTGATTCTTACGTATCCTAACTATGGATAAAAAAGATGGATATTCCTCTGGTGTGCTATCTGTCTAGGTTTCAGATACCGTAACAACTCTTCTGGGGATAGGAACTTTGACTAAACCCTGCCAAAGAAGAGAATTTTGTTAGGTATTTACGGTGTTGGAGTAATAAACTCCACTGGGGAATTAAATTCCTGTAAACTGTGTCGAGGAAATAAACTCTGATGGGGATTGGAATTTTATAGGATGCATTGAGGAAGTCTCCACTGTATGCTAGGGAAATGATCAAACTTCCTTATCCGCTAGAGGACCTATTAGGGATGATGATCAGGTTAAGCTATCCATTAGGGATATGGAGGTGAACTGCTGGAAGATGCCCCAACTTTTGCGTGAGGGCATATTAGACTTTTTGGGGAATATATCTCTGTTGGGGATGAGTTTGTGAAGATAGCTCTGTAGAGATAGTTTCATGGAGATTGCTCTGTGGGGATTTATGAATGACTTAAATATTATCCCAACTCCTAGAGTCTTCGATAAATGCTAATCCTGTTTTTTATGCAAATATTTGTAAGTGGTGATCATATTCAAATGCATATGTTCATTCAAAGTAACCATTGAACATATTCACAAAAAAAATAGAGGAAGTAAAACAAATTTGAATTTGAAATATATTGAGTTGTATTGATTTTGAAAGTTTGCCTATGAACAAGCAGTTTTAGATAAGGAGACAAAAATCCTAGTTAGAGAATGTTGTGAAATTGAAAAGAATACAAAGTGATAAACAAGAAAAACAACTATGTGGAAATGATCCCATTGAGTTTTAACTCTGCTATTGCCTCTATGTCTTTAAGTATCTCATCAGTTGCCGTCAAAAGAAGATGACAGGATTGATCTGTACCGTTTGATCTTGACGTTGGTAATTTTGCTGGCTGTGACTATATCGGTGATCAAATGGGACATAGTTGTACTCTTTAATCCCTAATTTTTTCTTGGACCTCCCTTTCGGGTTTTCGGTCCATCGGGATACCCTTTTTTTGCCCAAGCCTCCATTTTAGGTTTTCGACTTACCGGGTGTACAATATATATATATATATATATATATATATATATATATATATATATATATATATATTTATATCCCTAATTTTTACCCGAACCCTTTTGGTTCACCGGGATGCCCTTATTTTTGCCTAGGCCAGTCAACCTAGCGGGTCTCTTTTATGCAAAGTATTTTTTGACTATGTCCATGTTCACAGAGTACGAAAAATCTTCATCGTCCATGGTGGTAAGTATCATAGCACCTCCAAAAAATATCTTTTTGATTATAAATGGCCCTTCGTGTGTGGGAGTCCATTTTCCCCTAGGATCACCTTGTGGTAGGATGATGCATTTTATTACCAAATCACCATCCTAATACACCTGATGTCTGACTTTCTTGTTGAAGGCCTTGATCATGCGCTTTTGATACATCTGACCATGACAAACAACCACGAGCCTTTTCTCATCAATCAAATTTATCTGGTCAAGTCTAGTCTGAATCCACTCGTACTTATATAAACTCGGGTCTTTCATAATCCTTAGGGAAGGAATCTGGACTTCGACAGGTAAGACAACCTCCATACTGTAGACTAGAGAGAACGGGGTTGCCCCAGTTGATGTACATACTGAAGTGCGGTAACCATGAAGAGCAAATGATAATATCTCATGCCAATATTTGTATGTCACTGTCATCTTCTGCAAAATCTTCTTGATATTCTTGTTGGTAGGTTCCACTGCGCCATTCATCTTTGGTTGATACGGAGAAGAATTATGATGCTTAATCTTTAACTGTATGCATAGTTTCGTGATCATAGTATTGTTAAGATTGTTACCCTTGTCTGTGATGATTCTTTCAGGGATGCCATACTGATAGATAAGGTTATACTTGATGAACCGAGCCACGACATTCTTGGTAACATAAGCAAAAGAGGTTTCCTCTTCCCACTTCATGAAGTAATCAATAGCGACGAGGATGAAACGATGCCCATTAGAAGCAGTAGGCTTAATCCCTCTAATCATATCGATGCCCCACATCACAAATGGCCAATGAGCGATCAAGACATTCAAGGGAACCAAAGGCACATGTACTTTATCAGCATAAATCTGGCATTTGTGACAAGTTCTGGAATGATGGTGGCAATCGGTTTCCATGGTAGACCAATAATATCCCGCTCTCAAAATTTTATTAGTCATCATATGCCCACTGGAGTGAGTACCAAAGACTCCTTCGTGCACATCTTCCATAATTTTCCCAGCTTCCTTCTTGTCTTTACAACGAAGCAAAGTTGAATCGTGGTTGCGCTTATACAGGATTCTGTTACTTAGAAAGAACATGGCGGAGAACCTCCTTAGAAACTTCTTATCATTGAACGATGCCCCCTCGGGGTATTCTTGAGACTCGAGGTATCTTTTCACTTCGTGGAACCAAGGTTTTTCCTCTACTCCATCAGTATTAATTTCATAACAATGCGCCGGTTCGTCTAGTCTCTGAATAGTAATTTGCGGAGCTTCATTGTCCCATATGAATCTGAACATAAATGACATGGTAGCTAGTGTGTCTGACAATTGATTCTCTTCTCGTGGAATGTGTTCAAAGGTGATTTCTTCGAAGCACGAAATTAATGTCAACATATGTTCTCGATAAGGAATGAGATTTGGATGCTTCATATCCCATTCTCCCTTAATTTGACTAATTACTAAGGTTGAGTCCCAATATACATTCAAGAATTTAATCCTCATATCGATAGCATCCTTGATACCCATGATGCACGCTTCGTATTCTGCCATGTTGTTGGTACAATCAAAACATAACCTGGTGGTGAAGGGCGTATGGAAACTCTTGGGAGAGACAATCATATCACCAATTCCATTACCAAGCGCTTTGGAAGCTCCACTAAAAACCATAGTCCATCAGGAACTCAAAATTCATAGACTGATAGTCATCTACAGCCTGATGAGCCAAATGATCTTCCAGTACACTTCCTTTGATTTCCTTCTGAGTAATGTATTGAATATCGTATTCTATCAAGACCATTTGCCATCTTTCTATTCTTCTAGAGAGAGAGGGCTTCTCGAATATGTATTTTATTTTATACATCTTAGAGATCAACAAAGTAGTATGAGTCAACATATACTGTCTTAGTCGGCGAGCAGCCCATGCCAAAGCGTATAAAGTTTTCTCGAGCAGTGAGTATCTTGTTTCAAATTCGGTAAATTTTTTGCTAAGGTAGTATATTACATGATCTTTTCGACCAGACTCGTCATGTTGCCCCAATACACACCCCATTGAGTTCTCTAACCCTGTTAGGTACATAATCAGAGGTCTTCCTTCTGAATTGGAGGTTCCTTAAGATATTTTTTGATTTTTTCGAAGGCTATCTGACAATCATTGTTCCACTTCACTACTTGATCTTTCTTTGGTAACTTTAAGATTGGTTCACAATTAGCGGTTAAATGGGAAATAAATCTGGAAATGTAGTTCAATCGTCCCAGGAAACCTCTGACTTCCTTCTCAGTACAGGGAGCTGGCATTTCTTGAATAGATTTAACCTTGGCGGGATTAACTTCAATGCCTTTACCACTAACGAGAAACCTAAGAGTTTACTGGATCTTACCCCAAAGGCGCACTTGTTTGGATTCAACCTTAGCTTGTATTTCTTCAATCTCTCAAACAACTTGTGCAAGTGGTCAAGGTGTTCTTCTTCACGTTGAGACCTGGCTATCATGTCATCAACATAAACCTTTATCTCGTGATGGATCATATCATAGAACAAGTGTTCTTCAAACAGAAAGGCATCACTTTGTAACAGAAAGTTCCCCACTATATGACAAAAATAGTCTTCTCCATGTCCTCAGGTGCCATCTAGATTTGATTATACCCAGAGAAACCATCCATGAAGGAAAATACTTTGTGTTAAGCGGTGTTGTCAACCAAAACGTCAATATGTGGAAGTGGAAAGTCAACTTTGGAGCTTTCCCTATTCACATCCTTTTAGTCTATACACATACACACCTTACCATCCTTCTTAGGTGCTGACACCACATTTGCAACCCATTGCAGATAGGATGTAACAACTAAGAAACCTATATTGAATTGCTTCATAATCTCAACCTTGATCTTTTCAGACATCTCGGGATGCATACAATGAACCTTCTACTTTATACGATGAACCACAACATTAGTATCAAGCCCTGGCATGTCTTCGTATGACTAAGCAAAGATTTCAACATAGTCACACAACATCTGAGTTAACCTCTTTTTGACATTGTCTTCTAGCTTAGCACCTATCTTAATTTCTTTCTTGTCCTCTTCAGTACCCAAGTTCACAACCTCGATTGGCTCTTCATGTGGTCGCATGGATCTTTCTTCTTGCATTAACAACATAGCAAGTTATCCAGGTATTTCACAATCTTCCTCACCTTAGTCCTAGGCTTGGAAGATCAGATTTTCGAAGTCATAATTGGTAATGGCAGAATTGTTATTAATGGGATCCATAGTAGATATGGATATGCAATTTGTTGTGTGTAAGAACACATAGCTATTTTGAAAGTAATAAAGTAAAAGAAAGACAAAGAGATCAAAATTGAATGAAAATGTCTAATTATTTATTAAATTAAAATATGTGGGTTAAAGATAACAACCCTAACAAATGGACCATTGTGCCCCGGGTAAGGCATAAAGCTTAAAGTTATTGTTTAAAATTACATAACCAAATCTTGAGAGCAAGAAAACAAAAAATAACATTTACTCCTGACTAAAGGAGATTGGTATAAAGTCTTTAGCCTTCCAATTGTTAAGTCCACCACCAGTAGTAGGGAAGATCAAACTGTCTATATCGTAGTCGCTATCAACATCTTCCTTAATGTTGACTCCATTGTTGTTGATGCGGAATGGCGGTCTCCTAGAACGGGCACGAAGGACAACCTTTTGAGCCTCTGAGGTGAAACCCAAGCCAAATTTGTTGGACTTGTAAGGGATGTTGGGAAGCTGTCGCCAAATAGTGCAACTACCTTCTTCTATCATAACCCTAGCGTCTTTCAAAGAAGCCATTCTTGGTGGAACCTTGGTAACCTTAGGAATAATAAGAGTAGTTGTCTGAGGAACCACTTCAAAGGTCTGGAAAGGGGTCTCGATGAATTCATCATCCATCTCAACATACTTGAAGGAGTTTAAACGGCTCACCAAATATTCTTCTTCACCATAAACTGTAATGATATTTCCTTTTACGAGATACTTCAACTTCTGGTGTAAGGTAGACGTGACAACACCTGCTGCATGAATTGAAGGACGTCCAAGAAAACAAGAATAGGATGGATGAATGTCCATCACATAGAAGGTAGAGTTGAAGATCTGAGAACCCACTTTGATTGGAAGATTAACCTCTATGTGCACCATTCTCTCTGAACCATCAAAGGCTCTTACCACAATATTATTTGGTTTCAGCACAACCCTTTCACAGTCAAGCTTGTCTAGAGCAGCTTTGGTAATACATTCAATGAGGAACCTGTGTCCACCAACACATGAGCCAAGGTAGTGCTCTTACACTCAATAGAGACATGCAGGGCCTTATTATGGTTCCTTCCCATGGGAGTTAAGTCAGCATCAGAAAAACCTAGCCCATTGTCAGTTGTCAGACTAGCAACACAATTTTCGAACTGATCTGCAGAGGTATCTTGCGGTACATGAGCATATTTTAGAAACTTAACCAAAGCCTGAGCATGGGCTTCAGAGAACAACAATAGAGAAAACATAGATATTTTGGAGGGAGTCTGCCCCAACTGTTTAACAATATTATAGTCACTTTTCCGGATAATTTTCAGTATTTCCTTCATCTCTTGCTTGGAGGAATTTTCAGTAGTTTCTTTCAGCGCCCCTGTCTGGACATGCTCCATCATTTTTTCTTTTCCTCGAGTATCGGTAGTTGACTCATTAATAGGGATATGAACTGGTGTAATATTAGCCTTTGGAGAGATCTCTGAAGAGAAAACCCTCCCACTTCAAGTAACCTTACTAGTCCCCAACAATGTTGCCAACACTGAGATTAGTAACTTCAATATTTTCACCTTTAACAACCAATAGTTCATGCTTAACACCATTGCAGTAGACATCAGCTCCATAATTCCAAGGGACAGCCTTGTCAGAGGAATATGGAATTGGCCCCAGTGTGGTAATGATTAGAGGAGCCACCCTAGGCTCGGCAATAATCGTCACAGGACCTTTAGAAGTGATCATTACAGGAGTACTAGAAATTGTAATTGTAGACACGTCTTCAAGCTTTAGGCCTTGAGCTACACCTTCACCTAAGCCCTCTATGGAAGGAGTGTTCTCGAATAAAATTACACGATCATCCATTAAATATTGAATGCCTTTCTTCAGCCACATACAACCATTAGATTGGGACGCACAATGGTATCAATTTTCAATGCAACCTGAAAATAAACCGACTTGTAATAGATTCTTCTTAACAATCATTAGAGGAGTGGTCAAGTCACTTACAACAGAAACATAATAAACATCATCAATAACAT
Organism: Vicia faba; assembly: GCA_948472305.1. Taxonomy (NCBI): domain Eukaryota; kingdom Viridiplantae; phylum Streptophyta; class Magnoliopsida; order Fabales; family Fabaceae; genus Vicia; species Vicia faba. The sequence goes on along the minus strand of OX451737.1, from coordinate 264,959,936 downwards.
TAACACCTCTATCATTGTTAGGAATAGGTGCAGTGATCACATTAGGAGTTTCGGGAGGGTCAAATGAAGCTTTGGGAAAGAAATACTGCCATACTTTGCAAAAGTGGGAACTTTGAACTTATGAGGAGTGACAACTCCTGAGACTAAACCCAAATCCTTAAAATCCAACCCAAGCACCATCTGGTTCTCCATAGCATTTAGACGATCTTCTAGATGCTTATATTTTTCATTAGTAGGGGATATTGTTCATTCAAATAATATTCTTCCTCTTCATCGGAGTATTTAATAGGACCATGGTTGTTCTTTCAGTTTCACCACTCTTATCGTATTTATCCTGTTCGTCATCTTCATCTAATGGAGTATGGGGATCCTGAACTCGCTTGATTAGACCCCTGAACCTTCTTCCCATGTTAAGGATACCGGTTGGTTTATTTGTCTTTTTCTTCCTCTCTTTTTTGATGAGTGCCTTCAGTTCTTCCCTCCCCCTGGCTAAGTTCAAGAACATTTGTTGGAACTGGGCATTCTGAGCTTGAAGATCTTTGACGGTTTGTTCAAGAGCCATTTCTGCTGAAATAAACATCAAGAGGATGAGAAAACATGTCTTGAGAATACATGTTATGTGATGATGTGGTATGTAAATGTATATGCATATGCAATATTTTCAAGGACCCCGTGGGATTTAAATTTGTTAATAAAAAAAGAAACAAAGAAACTTAGTAGTAAGGTCAAGTTATAACTGCCTTTTAGGCTTACAATGAAAACAATATAGTTAAATTATGAAACTCCTAAGGCTTAAGGCATTAAGTCTCCCATGAACGCTTCCTCTTTGTGTTTACATATGCATTAAGGCTCTGCTCTTTGTGAAGTTATTTCGTCAGCTCCAATAATTTCTTCTCACTAGCATAGAACTGAGTCTCAAAGGTATCCCTTTCTTCCTTGAGTTGAATCTAGGAATGCTGTAGTTCTTTAAAGTCAGTAGGCATATCAAGATGAAGAATGGTATGAAGAATGTCTCCTTCAACAACAGGCTCCACAATCACTGGTAGGATAACATGATATGGTATTATAAGATTTTGAGCACGAGGCCACACCTATCTGAGGTAGGGATCCAAAGGGATGGAGTTATTATGCCCCAAAGTTTTGCTATCAATCTTATTAATCATGCCCTAAGCACGTATAAACCTTTGACAGTAACCTTGAGAATCATTCACATAGTCGTATACAATACCCTGATGAGTATATCATGAGGGCTGTCTCTTCGAGCATAACCAAATTAATGTAGAGCTAGAGAAGGGTTGTAAGTAATTCCTCCCCTTATGCCAATGGTAGTATATTAGGGAATTCCCCACAGCGGTCAACAATAGTGATATCTTCCTGAGATCGGGAACACCAATGGATATCTGAATAAGAGAGTGACATCATCCTTTGAGACCACCTCAAACCTTTTTCATTCTTCATCACTGATCGGGGAAGGTGCGAAATAAACCACCTGTATAGTAAAGGTATGCAACACACGAGAGTCCCTCGTTTCCTCATAGTACGAGTATGAAGAGAGTGCAAAATATCTCCAAGAAAAGTAGGCACGGGATTATGAGTAAGAAATATTTTGATGGTGTTTACATCTATGAGTTGGTCTGGATTAGGGAATAGTATAAAATCATATATCAGTAAAGCCAAAATATCTTCAAAAGCATGAAAACTCATGGCATCTAGAAACAACTGAGTCTTCTCTATCAAAAATTTATCCAAAAGACCTTTAAATCCACTTCTTGTTTCCTAATTAGATACAATGTCTGACCGCTTCAGATGTAAGGCTACTGCAATATCTTCAGGTTTTGAAATTTTCTCTAGACCGGTGAAGGATGTATGATTAAAAATAGGCACTCCAAGTAGCTTAGAGACTCTTCTATTATGGGCACCAACTGATAATCTAGGAAGGTAAAATAGTGATGCTTAGGATCAAATAACTGGAACAGAACACTAATCATGTCTTCTTCGAAACTGGGGTAACCAAACAGAGTAGATAGCCATACCTTTTGGTGAGTTGAGAATTTTCGGGAACCTTTGAGACTAACTCCTTAAGCTTGGAAGGTACCCTTACAAAGTTGATTCAGATAGTATTTCTGCGAGCGAAAGCCATGACCTGCAACAACGGACAAAGATAAATCCCTAGGTGTAACGCGGTGGGAGAACTGACTTGGTATGTTTTGCATTTGATCGCAATTGTTGCAGATAATAAGAGTCACCACCGACTTTTCTTTTATCCAAAAGGAAAGGTTGAAAAGAACAGGAAAGACCTTTCGAGATTATTTCTTGAGTTCGGGGGGTAGGTTATGAAAAGGGAAGGTGTTAGCACCCTTTTCATCCGTAGTCATCGGGCTCTTTGTTGCTTTCTAGATCACTTGCTTTTTGTTTGAAAATGTGTTTGTGATATGGGTTTTGAAAGTATTTTGAAAATGTCTTTGTAATGACTCTCGTCTCTATAAGAACGCGTACAAAGTGTTGTCTTTTGAAAACGTTTCAAAATGAAAGTGTTGGTGTAAAATTGTTTTGTTGTTGTGAGCAAGCGAGCAACTAGGAGCAACCTACATACTCAAAAGGTCTTAAGTGTTCTTTTCCTTCTCCTTTAGATGTTGCTATCTTACCATTGATTGGGTAAGAAGCCCCATTGTTGGATGTGAAGATACAGGCGCGGGTCAATCGTATAGTCATAGAAAGCAACTTACGAGACACTTTAGAAATTTTCATAAGGGACTAGATCGTTTTATCGAAGGCAACATCGAGGCACTATGATCTTTTTATCAAAGGGTCTTTGCTAAAGCGTCCCATATTCGAGGGACATGACTGTTTTTCCGAGGCAACAAGCAAGGTTACCCTAGAGGTGCGCGTGTGAAAGTGTGTTTGATTCGAGTAAATTTGTCCTTGATTAGGGTTATCTAGCGATTGATTTTAAATCTTTCCATGCATGCCTAATTACTATACAGTATAAAGAAAACAGTAAATTGTAGAAGTTAAACATCTACGCTATTACAGAGCTTTCAGGAATGGGGGTACAAATTTACAAATAGGGATGGATCAATGTGATTAAAAGTCCGAATATGCAATCAATACAACCAAATCGAATCGAACCATTAATTAAAACCACAACAATCTATGAAGTAAAAATTAATTAACAAAGTATGCAAGTAAAATTCTTGGTATTTTGTTTGTGAAAAATTTTTAAAAAAGAAAATAAAGATCTATTCTATATTTATTTTTTTGAATTTTATCATGTAGAAACTAAATATTTTAAAAGAAATTTTACCAAAAAAATGTTAACAAAATTATTCACAAAGCCCTAAAAAAAATACATTTTGAAGCTAACTTAAAAATTCTAAGTTATTAGATTAAACCTAAACTAGGCTAATTCTAAGATTATTAAATAAAATCTAAACTAATTTAAATATAAATTGAATTAATGAAAACTAAAAAAGGTTAGCAATATAAATTAAGTTAATTTATCAAGGGGTGTAAACAGCATAATGGGGTGAGTATGATGAATTTCGGATGAGCTTGGGGTAATTATAAGACCCAATCATGTTTTTTTTTTTATTTTAATTTTCTGTCCAATAAAAATGAAGAAAGAAAAAGGAAAAAGTAAAAAAAAAAGAACAAACTTCCCCAGGGAGTCTTGAACCCGGGACCTCACCTTCAAACAACAAAGCCTTAACCACTACGCCATCTGTTTCATTCATTATTAATATAAGTTAATTGAAATATAATAATGAAAATTGATGATGGATTGGGACAACAGGCCCATTGGGCCGACCCGGTCATAAAGAGGAAAGGGAGGTTTGTGCAAACCCTAAATGAGAGAGTGCGCCGCAAGGAGTAGCATGGGAAAAGGGAAAAGAAAAATTCAGATTTATTATTATCATTGTTGAAAAATGTTTTTCCCTATGTTACTGTAAAAAGGAAAAACACAAATCTTTATCTCTCTAAACCTCAATCTATGCTTCCTCACTTTTCATCTTTGTTTCAATTCAACAAACACTACTCTCTTCTTGTCTCTAACATCTAAAAAAAACAAATTTCTCTTATTTTCTCCGGTCTAAAACAGATCGGTGGTATAGGTGTTGTTCAACCTCTTCTTCAACGTCTCACTTACTGTCTCCTCCGGCGTCATCGTCAGTTTCAAAGTTGGAAGACGGTGGAGGATTTTTTGAGGAAGAGAACAAAGGGAGTCTGAATCCGTGCCTGGAGGTTTGGGATCTGAATCGGTGAGGACGGGATGCAGGTTCGTAATCAAACTCAGGAGAATCGTGATCGGGTGGACGACGAAATCGTTTGTGGTTAGTGGTGTTCTATGTTGCCATTGTTTAAGAGATGAATGATGAACAAGCTTGTTTACTGTTTTGCTGATATTTTTGGTAAGTTTCAATCTGTTTTTTTAGTCCACTGTATAATTTTTGTGTGTGTTTTGTTTAACAAAGTTCTTATGAGAATGACAGTGAAATAACAGCAAAGCTACAACATAAAACCAAACAAAACAAATAGCATATTTATGAGGCAAGAAAGGGAGACTTGCAGAGGTTGTTGATCGTTGTTACAGAGTATGGTGAGGTTGATTATTCGATTTGTGAGGGCAGCCGAATCTGTTTCTGAAAAACTCACGTGGCTAGTGGCTTCACGGCTTTCGTTTGACAGGGGAGTTCACTTCTTGACTCTTTGTTATACTTTCTGTAAGATTTTATGAAGGGTTATGGATTAAAGAAAATGATGACAAAAATGGGAATTTCTTTGATTCCTTCCCTTTTTACAGAACTATTGTTGTGATTTTTGTATATGGCTAGGTTGTTGTGTCAAAAATGTTCTGTTATTTTTTCTTTTCTCTTCTGATGGTAGCAATAACCGATGCCTTTTGTTGTGTTATTGTCTTCTTATATTAACATGAGGATCGAACTTTTGGGGGGAAAAGAACTGGGATTTTGAACAGATTTGTTATGCTGCTTTGCTCCTTTTTGTTGTAGTTTTCTTATTTGCCAATTTTATGCAATTGCTGGACTATTTTTCTTGGTACAGACTTGGACAGCAATGCAGTCTGATTTTTGGACAGTATTTGTTCTCTTGTGTTTTGTTTTGTTTACAATAATGTAGGTTGGTTTTCTATTCTTTGACAGTATTTGTTTTCTTTGTGAACCAAAATATGTTTTGTGATTTGTAATGAAAACATTTTTGGGCCAATGATAAAAAACTGATTGGCAAAGATAAAATGAGGCCTTTGTTGGGCTTTGGCAAATGATTTAATGGCGAATTCTCTAAACCGCACACTGATTCTTTCGAGCAAACCCTAATGATGAGAAGAAAAATTCTTTTAAAATTCTTATTTCTTGCTTCAAACATGAATTGTTCACTAACCATTTCTCTCTTTCTTTGTTACATGCATGAGCAAAATAGACAATGGGGAGAATCAATGAAGAGTGAAGTATTTGATGAAGACTTGAAGATGAAGAAATTCCTTTGTAGCTTAGTACATTGTTAGGAATTTTGTAACATTGTGAATCTTGTAATTTAAATTTTGAGGTTTAGAAACTTGTAAAGTGTATTCCAATTCACTTGTAAATTTAAGCAATGAATTCCGATTCACTTTGTAAATTTAAACAATGAATCTTTGTTGCAATCTTGCATTCTCGATTCACCTTGAATTTGTTTCTACAAAACTTGCAAAACTTATATTCCTAGATACAATTTAAATTATGAGCACAAATTGGATTCTTCTTTGTGTCCTATAAACTTAAAATGCCTCTTGAGAAAAGAGTGAGACTTGAATCTTTGAAACATGCCTTGAATAATGCTTTGTATTTTTCTGTAGGATTGAGTCATGAATTCTTGAAAACTTGAAATGGATGTCTTGAATTTGGAATTGGAATTGATGTTGCACTTGTGATTGATTTGAAAGAAATATTGGAAATTTGAATGAAGATGAATGAAGTTGATGAATGCCTTTCCTTGAATTCGAAACAATTCTGATGGATGAATTTTTTTTCCAAATATATCAAACTTGTTCCTTAAGCATATTGATCCAATGATCGTTATCGTTCAAACGCAAATGATTTAAAGTACGATGACAAACTATCCCTGAACCTTCAAACTAAAACTCTTGTTTCAATGAGTTATCTCAACATAATGATCAACATCTAGAGATTAATAACATTATGAAGTCAAGAAATTCCTATATAATTTAAATAACTTTCATGGTCTTCCAAATGCATTTTGGCTTCGATCATTGAAGTAATCTCAAAGACAATGCTATTTGTGATGCTTCGCAAAAAGAATCACTTCGGAACATTGAAAATTGAAGAAGTTATGAACCTAGAAAATTGGACAAGAATTTCTCGTGATTAAGTCAAAATTTCAAAATGACCTATAAAGTATTCAAATTTTCTGATGATCTTTCGCACGTAATCATCTCTTGACTTGTGAAGAGAAATTGGAGATGAGGTCAAGGAGAGTCATACATAAAAAGAAACGCTCAAAAGTATCGAATAATGAAGAAGTTATAATCGTTTGTACTTGATTTTGTAAAGGTCGATTTTTGGGTCAATGCAGTCATTTACAATCATCTGAACCACCGAATTGCAAGGCAAAGTTTGAAAACTGGCACAAACATCCTTGAGGAGACATGAAGATCTATGAAGACCATTTAAAACCTTGAAGACTCAATTTTATTTGAGAAATACCAAACCCTAATTATTGACTTACTGCCTAGGAAGAGAATCTGTCTGATCAACTTCTGAGCCAAATTGAGTACTCGAGAAACCCTAGGATAATATCTTGAATGAAAAACACGAGGGAAAATTTTGGGGTACAACAGCTGCCCCTGTTCAATCTTCTTAAACTTGAAAAGTGAGATTGGCATGTTTGTCGTTCGTAGCTTGAAAGTGGAAGATGATTGAACACTAGAGTGCCCCGAAATTTGCACTCGATGATGTGTTGGTTGATTGTGTAAGGAATGGGCTTAAAGATGCCATTTGGAGAAATGATGGAGAGTTGTTAGAGATGGGCTTATAGATTCCATCCAAAGGTGATTGTTGGCAGAAATTAGACTAATTCTAAGCTTTACTTCAACTGGAAAAGAATCAGAATAAACCTTTGGCCGATTTAAACTGAACCAACAGAAGTCTTGAATAATCTTTAACTGGAAAGAATCAGGATGAATCCTTGATAAATTTAAACTGAACCCGCAAAAGTTTGGAAAAGAATCAAATTAAATCTTTGGAGTGATTTGTCTGAACCAGGGAAAATGTCTACTGGGGAAGAATCAGGATAAACCATTAAGAGATTTAAACTAAAACCAACAGAGGTCTTGAAATGAATCAGAATAAATCTTCGGAGTGATTTGTCTGAACCAGAGAGAATGTCTTCGGGAAAGAATCAAGATAAACCATTGAGAGATTTAAACTGAACCAGCAGGGGTCTTGGATATTTTTTAACTGGAAAGAACCAGAACAAATCTTAGAGTGATTTATCTGAACCAGAGAATATATCTACGGGAAAGAATCAAGATAAATCATTGAGAGGTTTAAACTGAACCAACAGAAGTCTTGAATATTCTTTAACTGGAAAGAATAGGAATAAATCTTAGAGCGATTTATCTGAACTAGAGAAAATGTCTACTGGGGAAGAATCAAGATAAACCATTGAGAGATTTAAACTGAACCAGCAGAGGTCTGGAAATGAATCAGAATAAATCTTCAGAGTGATTTGTATGAACTAGAGAGAATGTTTTCGGGAAAGAATCAGGACAAACCGTTGAGAGATTTAAACTGAACCGACAGAGGTCTTGAATATTCTTTGGCTGGAAATAATCAAAATAAATCTTAGAGAGATTTATCTGAACCAGAGAAAATATCCGCGGGAAAGAATCAGGGTAAACCTTTGAGAGATTTAAATTAAACCGGCAGGGGTCTGGAAAAGAATCAGAATAAATCTTTGGAGCGATTTATCTGAACCAGAGAAGATGTCTGCGGGAAAGAATCAGGATAAACTGTTGAGAGATTTAAACTGGACCGACAGAGGTCTGGAAAAGTATTAGAATAAATCTTTGGAGCGATTTATCTGAACCAGAGAAGATGTCTGCGAGAAAGAATCAGGATAAATCGTTGAGAGATTTAAACTGAACCGGCAGAGGTCTAGAAAAGAATCAGAATAAATCTTTGGAGCAATTTATCTGAACCAGAGAAGATGCCTACGGGAAAGAATCAGGATAAACTGTTGAGAGATTTAAACTGAACCAACATAGGTCTGATGGAAGTATTTATCATGTAGATAGTCAACCAGTCCTTTCTCGGGAATTGATCTTTAATTGATTTGTCCATAAATAGTTGTCTTGTTTTTGTTGAAAATTTGTTGATGATAATTTTCTGTTGATTGATCTTTCCTTGAAAAAGTAAAGAGTTAGTTATATGTAATGCCATGATGTATGAAATGCATGGCATAATGATGTTTCTCAAAATAAATGAGATTGCGCTATATGCATTTGTGTTATCGATGCTATGACGTATGAATGCAATGTATGAACATATTAACTGTTCTGCTGTAGTGTTGGTGTGTATGAGGAAAATAAATCCCTGACTGCCGTTGGGAATGAGGAGTGTAAATGTTCATATTTTGTTGAAGTTGAAGCATTGATGGATGGGTTTCCAATATTATAGAAATAAACTCTGTTGGGGAAGGGAAACTTCGTGCATTGCTTGTGGACTTCGTGAAATCCTGCTGGGGAATCCTGAGAAGCTGGACGACTTTCACTGGGGAATCTTTGGAGCGGTAACTGGAAGTTTTGCTCCTTCGGGGATGTGAGAGCACCTGATACCATTAGGCTGCATAATGGAGATACGCTAGTGATCCTATAGCAGGATGTCCTTGCATCCGCTCCTGCTGGAGAAAGTACCTGCGAGGATTTCATGGAATGGCCTATAAATATCATCCTATTTCTTAAAGCCATTAGTAATTGCATTTCTGCTTTATGTTCCCCCATTTTTATGCTCATTTGTAAATAGTACTTACTTTCAAATGCATATGTTCAAAAATAATCACTGGACGTTTTTGCAAACAAAACAGGAAAGTAAAAGAAAAACAGATAATTTTTCACTTTTAAAGGAATATCTTTGTATTAACTTGAATAAGTATTTTTGTACAAAGAGACGAACATCCTCGTAAGAGAATGTCGTTGTAAAAATGAAAATTGATATAAAGAAAAGAAAGCTATGTGAAATAATCCCATGGGGTTCCCACTCTGCTATAGCCTTTATGTCTCTGAGTGTCTCATCCACTTGCTGCTTTGTCCGAAGCTGATTGGATTGATTAGAACCGTTTGAGTTTGTCAGTCGATACTGAAGGTTGTCTATAAGGTGATCCAACGGGACATAGTCATACGCTTTAAATCCCTAACTTTTTCCTGGACCTCCCTTTCGGGTTTTCAGTCCACCGGGATACCCTTTTTTGCCCAAGCCTCCCTTTCAGGTTTTCAGCTTGCCGAGTGTACAAATATTTTTTGTATTTATCCTTAATTTTTTCCTAGGCCAGTCGACCTAGAGGGTATTTTTTCATGCGTAGTATTTTTTAACTATGTCCGCGTTTACAGGGTGCAGAAGGTCATCGCCATCCATAGTGTTTAAGATTATTGCTCCACCAGAAAATATGTTTTTGATCATAAATGGTCCTTTGTATGTAGGAGTCCATTTTCCCCTGGGATCACCTTGTGGTAGTATGATACATTTGATTACCAAGTCACCCACCTGATATACTTGACGTCTGACCTTCTTGTTAAAAGATTTGATTATACATTTTTGGTACATTTGACCATGGCAGACAAATGTGAGCCTCTTCACATCAATCAAGTTCAACTGGTCAAGTCGAGTTTGAATCCATTCATATTCATTCAACCCTGCATCCCTTATGATTCTCAGAGAATGTATTTGGACTTCAATTGGCAGGACAATTCCATGCCGTATACCAAAGAGAAAGGAGTTGCCCCTATTGATGTGCGTGCCGTGGTACGATAACCGTGGAGAGAAAATGGTAACATCTCATGCCAGTCCTTATAGGTCACTGTCATTTTTTGTATGATCTTCTTGATGTTTTTATTAGCGGCTTCTACAGCGCCATTCAACTTCGACCGATAAGGAGAAGAGTTATGATGTTGGATCTTGAATTGTGCGCATAGTGCGGTAATCATAGTATTGTTAAGATTGGTACCATTATCTGTGATGATTATCTCCGGGAAAATGAAGTTGCCTCGACCCTCTTCGTGAAGTAATCAATGGCAACCAAGATGAAGCGGTGTCCATTAGAACCTGTGGGTTTGATATCTCAAATCATGTCAACGCCCCACATTGCGAAGGGCCAAGGAGCAGTCAAGATATTTAGAGGAACCGAAGGCACATGTACTTTTTCAGCATAGATCTGGCACTTGTGACAGGTTCGTGAATTTTGATAATAATCCGCTTCCATGGTGAACCAGTAGTATCCTGTCCGCTGGATCTTTTTAGCCATCGTGTGTCCACTAGAATGAGTGCCAAAGGTACCTTCGTGTAAATCAGCCATGATCTTTTCTTCCTCACTCTGGTCTATACACCAAAGCAAAGTAGAGTCGTGGTTGCGCTTATAGAGGAATCTGTTACTGAGGAAGAATTTAGCAAAAAACCTTCTCAGTAACTTCTTATCATTGAGTGAAGCTTCCTCCGGATACTCGTGGGCCTCGAGATATCTCTTAATTTCATGGAACCAAGGCTTGTCCACTACTTCTTCAGTATAAATCTCGTGACAGTGAGCTGGTTCGTCCATCCTCTCAATGGTGATCCGAGGAGCCTTATTATCCCACCTGATTTTGAACATGGATAACATAATAGCTAACGCGTCCGCTAGTTGATTTTCCTCTCGTGGAAAATGATCAAATGTAATTTCCTCGAAATGTGGGATTAATGTCAACACATGTTCTTTGTAAGGGATGAGATTAGGATGCTTCGTTTCCCATTCTCCTATGATCTGACTGATGACTAAGGCTGAATCTCCAAATACACTTAAGGACTTGATTCCCAAATCTATGGCAGCCTTGAGACCCATAACACACGCTTCATATTCCGCCATATTATTGGTACAGTTGAAACACAACCTAGCAGTGAATGGGGTATGACAGCATTCAGGGGATATAATTATAACGCCGATGTCGTTGCCGAGTGCATTGGAAGCTCCATCAAAAACCATGATCCATCAGGATCCTTGTTCAGGTCCGTCATACAGTCTGAGTTCTTCACAATTGTTTACCAACATGATGTCTTCATCTGGGAACTCGAATTTCATGGACTGATAGTCATCCGCATCCTGATGAGCAACATGATCGGCTAGCACACTGCCCTTTATTGATTTTTGGGTAGTTTATTGAATGTAGTATTCAGTCAGGATCATCTGCCATCTTGCTATTCTTCCAGAGAGGGCGGGCTTCTCGAATATGTATTTAATTGGATCCATCTTGGATATCAATAAGGTAGTATGGGTCAACATATTTTGTCTTAGCCGGCGAGCAGCCCATGCCAGAGTGCAACAAGTTTTCTCGAGCAGTGAATATCTGGTTTCACAGTCAGTAAACTTTTTGCTCAGGTAGTATATTGCATGCTCTTTTCGGCCAGACTCGTCATGCTTCCCCAACACACACCCCATTGAATTTTCCAAGATAGTTAAATACATGATCAAAGGTCTTTCCTCGACGGGCGACATCAAAACGGGAGGCTCTTGAAGGTACTATTTGATCCTGTCGAAGGCAGTCTGGTAGTCGTTGTTCTGTTCCAACACTTGATATTTCTTCAGTAATTAAACATTGGTTCACTAGTAGCGGTTAGGTGAGAAATGAATATGGCGATGTAGTTTAGCAGTCCTAAGAATCCTCTGACTTCCTTCTCGGTGCAAGGAGCAGGAATTTCTTGTATTGCTTTTACCTTTACAGGGTCCACTTTGATACCTTTACCGCTGACAATGAAGCCTAGTAGTTTACTGGACCTCACTCCAAAATTGCATTTATTCAGGTTCAACCTTAGTTTGTATTTCTTCAGTCTTTCAAACAATTTCTGTAGATGGTCAAGGTGTTCCTCTTCAGTTTGAGATCTGGCTATCATGTCATCCACGTAGACCTCTATCTCTTGATGAATCATATCATGAAATAAAGATACCATGGCGCACTGATAAGTTGCCCCTGCGTTCTTCAGCCCAAATGGCATAACTTTATAACAAAACGTGCCCCACTGTGTGACGAAAGTCGTTTTCTCCATGACCCCAGGTGCCATTTTGATTTGGTTGTACCCAGAGAAACCATCCATGAAGGAGAATACTTTTTGCTGTGCGGTGTTGTCAACCAGAATATCAATATGGGGAAGCAGGAAATCATCCTTTGGGCTTGCCCTATTCAAGTCTCTGTAATCCACATACATGCGTGCCTTACCATCCTTTTTAGGCACTGTAACAACATTGGTGACCCATTGTGGATAGGAGGTGACAGCTAAGAATCCGGTGTTGAAATGCTTCATGACTTCAATCTTGATTTTCTCTGACATTTTTGCCGCATGCGGCAGACTTTCTGTTTTACTGGAGGGCAGTCTTCTTTTGTCGGCAGACGATGGACCATGATATCAGTGTCGAGTATTGGCATGTCTTCGTATGACCAGGAAAATACCTCAACATAGACATGTAGTAACTGAGTTAAGCGCTTATTGACACTAGGCTCCAGGTTGGCACCTACCTTGACTTATTTCTTGTCCTCTTCAGTACCTAAGTTAACTATTTCAACCGGCTCTTCGTGGGATTGTATGGTCCTTTCTTCCTATTGTAATAACCTGGATAGTTATCCTGGTACCTCACAATCTTCCTCACCTTTGTCTTCGGCTTGGTAGATCGGATTTTCAAAGTCACAATAGGCCATAGCAGAATCGTTACCCATGGGATCCTGAGTGGATGTGGATCTGCATTTCAATATGTGAGTGTGTGTAAGAGCATAACTATCTTTGATAAATTAAAAGGTAGAAAAAGAAAAACAAAGAGCATAAAATTTGCATGCAAAAACGTCAGTGATTTATTGATGACAAATGAAGATGAAGTAACAACCCTCACAAATGAACCATTGTGCCTCGGGTAAGACACAAGGTTTTAAAGTCTAAATTGTTTAAATATTACAAGTCCAAAAAATTTAAAATACAATTACTCTTGAATAAAAGTAATAGGGACAGATTCTTTAGCCTCACAATGCTGAGTCCACCGCTGATGGTTGGTAAGATCCACTTGTCCAGGTCATAATCACTATTACTGTCTTCCAGAGCATTGACTCCATGGTTGCTGATCCGCAAAGGTGGTCCCCTGGTGCGAGCACGACGAACAACTCTCTGGGCTCCTGAAGTAAAACCCAAACGAAATTTGTTAGATTTGTATGGAATATCCGGAAGTTGGCCCCAAATTCTACACCCACCTTCTTCGACTACTGCCTTGGCATCCTTCAGAGAAGCCATCTTCAATGGAGGTCTAGTAATCTTCGGGAGTTTGGAAGCAGTCTTGGTTGCCGCAACTGTTTGTGGGACCTCTTAAAAATTCTGGCACTGGGTCTCAATGAACTCACCATCTATTTCCATATACCTGGAAGAGTTAAGATGGCTAACCATGTATTCCTCCTCCCCATGGACTGTGATGATCTTTCCCTTGATTGGGTACTTCAACATCTGATATAGGGTAGAAGTGACGACACCAGCGCCATGAATCCAAGGTCGGCCCAATAAACATGAATAGGAAGGGCGGATATCCATCACATAGAAAGTTTGTTGAACCCCAAAATTTTCCCTCTCATTTTACTCAAAACATGCCCATTGAGATCCTCAACTTGCTCAAGGATGCCCAAGAGTTGACCAAACAAACTCTCTCATAAGGCAATGAACCTCCAACTAGGGTTTCCATTTTCATCAAGATTGTGAGCTCTAAAGGTCCCAAATTCCTTCCATGGTCCTAATATGTTCTCAAGATCATCCATGTCAAGTTTCACGCCTTACACAAGAAGTTTGCTCAGTCAATTGCCCAGATGCCTGAAAATCAACTGTACTAGGTCAAAAGTTAACTGTGGCCCACATACAGTCAAACTTCAAGATTTTTGGTCAACATCAACATTTTGAAGTGATATCCATCATTTTATCAAGGTTTGATCATGATTCCTCAAGGAATGCCCCAAATTCATCAAAACCCAAAAGTTGCTAAATTAGGGTTTCTCAAGAAAAGTCAACCAGACTTTGACCAAGCATAACTTTCTCATACTTTATCAGAAATTTCTCATCCAAGGATCATTTTAAATAGAATCCAATTTCCTACAACTCGTCTTCATACCACAAGTTCAAAATATGCACTCATCAAAAGATATGAATTTCTACATTATAGGTCCTTTTGAAAAGTCAACAAAAACACCTTTTGGGTCAAAGCTTCTTACATGAACATGGAAGATCCAATTGAGTTGAAACCAAAAGGTTTGTTTAGGGTACACCCTAAGATTTATAAAAAGTCCAAGAACACCTTCTTAGGGTTAAAAATTCAGGGAGATATGTATTGTCAAATTTGACCAATTTTAGGAAATGTGCATGAAGTCAACATTGATCAATATGACTTTTTTTCCAAATGGGCCCATGTTTTCTTGTTTGAAACTTGTTCCTAAGATGGCCCACGACCCCTGAGCTTATCCACCTATTATTTTATTATTTTTATTATTTACTTTGATTTTTTATCCATTTAAATCAAAATAAATCAATTTAAATAGTAGAATAATCAAATAAAATCAAAGATTTGATTTTATGAGCATATTATGAGTCCATGAATAGCTAGAAAATCAAAAAATTAGTGCAAGAGCTAATTGATTGGAAAAGATCTTAGTTCGGTCTATTTTGGAAGCAAATCATACAAGACAAAGAATTAAATCAAATCTCCATAATTTGCAAAGATATGATCAATTTTTGTTGACCTAAATCATTCTATGATATATACCCAACATTTCCAAAGCATAAAAGATGGTTTTTGGGTCGTGAAAACAAGGAGGTCAACTTCAATTTTTTGTCAAAAAAAAATGCTGATCACATATTCCTCCATAGATTGATTCAAGCAATTCCAAGGCCAGTAATCCGTTCCTGGACATTTTCTGAAGCCATTCCAATCATCCTCAAGCCTTAAAACCTTCAGAAATCGCGCCTCATAGTCCCACGGTTTACATGTTTTTTCAAGACTCGTTTTCAATAATTTATCCATCATAAACATGTTTTGATCATATATCCATGCTTGCTATCATATTTGCAATGTTTTTGATTGGTTTGATTGGAGTTTAAGTGTAGGAATGGCACGATGCCATTGTTAGGGTTTTGAGGTCCCAAATTGGAAATTTCATATAGAGGAAAAATTTGACAAAATCAGGGGTACTATCATGCTTAGAAGTTGATTTGCAATTGATCCATGTCTTTGGTTTGAATTTATTCTGCTTGTGCTGTGTTTTTGAATATTACAGGTTTATGGCTACGAACAAAATCCGTCACTATAGCTTTTAGTGACCGAAACGAATGTAGGTAAAAGTGTGGCCAAAAACAACAGTTATGGGGAAGAAGACAATTAGGTGGCAGAATCCTATTGGGTGATTTGAATCACGCGCACGTTTGGGAAAGACCACTTTATTTCCTTTACATTTTATTTATGTTATTATATTTACAACTAACCATCCCAGCATTTTAGTATTTTCTTAACATTTACATGCAGATCTTGTGCATAACCCATTATAGGCACCCACTATACACCCTGATCTCAACCATTGGATTCATCATTAATCCAGATCCAACGCCCAATGCTCAAGTCATACCATAGACCATCAGAAAGAGTATCACACTGAATCAGGTGCAAGGATTAGGCTGACCAGCTATTGGGCCTAAACAATTCAACATTGCACCCCCTGGATTGCTTTCTAAATATGCCCAATTTATCTCTTTTCTTTTTATTTCTTATTTTTATTATTTACTAATTATCTTTTTTCACAAAATAACACAAAATCATTTTTTATCATAAAATCAAAAATCACAAAAAACATAAAAATCATTTTTTCATAAAAATATTTTATTTCCTTAATTAATTAGATTAATTATTTAGGGCAATTTAATTCCTTTTTTTCATAATTTAAATTAATTAGAAATTAGGGTTAATTTGTACATAACCTAATTTTTTCTCAAAAATAACCTAAAATTTTCTCAATTAGATTTTCTAAGTTTCTCAATTCATTCTCACATTTAATTCACCGCGCGCTTTTAATTCCTTTTTATTATTAATGTAACTGCTCTGAGTTTGTAATAGTAATTAGGGTTTTAAATTTCGCATCTTTATTTTCAGTCCAAGACAATTATGTATATGCAAAAGCCCTGTAATAGCTAGGACTTTAACTTTCTCGCTTTAATTTCCGCAAACTATAAACTGCTTAGATGTATGTTAATATAATTGTATGGAAAGACAAACTGAAAATTAATACGGTAGAAAACTCTAAATGTGCAATGATAAATTAACTGAAAATTACACTCGCACATGCTCACTCCTAGGGTTTACTCCACTCTGGTTGCCTTTGGTAAACGGTCATGAAGTATAGGGTTTGTTAGTGGTTGTCCTCTAGCCCCGAAAGATCTAAAATGACCCATTATGGATGTTGCCTCGGAAAAAGATCTAACATTGCTTTTGTGATCGTATTTGTCCCTTCGAATGTCCCTAAAAAACTCCAACGACGATGCTACCTATTTCTCAATAATGGGATAGCATTGTCTAAAAGGAAAACAAACAGTCCTTTTTCGAGTAGGTAGATTAGTTCCTAGGTACTTGCTCAAACAAATAAAAAGTTTTTCACACCAACACTTTCCAAACAAAGTTTTCAAAAACAACTTCGTAACACTCTTGAGGACAGAAACAAAGGTTAAAGCGAAGTAATACAAAACTTTTCAAAATAAGCACACACAAGCAGTTTTCAAAACAAGCACACACAAGCAGTTTTCAAAATGAGCAAGTACCTAAGAGCCTGTGGAAAACCACAGATAGAAAGGGTGCTAACACCTTCCCTTTCTATAATCTACCCCCCGTACTCAAAAACATCTCGAAAAAGGTTTTTTCTGTTCTTTTTTCGTTTTCCCGATTGGATAAAATAAAAGTCGGTGGGGACTCTTGCATACCGCGACATTTGTGAATAAAAAACACAAACCAGTATTAACAGTCAGTTCTGCCACCGTATCACAGAACTGACGACTCTGCTGGGGAATAAAATATAAAATGGGTTAAACCTTAGGATCTAGGTCATATTTAATTTCTTTCTCTTGATTGTCTTGCTTGCTTTATATTTATGGAAACTGTTTGGGTTATTTGATCCTACACCCGGATCGGGAAACACCTTTTAGGTAAGTAGAAATAAACTGTGAGGGAGTTTTGCTGGGGTATATCGACACGGTTGAAGCAGTAGCTACGTTGATGTGGCACTTTGGTTGGTACCCGTAACCCTTGAGTTAATCAGGGAGATGTACGGGGCCGCCGTGTGGTGTCGTAAAGCATCAAATGACCTTAGAACCTTTAATTGCACAACTTGGCCAGTAGGATGTAGCGAGATGGACGAATTTAGTCTATGCCCAAGGTCGACAGATACTCAATGCTACACTCATTGAGGTTTGACTTCTGAGTTTTGTTTGATTACGAGTCAATCGTCGATTAAACAAGGCCTGGGGGAAAGATCAGTGATATTGAGATCCCTTAGAACCCAGTTACTATTTATAGAACAGGTTTAACTAATCCCGCTTCAAGAGGGTATGACCTTAAAACCCATGCAAGCATAAACCTAAGGTTATTTGGGTGACTTGTGTGCTTTCAACTTAAACTACTTGCAGAGTTTTATTATCTGACAACATGAGTTCCTTGCAGGTTTTGTTTACAGTTATTATCCAATAACTTGGATTTCTTACAGGGTTTACTTGCTTACATCACTTTGCACCATTTCCTAAAATCATAACATACACATCATAACATCATGCCTTAACAATTCCTTAACCATTTCAAGGATCTCGAGGGCCTGTGATGCAGGTTATGATAAATCAGACATCTAGCAAGGGGCAAGGGGATTTATTTTCCTCTAGCCAATGTCGTCAGAAAAACAAAACTCAACAACTTGAGTCAAGGGCTATGACCCACTTGATATGGTGAGCTTGACTCTCATAGAAGGAATCTCAATGATACGAAATTTTTTAATCAAAGCTGCAAATTTCAACTTCTAATATTTTCTTGTTTACCCCGCGAGATCCTTGAAAACATTGCATACATATATAATACATATCATTGCATAAGCAGGTTTCAAAGCATGTCTCTCATGTTCTCGCTGTTTATTTCAACAATGGCTCTCCAACAAGACAACAGAGATCTCCAAGCTCAAGATGCCCAGTTCAAGGAATTTCTCCTGAATTTATCTAAGGGGCAAGAAGACCTGAAAACACTCTTCGCCGGGGATCTGACCAAGGAACATCCTGACAACGACAAGGATGAACAATTGGAACAAATGCAACATGAGGTAGAAGCAATGAGAATCCAGATGCTGGGGAAAATGACTCTTATCCAAAACTTAGCGCGAGGACAAGAAGGGCTAAGAGCCTTCTTCAACAAGCTTCACCAAGATGGATGCAGATCCATGAAACAAACATTTAAAATTATGGATCAAGACATTAATCAGTCCCCAGTGAGAGAAGAGGTTGGTTTGGTCAGGAACAGACCTTTCCAAATTGCTACTACATCACAAGCCCAACCACAACCTCGCCAACGACAACGGGGCAATCAGCATAAGAAGAATACATCTGAAAGACGCTTCACCAAAATCAACATGTCATTGGCTGCAGCATTGCAACGTATGTTGTAGGCCAAGTTGGTTATGTTAAGGGACCCTCCTTAGAATCCCAACATAGCCTCCCCAAGGTACAATCCAAATGCATGATGCGCGCACCACTCCAACAGTCCTGGACATGACACCAACAACTGTTGGGCATTGAGAAATAAAATTCAAGACCTGCTTGATGAAGGAGCGCTAGAATTCGCACAAGACGGTCAGGTTGAGTTCTTCTGCCATCCCTCCAAGGCATACCATCTGAAGTGACAAGTTCTCACAAGAAGACTTTTCGTTCATTTGAATTTTCAATGTGTAATTTTCTTTTGATTTGTTTGAACATTTATTCATATCAAACCTCGTTATTTCATCAATGCATTGTACATGTTTGTCTTGAATCAATTCATTCGTATTCACTATTTCAAAAATGTGTTCTTATTTCCTTTTGTGATATTCAACTCTCGATTAAAAAATCTAAGCGTTAGAGGGAGGATGACGAAAATGATACCATAATCTCTACAGTATGCTTTTGAACAGACCCCTCTAACAATATACAGGTGTTGTTTCAAATCCTAAATAGTGGAGTTATAAGGAAGATAATCCCTAGTTAACCCCTTCGAGCCAAAGAAGTAGGAGTTTTTTTTTCACACAAATTAAAACCCTTAATCATAACCTGGGGCAGGGTAGTTTTCTCAGTTGATTCAGAGGCGCATTCAGTCACAATTTGTCGCTTCGTACACAATGAATGGCATCTAAGACGTCCTTCCAAAACAAAATATAGTGATGGTTCCGTATAATCATCAAGACAGGCAGTCATTATCTCTCGAAACAAAAGCCCATTAAGTCAAAACCTATGAAGGAGACTTAAGAGAAAAATTGGGGCATCCCGCTGACTATAATCACAAAAGAAATAGTTCAGGCAAAAGAAGGGATAATGAAAACAAAAAAAAAAGGTTACTACAAATCTTCGACAAAAAATATTACAAAATGAATGCCTTTTCAAAACAAATGTTCAATTTCTAAATCATCACCAAGTATCAGAGCAAAGATTCCAGACTCAATTGGGATCTAAGCGCGCAACTAACTGAGCATAGGACTGAAGAACGTCTCGAAGAGCGGGTTGGGTACAAATAAAATTTGAGCCTTTATCCTTTGTTTCTTGAACTGTGAACCAAGCCACGTTATAACCCTTAAAAGTCCTAGCTGAAGCATGGGTTAGTTTGAGATCATACTGTTACAAAGGTATCCTGACTCCTGTAGGCTTTGTTACGAATCTTGAGTTGATATCACATTCTTGCAAATTTCGTTTTACTACACAAAAAACATTTCCAAATTTTTTTCAAGACATACATGAGTTTTACATTCTTTAAATGACATTGTTTTCATATGAGTAATTGTTTGACAGCAGAGGAATCCGCACAATGGATATTCAATGAACAAACATCCTCTCAATGGACAGAATCACCTCAGCGGGAAAGACACTTCCAATAACAGGTCTTCCATAAGCAAGGGGTATGACATGATGTCTAAACACATCTGGGGAAGTCTCTCCAAAAGTGCCAAATAACCAGGGGCAGATCTCCATCTGAATCGCTTGGGGCATTACGCACGCATTCCAGCAACAAATCATGTGCCATAAAGAAAACATTTTTGACAGTACTACAACACAACACTATGGACAGTGACAACTCTCTACATCCTGAAAGCGTGGACATAGTCGGAAAATACTACGCATGAAAAAAAAGACCTGCTAGGTTGACACACCTAGGAAAAAATAAGGGAATCCCGGTGAACCAAAAGGATTCGGGTAAAAGTTAGGGATATACATAAAAAAAATCTATACACTCGACAAGTCGAAAACCTGAAAAGGAGGCTTGGGCAAAAAGGTATCCTGGTGGACTAAAAACCCGAAAGGGTGGTCCAGGCAAAAGTTAGGGATTTAAAGCGTACGACTATGTCCTGTCACCTGTCTATCAGTGGAAGACTTATACCTTGATCAACATTCATCAAGAGCACCAGAATCAAGAAACGGTTCAGATACGATCCATATACGTATTTCATTTTGCTACTTATTCAAGATTTTCATACATCGAGAAACGGTTCAGATACGATCCAGATACGGATGTCATTCTGCTACTTATTCAAGATTTTCATACATCGAGAAATGGTTCAGATACGATCCAGATACGAATGTCATTCTGCTACTTATTCAAGATTTTCATACATCGAGAAACGGTTCAGATACGATCCAGATACGGGTGTCATTGTGCTACTTATTCAAGATTTTCATACATCGAGAAACGGTTCAGATACGATCCAGATATGAATGTCATTCTACTACTTATTCAAGATTTTCATACATTGAGAAACAGTTCAGGTACGATCCAGAGACGAATGTTATCCTGGTACTTATTCCAGATTTCTCTTCTAGAAACAGTTCAGGTACGATCCAGAGACAAATGTTATCCTGGTATTTATTCCAGATTTCTCTTCTAGAAACAATTCAGGTTCGATCCAGAGACGAATGCCATCCTAATACTTACTCCAGATTCTCCTATAAATACAATTCAGATACGATCTAGAGACGGATGTCATTCTGACACTTATCCAACACATGTTTCAAATACTGTTCAGATACGATCCAGAGACGGATGTCATTCTGACACATGTTTCAAGTATAGTTCAGATACGATCAAGAGATAGATGTCATTCTGACACTCATTCAACACATGTTTCAAGTATAGTTCAGATACGATCCAGAGACGGATGCCATCCTGACACTCATTAAATACATGTTCAAGTATAATCACGACATAGATCCATCCACAAAATCTTCGCATGTACTTTTTCCAGCATGGTACAAGGGGCAGAGACAGTTGAAACCGAAGTCACTATCACATATAAGCCAGTGATACCTATATTCCCCGCAGAGCCGAGACAACCAAGGTCCGACCTCTGTATCCCCAAGCAGGAATTCCTTCCCCAGTAGGTTCCTTTAGAAAGCTGATATCTGCATTCCCCAGCCGAGTTTTATAACCATGAGCAGTTTATAAAGCCATCTCCCGAGATGAGTTTATTTCTCTGACAACAGAAGCTCAATCTCCAACAGAACTCTGCTCTCCCGCAATGGAAGTTCATCCCCAGCAGAGTTTATTTCTCCAAATCAGCAGATCTTCCAACATAGTATCTCTCTTTCCCACAGAGTCATTCCCTCGCAGGATTATTCTCAGACAGAGTCTCCTCCGGAAGAATGTTCTCAAGAAGAATGGATGTAAATCCCCAACTAATCATCTTCGGTCACTATCCCCAGTGGAAAAGAAGAAATCAACTTCTTATACTCTCCAGTAGCAGTCCAGGATTTATTTTCCCTAGCTAGAGAAGAACACAATAGCATTGCATATCCATACATCATGGCACATGCATACATATTATACAGCACAATCTCATTTATTTTGAGAACATCATTGCTCAATACATTTCATACATTATGACATTACATACGACTAACTCTTTACCTTTCAGGGAAAGATGCAATCAAGTTCTCACAAGTTCTCTCTAGTTCAGTCAAACCGACACCAAGGTTTCTATTCTAGTTGAAGATATTCCAACACTTTTCAAGATTTTCTCTGGTTCAGTCAAACCGACACTAAGGTTTCTATTCTAGTTGAAGATGTTCTAAGACTTTCGTCTGGGTCAGCCGAATCGCCGCTAAGATTCTCCTGATTTCAAGGCCAGACAAAGTCAATCTGAGACCTTCCCCCGGTTCAGTCAAATCGATGCTAAGATTTCTTTCCCGGTTGAAGACAGCTCGAGACCTTTCCCTTGTTCAGTCAAATTGATACTAAGATTTCTATTCCAGTTAAAAAAGCTATAAATCCTAGAAACTGACCGGATAACAGCTTAATTTCCCCAAATTACTCAAGCCTGGAGCACGACCAAATAACGGTATAAGACACTGTGAAGTCTGGAGCACGACTAGATAGCGGCAAAAGACACTGAAACCTGGAGCACGACCAGATAACAGTATGAGGTACTGCAAAGCTTGGAATTCAACCAGATAACAGTTTACTCAGCCAATTACTATGAAGCCTGGAAACGACCGGATGCTAGTATGCCTTAAATTCAAGTTGAAACCCGGATGCGACCGGATAACAAATTAATTCCTTCTGAAGCCTGGAGCACGACCAAATAACAGTTTTTGAGATTGCAAAGCCCGAAGCACGACCAGATAGCAATTTTAATCTCATCTCCCTAGTAAGTCACTGTAAAACCTAGAGCACAACCAAACAGCAGTCAGTCTTATTATCCTCAGTAAATCACTGTAAGTCCTGGAGCACGACCAGATAGCACTTCATTTTCATCTCCTCGACTAAGAGATGACTCCCCAGTAGAGTAACGGACAACTGAAGCTCCTAAAATTCCATTTCTCCCAAGACAGAGACCAACATTCCTCATCAGATTCCTCCTCAACGACATGAACAGGAATTTTCATCAAAGGAATATCTCGGGAAATCAACATCCTCTAGATGGCATCTTTAAGCCCATATCCGATGACCTTCCGTCATCTCCTCCAAATGGCATCTGTAAGCCCATTCTCGATACTACCTACACAGTCCAGCACCATCTCAAACGAGTGCAAATTTCTAGGCACTCTAGTGTTCAATCATCTTCCACCTTCAGATTACGAAAGGCAGACAACAAATCTACATCCTCAAGTTTAAGAAGATTGAACAGGGGCAGCTGTTGTACCCAAAAATTTTCCCTCTCATTTTACTCAAAACATTCCCATTGAGATCCTCAAATTTCTCAAGGATGCCCAAGAGTTGACCAGACAAACTCTCTCCTAAGGCAACGAACCTCCAATTAGGGTTTCCATTTTCATCAAGATGGGTGATCTCCAAAGGTCCCTGTGATACGGTGGCAGAACCAGACTGTTTAATGAAAATGTTGGTTTGCATTTTGCGTTTGTGTTTTCAAAATATCGCGGTAAGCAAGAGTCACCATCGACTTTTATTTTATCCAACTGGAAAGGAAAAAAGTACAGAAAAATTCCTTTTTTCGAGATTTTAAGTACGGGGGGTATATTATAGAAAGGGAAGGTATTAGCACCCTTTCTATCCGCAGTTTTCTACGGGCTCTTAGGTACTTTCTCATCATTTTAAAAATTTCTTCCGTGTTTGTGTGTTTTGAAAAGTTTTGGTTTTACTTTGTTCTAACCCTTGTATCAGTCCTCAAGAGTGTTACGAAGTGTTTTTTGAAAACTTTGTTTGAAAAGAGTGTAAGTGTGGAAAATTTTATTTTTGAGCAAGTACCTACTAGAATCTACCTACTCGAAAAAGAATGTTTC
The DNA here is from genome assembly GCA_948472305.1 of Vicia faba. NCBI lineage: Eukaryota > Viridiplantae > Streptophyta > Magnoliopsida > Fabales > Fabaceae > Vicia > Vicia faba. Next base: position 264,935,673 of record OX451737.1, on the reverse strand, counting down.
TGTTCGTGTTTCCTTTAGACAATGCTATCCCACTATTAAAGAGTAGGTAGTACCATCGTTGGAGTTGTAAGGGTCAATTCGAAAGGGACGTACGATCACCAAAGCAATGTTAGGACGTCTTAGTAATAACCCTAGTGTCTTAAGATCATATTCAAGGCAACATTTCTGAGCGGGACATTTGATCTTGGTTTAGACAGAAGGGCGACCACTAAAACACCTTATACTTAATGACCATTTACCGAAGGCAACCGAAGTGAGAGTATACCCTAGGAGTGCGCATGTGCGAGTGATTTGATTTCAAGTTATTATCTTTGCACATTTAGGGTTTGCTAACCATTTTAAAATTAACATCAGTCTTGTCATGCAATCCTATTATCATACATCTAATAGTTAAATATTTGCAAGAATTAAAATGCGGAAAATAAAACTACGCTATTACAAGACTTCGGGGAGGGAGATTAATTACATAGCCAAAAACCCGTAAAAAACGATAAATAAAGAAAATCCTAATAAAACTATTACATACCGTGAGCAGTTACATTAATATCGCAAAAAATAGTAAACGCGCGCGATGAATTAAGAACGAGAAAAAATTAGGGTTTTGACCCCGTCTAAACCTAATTAAAAGAAAAATCATTTTTTTGTTATTTTTTTTTATTTTGAGAAAATATGGTTTTAATTGAATAAATACAAACTTAATTACTTTAATTAATTTAAATTAAGAAAAATAATTAATTTGACCTATTTTGTATTTTTTTATTTTATGCAAAGAAATAAAAACATAATCAAGAACAAAACCTAATTGTATAATTGATTTTAAATTATTTATGAAAAGGTTAGAATTACCCTAAAATTAAATATTAAGTTAATTTGATAGAATAAATAAAAAAAACCTAATTCTAGATTTTGTGACAATTGATTTTTTTTGGTTTTTTGTTGGTAAAAAGGTGATTTTGGTGTTGATAATAAAAATAAATAAAAAAGAATAACTAAAGAAAGGTAAATTAAAAAAAAAGAAATAACCCAAGGGCCTGCTGTTAGCGGCTCTGATCAGAGGATGGTGATCAGAGGATGATGGTCCAGAGGAGGGTGATTAGAGGATGATGGTCCAGAGGATGGTGATTAGAGGATGATGGTCCAGAGGATGGTGATCAGAGGATGCCGGTCCAGAGGAGGGTGATCAGAGGATGATGGTACTGGGCCTGCTTCTGACAGGTGGATCCAGCAGATCATGACCAGAGGATGCTTAATCTGGTCCTGGTTGATATGTCTAGAAGATGATCCTCATAAAGTGAAAACGCTGGATCTGGTGAATATAAGGGGGGAAAATGCCAAAAGCTCACGCTTGGGATCAAATCCAGAATCATGAGCTTCTGACCTCCTTCTGCTGCCCAACTGCAATGGGTGTTAGTTTATCAATACAATAGAAACAAACCAATTAATCAGAACTAACATGCTTCTGGCCAGAATAAACGCGCCAGAATTTAAACCGACCAGTAAAGTTGTGACACACCATCGTCTTCTTCTCTGGATTTGTCGTTTAAAACTCTGAACCTTTACTTACAGACATGGCGCTGTGGCTATAACCCTGTACAATTCAGAAACTACATACAAGCAATATAAATAATATTCAATACCATGGATCAACTGGGTTTGACCCGATGATCACAATGGTCTCCTCCATTAGGGCCAATTGCTCCTGTACACAAAACCCCCAAAAATGAAGCAAGAACCCTAACTATGGCAACTTGCAGTATAGTCAGTAAAAACGCAATTGGGTGTAGTCAATAGCTTGCAAATAACTCAAGGATCATGAATATATCAATGAACCGTGCTAAATATGCCAGAATTATGATATTCAAACTTAATAAAGTATGGAAATCATGTGGTACTTACAGTGCAATTCTGATTGTGGGAAAGCTTGTTAATGGTTGAAACACGTTCTTGGGATGCTTAGAATGGCCTGAGATAGCCTGAATCTTGAAAATCAGTTTACACTTTTCTTCAGTTTTTTTTTGCAATCTGTTCTCTCTATTACACGCCTCTGAATCCCCTGTTTTTGGTCTGCCAATGTTCTATATGTACCCAAGAATGAATTAGGTTACAAACTTGCTTCAAATCTTTCTCAATTAAGATGATTGAATCATGATTTGATTCTTATGTAAATCTTTCCAAATCAAGCCAAATCCAATCTTTTTGTGTCCAAATAAAACTTGCACGATTTGATTCTTCTTCCAGCTGTATAAGAGACCTAAACATGCACAAAATCTCAAGCTTTGGTTAGTTTTGATATCTTCATGATTTTATTTTGATTTAATTTAATTTAATTGAAATAAAAATCAAAATAAATGATAAAAATAAAATAAAGACAAGTGGGAAGGATCATGGGTCGTGGATCATGTTACAAACTCAATGCAAGCACAAAAGGTTGGGCCCATTTGACAAAAATTGCAATTTTGGGCACATTTGACTTTTGGCAATTTTGCAAAAAAGGGTCAACTTCACCAATGCATAACTCATTCAATTTTGACCCTAGAGATGTGTTCTTGGACTTTTTAGAAAGCTTAAGATATCCTATAAGCAAAATTTTTGGTCTCATCTCACTTGAGTCTTCCATGTTCATGTATGAAGCTTTGACAAAAAAGGAGTTTTTGTTGACTTTCCAAAATGACCTATAATGTCCAAATTTATATCTTCTTGTGAGTGCATATTTTGAACTTGGGAGCTGAAGATGAATTGTAGGTAATTCCATCCTCTTAAAAATGAGATTTGTATCGGTCATTTTTGATAAGGTATGAGAAAGTTGTGCTTGGTCAAAGTTGAGTTGACTTTTCCTACAAAACCCTAATTTAGTAACTTTTGGGTTTTGATGAATTGTGAGCAATCCTTGAGGAATCATGATCAACCTTTGATAAAATTATGAATAACACTTCAATGTGAGAATGTTGACCAAAAATATTGAAGTTTGACTGTATATAGGACACATTTGACTTTTGCCCTAACACAGTCGATTTTCAGCCCTTTGAGCAATTGACTGAGTAAACTTTCTCTGCAAGGCTTGAAACTTGACATGGATGATCTTGAGAACATACTAGGACAATGGTGAGAACTTGAGACACATTCAAACATCTTGATGCAAACTGAAACCCTAATTTGGGGTAGACTACCTTAGGAGAGAGTTTGTCTGGTGAACCCTTGGACTTCCTTGAGCAATTTGAGGACCTCACTTGAAATGTATTGAGAAATATGGGAGGGAAAATTTTGGGGTACAACAGTCACAAATTCCTTCCATGGTCCTAAAAGTTCTCAAGATTATCCATGTCAAGTTTCATGCCATGCACAAGAAGTTTGCTCAGTCAATTTCCCAAATGCCTGAAAATCAACTATACTAGGTCAAAAGTCAATTGTGGCCCACATAAAGTCAAACTTCAATATTTTTGGTCAACATCAACATTTTGAATTGATATCCATCATTTGACCAAGGGTTGATCATGATTCCTCAAGGAATGCCCCAAATTCATCAAAACCCAAAAGTTGCTAAATTAGGGTTTCTTAGGAAAAGTCAACCAAACTTTGACCAAGCATAACTTTCTCATACTTTATCAGAAATTTCTCATCCAAGGATCATTTTGAAGAGAATCAAATTTCCTACAACTAATATTCATCCCACAAGTTCAAAATATGCACTCATAAAAAGATATGAATTTCTACATTATAGGTCCTTTTGAAAAGTCAACAAAAACACCTTTTGGGTCAAAGCTTCTTACATGAACATGGAAGACCCAATTGAGATGAAACTAAAAGGTTTGTTTAGGGGACATCCTAAGCTTTCTAAAAAGTCCAAGAACAACTTCTTGGGGTTAAAAATTGAGGGAGATATGTATTGTCAAAGTTGACCAATTTTTGGAAATGTGCATGAAGTCAACATTGATCAAAATGACGTTTTTTTACAAATGGACCCATGTTTTCTAGTTTGAAACTTGTTCCGAAGATGGACCACGAGCCCCGAGCTTATCCACCTATTATTTTGTTATTTATATTATTTATTTTGATTTTATATCCATTTAAATCAAAATAAATCAATTTAAATAGTAGAATAATCAAATAAAATCAAAGATTTGATTTTATGAGCATATTATGAGTCCATGAACAGCTAGCAAATCAAAAAATTCGTGCAAGAGCTAATTGATTGGAAAAGATCTTAATTTGGTCTATTTTGGAAACAAATCATACAAGGCAAAGAATGAAATCAAATCTCCATAATTTGGAAAGATATGATCAGTTTTTGTTGACCTAAATCATTTTATGATATATACACAACATTTCCAAAGCATAAAAGAAGGTTTTGGGGTCGTGAAAGCAAGGAGGTCAACTTCAATTTTTTGTCAAAAAAAGTGCTGATCACATATTCCTCCATAGACTGATTCAAGCAATTCCAAGGCCAGCAATTCGTTCCTGGACATTTTGTTAAGCCATTCGAATCATCCACAAGCCTTAAAACCTTCAGAAATCATGCCTCACAGTGCCATGGTTTGCATCTTTTTTCAAGATTCGTTTTCAATAATTTATCAATCATAAACATGTTTTGATCATATATCCATGCTTGCTATCATATTTGCAATGTTTTTGATTGGTTTGATTGAAGTTTAAGTGCAGGAATGGCACGATGCCATTGTTAGGGTTTTGAGGTCCCAAATTTGGAATTCCATATAGAGGAAAAATTGGACAAAATCAAGGGTACTATCATGCTTAGAAGATGATTTGCAATTGATCCATGTCTTTGGTTTGAATTTTTTCTACTTGTGCTGAGTTTTTGGATTTTACAGGTTTATGGCTACGAACAAAATCCGTCACTATAGATTTTAGTGACGGAAACGACTGTAGGTAAAAGTGTGGCCAAAAACAACAATTATGGGGAAGAAGACAATTAGGTGGCAGAATCCCATTGGGTGATTTGAATCACGCGCACGTTTGGGAAAGACCACTTTATTTCCTTTACATTTTATTTACGTTATTATACTTACAACTAACCATCCCAACATTTTATTATTTTCTTAACATTTACATGCAGATCTTGTGCACAACCCATTCTAAGCGCCCACTATACACCCTGATCTCAACCATTGGATTCATCATCAATCCAGATCCAACTCCTAACGCTCAAGTTATACCATAGACCATCAGAAAGAGTATCACACTGAATCAGGCGCAAGGATTGGGCTGACCAGCTATTGGGCCTAAACAATTCAACATTGCACCCCTGGATTGCTTGCTAAACAGGCCCAATTTTTCTCTTTTCTTTTTATTTCTTATTTTTATTATTTACTAATTATCTTTTTTCACAAAATAACACAAAATTATTTTTTATCTTAAAATAAAAAATCACAAAAAACATAAAAATCATTTTTTTCATAAAAATATTTTATTTCCTTAATTAATTAGATTAATTATTTAGGGAAATTTAATTCCTTTTTTTCATAATTTAAATTAATTAGAAATTAGGGTTAATTTGTACATAACCTAATTTTTTCTCAAAAATAACCTAAAATTTTCTCAATTAGATTTTCTAAGTTTCTCAATTCATTCTCGCATTTAATTCGCCGCGCACTTTTAATTCCTTTTTATTATTATTGTAACTGCTCCGAGTTTGTAATAGTAATTAGGGTTTTAAATTCCGCATCTTTATTTTTAGTCCAAGACAATTATGTATCTGCAAAATCCCTGTAATAGCTAGGATTTTAACTTTCTCGCTTTAATTTCCGCAAACTATAAACTGCTTAGATGTATGTTAATAGGATTGTGTTGAAAGACAAACTAAAAATTAATACGGTAGAAAACCTTAAATATGCAAAGATAAATTAACTGAAAATTACACTCGCACATGCTCACTCCTAGGGTTTACTCCACTCCGGTTGCCTTTGGTAAACGGTCATGAAGTATAGGGTTTGTTAGTGGTTGTCCACTAGCCCTGAAAGATCTAAAATGACCCATTCAGATGTTGCCTCAGAAAAAATATCTTTAAGGCTTCAGAATGATTACTAACATTTCCTAACATTGCTTTTATGATCGTATTTGTCCCTTCGAATGTCCCTAAAAAACTCCAACGACGATGCTACCTATTTCTCAATAATGGGATAACATTGTCTAAAAGGAAAACGAACAGATCTTTTCGAGTCGGTAGATTAGTTCCTAGGTACTTTCTCAAACAAACAAAAACTTTTTCACACCAACACTTTCCAAACAAAGTTTTCAAAAACAACTTTGTAACACTCTTGAGGACAGAAACAAGGGTTAAAACGAAGTAATACAAAACTTTTCAAAACAAGCACACACAAGCAGTTTTCAAAACAAGCACACACAAGTATTTTTCAAAATGAGCAAGTACCTAAGAGCCTGTGGAAAACCACTGATAGAAAGGGTGCTAACTGTAACACCCATAATTTAATTAATTATTTAATTAAATTATTTTTGGAATATTTATGAAGATGTGTTATAATTAATTAGATTTATTTTATTAAGTGGTGAAATAATATTAGAAGTGTAATATTATTTAATGTGGGCTTATTTTGAGAGAGAAGAAGTAATAAGGGTGTGTGTTGGTTTTAAGCCTAATAAGGAGATAATAGAATAATAGGGTTATGTTTTTATTTTTTTGTTGGAATAGAAGTAAGAAGCAGTAGAAAGAGAATAAGGATTGAGAAGAGCGTGCAAGCTACGTGAGAAGGAGGAATAACAGCAAGAACGTGAATCCAACCGGAAATTATGGAGCGACCTTCAATCCAAGGTAAGGGTGGGGTTCTAACTCTATAATTGGGTTTATGATCATTGATATGTGGGTTAGAGGTGATTGCTGTCCTGTTTTGATATGAGAATATGTGATTGATGTATGATGAGGATTGATGAATTCTGCTGAATATTGATGTCTTGATGCTGTTAAAATGCTGTAAGATTATAGGGTAATTATAGGTGATGAATTGCCTTGAATAGATTAAGTTTTAGGGCTTTAATCGTGAGATCCCATAATGAGATGCAGTAATGGAAACGTTGAATGTAGCAGTAATGAAAACATAGAATTAGGCATGAAGAATACCAGAAGTTGTTGTTTCAGAACAATGAATCAATTAGGAATGGCGTTAGGTACTGTTCCTAATTAGGTTGATAACAGGAAAAGGAATTAAAATAATAACGTTAAGGAAAAGTAGCAGTTCTGACGTTAGAAGGATGCTGATAAAAGTTGCGTTAGATTAGTGCAGGATAGAAGTTCTGACGTTAGTAGTTGTATGGGTCATAAGGTGTGGTCAGTCAGAGGACGGTGATGATCATAAGTTGTATCTGGTCAGAGGTTGAATGGTTAGAAGATGTCATGATTAAAGGATGAGTGGTCAGAAGATGTCGTGATCAGAGGTTGAGTGGTCAGAAGAGGAGATGATCATAAGTTGCACCTGATCAGAGGTTACATTAGTCAGAAGTTATAGCAGTCAGAAGATTGTGTCGCCAAAGGTTGCGTCATTAAAAGTTGTGTATTTAGAAACTGTGTTGGTTAGAGGTTGCATGGTCATAAGTTGTGTTGGCCTTTGTGTTGTTTAGGCAGAACGATGAACATTAGATGCATAGAAGCTGATGTTTGAGCTATAACAGTAGGAAGTGATGGTCTTGACGTTAGAGTTTCAGGATAGTAGTATTGTTTTACTGTGGAATTAGAATATTGTTGAGTTATAAATGAGAAGTTATTAATAAATAATGATGTTTGATGATTTATAAGTAAATGAATTTTGATGAATTATTTTGATAATTTGAGATGTTTTGAGATGATTATTTGAGATGTTTTGAGATGATTATTTGAGACGTTTTGAGATGATTATTTGAGATGTTTTGAGATGATTATTTGAGATGATTTGAGATGTTGTTAACTTGGGTGTTATCATTATATTCATGGTTGTGTCACATACATTACATTTCTAAGATGGAGCTTATGCTCGTTGAGATGGCCTGGATTGGCAAATTTTGAGATGAAGGCTATGCCTTGTTAATGCCTCTATTAATTGGAATTTTTTTGAGATGGGAGTTCTGCTCCAATGGTACCACATGCATTTGCATAGTATTGAGTCGCATTATATGATTTCATAAAGAAGTGTATTTTGATGTTGATGAATTTATATTATTATTGAGATTGATGATGATTATGATATGAGAAGTGGTGATGTTATTTATCTAATTTAATATATTAATTATCATGCACTTTATTATATTGTTAGATATCTCACCCCTTCTGTTAGAATGTTGCCCTTATGTTGGTCACGTGCAAGTAATCGAGAGTGAAGGTTGTGTACCTTCAATGGTTCGAGTCGGTGTCATTGCTCTGATATGTAACACTCGGGGGGATAAACGCTTTCCGTTTTGATAAATGATTTTTAGTTGTTGAATTTTAACTTGATTATGATTTAGGAGATGACTTGAAGTTGCTGTTTTGTTAGAGATGTTATTAAGAATTCCACTGCGTAGATGTTGATTTATTTAATTAAAGATGCTATGTCGATGGTTCATCCGATGTTTGAAAAAGTGTTATATATCCACGATGAATGCAATGAATTTGTTAGAAGAATTTGTGACGTCCCGATTCATTTGTATGATTGAAATTTTATAACTCTGATTTATCTTGCATAATTGCTTGGGGTAGAATTGGGGTGTTACAAAGTTGGTATCAGAGCAAAAGGTTGGTCCGACCTTATCGTCGAGTCGTAGTTGTCTAACGATCGAGTATTGTTATTTGAGTTCTAATCGTTGTTTATGTTGTAGTGAGAAGTTATGATGGATGGAAGGAATGATGTTGCTCTTGCTGCTGCTTTAGAAGTAATGGCTCATGTGATGGAAAATCAGCCGAATGCTGACGAGAATGCTGGATCTCGTAGCTTGGAGACTTTCCAGAGAGAAAATTAACCTACGTTCAAGGGAAAGTATGACCCTGACGGAGCATTTGAATGGTTGGAAGAGATTGAGAGAATCTTTCACGTGATGGATTGCACTCCAGCGCAGAAGGTTCGTTATGGGACTCATATGCTAGCAGCCGAGGCTGATGACTGGTGGCTAGAGGCTTGTCAGAAGTTAGAAGCTGCAGGTGAAAATGTCACTTGGGCTGTGTTCTGTAGGGAGTTTTTGAGAAAGTATTTTCCTGAAGATGTCCGTGGTAAGAAGGAAATTGAGTTCCTTGGGCCGAAGCAAGGAAGTATGTCCGTTGTTGAGTATGCTGCCAAGTTTGCTAAATTATCCAAGTTTTATATACATTACACTGAGGAAAATGCTGAATTTTCGAAGTGCATTAAATTTGAGAACGGGTTGCGCCCGGAGATTAAGAAAGCAGTTGGATATCAGAAAATCTGTGTCTTTGCTGATTTGGTTGATAGCTGCAGGATTTTTGAGGAAGACAATAATGCTCATTACAATATTATCAGTGAGAAGAGAAGTAGGCACCCACAGAATCATGGTAAACCTTATGATGCCCCAGCTGGTAAGGGTAAACAGAGACTTGCTCATGGACAGAGGACTAGTGGGGGAGATGCTCCTATTGGTGTGATTTGCTTTAAGTGTGGGAAACCTGGACACAAGAGTAATGTGTGCACTACTGAAGTGAAAAGGTGTTTCCGTTGTGGCAAGAATGGACGTGTTGTATCTGAGTGTGAGCAAAAGAGTGTGGTTTGTTTCAACTGTAAAGAAGAAGGGCACATTGGTAGCCAATGTCCGAAACCGAAGAGGGCTCAGTCAAGTGGTAAAGTGTTTTCTTTAGTGGAGGATCAGACGACTGTTGAGGACAGACTTATTAGAGGTACATGTTTCATTAATAGTACTCCTTTAATTACTATTATTGATACTGGTGCTACGCATTGTTTTATTGCTGCTGATTATGTTGAAAGATCGGGTCTTGTGTTGTCTTCTTTGAATGGAGAAATGGTCGTCAATACTCCAGCCAAGGGGTCAGTGACTACTTCTTTTGTGTGTGCTAAGTGTCCCTTGTCGATCTTCGACAGACTTTGTTGTTGACTTGGTTTTTTTACCGTTAAGAGGTTTGGATGTAATTTTGGGTATGAACTGGTTAGAGCATAACTGTGTTCATATTAACTGTTATGACAAGTCGGTGAAGTTTTCTACTCCTGAAAAAGAGGAAGATGGTATGTTGTCTGCTAGACAGTTGAGAAAGTTGATGCAAGAGGAAGCACATATGTTTTCGTTGATGGCGACGCTATCTGTAGAGACTCAAGCTATAATTGAGAAATTGCAGGTGGTGTGTGAATTTCCTAAAGTTTTCCCTGATGAGATTCCTGATGTACCGCCAGAGAGGGAATTTGAATTTGCAATTTATCTTATACCTGGTACCAGACCTGTGTCTACGGCACCATACATGATGTATGCGTCTGAATTGTCAGAGTTTAATAAACAATTGGAAGAGTTACTTGAGAAGAAGTTTGTAAGACCAAGTGTATCGCCGTGGGGAGCTCTAGTGTTATTAGTGAAGAAGAAAGATGGAAGTATGAGGCTTTGTGTTGATTATAGACAGTTGAACAAGGTGATGATTAAGAACAAGTATCCGCTTCCAAGAATAGATGACTTGATGGACCAATTGGTGGATTCTCGTCTGTTTAGTAAGATTGATCTGAGGTCGGGTTACCATCAGATTAGAGTGAAGGATAAAGATATTCAGAAGACGACTTTCAGAATGCGTTATGGACATTACGAGTATTCGGTGATGCTTTTCGGTGTTACTAATGCACCGGGAGTATTCATCGAATATATGAATCGTATCTTTCATACTTATTTGGATCGATTCGTAGTGGTGTTCATTGATGATATTTTGATTTACTCTAAATCAGAAGAAGAGCATGTTGAGCATTTAAGAGTATTATTGCAAGTTTTGAAAGAGAAGAAGTTGTATGAAAAGCTGTCCAAGTGTGAATTTTGGATGGAAGAGGTTAGTTTTCTTGGTCATGTGATTTCAGGTAGTGGCATTGCTGTAGATCCATCAAAAGTTGATGCTGTGTTGCAATGGGATACTCCAAAGTCAGCTACTGAGATTAGAAGCTTCTTGGGATTATCTGGTTATTATAGAAGGTTTATTGAAGGGTTTTCTAAGTTGTCACTTCCGTTGACTAAGTTGACTTGTAAAGGTAGAGCTTTTGTTTGGGATGTTCAGTGCGAAGAAAGTTTTACAGAATTGAAGAAGAGGTTGACGTCGGCTCCAATTTTGATGTTGCCTAATCCGGGAGAGCCTTTTGTGGTGTATTGTGATGCTTCTAAGATGGGTTTAGGAAGTGTGCTTATGCAGAATGGTAAGGTAGTTGCTTATGCATCAAGGCAGTTGAGGACTCATGAGAAGACCTATCCTACGCATGATTTAGAGCTTGCTGCCGTTGTTTTTGTGTTGAATATTTGGAGGCATTATCTTTATGGTTCTAGATTTGAAGTGTTTAGTGACCATAAGAGTTTAAAGTATTTGTTTGATCAGAAGGAGTTGAATATGAGGCAACGAAGATGGTTGGAATTGTTAAAGGATTATGATTTCAGTTTGAATTAGCACCCAGGAAAGGCGAATGTGGTAGCTGATACGTTGAGTCGAAAGACTTTACACATGTCAGCAATAATGATTAAAGAGTTGGAATTGATTGAGCAGTTCAAAGATATGAGCTTAGTTTGCGAGGTTACTCCGCAGAGTGTTACGTTGGGTATGTTGAAGATTAATAATGAATTTTAGACAGTATCAGAGAAGCTCAGAAGTTGGACGTGAAGCTGGTAGATTTGATGGTTGGGATTGACCAGTTTGAGAATAAGGATTTTAAGCTAGATGAGTAAGGTGTGTTGAAGTTTCGTAATCGGATTTGTATTCCTGATGATGCTGAGATGAAGAAAGTGATACTTGAAGAGAGCTATAGAAGTAAGTTGAGTATTCATCCAGGAGCTACAAAGATGTATCAAGATTTGAAAGGTTTGTTTTGGTTGCCTGGAATGAAGAGTGATGTGGCTCGGTTTGTGTATGCATGTTTGACTTGTCAGAAGTCGAAAGTTGAACATCAGAAGCTTGCAGGATTGATGCAACCGTTGGAAGTTCCAGAAAGGAAATGAGATAGCATTTCAATGGACTTTGTGACAGTGTTGCCTAATACTTTAAGAGGGCATGATTCGATTTGGGTGATTGTTGATAGGCTTAAGAAGTCAGCTCATTTTATTCCTATTAACATCAGTTTTCCAGTGCTGAAGTTGACTGAGATTTATATCAGTGTGATTATGAAGTTGCATGGTGTTCCTTTGTGCATTGTGTCAGATAGAGATCCAATATTTACTTCTGATTTTTGGAAGAGTTTGCAAGAAGCATTGGGTTCTAAGTTGAGGTTGAGTTCAGCGTATCATCCTCAGACCGATGGTCAGACTGAACGGACGATTCAATCGTTGGAAGACTTGTTGAGGGCATGTGTTCCTGAGCAGGGAGGTTCGTGGGATACTTATCTTCCGTTGATAGAGTTCACGTATAATAACATTTACCATTCTAGTATTGGGATGGCACCTTTTGAAGCGTTGTATGGTTGAAGATGTAGAACTCTGTTATGTTGGCATGAATCTGGTGAGAGTGTAGTACTTGGACCTGAACTTGTTCGTGAGACTACTGAGAAGGTGAAGTTCATTCGAGAAAAGATGAAAGCTGCCAAAAGTAGACAAAAGAGTTATCATGAAAAGCGAAGGAAAAATTTAGAATTCCAAGTTGGTGATCATGTGTTTTTGAGAGTTACACCTGTGACTGGTGTTGGGCAAGCATTGAAGTCTAAGAAGCTCACTTCTCGTTTTATAGGACCGTATCAGATTTAGGAGAGAGTGGGGAATGTTTCTTATAGAGTGGCTTTACCGCCTAACCTTTCGAATTTGCATGATGTGTTTCATGTGTCGCAACTTCAGAAGTATATTTCAGATCCATCTCATGTGATTCATATGGACGATGTGCAAGTACGGGATAATCTTACGGTGGAGACGATGCCTGTACGGATCGCGGATCGTGAAATGAAGACTCTGAGGGGAAAAGAGATTGCCTTGGTTAAAGTGGTTTGGCTAGGAGCTGCTGGTGAAAGCATGACTTGGGAGTTGGAGAGCAAGATGCGAGACTCCTATCTTGAATTGTTCGATTGAGGTAAATTTTCGAGGACGAAAATATTCTAAGTGGGGGAGAGTTGTAACGCCCGTAATTTAATTAATTATTTAATTAAATTGTTTTTGGAATATTTATGAAGATGTGTTATAATTAATTGGATTTATTTTATTAAGTGGTGAAATAATATTAGAAGTGTAATATTATTTAATGTGGGCTTATTTTGAGAGAGAAGAAGTAATAAGGGGGTGTGTTGGTTTTAAGCCCAATAAGGAGATAATAGAATAATAGGGTTATGTTGTTATTTTGTTGTTGGAATAGAAGTAAGAAGCAGTAGAAAGAGAATAAGGATTGAGAAGAATGTGCAAGCTGCGTGAGAAGGAGGAATAATGGCAAGAACGTGAATCCAACCGGAAATTATAGAGCGACCTTCAATCCAAGGTAAGGGTGGGATTCTAACTCTATAATTGGGTTTATGATCATTGATATGTGGGTTATAGGTGATTGATGTCCTGTTTTGATATGAGAATATGTGATTGATGTATGATGAGGATTGATGAATTCTGATGAATATTGATGTCTTGATGCTGTTAAAATGTTGTAAGATTATAAGGTAATTATAGGTGATGAATTGCCTTGAATAGATTAAGTTTTAGGGCTTTAATCGTGAGATCCCATAGTGAGATGCAGTAATGGAAACGTTGAATGTAACAGTAATGAAAACGTAGAATTAGGCGTGAAGAATACCAGAAGTTGTTAATTCAGAACAATGAATCAGTTAGGGATGGCGTTAGGTACTGTTCCTAATTAGGTTGATAACAGGAAAAGGAATTAAAATAATAACGTTAAGGAAAAGTAGTAGTTTTGACGTTAGAAGGATGCTGATAGAAGTTGCGTTAGATTAGTGCATGATAGAAGTTCTAATGTTAGTAGTTGTATGGGTCAGAAGGTGTGGTCAGTCAGAGGACGGTGATGATCAGAAGTTGTATCTGGTCAAAAGTTGTGTCTGGTTAGAAGTTGAATCTGGTCAGAAGATGGCATTAGTCAGAAGATGAGGTGATCAGAAGTTGTATCTGGTTAGAGGTTGAATGGTCAGAAGATGTCATGATCAGAGGATGATGGTCAAAAGATGTCGTGATCAGAGGTTGAGTGGTCAGAAGATGAGATGATCAGAAGTTGCACCTGATCAGAGGTTGCATTAGTCAAAAGTTATAGCAGTCAGAAGATTGTGTCGCCAGAGGCTGTGTCATTAGAAGTTGTGTATTTAGAAACTGTGTTGGTTAGAGGTTGCGTGGTTAGAAGTTGTGTTGGCCTTTGCGTTGTTTGGACAGAACGATGAACATTAGATGCATAAAAGCTGCTGTTTGAGCTATAACAGTAGGAAGTGATGGTCTTGACGTTAGAGTTTTAGGATAGCAGTATTGTTTTACTGTGGAATTAGAATATTGTTGAGTTATAAATGAGAAGTTATTAATAAATAATGATGTTTGATGATTTATAAGTAAATGAATTTTGATGAATTATTTTGAATATTTGAGATGTTTTGAGATGATTATTTGAGATGTTTTGAGATGATTATTTGAGACGTTTTGAGATGATTATTTGAGATGTTTTGAGATGATTATTTGAGATGATTTGAGATGATTTGAGATGTTGTTAACTTGGGTGTTATCATTACATTCATGATTGTGTCGCATACATTGCATTTCTAAGATGGAGCTTATGCTCGTTGAGATGGCCTGGATTGGAAAATTTTGAGATGAAGGCTATGCCTTGTTAATGCCTCTATTAATTGGCAAATTTTTGAGATGGGATTTCTTCTCCAATGGTACCACATACATTTGCATAGTATTGAGTCGCGTTATATGATTTCATAAAGAAGTGTATTTTGATGTTGATGAATGTATATTATTATTGAGATTGATTATGATTATGAGATGAGAAGTGGTGATGTTATTGATCTAATTTAATATATTAATTATCATGCGCTTTATTATATTTTTAGATATCTCACCCCTTCTGTTTGAATGTTGCCCTTATGTTGGTAACGTGCAGGTAATTGAGAGTGAAGGATGTATACCTTCAATGGTTCGAGTCAGTGTCATTGCTCTGATATGTAACCTTTGGGGGGATGAACGCTTGCTGTTTTGATTAATGATTTTTATTTATTGAATTTTAACTTGATTATTATTTAGGAGATGATTCGAAGTTTTTGTTTTGTTAGAGATGTTATTAAGAATTCCGCTGCGTAGATGTTGATTTATTTAATTAAAGATGCTATGTCGATGGTTCATCCGATGTTTGAAAAAGTGTTATATATCCACGATGAATGCAATGAATTTGTTAGAAGAATTTGTGACATCCCGATTCATTTGTATGATTGAAATTTTATAACTCTGATTTATCTTGCATAATTGCTTGGGGCAGAATTGGGGTGTTACACTAACACCTTCCCTTTCTATAATCTACCCCTCGTACTCAGAAACATCTTGAAAAAGGTTTTTTCTATTCTTTTTCCTTTTCCTGATTGGATAAAATAAAAGTCGGTGGCGACTCTTGCTTACCGCGACATTTGCAAACAAAAAATGCAAACCAATATTAATAGTCGGTTCTGCCACCATATCACAAAGTTGAATCAAAAGTCTGAGTTCCAACTATTATAGGGATGTCAACCTCTCCATGCACTGTCCTCTTAGAACCATCAAAGGCCCTCACCACAATGTTGCTTGGATTTAAAGTGAGTCCCTCGCAATATAGCCAATCAAGAGCATTTTTGGACAAAACATCTAGTGATGAGCCCGTATCCACTAGGACGTGAGCTAATGTAGTGCCCCTGCACTTAGTGGAAACATGCAAGGCATCATTGTGTTTCCTTAATTTGGGATTTAAATCAGAATTAGAAAATCCCAATTCGTTATCAGCAGTTAGACTGGCCACACAATTCTCAAATTGATCAATGGAGGTCTCTTGGGGCACGTGGGCGGTCTTGAGAAACTTTACCAAGGCTTTGGCATGGGCCTCAGAACATAAAAGTAAGGCCAACATTAATATTTTCGAGGGGGTCTTCCCCAATTGTTCCACGACGTTGTAGTCACTTTTCTTGATTATTTTTAGTATCTCTTCTATCTCCTTTCTAGAAGCTTCAGGAATAACCTCTGGATACGCCTTCATATGGACAGGCTCAGATAACACCTCCTTGCCCCTTGTCTTGGCAGCAGGATAATAGTAGGATTGCCAACTGGAGCATCATTGGGAAAGCTGATAGGAGCGGTAGCGGGAATAATTACAGGAGTAGCAATGGTCTATGGAGAGATCTCGGGTGAGAATATTCTTCCACTTCTTGTTATCTAACTAGTCCCAACAATATTGACGATGTTGGGATCAATGTCTTTCGAAACTTCATCTTTGATAGCCAACAGATCTTGCTTGACGCCATAGTAATAGACGTCAACCCCGTAGTTCCAGGGAACAACTTTATTTGAAGAATATGGGATTGGCCCCGGCATGGTGATGATTAAGGGAGCAGAGTTTGGAACAGATGTAATCATGATGGGTCTTTTGGTGGAGACCCTGTGAGGATTGTCAGAAATGGTGATTATTGAGACATCTTCATAGGAATTTCTGGTGAGAGGAACTTTTTCAAACAAGATTTCTTTGTTAGCCATCAGGCGCTGGACGCCCATCTTTAGTAACAAACAACCATTTGGTAGAGACATGTGTAAGTGAAAAATTTCATCACATCTCGGGAACAGACCTACTTGCAATAGATTATGTTTAATAGTCAAAACAGGAGTACTCATGGAGGAAACAAAACAATCATCATCAACAGTGTTGACACCTTGACCATGTTTGGGCATTGGCGCCGTTATTACATTAGGTGTCTCTGGGGGATGAAACTCAATCTCTTTCGTCTCGATAAGGTCTTGTACCTTATTATTTAAGGCCCAACAATCATTTGTGTCATGCCCCGGGCTTTCAGAATGATAGGCACATCGGGCATTCGGGTTGTAGCGAGGAGAAGCAGTATTGGGGTTCTTGGGAGCTTCCTTTAGGGTTACACGATTAGACTTCAAAAGATATGGAAAAACTTGGGACATAGTCATGTTGATTCATGTGAATCATCTCATGGGCGCTTCTGGCCTACGCTGATAATTTCGCTGTTGATTTGGTACATGATTAGAAATCATAACAGCCCCTACCGTCGGACGACATTCAGTTTTGTTTTGATTCATATGGTCATATGCAACACTGACCTCCTTCTTTCCGGTAAAGGGTTTCTTCATCGTGTTCGAGGATACGTCTCTTTGAATTTTTCCACTTTTTATACTGGATTCTACCCGTTCCCTAGTGATGATTAGTTCAGTAAATCCAACCGAGGAGCTTCCAATCAGATAGTTGAAGAATGGGCCAGATAGCATGCATAAGAACATATCCACCAATTCTCTATCAGATAGAGGGGGTTAGACTCTTCCTGAGAGATCCCTCCATTTTTGAGCATAGGTTTTGAAACCTTCACCTGCACCCATAGACACGCCTTGCAATTCTGTCCGAGTTGGAGCTAAGTTAGCATTATATTGGTATTGCTTGTAAAAAGCGGCAGCCAAATCTTCCCAATTGCGAATATTGGTCCCTTCCAACTGATAGAACCAATCCAACTGCGTCCCTGGCAAGCTTTCTTGGAAATAATGCACCCATAGGTTCCTATCAGCAGTATGGGGTTGAATCTTTCTAACGTATGACCTTAAATGCAGCTTCAGACAAGAGACACAGTCATATTTAGCGAAAGTGGGGACCTTGAATTTCTGCGGGATGACAACCCCTAAGACAAGTCCTAACTCTTCAAAATCCAATACGGGAACCCTATGGATCTCTATAGCATTTAGACGATCCTATATCTATTTGTATTTATTATCAGCAGGAGGATATTGCTCCTCAGAGTAGTCAGCTTCTTCCTCTTCTTCAGACAATGGGTGGTCATTTCCTTCCTTGTTCTTCCCTTCTTGATTATCTCCTTCACCCGACGAGGTTGAGAAATCTAGAGTTCGCCTGGCTGGTCCTTTGAACCTTCTTCCCAGATTCAAAACACCGATTGGTTTCTTCGCTTTCTTCTTCTTCTTCTTCTTCTTCTTCTCTTTGATCATCAAAGTCTTCAAGTCCTTTTGTCCTTTAGCCAGAGCCAAGAGCATTTGTTGGAATTGAGTGTTCTGCGGTTGGAGATCCTTTACTGTCTGTTCAATATCCATCTCACTGAAATAAATAGTAGAAAGATAAGGAAACCTGTTGTAAGAAACCTGTTTGTGTTATGATGAATGAAAATGCATATGCAAATGATTTCAAGGAAATTAGAGATTTAAACTTGTTTAGACAAAAAGGAAACACATGTTATATTAATAAATCCATGTTCGAGTACATCATGCCTCTTTGGGCTTACAATTGAAGAAATAAAATACAAAAACTACTAAGATAAAAAGGTTGAATGCATCCTCTTCGGTGCGATGTAGGCATTCAAACTCTGCTCTTCGTGAAGCTGCTTGGTGAGTTCCAGAACTTTCTTCTCACTGGCGTAGAATTGGGCTTCAAAAGTGTCTCGTTCTTCCTTTAGCTGAATCCAATCCTTTTGTAAGTCTTCAAGAGAGGTAGGCATGTTGGGATGAAGGAAAGTGTACGAGACATCTCCTTAAACAACAGGCTTCATGATAACAGGGAGGACGGAGGGGTAAGGCATTGTGAGATTCTGAGCATGAGCTCGTACCCACCTAAGGTAAGGTTCAAGGGGAATGGAATTCTTGTGCCCCAATGCCCTACTGTCCACCTTGCTTACCATCCTCCAAGCTCGTATAAACCTCTAACGGTAGCCTTGATCATCGCTTTCATAGTCGAACACCACACCTTGGATGAGCGCATCATGTGGATCATCTCTTCGCACGTAACCAAACTATCACAAAGCTAAGCAAGGGTTATAAGTGATACCTCCTCTAATTCCAAGAAGAGGGACATTAGGGAATTCCCCACAACGGTCGATGATAGTAATGTCCTCCAAGGATCGAGAACACTAGTGGATATCCAAATGTCTGAGTGACATCAGCCTATTGGACCACCTCAAACCTTGCCCGTTATTTAAAACGGATCAGTGGAGATGCGAAACAAACCATCTAGCCAATAGAGGAGTACAACACATGAGGGCTCCTCTTCTCTTCATGGTGCGAGAGTGGAGAGAATGCAAGATATCTCCCAACAAAGTAGGCACTGGATTGTGAAATAAAAATATTTTGACAACATTCACATCTATAAGTTGGTCAGGATTTGGAAATAGTACCAACCCATAGATGAGAAGAGCCAAAATTTCTTCGAACGCTCGTAAATCTAGATTGTTCCAAAAGTCTTGAGCTTTTTCCAATAAGAACTTGGCTAAGAACCCTTTGACATCACTTCTTGTTTCCTAATTAGTCGTGACGTCGGATTGTTGCAAGTGTAAAGCTCGGGCAACCTATTTAGGGCTTGGATCCCTTTCAGTACCGTTGAAAGGTAGTTGATCGAGAATAGGAATTCCCAAGAGTTGAGATAATTCTTCCATAGTTGGTACACGCTGGTAATTGGGGAAGGTAAAACAATTGTGCAAAGGGTCATCCATGTATATTGGTGAACGGATAATTCTCAGGGACCTTTGATGCTAACTCTTTGAGTTGAAAAGGTACTCGTACAAGGTTGACTTGGATTGTGTTCCTGCGAGTGGGAGTCATATCCTACAAAACAGGACAAAGATGAATCTAAAAATCCTTGAAATGGTTAGTCTAAAATGCTATGGTATGATGTCATGATGTTATGTAAAAGCATATGCACAAGTTAAATCAAACAAATCCTTAGGTTTAGGCTTGGATGAGGTTTTATAGGTAAGTACCCTCTTGAAGATTTGTTGGTTCAACCTATCCAAGAAATTAACGGGTTCTAGGGGATCTCAATATCACTGATCTTTCTTCATCGGGCATTGTTTCAGCGCAAGCCTCTTTATTGGCGATCGGAATATCCCGAAATTCCGATCTCAATGAGTGTAGTATCGAGTATCAACCAACTTTGGACTGCACCAAATCCGGCTACCTCACTACTTCCTAATGGCCAAGTTGTTCAAGTAAAGGTTCTAAAGTCAGTTAGTGCTTTATGACACCACACAACAGCCCTGTATTCTCCTTTACTACTCAAGGGCTACCGGTACCAACAAATGTGTCACACTAACGTAGTTATTGCTTAGACCATGTCGGTATACCCCGCACAGTTTCCACAACTTATTGCTACTTACCTAAAAAAGGTGCCCCAGATCCGGGTAGAGGATCAAAACAAGCCCAAACAAAGAACCATAATGTAAAGCAAACAAAACAAAGGAAAGCAAGTAAAGGTGATCTAGCCCTAAGGTAACCCCACTTTTAATAGATCCCCAGCAGAGTCTCCAGTTCTGTAACGCAGTGGGAGAATTAACTTGGTATGTTTTGCATTTGATTTTAATTTTTTCGGATAGCAAGAGTTGCCACCGAATTTTCTTTTATCCAAAAGGAAAGGTTGAAAAGAACAAGAAAGACCTTTCGAGATTATTTCTTGAGTTTGGGGGGTAGGTTATGAAAAGGGAAGTTGTTAGCACCCTTTTCATCCGTAGTTATCTACGGGCTCTTAGTTGCTTGCTAGATCACTTGCTTTTTGTTTGAAAATGTGTTTGTAATGTGGGTTTTAAAAGTATTTTAAAAACGTCTTTGTAATGGCTCTCGTCTCTATAAGAAAACGTACAAAGTGTTGTCTTTTGAAAACGTTTCAAAATGAAAGTGTTGGTGTAAAAATGTTTTGTTGTTGTGAGCAAGAGAGCAACTAGGAGCAACCTACATACTCAAAATGTCTTAAATATTCTTTTCCTTCTCCTTTAGATGTTGCTATCTTACCATTGGTTTGGTAAGAAGCCCCATTGTTGGATGTAAAGGGACAAATACGGGTCAATCGTACAGTCATAGAAAGCAACTTGCGAGACGCTTTAGCAATTTTCGTAAGGGACTAGATCGTTTTATCGAAGGCAACATCGAGGGACTACGATCTTTTTATCGAAGGGTCTTTGCTAAAGTGTCCCATATTCGAGAGACATGACTGTTTTTCTGAGGAAACAAGCGAGGTTACCCTAGAGGTGCGCGTGTGAAAGTGTGTTTGATTCAAATAAATTTGTTTTTGATTAGGGTTATCTAGCGATTGATTGTAAATCTTGCCATGCACGCCTAATTACTATACAGTATAAAGAAAACAGTAAATTGTGAAAGTTAAAATTCTACGCTATTACAGAGCTACAGAGCTTTCTGGAATGGGGGTGCAAATTTACAAATAGGGATGGATCAATGCGATTAAAAGCCCGAATAGGCAATCAATATAACCCATTTGAATCGAACCATTAATTAAAACCACAACAATCTATGAAGTAAAAATTAATTAACAAAGTATGGAAATAAAATTCTTGGTATTTTGTTTGTGAAAAATTTTAAAAAAAGAAAAATAAAGATCTATTCTATATTTTTTTGAATTTTATCATGTAGAAATTAAATATTTTAAAAGAAAGTTTACTAAAAACATGTTAACAAAATTATTCACAAAGCCCTAAAAAATATACATTTTGAAGCTAATTTAAAAATTCTAAGTTATTAGATTAAACCTAAACTAGGCTAATTCTAAGATTATTAAATAAAATCTAAACTAATTTAAATATAAATTGAATTAATGAAAACTAAAAAAGGTTAGAAAAATAAACTAAGTTAACTTATCAAGGGTGTAAACAGCATAGTGGGGTGAGCATGATGAATTTAGGATGGGCTTGGGGTAATTATAAGGCCCAATCATGTGTTTTTTTTTTATTTTAATTTTCTGTCCAACAAAAATGAAGAAAGAAAAAGGAAAAAGTAAAAAAAAAAGAACAAACTACCCCAGAGAGTCTTGAACCCGAGACCTCACCTTCAAACAACAAAGCCTTAACCACTATGCCATATGTATCATTCATTATTAATATGAATTAATTGAAATATAATCATGAAAGTTGATGATGGATTGGGACAACAGGCCCATTGGGACGACCCGATCATAAAGAGGAAAGGGAGGTTTGTGCAAACCCTAAATGAGAGAGTGCGCCGCGGGGAGTAGCATGGGAAAGGGGAAAAGAAAAATTCAGATTTATTATTATTATTGTTGAAAATCTTTTTCCCTATGTTACTGTAAAAAGGAAAAACGCAAATCTTCATATCTCTAAACCTCAATCTATGCTTCCTCACTTTTCATCTTTGTTTCAATTCAACAAACACTCACTCTCTGCTTGTCTCTAACATCTAAAAAAAATAAAATTCTCTTCTTTTCTCCGGTCTGAAACAGATCGGTGGTATGGGTGTTGTTCAACCTCTTCTTCAACGTATCACTTACCATCTCCTCCAAAGTCATCTTCGGTTTCAAAGTTGGAAGACGGTGGAGGATTTTTTGAGGAATAGAACGAAGGGAGTCCGAACCGGTACCTGGAGGTTCGGGATCTGAATCAGTGAGGACGGGAGGCCGGTTGGGAATCAAACTCGAGAGAACCGTGATCGGGTGGACGATGAAATTGTTGGTGGTTAGTGGTGTTCTATGTTTCCATTGTTTAAGAGATGAATGATGAACAAGCTTGTTTACTATTTTGATGATTTTTTTTGGTAAGTTTCAATCTGTTTTTTTTAGTCCACTGTATAATTTTTGTGTGTTATTTTTAACAGAGTTCTTATGAGAATGACAGTAAAATAACAACAAATCTACAACATAAAACCTAATAAAACATATAGCATATTTATGAGGCAAGAAAGGGAGACTTACAGAGGTTGTTGATCTTTGTTACAGATTATGGTGAGGTTGAATGTTCGATTTGTGAGGGCAGCCAGATCTGTTTTTGAAAAACTCACGTGGCTAGTGGCTTCACGACTTTCGTTTGATAAGGGAGTTCACTTCTTGACCCTTTGTTATACTTTCTGTAAGCTTTTCTGAAGGGTTATGGCTTAAAGAAAATGATGACAAAAAAATGGAGATTTCTTTGATGCCTTCCCTTTTTACAGAACTGTTGTTGTGATTTTTGTATATGGCTAGGTTGCTGTGTCAAAATTGTTCTGTTATTTTTTCTTTTCTCTTCTGATGGTAGCAAAAACCGATGCCTTTTGTTGTGTTATTGTCTTCTTATATTAACATGAGGATGGAACTTTTGGGGGGAAAAGAACTGGGATTTTGAACAGATTTGTTATGCTGCTTTGCTCTTTTTGTTGCAGTTTTCTTATTTGCCAATTTTATGCAATTGATGGACTGTTTTTCTTGGTACAAACTTGGGCAGCAATGCAGGCTGTAATGCAGTCTGCTTTTTTGACAGTATTTGTTCTCTTGTGTTTTGTTTTGTTTACAGTAATGCAGGCTGGTTTTCTATTCTTTGACAATATTTGTTTTCTTTGTGAACCAAAATATGTTTTATGATTTGCAATGAAAACATTTTTGGGCCAATGATAAAAAACTGATTCCCAAAGATAAAATGAGGCCTTTGTTGGGCTTTGACAAATGATTCAAAGGCGAATTCCCTAAACCGCACACTGATTCTTTCGAGCAAACCCTAATGATGAGAAGAAAAATTCTTTGAAAATTCTTATTTCTTGCTTCAAACAGGAATAGTTTACTAACCATTTTTATCTTTCTTTGTTATATGCACGAGCAAAATGGACAATGGGGAGAATCAGTGAAGAGTGAAGTATTTGATGAAGACTTGAAGATGAAGAAATTCCTTTGTAGCTTACTACGTTGTTAGGAATTTTGTAACATTGCGAATCTTGTAATTTGAATTTTAACGTTTAGAAACTTGTAAAGTGTATTCCAATTCACTTATAAATTTAAACAATGAATTCTGATTCACCTTGTAAATTTAAACAATGAATCTTTGTTGCAATCTTGCATTCTCAATTCACCTTGAATTTGTTTCTACAAAACTTGCAAAACTTGAATATTCCTTGATACAATTTAAATTATGAGCACAAATTGGATTCTTCTTTGTGGCCTATAAACTTAAAATGCCTCTTGAGAAAAGAGTGAGACTTGAATCTTTGAAACATGCCTTGAATAATGTTTTGTATTTTCCTGTAGGATTGAGTCATGAATTCTTGAAAACATGAAATGGATGTCTTGAATTTGGAATTGGAATTGATGTTGCACTGGTGATTGATTTGAAAGAAAGATTGGAAATTTGAATGAAGATGAATGAAGTTGATGAATGCCTTGCCTTGAATTTGAAACAATTCTCATGGATAATTTTTTTTCAAATATATCAAACTTGCGTCATAAGCATATTGATCCAATGATTGTTATCGTTCAAAAGCAAACGATTTAAAGTACGAATGAAAAACTATCCGTGAACCTTCAAACTCAAACTCTTGTTTCAATGAGTTGTCTCAACATAATGATCAACATCTAGAGATTAATAACATTCTAAAGTCAAGAAATTCCTATAGAATTTCAATAACTTTCATGGTCTTCGAAACG
Organism: Vicia faba; assembly: GCA_948472305.1. NCBI lineage: Eukaryota > Viridiplantae > Streptophyta > Magnoliopsida > Fabales > Fabaceae > Vicia > Vicia faba. The sequence continues at coordinate 264,911,009 of OX451737.1, read as the reverse complement.
CATTTTGGCTTCGGTCATTGAAGTAATCTCAAAGACAATGCTATTTGTGATGCTTAGAAAAAAGAATCGCTCCAGAACATTGAAAATTGAAGAAGTTATGAACCTCAAAAATTGGACAAGAATTTCTCGTGATTAGGTCAAATTGAAAAATAACCTCTACATTATTCGAATTTTCTGATGATATTTCGCACGTAATCAGCTCTTGACTTGTGATGATAAATTGCAGACGACGTCAAGGAGAGTCATACGTAAAAAGAAATGCTCAAAAGTATCGAATAATGAAGAAGTTATAGTTGTTTGAACTTGATCTCACAAAGGTTAATTTTTGGGTCAATGCAGTTATTTGCAGTCATCTGAACCATCGACTTGCAATGCAAAGTTTGAAAATTGGCACGAACATCCTTGAGGAGACATGAGAATCTATGAAGACCATTTGAAACCTTGAAGACTCAATTTTATTTTAGAAATACCAAACCCTTATTGTTGACTTACTGCCTAGGAAGGGAAATTGTCTGATCAACTTCTGAGCCAAATTGAGTATTCGAGAAACCCTAGGATAATATCTTGAATGAAAAACGGGAGGGTAAATTTTGGGGTACAACACTAGGTCCTTGAAACAGTTAGTGAAAATGTTATGATGTCATGATTTTATGATGTTATGTCCATGTTTATATAAGTAGCAAACACAAACAAAACACACAAGAGCCTTAGGTTTAAAGGCTTGCATGAAGTTCATAGGTAAGTATTCTTTTCAATTGAAGTTAGGTTGGCTTAACCTGTCCTAAAATAGTAACCAGGTTCTAGGAGTCTCATATCATGGATATTTCTCGAAGGTTTTATTTTAGCACGGCAACTGACTTGCCACCAAAATATCTCGCGAGTCGAATCTCCATGAGTGTAGCATCGAGCATCAACCAACCTTGGACTGCACCAAAACCGGCCATCTCACTACCTTCTAATGGCCAAGATGGGTCAATTAAGGTTCTAAAAGTTAGTTAGTGCTAATGACACCACGCGAAAGCCTAATGTTATCCTTGACTGACTCAAGGAACATTAGTACAAACCAAAGTATCACACTAACCATAGCCATCACTTTAACCATATAGGTCTACGCCATACATTTTTCATGATCTATTGCTACTTACCGAAGGCATCCCTAGATCCGGGTGTAGGATCTTTCAAATAATAAACTTTAGCAAGCCCTTAAAGTTAAAGCAGACAAAGCACACAATTTAAACAAGTAAAGTGATCTAAACTCTTAAGGTAAGCCATCTTTTAATTATCTCCCTAGAAGAGTCGCCAGTTCTGTAATACGCTGGGAGAATTGGCTTTTTAGCGTTTTATGGCAAATGTTGTTGTTAGAAAGAGTCACCACCGACTTTTCTTTTATCCAATAAAAAAAGGGTGAAAAGAACAGGAAAGACCTTGATAGATTTTGAGTTCGGAGGGTAAGTTATGAAAAGGGAAGGTGTTAGTACCCTTTTCATCTGTAGTTATCTACAGGCTCTTAATAGATAGCTCATTTTTTGAAATTTGCTTTGCGTGTATGATTTTAAAATATTTTTGAAAAACCAAAGTACGACTAACTTTGTAATGATTCTTATATTAGTCCTCAAGAACGCGTACAAAGTGTTTGAAAATATTTTTGTTTGAAAAAGTGATGGGTTAAATGTTTATTTTTTAGAAAAGAGCTGTGATCAAGAGATTAAAAGTTCTTACCCACTCAAGGTTGTTCTTATTCTTTTACTTCTACTTTTAGAGATAGTGTTATCTGCATCATGAGTTGGTAGGTAGCCCTATCTATTGGAAGTGAAGGGACATGCGTAGGATCATCGAATGGTCATTGAAGGTAACATGTAGAGATACTTTAGCAATTGTATCATAGGGACTAGATCATTTTTCGTAGGTAACATCGAAGGGTCATCGAGGGACTATGATCTTTGTTAGAGGGTCTTTTTCTAAAGTATACCTACTTTCGAGGGACGTGGCTATGTTTCTGAAGGCAACAAAGAGAGGTTACCCTAGAGGCGTGAGTGTGAAAAGTGTGTTCAGTTAAGTTATATTTATTTCAAGAATTAGGGTTTTCTAACGTCTTGTTTAGATCTTTCCGTACAATCCCTATTAGCATACATCTAATAGTTATATATACAAGTATATAAAATATAAGTGCAAAAAGTAAAGTCTGAGGATTATTACATGGCTTCGGGGCATTCGACTATGAGGGCAATGTCCAAGGTTATCATCAAAGATTTGTACGAGCTTGGGGCATGGAGATCAAAGTTGATAGAAAAATCTGGGGCATAAGAACTCTATTCCATTGGAGCCTTATCTCAAATGGGTGCGAGCCCGCGCCTAAAGCCTCATGATGTCGTATCCTGCCATCTTACCTATCATCATGGAACCTATTGCCGAAGGAGATGTTCCCTATACTATTATTTATCCTGACATGCCTACTACTCTTGAGGAGTTATAAATATCATGGATTCAACCCAAGGTGGAGCAAGACACCTTTGAAACCCAATTCTACGCAAGCGAGAAGAAGGTTTTGGAGCTCACGAGACAACTTCATGAAGAGCGAAGTTTGAACGCCTACATTGCACCAAAGAGGATGCGCTCATGGTAAGCTTGATTCCTTCTTATTGTAGGAGTTTATTTTGTATTATTATTTTTGCTTCTTCCATTGTAGGCCTGACAAGAAATTTTTTTAACCATTTTGAACTTATCAATACAATTAATGTTTGTTCCTTCTTTGTTTAAACAAATTTAAATCTTAAAGGTCCTTGAAAACATTTGCATTCGCATTACATGAATCATAAAATAAGCAGGTTTTACAACACAAGTTTCCTCATCTTTCTATTGTTTATTTCAGTAAGATGGATCTCGAGCAGACTGTGAAGGACTTGCAGACACAAAATTCTCAATTTCAAGAAACCTTTCTCAACTTGGCCAAAGGGAAGCAAGAGCTGATGAAACTTCTGGTTGCAAAAAACAAGACCAAGAAGAAACCTTTGATCAACATGGGGAAGATATTCAAGGGTCTCGTTCGACGAGTGCAAGTGGTAGAAGAGTCAACCGAGGAGGATGAGAATCAGGATGAAGATGCAAGGAGCACCCGTGCTGGCGGTGGTAATAATCCAGTCTCTGAGGATGATGAATTTTTTGACGAACAATATACACCGGCTGAAGACAAGTACAAGAAACTGGAGGACATATTGAAGGCTATGAAAGTTCAAGTTGTGCCTGGCCTAGATTTTAGTGATTTGGTTTTGGTTCCTGGGGTGGAAATCCCCCATAAACTCAAGATTCCAGTTTTTTCCAAGTACAATGGAGTTTCGTGCACGAAGCTTCGCCTGAGATCTTACGTCCATAAAATTCAACCGCATACCACTGATAAGAAGTTGTGGGTGCACTTCTTTCAAGAGAGTCTGTTTGGGACTCAATTGGAGTGGTTTTACCAGTTAGAGGGTTCCAATATGCATACCTGAGAAGACTTGGCCACTTCCTTCTATCATTAATATCAGTACAATTTTGATCTGGTGCCAACTAGAGTACAGTTACAAGGAATGACCATGGGTTCCAACAAAGGCTTCAAAGAATATGTGCAAAAATGGAGAGACCTAGCAGGTAGGGTGCAACCAACATTGACTGATAGGGAGTTGGTAGATATGTTCATGGGAACATTAACTGGACCATTTTTCAATTTTTTAATTTGGAGCTCATCATCTGGTTTCAATAAGTTAATCTTGACTGGTGAAAGGGTCGAGAGCGGTATTAAAAGTGGAAAGATTCCCATGGCCTCTGCCTCTACATCAAATACTGTAAAGAAACCTTTTACCGGTAAAAAAGAAACTAATGTCGTGTATGGGTCAAGGGTCCATATCAAGAAGGACCATTGTTAATCTGTAAATGCAGTTCTAATCTCCAATCCGACCTTTACTCAAAGACCACAACTACAAGCTGGCTACCAAAGACGTGATATTTCGAGAAGACAATTTACAAGGATCAACATGTAACTATATCAATCTTTACAACACATGTTGAAGGATAACTTGGTAACATTACATGACCCCCCTTCAAATCCCAATGTTTCATCTCCAAAATATAACCCGAACGCCAAATGTGTTTACCACTCCAATAGTCCCAGACATGACACTGATCATTGGTTGGCATTAAAATGCAAGATCGAAGACCTCATTGACAACAAGACCATTGAGTTTGATCCTCCTCCAACTCCGAATGTAATCACCTCACCTATGCCAAACCATGGTAAAGGTGTTAACGCTATTGAAGATACTGCTTTTGTTTCCTCTATTAATGACTTAACCACTCCACTGAAGTTTGTTAAAAACAATATGTTAAAAGCTGGGGTTTTGCTTGGTTGCCTTGAAGATTGTTGTTACTGTGCTGTGCAAATCCATGGCTGTGAATGGCCGAAAAGAGGTGTCCAACACCTAATGGACAACCATGAGATCCTATTCAAAAGAACTCCATCTGTAAAAAGTTTGACTGAAGTTGTACCTCAAGAATTTGAAGACATATCCATCATCACTATATCCAACAAACATATTAGGATCACTTCAAAGGGCCCTATTAGGATTTCCAATGAACCAAAGATATCTCATTTGATAATCACCACACCGAGGCCAGTCCCTTATTCTTCTGATAAGGTGATACCTTGGAATTATGGCTTTGAAGTATACTACCATGGTATTATACAAGACTCCTGGATTGATGAAGACAAGATTGCTGATATTACCATATTGTTGTCTCTAGAAAGGTGACAAGGACGGGGAGAATCTTCTCTCCTAACATTTCACCTCCAACCATCATAGCTACACACATTCGTATTACTATTGACAAGCCTTGTATTGATTCTAGGGGCAAAGAAAAGATGATTGAGCCTTCCAGGATGGATGCGCCCACCAAAGACATTAGAACTGAGGAACCCTCCACCCAAGAGATGGAGGAGATTTTGAAGATCATAAGGAAAAGTGATTATAAGATAGTAGAGCAGTTGGGGAAAACCCCCTCAAATATTTCTATGTTATCTTTATTACTTTGTTCTGATGCGCATGATCAATCCTTGATAAAATTTCTGAAAAAAGCTCATGTTCCTCAAGAGACTACAATCGATCAGCTTGAAAATTGTGTAGCGAGCTTCACTGCTGGTATTGGATTGGGATTCTTGGATACTGATTTAACTCCAGCCGGAAGAAATCACAACAAGGCTTTGCATGTATCCATTGAATGCAAAGGAACCACTCTAGCCCATGTATTGGTGGATATTGGGTCCTCTTTAAATGTCTTACCCAAGGGTGCCCTAGATCGGTTGGATTGCAAGGGTTTACTGTTGAAGCCAAGTGACATAGTGGTAAGGGATTTCGATGGATCAAAAAGGATGGTACATGGAGAGGTTGACCTCCCCATCAAAGTTGGTTCCCAAACTTTCAACTTGACTTTCTTTGTGATGGACATCCGTCCTGCGTATTCTTGCCTGCTTGGATGCCCCTGGATACATGGGGCAGGAGCAGTGACTTCTACTCTTCATCAAAAATTGAAATATTCAGTCAAAGGAAAGAATGTTACTGTCTGTGGTGAATAAGAGTTTATGGTTAGCCACCTAAATTTGTTTAAGTATGTTGAGATGGACGGTGAGTTCATAGAAACTCCTTGCTAAGCCTTCGAAGTGGTCTCTCCCATGGTCGCCGTTGCGAAAGCTACTCCTGATGTTCCACAAGCTTTTAAAGATGTGCCTAGGATGGCTTCCCTCAAAGAAGCTCGTGATGTGATTGAAGATGGAGGTTGTACCATTTTGGGGGAACTCCCTGACATCCCTTTCAAATCAGACAAAAGTGGTTTGGGTTTCACTGCCAAAGCTCAAAAGGAGGTCAGACGTGCTTGCATAGGAAAATCAACTCTTCGCATCAGTAATCATAAAGTGAACGCTCTTGAAGAATCCGACAATGATTGTGATTTTGATGATTGGATCTATCCGACTATCAAAGAAGGACTCAACAACTGGCGTGCAAAGGATTTCATTCCCATCTCCCTCAACAAGGAGTAATTACCATTTACTGTTTTTTATCGATTCAAGAACTTTGTCTGTAATTTTAATTGAAACAATGACTTTAAGCCATGTGCCAGGCCCGGGGCACCATGGTCCATTTGTTAAGGGTTTATTCATTTCCATATGCCATATGATCATTTAATGAAAAACATTGGACTCTTTTGCATTCAAATTTTGTGCTCATTGTCTTTACTTTGCTTTATTAAAATAGCCATGTATCTTACATGCACACAAAGACATTTGCCGATCCTCATCCAATCCGGGTCTCATTGACAACGGCTATGCTATTGCCACCTATGAATTTAAACATCCAATCTACCAAGATGAAGACGATGGAGAAGAAGATTGTGAAATACCTGGGGAATTAGATAGACTTCTGATGCACGAAGAAAAAGCCATTCAACCGCATGAAGATCCCATTGAAGTGATCAACCTAGGTACTGAGGAAGATAAAAAAGAGGTCAAGATCGGCGCTAACTTAGAAGACAATATCAAAGTCAGATTGGTCAAGATGTTTCATGACTATATTGAAGTGTTTGCTTGGTCATATGAAGATATTCTAGGGCTTGATACTGACATTGTAGTTCATCGCCTACCAACAAAGGAATATTGTCCTCCAGTCAAGCAAAATGTTCGTCGTATGCGGCCTGACATGTCTGGGAAAATAAAAGCCGAGGTAATGAAAGGGTATACATCTAGCTATTCTTCCGGAGAGAGTTGGTTTCTCAAAGATGCAATTTAATATGGGTTTTTTGGAAGTGACATCATATCCCCAATGGGTGGCAAATGTGGTCCCCGTGCCGAAGAAGGATGGAAAGGTCCGTATGTGCATAGACTATAGAGATTTGAAAGGGCAAGCCCCAAATATGATTTCCCACTACCACATATTGATGTCTTGGTCGACAACATTGCTCAACATAAAATCTTCTCCTTCATGGATGGTTTCTCTAGCTATAATCAAATCAAAATGGCTTCCGAGGACATGGAGAAAACCACTTTTATTACACAGTGGGGCCCTTTTTCTTACAAGGTCATGCCTTTCGTTCTGAAGAATGCAGGGGAAACCTATCGATGAGCTATGGTAGCCCTATTTCATGACATGATCCATCATGAGATATAAGTCTATGTGGATGATATGATTGCAAGGTCACAGACTGAGGAAGAACACCTTGATTACTTACACAAGCTATTTGAAAGATTGAAGAAGTATAAGCTAAGGATGAATCCCAACAAATGCACCTTCGGGGTAAGATCTGGAAAACTCTTAGGGTTTATTGTTAATGGAAAAGGTATTGAGGTCGACCCTGCAAAAGTCAAAGCCATACAAGAAATTCCAACTCCCTATACTGAGAAAGAGGTCAGGGGTTTCTTGGGTCGACTTAACTACATTCCTCGATTTATATCTCACCTAACTGCTACTTGTGAGTCAATCTTTAAACTCTTGAAGAAAGATCAAGTAGTCAGATGGAACGACGACTATCAAGCAGCCTTTGACAAGATCAAGGAATATTTATAGGAACCTGCCATCCTGATGCCTCCAGTTGAAGGAAGACCTCTGATTATGTATTTGACTGTATTAGAGAATTTAATAGGGTGTGTAATGGGCCAACATGACGAGTCTGGTTGAAAAGAGCATGCAATATACTACCTGAGCAAAAAGTTTATCGACTGTGAAGCAAGATATTCACTTCTCGAGAAAACTTGTTGTGCTCTGGCATGGGCTGCTCGCCGGCTAAGACAATATATGTTGACTCACACCACTTTGTTGATTTCTAATATGGACCCTATCAAATACATCTTTGAGAAACCAACTCTCTCCGGAAGAATAGCTAGATGGAAAAGGATCTTGACTGAATATGATATCCAACATACTACACAAAAGGCCATCAAAGGAAGTGTACTGGAAGATTATTTGGCCCATCAAGTTGTTGATGATTACCAATCCATGAACTTTGAACTCCCGGACGAGAATATCATGTTGACAACTGATTGTGAAAAGCCTAAACCGTATGAGGACCTGAACAAGGATCCCTATGGACTATGGTTTTTGATGGGGCTTCCAAGGCTTTGGGTAATGGAGTTGGTGTTGTGATTATTTCTTCCGAAGGGTACCATACACCTTTCACTGCTAGGCTGTGCTTCGACTGTACAAACAACATGGCTGAGTATGAGGCATGCATCTTGGGTCTTAAGGATGTCATTGATATAAGAATCAAATTCTTGAGCGTATATGGAGATTTGGCATTAGTAATCAGTCGAGTTAAAGGAGAGTGGGATACCAAATATCCTAATCTAATCCCCTCGAAAGAACTTGTGTTAACCATGATCCCATACTTTGAGGAGGTTACCTTCGAACATTTTCCAAGAGAAGAGAATCAATTGGCAGATGCTTTAGCAACAATGTCATCCATGTTCAAGGTCAAGTGGGAAAATGAGGCTCCTAGAATTACAATTGGAAGATTTAACGAACCTGCACACTGTTGTGAGATCGACACTGATGGGGAGAAACCATGGTACCTGAAGTGAGGACATATCTGGAAGCACAAGAGTATCCTGAAGGAGCTTCCATCAATGATAAGAAAATACTGTGAAGGTTTTCAGCCAAATTATTCCTAAGCAATGGGATCCTATATAAGCACAACCATGATTTGACTCTACTCTGTTGTATGGACAAAAAGGAGGCAGAGAAAATCATGGAGGACATGCATGATGGCATCTTTGAAACTCACTCTAGTGGGAACACTATGGCTAAAAAGATTATGAGGGCTGGTTATTATTGGTCAACAATGGAAACTGATTGTCACCATCATTCAAGGACTTGCCATAAGTGTCAAATCTACGCCGACAAGGTTCATATGCCTCCAATACCTTTGAAAGTAATGACTGCTCTGTGACTGTTTGCAATGTGGGGCATTGACATGATTTAGGAGATCAAACCCACTTCTTCCAATGGACACCGCTTCATCCTTGTTGCCATCGACTATTTCACCAAATTGGTCGAAGCTGCATCATTTCCCCCAGTAACCAAGAACGTTGTAGCCTGGTTTATCAAGCATAACATCATCTGCCATTACGGTATCCCTGAAAGGATCATTACTGACAATGGAACTAATCTCAACAATGCTATGATTATGGAACTCTGCACTCAGTTTAAAATCAAGCATCACAATTCTTCTCCGCACAGACCAAAGAAGAATGGCGCAGTGGAAGCTGCTAATAAGAACAATAAGAAGATTGTGCAAAAAATGGTGGTAACCTACAAAGATTGGCACGAGATGCTATGTTTGCTCTTCATGGCTACCGTATGTCGTCTCAAACTTCAACTGGGAAAAACCCTTTCTCTTTAGTCTACGGCATGGAAGCTGTCCTGCCTGTGGAAGTTCAAATTCCTTCCTTAAGGATTATGAAAGAAGTAGACTTAGGCGAAGATGAATGGATTCAAACTAGGTTGGATCAGTTGAACTTGATTGATGAGAAGAGACTGATTGCTATTTGTCATGGTCAAGTGTATCAAAAATGTATGATCAAGGCTTTCAACAAAAAGATCAATCCTCGAGTGTATCAGACTGGCGACTTGGTAATAAAGCGCATCATTCTTCCTCAAAGAGATCACAGGGGGAAATGCAGACCCACTTACGAAGGTCCATTTGTTTTTAAGAGTATTGTCTGGCGGTGCCAAGATGCTAACTACTATGGACAACGAAGGTTTCCCGCATCCTGTGAACACGGACATAGTCAAAAAATACTACGCATAGAAATGACCCACTAGGTTGACATATCAAGGCAAAAACAAGGGCATCCCGGCGAACCAAAATGTTCGGGAAAAAGTTAGGGATATATACAAAATATTATACACCCGACAAGTTGAAAACCCGAAAGGGCGGCTTGGGAAAAAAGGGTATCCTAGTGGACTGAAAACCCGAAAGGGTGGTCCAGGAAAAAGTAAAGGATTAAAGCGTATGACTATGTTCCGTGAAATCACTACAACCAGTTTTATTACCAAGGTCCAAGTTCAATGGTGTAAGATCAATTCAATCAACTACTTTCAGCGACAAGGGGTGATGTTCGAAGACATGGGGGCAATAGAGGAGTTGGAACATAATGAGATGGCTTCCACATGGCTATTATTTTTGTTTTCTCTTTGTATTCTTTTGACGATTTCCTTTTACTAGGATCTCTGTCTCCTTGTACAAAAAAAGCCTATTTATAGGAAAAACATCAATACAAATATACTTTGAAGTTCAAACTTTTGTTTTTCTGTTTTGAGTGTAAAAACGTCCAATGACTAAAGTTGAATGAACATATATATATATATATATATATATATATATATATATATATATATATATATATATATATATATATATATATATATATATATATATATATATATATATATATATATATATATATATATATATATATATATATATATATATATATATATATATATATATATATATATATATATATATATATATATATATATATATATATATATATATATATATATATATGAACATGATTAACTTGTTAAAAATTATATGAATAATAAACATTTTCTTAGGGATTAGGGGTATCCCCCTAAGAGTTACTTCAACAAAAATTATCCCCACAGATTTGAATTCATGCCGTATCCATCGGAGTTCCAGTCTCCTGACAATCATTTCCCCAGCTGAGTGGATCCTAAATTACAAGAGAAACCTTGTGGAGTTCGTCTCCAAAAGAATTCATCTCTCCAATAAGGTAACCAAAATATTCTTCTCAACAAGGTTTATTTCCCCAACAAGCTACAAATTCTATAACATATTACAAATTCCCCATCTCGAGTTCTTTCCCCAGACCATTACAAATCAACGGACAAAATACCTTGTCCTCAACAGAGTCGATACTATCCCCAGTAAGTTGTTGCAAAGCCTGGCATCCGACTAGATAGCAGTTAAGTCATCATACCAGTAAGTTACTGCGAAGCCTGAAATCCGACCAGATAATAATTTAACTTCATTCTCCCTAGTAAGTTATTGCGAAGCTTTGAATCTGACCAGAGAACAGTTAACTTCATCCTCCCCAGAAAGTTACTGCAAAGCCTGGATTTCGACCAGATACCAGTCAACATTCCCTGTAGAGTTTCTCCGAATAGCAAAATAGGAATCCACAGTGGGAACATTCTAAACAAAGTTGAAGATACACATACTCTTCATCTGCAGAGGTAGTTTGAGATTCAGCTTCCCAATACTCCCCAACAAGTTGTCAAGGATTTATTTTCCATACAAAGATGCACTTCAATATTTCACATTCATACATCATAGCACATACACGCAAATGCATATAACATAATCTCATTTATTTTGAGAGCATCATTACACCATGCATACATCTACACGCAACTAACCCTCTTCCTTGCAGGAAAAACCAATCAACAAGGCAAAAGACCTCTTCTGGTTAGATTTATTTTCTTCTAGATTAAAGACGGGCAGACGAATACCTCTTTTTGTTAGATTTATTTCTTTCAGATTAAAGACAGGCAGACGAAGACCTCTTTTAGTTAGATTTATTTCTTCAAGATTAAAGACAGGAAGAAGAATACCTATTCTGATTATATTTATTTCTTCCAGATTAAAGACAGGCAGACGAAGACCTCTTTTGGTTAGATTTATTTCTTCCAGATTAAAGACAGGTAGACGAAGACCTCTTCTGGTTAGATTTCTTTCTTCAAGATTAAAGACATGAAATCAACAGACCTCTTTTGGTTAGATTTATTCCTTCCGGATTAAAGACAGGAAATTAACATACCTCTTATGTTTAAGATTATTTCCATAGTGAAGTCGCCAAACGACATACCTCTTCTTGTTAGATTTATCTCTTCCAATTAAAAACAGGCAAAAGACATCTACAATTTTAGTATAAATCGACCAAAGATTTAATATGATACTTCTCCCTCGACAGTCACCCTGGATGGCATCTGTAAGCCCATATCTAACAAACTCTTCATCACTTCTCCAAATGGCATCTTTAAGCCCATTCCCGACACAATCAACCAACACATAGTTGAGTGCAAATTTATGGGCACTGTAGTGTTCAATCATCTTCCACCTTCAAGTCACGAATGACAGACTCGCCAATCTAACTCTTAAGTTTTAAGAAGATTGAACAGGGAAAACTGTTTTATCCCAAAATTCCCCCTCTCTTTTCTCAATACATTTCTCACAAAGATATCCAATGGTTCAAGCTTGCACAAGTATTAACCAGGTCAAGCCATCTCCTCAACACTGATACCTCAAATTAGGGTGTGAGTTTGCACAAGGAGAATTGGACTTCTAATACTTCAAATTAATTTAATGGATCATTATGTACCCTCAAGATTTCTCATATCAAGTTTCAAGTCTTGGATCACAAAATTGCTCAATCAATTGATCAGATGACCTAAAATCAGTTGTATTGAGTAAAAAGTCAACTATGGTCAACCAATAGTAAAAATTCAAGATTTTTGACCAATATCAACATTTTGAATTCATATGTATCAATTTATCAAGCTTGTATCACAATTCCCCAAGAAAATTATTCAAATCACCAAAAGGGCATAATGGTTAAAATTAGGGTTTTGACTATATTTGACTGATCAAGGGTTTTTGACCTAATACATGATCCAATGATTTGAAGCAAAATCTCAAGGATTAAAATACAAAATATTGACCTAATTTCAAGACTCAAAACATTTCTCAAGATCAATTGATTGATAGTTGAAATTCAGTCAACTGATGAAAATGTGAACTAATACACCAAAAGTCAAACTTTAACTTTTTGATCAAAATTGAGTTTCAAAGATCACATTTCATCAAGACATTAAAAAATATGAAACTTGATCATCAAGAAATCAATAAAGTTAAAATTCATTTTGAAAAGTCAAACTTTTCAAGACTTAGGAAAATTTCTAAGTGTTTTAAGCATGATAATTTCATAACTTCATTTCAATTTTTCACCATGATGCAAAATGATTCAAGGAAAACTTTCAACATGAAAGTTGTAGATATTGATGGGATATAAAACTTTAATTTATTGATCAAGTCCTATAAATTCTTGGATTTTGAGTTATAAATTCATGAAGACATGCACTTTTTCATAAAACACTTAGTGAAAATTTGACCTAGTTTAGGCAGATTTTTGACCTAACTTCTTGGAAAATTTTCACCAAGCTCTAAGATGATTTTATAAAAATGTCCAACATGAAATTTGTAGAGTATGTGTAAAGATTTCCAAAATGTCCAAGAACTTGAAGATATCATTTTTGAGCTAAGATAATCAAAGAGAAGAAGTTAGGCATCCAATCTTGATTTTTAAGTCATTTCTTCATGAAGAATCTTTGATTCAATGTTAAACATGCTGTATAATCTTATTCTATAAGTCCATTAACACCTAAATCTACCTTTAGTCATATGATTACATAAATTTGTATTCCCTAATCCAAGCATTCAATTCATTGTCCATGCTTAATACCATTTTAGAAAGAAAGGCAACATTGCCATTTTGGAAAAGTCGCTTTAATCACAAAGTCCACTCTTCTTGAGCCTCTAACTTGTTGTTATGAACACACATAACATGTATGCTCAGAAGCAATATGTTTAAATCTTCTAAGCCACCCTATAAACAATGTACTTGTACATTGAAACCATACTTGTCAACGTTATTTCAAAAAACAAGTCCAGAAGCCAAAACATGTGCTTTTGTACTTCTGATCATATCAAGCTCTCAAAAATTTTCTCTATAAATGGAGACATCATTTGCAAGCTAAGGGACGGTTTCACAAGCCTGAAAAACTCCCTGAAACTCCCTCAAGCCATAAATTGCCTCAAAATACCATTGTTGTGCATATTTTGACTTTACACATCAAACTTCCATTTCACTCGTGTGTTTCTTGGCCAAACCATTTCAAAAGCTTCCCTATCTAAAATATAAGCCATCCTAATACCTGTTTTTAAACTGTAACACCATTTACATTATCCTCCATTTTCAAAAACAGAGGTATGCACTTGGACTTTTTTAGAACAGTTCAAGCACTCTCAGCTCAAAGTAACCATTTGAATAGTTTCCTGGAGGTTCAAGGAAGCTAACCAGGCCATTAAAACATCTTGAAGTGAGCTCTAAATCAAAACACGATATCCAATTTTAAGGTAAGTTTTCTGATTTTCAATCTCTTCATATAGGCATTGTTAGCTTTCCATTTTCAAAGATAAAATGTAGACATCATAGCCCTGAAACTGACCATGTCATTAGAATTCATTTATGTTGCCTGAGTAGTGAGAATTTTAGAGTTGAACTTCCTAAAAAAATTAGGTTAGAATTGGTACTATTCAAAATTCGTGCTCATATTTGAGCCATTGTTTAAGTTATTTACATTTCTAGAATCCTGGTGAAATTTCTAACAAGTTTGATGTTCATACTTTTGAGAATGGTTGAGAAATGAATGAGTTGCAGAGGCTTTGGATGATGCAAGGAAGAAGATGAAGTTTATCATTAGAACTGGTTTTGTAATATATATTTATGGTTTGATATAAGACACCATATGTATAGCCACCCCAATGGTACAGAGCGCACGCGTTATTGCCAAGGGCCTGGGTTCGAGCCCCAGCCCTGCCCTTTTTCCTAACTTTTACATGATTTTTTTCTTTTTTGTCACAAGCCAGTGCGCCTGGGCCTAAGGTCATTGGGCCTAGTTTTTTTACTAAGAAATACCCCATGTTTCCTTTTCAGCTACGCAGTCCACTTGTTTTTTTTATTATTTTCTTTTTCTGATTAACAAAATATATATTGGGCCTAATCAAATAGAAAAATGTTTTCACTCATAAACACCCTTTCTCATTTTACACCCTCATGACTTTTCTTTTATTTTTCCATTTTTATTTTTCCATTTTTATTTTTCTTTTCCTTATTTTTATTATTATTAGTTATCGTTATTTTATTTTTATTAATCAAAAATAAAAAAATATTTTATTTGTTTATTTACATATTTAAAATACTTTTTATTTTATTTCTTTTAAAGATAAAAAGACAAAAAAGCATTTTCCTAACAAATTTAATTTCTTTTCTTAAATTTAAATAATAATTAGACTTAGGTTTATTTTATTTTCTTTTTAATTAAAATTAACTTAGAACTTAGGTTCCTTTTAATTAATTAACCTTTTATACTTGTTTAATTAATATAAAATCTTTTTCATACAAAACACTAAAAAACTTGCCTTCTCTTAAACAATTTATTTTCTTTTCTTAAATCAATTTGGTTTAGTTTTTATTTGAATTAGTCATTTTATTTTCTTTTTACTTAACCTAGTTAGAATTAAAACCTTTCAAAAACATGAACAAAAAAACAATTTCTTCTTTCCTTGTATATTATTTCACATTCTTGTACATTTTATTCTTGAAATAATTCAATATGGTTGTAATAGTAATTAGGTTTAATTTATTTCAATCCCCCATTTGTAAATTTATATCCCCATCCCTAAATGATGTAATAGCATAGAATTTTACATTTATGCAATTTATGGCTTTCAATATAAATGCTAGGAATTAGAGTTTGTATGGTAAGACATAAAATCAACAAGTAGAAAATCCTAATTCAAGACAAAAATACTTGAAAATAAATACTTTGCACACTTGCACCTCTAGGGTTAACCTCACTTGTTGTCTAAGATAAAATAGCTATGTTACGCAAGCATGGGATACTTTAGTAAAAACAATCAAATACAAGATCATAGTCCTTCGATGACCCTTCAATGTTTCCTTCGGTAATTGATCTTAGACACTTACGATAAATTACTAAGGTATCCTACAATGTGGCTTTTTATGACTATGCGATGATCCACGCCAGTCCCTTCGCATCCAATTATAAGGCTTATTATCAATCAATGGTAAGATAGCAATATCTAAAGGAAGAGGAAATGAACAAATACTTTTTGAGTAGGTAGGACGTTCATAGTTGCTTGCTCACAACCATTTTCAAAACATCTTTCAAACACACCAACACTTTCAAATGAAATATTTTCAAAATTCAACACTTTGTATGCATTCTTATAGCGACGAGAATCATTACAAAGTTTACCTAAACGAAGACACTTCAAAAAATACTTTCAAGACCATCAGAAACACCTTTTTAAACAAAACATTTCAAAAGTGAACTAGCAACTAAGAGCCCATAGATAACTACAGATGAAAAGGGTGCTAACACCTTCCCTTTTCATAACCTATCCCCCTAACTCAAGAAAATTCTCAAAAGGTCTTTCCTGTTCTTTTCACCCTTTCTTTTATTGGATAAAAGAAATTTAGGTGGTAATTCTTGCTATTCCCAACAATTGCGATAAAATATAAAACACTCAAGTCAGTTCTCCCACCGTATTACATGACCCATTACTGGTCCATCCCTAAGTGGGTTGAGCCTATCTTTGTTTATCTATGCAATTGCTATTATTTCTTGTATATTATATGTTGTATATATGTTTTTATGGATTTTTCATGGTTTTCAGGGTGCTGGTAATTTCTCATAAGTCCTATACCCGGACTTGGGAAAACATAAGATAAGACGGACATTATAGTCATGTTAACTTTGAGGGAGTAATCCCAAAAAAGGAGGCATTAGGTCCCCTACTCATTGGAGGCCCCTTTGACTGTAGTTTCGTTTATCGAGTAATCGGGAAGATGTGCTGATTTCAACCCGGGAGCCTGTTGAAACTGAGGATCATAGAACCTTTAACCCATCTTGGCCTTTTAGGTGTAGTGCAGAAGCTATGACGGAGTAATCCGAAAATGGTTGTCACACGATACTACACTCAGACGAGTTTTTCCTGAGAGTATTACTAATTACCGAGTTAATTGGGACGTTGGTAATATCCTAAGGAAGGATGTAGACTCTGGGAACCCCTTATGGGTAGCACCTTTAACCTCATGCTCGAGACGTCGAACCTATAAACCCCGTGTTTGTGATCTTGTGTGTGATTGTTGCATCATGCATTCATACAACCATGAGCATCCTTTAAAACATTTTGGTTCAAGAGACTTTGTTGTATCCTAAAATTTTCCCTCTCACTTATCAAGAATTTTCTCACAAAGATCTCCTTGGGCTCAAGACTGCACTAGGGTTTGATCAACTCAAGACACCTCCTTATGCACTGATGACCAAAATTAGGGTTTGAGTTTGCACAAGGAAACTTGAAATTTAAATGCCTCATATGAATTTCTTGGATCATTATGGAACCCCAATATCACTCATGTCAAGTTTCAAGCCTTGGATCACATTTTGGCTCAGTCAATTGAGCAGTTGACCTAAAAATCAGTTGTATTGGAAAAAAAGTCAACTGTGGAAAATTTACAGTCAAACTTCATAATTTTTTATCCATATCAACATTATAAACTCATATGTATCATTTGGTCAAGTTTGGACCATAATTCCTCATGAAATTTGATCAGATCCTTAAATGGGCAAAATGGTCAAAATTAGGGTTTTGACTGAGAAAGGGCAATTTCTGATTTTTGACCTAGAAAATGGTCAATTGGTTTAAGGCATTATTTCAAGAGTCCAATTGCATCATTTTTATCTAATGACATGGTTTAAAACATTTCAAGTCCATTGGATTGACAGATGAATTTTTCAGTCAACTGATCAAAAGTCAACTGTATACTAAAAAGTCAAACTTTGACTTTTTGGTAAAATTCCAGTGCCAAAGATCATAATTCATCAAAACATGTCAAAATATGAAACTTATTCATCAAGAAATCAAAAGGTCAAGATTTCATTTTGAAAAGTCAAAATTTCTAATCTTAGAAATTTTTCCAAGTGTTGGAAATTTCATGTTTTTTTCATAACTTTGAACAAAAGTTTCACCATGATGCAAGATGATTCAAGGGAAACTTCCAACATGAAAGTTGTATATCTCCATGAAATATAAAACTTTTCTTTACACAACTCCTTCCAAAAATTCTTGGATCTCAAGTTATAATTTTATGAACATGTAGTCATGAAACTAAACACTTAGTGAAATTTTGCCCTAATTTGGTCAGGATTTTGACCCAACTTCATGGCACTTTTTCATATAGTTCCAAGGTAAATCTTCAAAATAAATTCAAATATGGGTTGTAGATCACATTGCAAGCTTTCTAAAATGTCAAAGAACTCCTTTAGATCATTCTTAAGTAGGGAGAATCGAAGAGATGAAGTTAGGGTTTTGTCACTTGAATTACAAGTCATTTTTGATGAACACATGAACCAAATACATGCTAGGCTGCATAACCTTTGCTTTTCAGGCCTCAAACTTGTTTGTCACTCCATAATTAAATGTTTACACAGCTGTTAGGCCTTTGATCCAAGCAATTGAGCTATTATCCAAGTTGCATTTCCATTAATGGCACAAAGTTAACATTGCCATTCTTGTAAAGCAAGCTTTTTGCATAAAGTTCATTCTTGAGCCTCTAACTTGTCCCCTCTGATCACACTCCATCCAAAAAGTCAGAAGCAAGCTTGTTTAAATCATAACCACTCTATCTTAGCAAGTACACAAGGCTTTTAAACTTGAATTTCTAAAAAATCACATGTTATGCATAAACTTGTGATTTTGAATTCTTATCAACAAGAAGTATCCAAACTTGTTGCTTATAAATAGAGTCACTATTTGTGAGATAAAAGACAATTTTAAGCACCTTGAAATACACCAAAACTCTCTCAAATTAGAAATTACCCAAAAACTCCATTGTTGCACAGTTTCTGACCTTGAACATCAAACTCACATTTCCCTCATGTGTTTCTTGGCCTTTTAGTTTCTAAAGCTTCCTTACATCAAGTGTAACCTATACCTGTTTCATTACTGTAACATCATTTACCATATCCTCCATAACCAAAAACAGAGCATTGCATATTGACTTCTCCAAGTCATTTCATCCACTCTTAACTCAAGCTAACCATTGCATTAGCTTCCTAGGACCTCAAGGAAGCTAACCCGATCATCACCATCACTTGAAACAAGCTCAAACTCAAAATACGATTTCCAGTTTTGAGGTAAGTTTTCTCAACTTGGAACTCTTCATACAGGCATCATCAATAGTTTATTTGTGAACAAAACATGTAAATATCATTTCCCTGAACATGTTCATAGTTTCCATTAATTTTACTTGAGCTTAGAGAATTTTGAAACTGAAATTTCTGAGATTTTTAGGGTTCATATTAGGGCCATTAAAATTCATGCTTATCTTTGATCTATAGTTTTAATGCTTTACATTTATGAAACCGTGAGAAAATTTTCTACAAAGTCTCTTGTTTACAGTTTTCATTTTTGATGAGAAATGAGCACGTTACAGTTGGCCTAGATGGAGGTTGAAGATGAAGTCTTCAGGGCTCGTTTTGCCTTGTATATTTATTATTTTGCTTATGTTAACGGATATATAGCCACCCAAGTGATAGAAGTGCGCGCCTGTAACCTTTGGGACCTGGGTTTGAGCCCCAGTGGTACCCTTTTTATTTTTCACATTTTCACTTTTCTGATTTTTGGCAGGCGCTGGGCCTCTTTGGGCCTGGCTTGTTTTTTATTTTTGCTAACCAACCTCCCTACAGGCTATTGGCACCCTGGCCCAAGATTATTTATTTTCTTTTTTTTTATTTTCATTTTTATTTTCTTAAATATTTTTCTAAATACTGAAAAATCATAAAATACAAAAAAATGATAGATTTATATTTTGACTTAGTTTATTTTATTTTTCTCACAAAAATATTTTTATTAACTATACTTTCTTTATTTTTTTATTTATTATCTTGTAAATATAATTAAAATTAGGTTATTAGTTATTTTCTTTCATACTAATTTAAATATATTATTTTTGATATAAAAAAGACTAGAAATATTTTATAATGCTATAAATATTTTTAAGATAAAAGTACCAAAAAATACTTTTCTTAAACTTATTTTCTTTTGATTAATTAATAGAACTAGGGTTTTATTTAAAATCTTTTCTTAATAAAATTCAAATTTAATTAATTATTTTCTTTATTTAATTAGGTTAAGACAAAATTCCTTTTTCATGAAAATCAAACAAAGATACATTTTCTTTACATTTTGCATTTTTTATACATTTATTCATTTTGTACTTTGTATTTATTTATTTCCTTACATTGATATCAATTCAATATGGTTGTAATAGACTAATTAGACTTTAAATTCTTGCAATTCCCATTCAATTTGTACACCCCCCACAAATGTTGTAATAGCGTAGTAATTTTAAATTTCACAATTTATCGCTTTTATATAACATGCTAGTAATTAGGATTTGTATGGAAAGACTAAAACAAATACTTAAAAAAAATCCAATTCAAGACAAAAACAAGCATGAAAACAATACACTTGCACACAAGCATCCCTAGGGTTATTCCACTTGGTTTCCTTATACAAAATGGCCATATTACGCATGTAAGGTATCTTAGCAAAAACAAGCAAAATACAAGATCATAGTCCCTCGATGACGCTATCTAAGTTGCCTTCCAAATGATCTTAGTCCCTCAAAAAGAATGCTAAGATACTTTACAACATTGCTAATCATGGTTATACGATGACCCTCGCCCGTCCCGTTTACATCCAAAGATAGGGTTACTTACCAAATCAATGGTAAGGAAACAATGTCAAAGGAAAAGAAAATGAACAAAAAGACTTTAGAGTAGGTAGAATGCTCATAAAATACTTGCTCAATTTCAAACAAACATCCTTGCTATTTTCAAAACAATCACCTACACTTTCAAAACATCTTACAAACTTGAAAACATTTTCAAAATATCCACATCTTTGTATACATTCTTACGAACGAGAATCATTACAAAGATTGCCTAAACAATGGCCTCTTTACAAAATACTTTCAAAAAACCACACAAAGCACAATTTCAAACAAAAGCAAGTGATCTAGCAAGTAACTAAGAGCCCATGGAAAACCATGGATAAAAAGGGTGCTAATACCTTACCTTTTCATAATCTATCCCCCGAACTCAAGAAATAATCTCAAAGGTGTTTCCTATGCTTTTTTACCTTTCCTTTTGGATAAAAGAAAAGTCGGTGGCCACTCTTGCTAACCGCAACATTTGCAATCAAATACAAAACCCTCAAGTCAGTTCTCCCACCGTATCACAGAAATGGCGACTCTGCTGGGGAGAATTCTAAAAGCGGGGTTACCTTAGGGTTAGATCACATTTACTTGCTTGCATTGTTTGACTTGTATGCTTTACATTATGGTTCTTTATTTTGGTTTGAATCCTCTACCCGGATTTGGGATGCATTATAGGTAAGTAGCAATACGTTGTGGAAACTGTGTGGGGTATACCGACATGGTCTAAGCAATAGCTACGTTAGTGCGAAATATTTGTGGGTATCGGTAGCCTTTGAGTTAATAAAAGAGAATACGGGGCCGCTGAGTGATGTCATGAAGCACTAATGAACTTCTAGAGCCTTTACTTAACCAACTTGGCCTTTAGGATGTAGTGAGATGACCAACTTTGGTGCAGTCCGAAGTTGGTAGATACTCGATACTACACTGATTGAGGTTTGGTTTCTTGGGATATTTCGGTCGCTATTAAAGAGGCTTGTGCTGAAACAATGACCAAGGAAACAAACCAGTGATATTAAGCTCCTTAGAACCCGGTTACTACTACTAGGACAGGTTTGAGCCAACTAAACTTCAAGAGGGTACTTACCTATGAGACTCCATGCAAGCCTAAACCTAAGGACTTTGTTTGCTTTGTTTATTTATACGTACTTGTACATAACATCATGAACATCATACACATTCACTAACCATTTCAAGGATTTTGGGATTCATCTTTGTTCTTGTTTTGTAGGATATGGATTCTCTTTGCAGGAAAACTATTCAAGTCAACCTTGTAAGTATCCCTCCAAAACTTAAGGAAATAGCTTCAAGGATTCCTGAAAACTCTCCATTCACCGAGAGACATGGTCGCCTACTCAACTTGGTCACCTTCAACACAGATGAGGACATGATGAAGGTGCTCTTTCAATTCTTTGACCCCTTACACCATTGCTTCACATTTCCCGACTATCAACTTGTTCCTACTTTGGAAGAATTCTCCCGACTCTTGAGAATTCCCATTATCAATCAACTACCTTTCAACAGTACAGAAAGAGACCCAAAGCCAAAAGAGATTGCTCAAGCTCTACACTTGCACTCATCTGATGTCATAACTAATTGGGAAACAAGGAGTGGTGTCAAAAGTTTCCTAGCAAAGTTCTTGTTTGAGAAAGCCTAAAACTGTTGGAATTCTTTGGACCTGCAAGCTTTTGAGGAAATTGTGGCTCTCCTCATCTATGGGATGGTTTTGTTTCCAAATCCTGATCAACTCATAGATGTGAACGCCGTCAAAATCTTCATATCCCACAACCCAGTGCCTTCATTTCTAGGGGATATCCTACACTCTTTTCACAGTCGCACAATGAGAAAAAGAGGTGTCCTTATGTGTTGCACTCCTCTCTTTGCAAGATGGTTTATTTTGTATCTTCCCCAATCTGTATTAAAGAACGAGCAAGGTTCAAGGTGGTCACAAAGGTTGATGACACTCAAACATTCAGACATTCATTGGTGCTCCTGATCCATAGAGAATGTTACTATTGTCGACGGTTGTGGAGAATTACCTAATGTCCCTTTACTTGCAATTAGGGGAGGTATCACCTACAACCCCTGCTTAGCCATAAGAAAGTTTGGTTACGCCCGAAGGGATGGCCCGCACGAGATGCTGATTCAAGGTTTGGTATTTGACTACGAGAGCGACGATCAAGGCTTCACCTGAGATTTATCCGAGCTTGGAGGATGATGAACAAGGTTGATAGCAAGACTTTAGGGCATAAAAATTCCATCCCTCTTGAGCCTTACCTGAAATGGGTACGAACTCGTGCTCAAATTCTGATGATGCCTTATCCCTCCATTCTCCCGGTAATCATTGAGCCTGTGATAGAAGGAGATGTTCCATACACTATCCTACATCCTGACATGCCCACTTCTCTTGAATACCTACAAAGGGATTGGATACAACTCAAGGGGGAAGAGATACTTTTGAAGCCCAATTCTACGCAAGCGAGAAGAAGGTTTTGGAACTCACTAGACTACTTCATGAGGAGAAGACTCTGAATGCCTACATTGCACCAAAGAGGATGCGTACTACCTTTTTATCTTAGAGTTTATGTAGTTGTTTTGCCCAAGGAGGCATTATTATACTCAAGCTTTAACTTATTAATATAACGTGTGTTTCCTTTTTGTCTAAAACAAATTTGAATCTTAAAATCCTTGAAATCATTGCATACGCATTTATCATTCATCATAACATAAGCAGGTTTCTTGCAACAAGTCTCCTCATCTCTCTACTATTTATTTCAGTAAGATGGATCTCGAGTAAACGGTGAGAGACCTCCAAGCTCAGAATTCACAGTTTCAACAGTTGTTCTTAACTTTAGCCAAAGGATAAGAGGAGTTAAAGACCTTGCTGGTTGAGGAGAAGAAAAAGAAGACGAAGAAGATAACCGGAGTTCTAAACATGGGAAGAAGATTGCACGGGAAGACAAGAAGGACCCTAGACTTTGCAACGACATCTGGTGAGAAACACAATCAAGATGGGAAGGGAAAGGAAACAATTGTTCAGTCTGATTCAGAAGAGGAAGAGGAAGAATAAGACTATTCTGAAGAACAATACCCTCTAGTCGACGACAAGTATAAGCATCTAGAAGAGCGGTTGAGTGCAATGGAAATCCAAAAAGTGCCTGGATTGGACTTTGAGGAGTTGGGCTTAGTATCAGGAATTGTCATCCCTCTAAAATTCAAAGCGCATGTGTTTGCCAAATATGACGGAGTTTCATGCCCTAAAATGCATCTTCGGTCTTATGTGAGGAAAATTCAGCCCCATACCTCTGACAAAGATTTATGGATACACTTCTTCCAAGACAGTCTGTCTGGAACTCAACTTGATTGGTTTTATCATCTAGAAAGAGACAATGTTCATAACTGGGAAGATCTTGTTGCAACCTTTTACAAACAATACCAATACAATGTTGATCTTGCGCCTACCCGTTCTCAACTCCAGAGTATGGCCATGGTTTCAAGTGAAGGCTTCAAGGATTATGCGCAAAAATGGAGAGACTTGGCCAGAAGAGTTCAACCTCCCTTATCTGAAAGAGAGTTGGTGGACATGTTTTCAGGCACCTTGTTCGGTCCCTTCTTCAATCACTTAATTGGGAGTTCATCAGCAGGTTTTACTGAATTGATATTGACCGGAGAAAGGGTAGAAGCCGAGATAAAGAATGGAAAGATTCAAAAAGATGCATCCTTTACTGTCGTAAGGAAGCCATTCATCGGAAAGAGAGAAGTTGTTGTTGTATATCCTCAGAGAAATCAAGATAGGGCCGAATGTTGTCCAATGGTGGGGGCTGTTATGATTCCTAAACCTGCGCCTGATCAGCAAAGAAACAACCAACTAAGAATGGAAAGAACAGTCAGACAGTTCACCAGAATTAATATGACACTATCTCAAGTATTGTCGCATCTGTTAAGATCCAACCTAGTGACTTTGAAAGAAGCTCCAAAGAATCCTAACACAACCTCTCCTCACTATCATCCTAATGCTTGTTGTGCGTACCATTCTGAGAGTCCCGACCATGACACTAACAACTGTTAGGATCTAAATAACAAAGTACAAGACCTCCTTGAAGCCAAATAAATTGAATTTGATGCACCAGAAAATCCCAATGCCATTTCCGCCCCTATGCCCAAACATGGCCATATTACCAATGCAATTAAGGAAGATATGTTTGTTACTTCAGTTGATGAACTTATGACCTCACTTCTGATCATCAAAAATAACTTATTGAACACCAGTGTTTTCCCAGGCTGTGATGAAAGCTGTCATTTCTGTTTGTCCTCACCAACCAACTCTCCTTTGTTGAAAGCAGGAGTTCAGTGCCTAATAGACAACAAGGAAATTTTGTTCGAAAAGACTTCTGTTCCACATGTTTCTTATAATGATGTTTCTGTCGTGACCATTTCCGAAAATTCTTCCAGGGTATCCACCAAAAGACCCGTTAGAATTACATCGGTTCCAAAAGTAGCTCCTTTGATAATTACAATGTCTGGACCAATCCCGTATTTGTCAGACAAAACCGTACCATGGAATTATGGAGGGGATGTCTACTACCACGATATCAAGCAAGATTGGCCAGCTGCCGAAGATTCAAGTTCTGAGAAGATTGACTCCGATATCAGTAATATTGTAGGGACTAGAAAGATTACCCGAAGCGGAAGGATATTCTCTCCAGAAATTGCTCCTCCAAAAGCAGTTTATGGACCCATAATTATTCTTGTTATTGTTGCTCCTCCAAAGGTTATTTCTGGTCCTACAATCATCTCTACTAATACTCCAACTGACAAAGCTGATACAACCCCTGTCACTCCTACTGATATTCCTGCTACTGAGTCAACCGAGACTCGAGGTAAAAGTATTTTGATTGAGCCTTTCCGAACGAAGGCACAATCATTGGCTATCCCTGAGACCTCCCAGAAAGAGATGGAGGAAATTCTAAAGATCATAAAAAGAAGCGACTACAATGTAGTTGAGCAACTAGGGAAAACTCCACCTAAAATTTCCATGCTGGCTTTACTACTATGTTCCGAGGCACAAGCAAAGGCCTTGGTAAAATTCCTGAAAACTGCCCATGTACCCCAAGAAACATTTGTCGATCAGTTCCAAGACTGCGTAGCCAACTTGACTGCAGATAATGGTTTAGGTTTTTTAGATGCTGATTTAACACCAAGAGGGAGGAAGCATAATGAAGCATTACATGTCTCAGTGGAATGCAGGGGAACGACTCTGGCTCATGTCTTGGTGGTTACTGGCTTGTCTCTGAATGTATTGCCTAGAAAGGCTCTTGATAGACTTAACTGTGAAGGATTGACATTGAAGCCAAGCAATATAGTAGTGAGGGCTTTTGACGGCTCGAAAAGGACGGTGCATGGGGAAGTGGATATCCCCATAAAGGTTGGAACCCAAACATTTGATTCAAATTTTTATGTAATGGATATCCGCCCTTCGTATTCCTGCTTGCTAGGAAGATCGTGGATTCACAATGCTGGCGTTGTTACTTCTACATTGCACCAAATGCTGAAATATCAAATTCAAGGGAAATCATCACCGTTCATGGAGAAGAAGAGTATATGACCAGCCATCTCAATTCCTTCCGATATATGGAGCTAGATGGTGAATTTATTGAAACTCCATTCCAGCACTTTGAAGAAGTCCCACAAGATGTGGCAGTGACCAATGTTGTGTCTCAAATTCCCAAGATCACAAGGCCTCCACTCAGAATGTCATCTTTGAAGGATGCCAAGGCAGTGATAGAAGAAGGTGGGTGCACTATTTGGGGACAACTCCCAGATATCCCATACAAATCTGACAAGTTTGGCCTGGGTTTCACTTCAGGTGCTTAGAAGGTTGTACGCCGCGCTCGTGCTGGAGCACCACCCTTGAAGATCAGCAACTGTGAGGTCAAGGCGGTAGAGGCTGATAAAGACAGCTACAACCTGGAGGATTGGATTTTCCCAACTGTGAGTGGAGGGCTCAGCAACTGGGAGGCTAGAGATTTTGTCCCGATCACTTTTATCCCAAAGTAATTTGTCTTTACATTTTGTTGGATCTGTAATATTAAAACAATTCAAACTCTTAAAACCTTGTGTCTTACCCGAGACACAATGGTCCATTTGTAAGGGTTATTATCTCATTTCCATATGACATCAATGAATCATGGAAGTTTTTGCATACAAACTTTGTGCTCATTGTTTTTCTTTTTACATTTTCATTTCTTTCAAAGATAGCTATACTCTTACACACACTCACACTCACAATGCAGGTATACATCCATTCGGGATCCCATGGGTAAAGGTTATGCTATGGCCTTCTGTGACTCCGAAAATCTAATCTGCCAAGCCGAAAACGAAGGTGAGGAAGATTGTGAAGTACCAGGAGAACTTGCCAGGTTACTACTACAAGAAGAGAGAACCATTCAGCCCCACGAGGAACTGGTGGACACCATCAATCTAGGTACCGACGAAGACAAAAGAGAAGTCAAGGTGGGTGCCAATCTGGAACCCAGTGTCAAGGAGCGTCTGATTCAGTTACTACACGAGTATGTTGAGGTCTTTTCCTGGTCATATGAAGACATGCCAGGACTTGATGCAGATATTGTGGTACATTGTCTACCTACAAGAGAGGATTGCCCACCAGTAAAACAAAAGGTATGTCGTATGCGACCAGATATGTCAGAGAAGATTAAAGTTAAAGTCATGAAACAATTCAATGCTGGATTCTTGGCCGTCACCTCCTATCTGCAATGGGTGGCCAATGTTGTTCCCGTACCCAAAAAGGATGGCAAAGTGCGAATGTGTGTGGACTACAGAGATTTGAATAGGGCAAGCCCTAAAGATGATTTCCCACTCCCCCACATTGATATTCTAGTTGAAAATACGGTGCAACACAAAGTGTTTTCCTTGATGGACGGTTTTCAGGCTACAACCAAATCAAAATGGCGCTCGAGGACATGGAGAAAACAACCTTTGTCACACAATGGGGCATATTCTGCTACAAGGTGATGCCATTCGGACTGAATAATGCTGGGGCAACCTATCAACGTTCCATGGTCGCTCTATTTCACGACATGATACATCACGAAATAGAGGTCTATGTGGACAACATGATAGCTAGATCTCAAACATAATAAGAGCATCTTGATCATTTACATAAACTATTTGAGAGACTAAAAAAGTACAAGATGAGGTTGAACCCAAATAAATGCACGTTTGGAGTAAGGTCTGGTAAGCTCCTAGGCTTTGTCGCCAGCAATAAGGGTATTGAAGTAGATCCTTCCAAGGTGAAAACTATACAAGAGATGCCTGCTCCTCGTATTGAGAAGGAAGTTAGAGGATTCTTGGGACGTTTGAACTACATTTGCAGATTCATTTCTCACCTGACAGCTACTTGTGAACCAATCTTTAAACTACTGAAGAAAGATCAAGTAGTCAAATGGAATGATGAATTCCAAACTGCTTTTGACAAGATCAAAGAGTACCTGCAAGAGCCTCCTATTTTGATGCCACCAGTCGAGGGAAGACCATTGATCATGTATCTGACCATTTTGGAAAATTTAATGGGGTGTGTGTTGCGGAAGCATGACGAATCTGGCCGAAAAGAGCACGTTATTTATTACCTGAGCAAAAATTTTATCAACTGTGAAACAAGATATTCACTGCTCGAGAAAACTTGCTATGCTCTGGCATGGGCTGCTCGCCGGCCAAAATAGTATATGCTGACTTATACTACCTTGTTGATATCTAAAATGGATCCAATAAAATACATCTTCGAGAAGCCTGCACTCTCTGGGGGAATAGCTAGATGGAAGATGATCCTGACAGAATATGACATACAATATACTACCCAGAAAGCAATAAAAGGCAGTGTACTAGATGATCACCTTGCTCACCAAGCTGTAGAAGACTACCAGTCTATGAAGTTCGAATTTCCAGATGAGGACATCATGATGGTAAACAACTGTGAAGAGTTCAGGCCATATGACTGACCTGAACAAGGATCCCGATGGACCCTGGTTTTTGATGGGGCATCTAATACGCTCGGAAATGGTATTGGTGTTGTACTCATATCTCCTGAAGGATGTCATACTCCTTTTACGGCAAGACTCTACTTGAATTGTACAAATAACATGGCAGAATCCGAAGCATGCATCTTTGGTCTTGAAGCTGCCATAGACTTGGGGATCAAATCCTTGATTGTATTCAGAGATTTAGCTTTGGTTATCAGCCATATCAAAGGGGAATGGGACACCAAACATCCTAATATTATCCCTTACAAAGAACATGTTTTGACATTGTTCCCACATTTTTAGAAGATTACCTTCGAGCACTTTCCACGAGAAGAAAATCACCTAGCAGACGCACTAGCCACAATGTCATCTATGTTTAAACTTAAATGGGATAACGAGGCTCCCTAGATCACCATTGAACGAAGGGAAGAACCATCACACTATCACGAGATTAATACCGAAGAAATAGTGGACCAGCCTTGGTTTCACGAAGTCAAAAGGTATCTTGAAACCCAAGAATATCCAGAAGGAGCTTAAATCAATGACAAGAATTTCTTAAGGAGAATCTCTGCTAAATTCTTCCTTAGTAATGGAATTCTTTACAAACGCAACCATGACTCTATTACTTCGGTGTATAGACAAGGTTGAAGCTGAAAGGATCATGGCTGAATTACATGAAGGCACTTTTGGCACCCATTCCAGTGGGAATACGATGGCAAAGAAAATCCTACGAGCAGGCTATTACTGGTCTACCATAGAAGCAGATTGCTATCAACACTCTCGAACTTTCCACAAGTGTCAGATTTATGCTGACAAAGTGCACGTACCTCCGGTTCCTCTAAATGTCTTGACGGATCCTTGGCCCTTTGCTATGTGGGGAATTGACATGATTGGGGAAATCAAGCCAACAACATCCAATTGACACCGCTTCATTCTAGTGGCCAATGACTATTTTACCAAGTGGGTGGAGGCAGCTTCTTTCGCTTCCGTTACCAAGAATGTTTTTGCCCGATTCATCAAGCAGAATCTCATCTGTCGTTACGGTATCCCGGAGAGGATCATTACAGACAATGGTACGAACTTGAACAATACTATGATCACCGCCTTGTGCGAACAATTCAAGATCCAGCATCATAATTCTTCCCCTTACCGGCCAAAGATGAATGGTGTTGTCGAAGCCGCAAATAAGAACATTAAAAAGATCATACAGAAAATGACAGTCACGTACAAAGATTGGCATGAGATGCTACCATTCTCTCTCCACGGGTATCGTACCACGGCACACACATCAACCGGGGAAACACCCTACTCTCTGGTTTACGGCATGGAAGTTGTCTTGCCTATTGAGGTCCAGATCCCCTCTCTGAGAATTATGAAGGACGCGGGGTTGAATGAAGAATATTGGATACAGACTAGATTTGATAAGCTAAACTTGATTGATGAGAAAAGGCTTGCTTCTGTCTGACATGGTCAAATGTATCAAAAACGAATGATCAAGGCTTTCAACAAAAAGGTCAGACGCCAAGTATATCAAGATGGGGATTTGGTCAAGCGCATCATACTTCCGCAAGGTAATCCCAGGGGAAAATGGACTCCTACATACGAAGGATCATTTGTAATCAAAAACATATTCTCTAGTGGAGCAATGATCCTAACCACCGTGGATGTCGACGACCTGCCGCACCCTGCGAATGCAGACATAGTTAAAAGATACTACGCATAAGACCCACTAGGTTGACACACCTAGGAAAAACAAGGGCATCCTGGCGAACCAAAGAGGTTCGGGCAAAATTTGGGATAAAACAAAAATCTATACACCCGACAAGTTGAAAACTCGAAAGGGAAACTTGGGGAAAAAAGGGTTTCCCGGTGGATTGAAAACCCGAAAGGGTGGTCCAGGAAAAAGTTAGGGAATTAAAGCGTATGACTATGTCCCATTGGATCACCTTACGGACAACCTGACAAGCTCAGAGGTTCTGATCAATTCAATCATCTTCAGACGAAGCAACAAATAGACAAGATGCTCAGAGATATGAAGGCTATAGCAGAATGGGGACCCCATGGGATTATTGCATATAACTATCTTTTCTTTGTATCAAAATTTTCATTTTTTACGAAAGCATTCTCTTACTAGAATGTTTGTCTCATTGTACAAAAATACTTACTCAAAGTCAATACAAAGATATCCCTTTGAAAGTGAAAAATTATCTGTTTTTCTTTACTCTTGTGTTTTGTTTACAAAAACGTCCAATGATTTATTTTTGAACATATGCATTTGAACATAATTACTGTTTACAAATAAACAAAATAAAAATACAATCACTGATGGCTTTAAGAGATAGGGCAATATCTTTGAGCTATTCCATAAAATTCCCCACAGTGTGTAGTTTAGTCCCCAGCAGAACAAAGCTTCCTGTTATCAATCCCTGGTAGAAGTCGCCGAATTTCTAAGGATTTCCCAACGGGATTTTACAAGAAATACGCGGTATTTCCTTTACAACAGAGTCTATTTCTCCAAGCAGAAATTCATTAACACTTAGACTTCACAACATGAAGACTTATATTCCATATCCTCAGTGTTGTACCCCAAAATTTGCTGTCTCATTCTTCACGGCCTTTCTCACAAGGATTCTCAAGGTTCAAGCTTGCACAAGTACTTTGGAATTTTCCAGTACCAAAATTAAAAGGAAACTATGAAAAAGGGAGAAAACAGATAAAAATATTATTTTGACAAAATTTGGAGAAATACAAGTGTTCTTCGTTTCAGCTCCTTCGATTGGCCTTTTGGCCTCTTTTGATGCAAGCTTGGCTTGCATCCTTCGACTGGGCATGGGCCTCTGGAACATTTTGGTTTGGATTCACAAGGAAAAAAGCCTCTTGTAATCTATTTCATTTCCAAGGCAAAAGGCTCTCTTTTAGCATCCTTCAATTTTCACTTTTTGTTCCCTATATACCTCTTTCGAATATGAACATTTTGTCCTCCTACATGCACCTTTCGTTTGGACATGTAGGTTCCCTTTATACAAGCTTCGTTTGAACATAGATCTTTTACATGTTGGCATGAAGTCACAAGACAAGGACCCTCTATGTACACTCTTTCGTTTGACCTCATGTAACCCTTGGAATGCAAGCCTTCGATTGGACATGAGCCAACTTCACACAAAAGCTTCGATTGATGTTTTGGTTCCCTTCGAATCAGCATCTTTCAAACCCAACTCTGAATCCTTTGATGCAATCTTCTTTAGTAAATTTATAGAACTCTTCGACACAAGTGGAAAATAGGATTTTGAAAGAACACTGGTCAAATCTTTGGACCATGCTACATGATCTTACTTTACAAGCCTTAATGCTTGTATTTCACTCCATAATTAATTTCTTACATTTTGGATTAAGTTATTGTCCAGGTGATTAAACCTTTGTCCAAAAGATTATTTTCTTGAAAGTGAACTTGTCAGTACAAATCCTGTCCTAAGCCCATGCTTTGCTTAAATCCTATTTGTACTTCACCATAAGTCAGGGGAGTCAGCCCCTTTTAACCAACAACTTCAGTACTTCACCTTGGGATCTTGGAAAATCTGACTTAGCTTAATATTCACGTTTCAGCCAAGCCACCTTTTTGTTTAAACTCCCAAACCTTTTCTCTATAAATAGAGAAACCATTGACAAAGAAAGGGTCCAGATTTTGGCTAGAGAAAAAAATCATAAAAAATCCTCAAACACTCAAACTCTCTCATATTCTCAAACTCTCCAACATTCTCAAACCTTCAAAACTCTAAGATTTTTTTTCATAAAAAAGCCTCAGTAGTGTACCTTTCGATTCACTTCCCCTAAACCGTAGCATCCTTCAATTCACGCATCACCATCATATACTCTTTTTCGATTCAGTGACTGCCCAAACCAAGCAGTAACAGAACTAGCTTCAGGAAGATCCCCACAAAGCTCCCTCCACCATCAAAGAAGTCACCTACAACTCTTTTGGTTAAACACTTCAAGAGGTAAGTTCTCTCTAAAATTGGAACTCTTTCATTTAAACATCATACGCACACGCCAATAAAGAAAAATGTAGATATTTCTAGACTATGTTTTAGCATTAGATTCTGACTGCCCATATGCTGAAAACTCAACCTTAATTAGTTATACTTTGGACTTTGAGAGACTTTGGTTTTTGTGCTAACCCCTGGACTGTAGTTATGTTTGGATGTTGCATTTTAAGAACTTGAGACAGGTTTGTTATACCTTTCGATTGGCTAGCTGCACAAACCTTTCGAATCAAAAATTGAGGGCCTAATATGCTTACAAGGAGTCAGCAAGGAGCCTGTGGAAAATTCAGAACCTTTTTGTTTCCAGGCCTCAGACGAAAGCCATAACCATTCCGTTTCTAAGCCTCAAATGAAAGATAGAACCTTGCTGACTCCAACCCCCAGTCGAAGGAGACAAAGGAAAATCGAAGGGCATGACTCCACTGACTCCAGACCCCAAATCGACGGAAACCAAAGAACACATAATCGAAGGGTGTTCCTGCCTGAATCAAAAGACCTTTTTTTTTTCTTGCCTTTCTTTTATTTTTGCCTTTATATTTTCATGCTATTCAATATGGTTGTAATAGTGTAGGGTTTTATCTTTTTGCATTTTATTATTTTTGTATGCTTACTAGTAAAATAGGAAATGTATGGCAAGATAAAATCAACAAGTAGACAACCCCTAATCAAAGACTAAATGCATGCGAATCAAACACATTATTCATACATGCACCCCTATGGTAATTCCACTTGTTGCCTTATAAAAAATTGTCATGTTATGCATGTGGGATGTCTTAGCAAAAACAATCGAAATACAAGATCATAGTCTCTCGATGACGCTACAAATGTTGCCTTACAAGTGATCTTAGTCCCTACAAGAGAATGCTAAGATATCTCACAACATTGCTATCATGACTATACGATGACCCACGTCCGTCCCTTCACATCCAACGATGGGGCTTCTTACCAAATCAATGGTAAGATAGAAACATCTAAAGGAGGAGGAAAAACACATCTAAAACCTTTTGAGTAGGTAGATTACTTTTAGTTACTTGCTCAATTTCAAAACAAACATCCTTGCTATTTTCAAAAACAATCACATACACTTTCAAAACACTTTCCAAACATGAAATATTTTTAAAAGCTCAACACTTTGTATACGTTCTTATGAACGAGAACTATTAAAAAGTTTGCCTAAACGATGACACCTTTTCAAAATACTTTCAAAAACCACACAAAGCATATTTTTCAAACAAAAGCAAGTGATCTAGCAAGTAACTAAGAGCCCATGGAAAACCATGGATGTAAAGGGTGCTAATACCTTCCCTTTTCATAATCTACCCCCCAAACTCAAGAAAATATCTCAAAGGTCTTTCCTGTTCTTTATCACCTTTCCTTTTGGATAAAAGAAAAGTCGGTGGCGACTCTTGCTAACTGCAACATTTGCGATAAAACGCAAAAACCTCAAGTCAGTTCTCCCACCGTATCACAGAACTGGCGACTCTGCTGGGGAGAATTCTAAAAGTGGGGTTACCTTAGGGTTAAATCACATTTATTTGCTTACATTGTTTAATTTGCTTGCTTTACATTATGGTTCTTTGTTTGAGTTTGAATCCTCCACCCGGATTTGGGAAACATTATAGGTAAATAGCAATACGTTGTGGAAATTGTGCAGGGTATACCGACATGGTCTAAGCAATAGCTATGTTAGTGTGACATATTTAAGGGTACCGGTAGCCTTTGAGTCAATCAAAGAGAATACGGGGCCGCTGAGTGATATCATGAAGCACTAATAAACTTCTAGAACCCTTTACTTGACCAACTTGGCCTTTAGGATGTAGTGAGATGATCGGCTTTGGTGCATTCCAAAGTTGGTAGATACTCGATACTACACTCATTGAGGTTTGGTTTCTTGGGATATTTCGGTCGCCATGAAAGAGGCTTGAGCTGAAACAATGAACAAGGAAACAATCCAGTGATATTGAGCTCCTTAGAACCCGATTACTATTACTAGGACAGGTTGAGCCAACTAAACTTCAAGAGGGTACTTACCTATAAAACCCCATGCAAGCCTAAACTAAGAACTTGTTTGTTTTTCTTGTATATCCATACTTGTACATAACATCATGGACATCATGAAGCATCATATGCATCCACTAACCATTTAAAGGATTTTGGAGTTTCATCTATGTTTTTGTTTCGTAGGATATAGATTCACTTCGCAGGAAAACTATCCAAGTCAACCTTGTAATAATTCCTCCACAACTCAAGGAGCTAGATTCAAGGATCCCTGAGAACTCTCCATTCACCGAGAGGCATGGTCGTCTACTCAACTTGGTCACCTCCAACACAGAGGAGGATATGATGAAAGTGCTCTTCCAGTTCTTTAATCCTTTGCATCATTGCTTCATATTTCCTGACTATCAGCTTGTACCTACTTTGGAAGAATTCTTTCAACTCTTGAGGATTCCAATTCTCAATCAACTACCTTTCAATGGTACGGAAAGAGATCCAAATCCATAAGATATTTCTCAAGCTCTGCACTTGCACTCATCTGATGTCACAACCCATTGGGAAACTAGAAGTTGTGTCAAAGGCTTCTTAGAAAAGTTCTTGTTTGAGAAGGCCCAAAGCTGTTGGAATTCCTTAAACTTGCAAGCATTTGAGGAAATTGTGGCTCTTCTTATCTATGGGATGGTCTTGTTCCCCAATCCTGACCAACTCATAGATGCGAGTGGCGTCAAAATCTTCATGTCACGCAATCCGGTGCCTACATTGCTTGGAGATATCTTACACTCTTTTCACACTCGTACAATGAGGAAAAGAGGTGTTCTTATGTGTTGCACTCCTCTCCTGGTAAGATGGTTTATTTCTCATCTTCCCCAATTAGTCTTAAAGAATGAGCAAGGATTAAGGTGGTCACAAAGGTTAATGACGCTCAAACATTCAGATATCCATTGGTGGTCTGGATCCAAAAAGAATGTTATCATTGTTGACCGTTGTGGGGAATTCCCTAATGTCCCTCTACTTGGCATTAGGGGAGGCATCACATACAACCCATGCTTGGCTCTGAGACAGTTTGGTTATGCCCGAAGGATGGCCCACATGAGATGCTAATTCAAGGCTTGGTATTTGACTACGACAACGACGATCAAGGTCTTCGCCAGAGATTCATCCGAGCTTGGAGGATGTTATACAAGGTGGATAGCAAGACTTTGGGACACAAGAATTCCATCACTCTTGAGCATTACCTAAAGTGGGTACGAACCCACGCCCAAAGTCTTATGATGCCTTATCCTTCCATTCTCCCAGTGATCATTGAGCCTGTTAAGGAGGGAGAAGTTCCATACACTATCCTACATCCTGACATGCCCACATCTCTTGAAGACCTACAAAGGGATTAGATACAACTCAATGGAGAGCGAGATACTTTCGAAGCCCAATTCTACACAAGCGAGAAGAAGGTTTTGGAACTCACTAGGCTACTTCATGAGGAGCAGACTCTAAATTCCTACATAGCACCAAAGAGAATGTGCACAACTTTTTTATCTTAGAGTATTGTATTATTTCGCCCAAGGGGAATTGATGTACTCGAACTCTATCTTATTAGTATAATGTGTGTTTATCTTTTGTTTAAAACGAACTTGAATCTTTTAAAATCCTTGAAAACATTACATATGCACATATCATTCATCATAACATAAACAGGTCTTTTGCAACAAGTTTCCTCATCTCTCTACTGTTTATTTCAGTAAGATGGATCTCGAACAGACAGTCAAAGATCTTCAAGTTCAAAACATGCAGTTTCAACAGTTACTCACAACCCTGGCCAAAGGGCAAGAGGAGCTGAAGACTCTGTTGGCAAAAGAGAAAAAGAAGAAACCAACCAATGTGGTAATCATGGGGAGAAGGTTTCAAGGACAGACTAGAAGAACCTTGAATTTTCCAACAACATCTAATGACGGAGAAGGGAAAGGAAAAGAAACAGCAGTCCCGTCAGAATCTGGAGAGGAGGAGGAAGGGGAAGATTACTCCGAGGAACAATATCCTCCAGCGGATGATAAGTACAGACATATTGAAGAGCGTCTAAATGCTATGGAAATACATAAGGTACCAGCTATAAACTTTGAAGAATTGGGACTAGTGTCAGGAATTGTGATCCCACCAAAGTTCAAAGTGTCGTTATTTGCAAAATATGATGGGGTGTCATATCCTAAAATGCACCTCCGATCATATGTGAGAAAGATCCATCCGCACTCCGCCGATAAAGACCTATGGGTGCATTTTTTCCAAGATAGTTTATCCGGAACACAACTCGATTGGTTTTACCAATTAGAAAGGGTCGACGTCTACAACTGGGAAGATCTTCCCACAGGTTTCTATAAGTAATACCAGTATAACGCTGATTTGGCGCCTACCCGTACTCAACTTCAGAGTATGGCTATGGCTTCAAATGAGAGTTTCAAAGATTACACGTAGAAATGGATAGATCTAGCGGGGAGAGTGCAACCCCCTCTGTCTTAAAGGGAGTTGGTGGATATGTTCTTGGGCACCCTATCGGGCCCTTTCTTCAACCATTTGATTGGGAGCTCATCTGCTGGGTTTACTGAGTTAATATTAACCGGAGAAAGGGTGGAAGCTGGTATAAAAAGTGGAAAGATTCAGAAGGATTCGTCTGCCTCTACAACTGCGAGAAAACCTTTCATTGGAAAGAAGGAGGTATCTGCTGTTTATCCACAAAGGAATCAAGGGAGAGTTGAACGCCGACCAATGGTAGGGGCCGTTATGATCCCAAATCCTACATCTGATCATATAAGAAGTAACCAACCGAGGGTGGAAAGGCCAGTCCAACAATTCACCAGAATTAATATGACTCTAGCCCAGGTTTTACCACATCTTCTGAAATTGAATCTGGCAACTTTAAAGGAGGCCACAAAGAACCTCAACACTGCGTCCCCTCATTATCACCCAAATTCTAGATGCGCATACCATTCTGAAAGTCCGGGCCACGACACTAACAACTGTTGGGCCTTGAAAAACAAAATTCAAGACCTTATAGATGCAAAAGAGGTTGAGTTTGACGCACCTGAGAAACCAAACGTCATTTCCGCTCCTATGCCTAGGCATCGTCACAACGCCAATGCTATCGAAGAAGATTTGTTTGTTACCACAGTTGATGAACTCTTGACTCCGCTCCCAATCATTTAGATAAACTTGTTGAAATCTGGTGTTTTCCCAGGTTGTAATGAAGACTGCCATCATTGCTTATCCTCACCAATTGTTCTCCCTCTGTTGAAGACAGGCATTCAACGCCTGATAGACCACCAAGAGATTTTGTTTGAAAATACTCCTGTTTCACCTATTCCTGTTGAAGACGTTTCAATCATAACCATCTCCGCCAATCCTTCCAGGGTCCCCAAAAGACTCGTTAGGATTACATCAGTTCCAAAAACTACTCCTGTTAAGATCACAATGCCTGAGTCGGTCCCGTATGAATCAGACAAAACAGTACCTTGGAATTACGGTGGAGATATCTACTACCATGTTATCAAACAAGATGGGCTGACAGCCGAAGAAGTGAGCTCCGAAGAAGAAGACTCCGACATTAGCAATATTGCCGGAACCAGTAAGATTACCGTAGTGGTAGAATCTTCTCTCCAGAAATTGCCCCTCCAAAGGCAGTTTTTGGACCCATGGATGTTCCAAAGGTTACCTCCATACCAATAACCATATCTGCAAGTCCTCCTACTGGAAAAGACGACACAACACCTGCTGTTATCCCTACCAATACTTCTACTGCTGATGTTCGAGGAAAAGGTATTCAATAAGAGCCTGTCCGGACGAAGGCTCAACCACTGACCATCCCTGAGACCTCCAAGAAGGAAATGGAAGAGATCCTGAGAATAATAAAGAAGAGTGACTATGACGCGGTTGAACAGTTGGGGCAAACTCCCTCCAAGATCTTCAAGCTAGCATTGATGCCGTGTTCTGAGGCACATGCGAAAGCTCTGGTGAAGTTTCTGAAGACAGCCCATGTGCCACAAGAGACATCTTCTGACCAATTCCAAGATTGTGTGGCTAGTTTGACAGCTGATAACGGCTTAGGCTTCTCTGATGCTGACTTGACACCAAAAGGGAGAAAGCACAACGAGGCATTATATGTCTCTGTGGAGTGTAGAGGAACAACTCTGGCCCATGTCTTGGTGGACACTGGCTCATCTTTGAACGTTTTACCAAAGAAAGCTCTCGACAGATTGGATTGCGAAGGACTAACATTGAAACCCAGTAACATAGTCGTGAGAGAATTTGATGGCTCAAAGAGGATGGTCCATGGGGAGGTGGACATCCCCATAAAGGTGGGAACTCAGACTTTCAACTCAACTTTCTATGTAATGGACATCCGCCCCTCTTACTCTTGTCTGCTAGGACGGCCCTGGATCCATAATGCTGGTGTTGTCACCTCTACACTACACCAGATGCTGAAATACCCGGTCCATGGGAAGATTATCACTGTCCACAGAGAGGAAGAGTACATGATTAGCCACCTAAATTATTTCTGGTATGTGGAATTGGATGGCGAGTTCATTGAAACCCCTTTTCAACATTTCAAAGAAGTCTCTCACGAGGTAGCAATAACCAAGACGGTATCCTCGATCCCCAAGATCACAAGACCTACGCTTCGGATGTCATCTCTAAAGGATGCCAAGGTAGTAGTAGAAGAGGGTGGATGCACCATCTAGGGGAAGCTCCCAGACATTCCGTATAAATCTGACAAGTTTGGCTTTGGGTTTACTTCAAGTGCTCATAAGGTTGTGCGTCGTGTCCGTGTTGGAAGGCCACCTTTGAAGATTAGCAACCAAGAGGTCAACGTCATGGAAGACAGTGAAGAAGATGGCAGCTTGGAGGATTGGATATTTCCTACTGTCAACGGAGGACTTCGCAATTGGGAAGCAAGAGATTTTGTCACAATAACTTTCATCTCTCAGTAATTTATCTTTTACATTTCTGTTGGACTTGTAATATTCATAAACAATTCGTACATTTTCA
The DNA here is from genome assembly GCA_948472305.1 of Vicia faba. NCBI lineage: Eukaryota > Viridiplantae > Streptophyta > Magnoliopsida > Fabales > Fabaceae > Vicia > Vicia faba. The sequence continues at coordinate 264,871,221 of OX451737.1, read as the reverse complement.
ACCTTGTGTCTTACCCAAGGCGCAATGGTCCATTTGTAAGGGTTTTTATTTCATCTCCATATGACATTCAATGAATCATGGACTTTTTTTCACATATAAACTTTTTGTGCTCATTATCTTTCTTTTACATTTTATTATTTAAACATGGTTATACCCTTACACATACCCACACTCACAAATGTAGGTACCCCTCCATTCGGGATCCCATGGGTAACGATACTGCTATGGCCTTTAGTGACTCTGAAGATCTAATCTACCAAGCCGAAGAAGAAGGTGAGGAAGATTGTGAAGTACCAGGGGAATTGGCCAGACTACTACAGCAAGAGGAAAGAGATATTCAGCCTCATAAGGAACCGTTAGATACAATCAACTTGGGTACCGAGGAAGATAAAAAGGAAATCAAAGTGGGTGCCAATCTAGAGCCGAGTGTCAAGGAGCGTCTGATTCATCTATTACATGATTATGTTGAGATCTTTGCCTGGTCATACGAAGACATGCCAGGACTTGATACAGACATCATGGTACATCAACTGCCGACAAGAGAAGACTGTCCACTAGTGAAACAAAAAGTACGCCGCATGAGACCTGGCATGTCAGAGAAGATCAAAGCGGAGGTCATGAAACAATTCAATGTTGGGTTCTTGGCTGTCACTTCCTATCCTCAATGGGTTGCCAACATTGTTCCCGTGCCTAAAAAGGACGGAAAAGTACGGATGTGCATGGATTATAGAGATTTAAACAGGGCCAGCCCTAAAGATGATTTTCCACTTCCCCACATCGATATCTTGGTTGACAATACGGCCCAGCACAAAGTATTTTCCTTCATGGATGGATTCTCAGGTTATAACCAAATTAAAATGGCACCTGAGGACATGGAGAAAACTACATTTGTCACACAGTGAGGCACATTTTGCTACAAAGTAATGCCATTCGGACTGATGAATGCTGGGGCAACCTATCAACGCGCCATGGTAGCTTTATTTCATGATATGATACATCATGAGATATAGGTCTATGTAGATGACATGATATCCCGATCACAAACTGAAGAGGAGCACCTTGACCACTTGCAAAATTTATTTGAGAGGTTGAAGGAGTACAAACTAAGGTTGAATCCAAACAAGTGCACATTCGGAGTACGGTCCGGTAGACTCCTAGGTTTTGTTGTCAGCAACAAAGGCATCGAGGTTGATCCTGCCAAGGTTAAAGCGATACAAGAAATTCCTGCTCCTCGTACTGAGAAGGAAGTCAGAGGATTCTTGGGACGCCTGAACTATATCGCCCGATTCATTTCTCACCTAACAGCTACTTGTGAACCAATCTTAAAATTATTGAAGAAAGATCAAGTGGTCAAATGGAATGATGAATGCTAGACTACTTTTGACAAGATCAAAGAGTACTTACAAGAGCCTCCTGTTTTGATGCCGCAAGTCGAGGGAAGACCACTAATCATGTATCTGACCGTTTTAGAGAACTCAATGGGGTGTGTATTGGGGCAGCATGACGAGTCTGGCCGAAAAGAGCACGCTATTTACTACCTGAGCAAAAAGTTTACCGACTGTGAAACCAGATATTCACTGCTCGAGAAAACTTGATGCGCTCTGGCATGGGTTGCTCTCCGGCTAAGATAATATATGTTGACTCATACTACTTTGTTGATATCTAAGATGGATCCGATAAAGTACATCTTCGAAAAGCCTGCTCTGTCTGAGAGGATAGCTAGATGGAAGATGATCCTAACAGAATATGACATACAGTACACTACCTAGAAAGCTATAAAGGGTAGTGTGCTAGCTGACCCTCTTGCTCATCAAGCCGTAGAAGATTATCAGTCCATGAAGTTTGAATTCCTGGATGAAGACATCATGACATTAGACAACTGTGAAGAAATCACACCATATGACGGACCTGAACAAGGATCCCGATGGACCCTATTCTTTGATGGAGCATCCAATGCACTTGGTAATGGTATCGGCTCTATACTCATATCTTCGGAAGGGTGTCACACTCCCTTTACTGCCAGACTTTGCTTCAACTGTACGAACAACATGGTGGAATACGAAGCATGCATCTTTAGTCTCAAGGCTGCCATAGACTTGGGAATCAAATCTTTCAATGTGTTTGGAGATTCAGCTTTGATCGTCAGTCAGATCAAAGGAGAATGGGATACTAAGCACCCAAACCTTATCCCTTACAAAGAACACGTTTTGAAATTGTTACCACATTTTGAGAAGATTACCTTCGAGCATTTTCCGCGAGAAGAAAATCAGCTAGCAGATTCTCTAGCCACAATGTCATCTATGTTTAAACTTAATTGGGATAACAAGGCTCCCCATATCCCCATCGAATGAATGGATGAACCAGCATACTGTCACGAGATTAATACTGAAGAGTTAGTGGACCAACCTTGGTTTCATGAAGTCAAGAGGTATCTCGAGGCTCAGGAATATCCATAAAGAGCTTCAATTAATGATAAAAATTCTTGAGGAGGTTCTCTGCTAAGTTCTTCCTAAGTAATTGCATCTTGTACAAACGCAATCACGACTCCATTTTACTTCGGTGTGTGGATAAGATTGAGGCTTAAAAGATCATGGCTGAATTACATGAAGGTACTTTTAGCACTCACTCTAGTGGGCACACGATGGCGAAGAAAATCCTCCGGGCAGGCTATTATTGGTCTACCATGGAAGCAGACTTCTATCAACACTCCCGAACCTGTCATAAGTGTCAAATTTATGCTGACAAAGTCCATGTACCTCTGGTTCCTTTGAATGTCTTAACGGATCCTTGGCCCTTTGCTATGTGGGGAATCAATATGATTGGGGAGATCAAGTCAACAGCCTCCAATGAACACCATTTCATCCTAGTGGCCATTGACTATTTTACAAAATGGGTCGACGCAGCTTCCTTCGCATCCGTTACTAAGAATTTTGTTTCCTGCTTCATCAAGCAGAATCTCATTTGTCGGTACGGTATCCCAGAAAGTATCATCACTGATAATGGTACCAATCTTAACAATACTATAATCACCACCTTGTGCGGGCAGTTCAAGATTCAACATCACAATTCATCCCCCTATCGGCCAAAGATGAATGGTGATGTCAAAGCCGTAAATAAAAACATTAAAAAGATCATACAGAAAATGACAGTCACCTACAAGGACTGGCATCAGATGCTACCATTTTCTCTCCACAGGTATCGTACCACGGCTCACACATCAACTGGGGCAACACCCTATTCTTTGGTTTACGGCATGGAGGTTGTCTTGCCTATTGAGGTTCAGATCCCCTCTTTGAGAATTATGAAGGATGTAGGTTTGAATGAGGACGATTAGATCCAGACTCGACTTGATCAACTAAACTTAATTGATGAAAAGAGACTTATTGCTGTTTGCCATGGTCAGATGTATCAAAAACGAATGATCAAGGCTTTCAACAAGAAAGTCAGACGCCAAGTATATCAGGTTGGAGATCTAGTGATCAAGCGCATCATCTTGCCACAAAGTGATCCCAGGGGAAAATGGACTCCTACCTATGAAGGGCCATTTGTAATCAAGAACATATTCTCCGGTGGGGCAATGATCTTAACCACCATGGACGGCGACGACCTGCCACACCCTGCAAACACGAACATAGTCAAAAGATACTACGCATAAGAGACCCGCTTGGTTAACACACCTAGGCAAAACAGGGGCATCCCGGCGAACCAAAAAGGTTCGGGAAAAAATTAGGGATAAAATATAAAAAAATCTGTACACCCGGCAAGTTGAAAACCTGAAAAGGCGACTTGGGCAAAAAAGGGTTTCCGGGTGGACTGAAAACCTGAAAGGGAGGTCCAGGCAAAAGTTAGGGAATTAAAGCGTATGACTGTGTCCCGTCGGATCACTTTGAAGACAACCTCTTGACTTCCACTGACGAACTCAGATTTTCTGATCAATTCAATCATCTTCGGACGAAGCAACAAATAGACAAGATATTCGGAGATATGAAGGCTATAGAGGAATGGAAACCCCATGGGATTAGTGCACAAAGATATCTTTCTTTGTATAAAGTTTTTCTTGCCCTTTTATGGCATCATTCTCTTACTAGAATGATTGTCTCCTTTGTACAAAATACTTATTCAAAAGTCAATACAAAGATATCTCTTTGAAAGTACAGAAAACTATTTATCTTTTTCTTTACACTTGTTTTTTTTTTCTTCACAAAAACGTCCAATGATTCATTAATGAACATATGCATTTGAACATAATTACTGTTTACAAATAAACAAAATGAGAAAGACAATTACTGATAGGTTGAAAGAGTCGGAAAAACATCTCTAGACTATTCCATAAGGAATCCCCACAATACGTCATTTAGATCCCCGGCGGAACTAAAACTTCAAGTTATTAATCCCCGGTAGAGAGCGTCAATTTTCTCAGGATTCCTCAAAACAAAATATGACATTGCTCTCACAACAGAATACAGTCAGTACTTTAGCTTCCAGACATGAAATATCAGCATGTCCCCGACAGTTTTCATGGATTTGATTTCCTCAATCAGACAACAATACAGCAAATCAGCTTACATGCGCATACATTACATCCATATATCATAAAACATTGATAAAGCACATATATTGCACCATACATTTCATACAACATAACTTTGTGTTTCAGCTAACATTTTACCCTTTTCAGGATAAGATTAACAACTACCATTAACAATATGCTCTCAGATACAGTTCATATACGCTCCGGACACATATGCCATTCTGATACTCATTCAGATTCAAACTTCAGATACATTACAAATACGCTCTAGACACGGATGCCATTCTGATACTCATTCAGATTCAGATACAGCACTGATATGCTCCAGACACGGATGCCATTATGTTACTCATTCAAATTCAGACTTCAAGATACAGTACGGATAGTCTCCAGACACGGATGCCATTCTGATTCTCATTCAGACTTCAAGTCCAAATAAAATTCAGATACGCTCCAGATACGGATGCCATCCTGGTACTCATTCAGATTCAGCTTTCAGATACAGTTCAGATACGCTTCAAACACGAATGCCATTCTGATACTCATTCAGTTTCTATTTCAGATTCGGCAATCACTTTTGGATGGCATCTACAAGCCCATCTCCAACAACTTTCTACCACCTCTCCAAATGGCATCTTTAAGCCCATTCCCTCTACCATCACATCACCGAGTGCAAATTTCTGGGCACTCTAGTGTCCAATCATCTTCCACCTTTGAGTCACGAATGGAAAAACTCGCCAATCTAACTCTTCAGGCTTAAGAATATTGAACAGGGGCAGTTGATGTACCCCAAAATTTGCCCTCTCATTCTTCACGGCCTTTCTCACAAGGATTCTCAAGGTTCAAGCTTGCACAAGTACTTTGGAATTTTCCAGTACCAAAATTAAAAGGAAACTGTCAAAAAGGGAGAAAACAGATAAAAATATTGTTTTGATAAAATTTGGAGAAATACAAGTGTTCTTCATTTCAGCTCCTTGGATTGGCCTTTTGGCCTCTTTTGATGCAAGCTTGGCTTGCATCCTTCGACTGGGCATGGGCCTTTGGAACATTTTAGTTTGGATTCACAAGGAAAAAAGGCTCTTGTAATCTATTTCATTTCCAAGGCAAAAGGCTCTCTTTTAGCATCCTTCGATTTGCACTTTTTGTTCCATATATGCCTTTTTCAAATTTGAACATTTTGTCCTCCTACATGCACCTTTCGTTTGGACATGTTGGTTCCCTTTATACAAGCTTCGTTTGAACATATATCTTTTACATGTTGGCACGAAGTCACAAGACAGGGACCCTTTATGTACACTCTTTCGTTTGACCACATGTAACCCCTGGCATGCAAGCCTTCGATTGGACATGAGCCACCTTCACACAAAAGCTTCGATTGGAGTTTTGGTTTCCTTCAAATCAGCATCTTTCAAACCCAACTCTGAATCCTTCGACATAGTCTACTTTAGTACATTTCTAGAACTCTCCGACACAAGTGGAAAATAGGATTTTGAAAGAACACTGATCAAATCTTTGGACTATGCTACATGATCCTACTTTACAAGCCTTAATGCTTGTATTTCACTCCATAATTAATTATTTACATTTTGGATTAAGTTATTGTCCAGGTGATTAAACCTTTGCCCAGAAGATTATTTTCTTGAAAGTGAAATTGTCAGTACAAATCCTGTCCTAAGCCCATGCTTTGCTTAAATCCTATTTGTACTTCACCATAAGTCAGGGGAGTCAGCCCCTTTTAACCAACAACTTCAGTACTTCACCTTGGGATCTTGGAAAATCTGACTTAGCTTAATATTCACGTTTAAGCTAAACCACCTTTTTGTTTAAACTCCCAAACCTTTTCTCTATAAATAGAGAAACCATTGACAAAGAAAGGGTCCAGATTTTGGCTAGAGAAAAAAATCATAAAAAATCCTCAAACACTCAAACTCTCCCATATATTCTCAAACTCTCCAACATTCTCAAACCTTCAAAACTCTAAGATTTTTTTTCATAAAAAAGCCTTAGTAGTGTACCTTTCGATTCACTTCCCCTAAACTGTAGCAACCTTCGATTCACGCATCACCATCATATACTCTCTTTCGATTCAGTGACTGCCTAAACCAAGCAGTAACAAAACTAGCTTCAGGAAGATCCCCGCAAAGCTCCCTCCACCATCAAAGAAGTCACCTACAACTCTTTTGGTTAAACACTTCAAGAGGTAAGTTCTCTCTAAACTTGGAACTCTTTCATTTAAACATCATATGCACACGCCAATAAAGAAAAATGTAGATATTTCTAGACCATGTTTTAGCATTAGATTCAGACTGCCCATATGCTGAAAACTCAACCTTAATTAGTTATACTTTAGACTTTGAGTCCCATTGGTTTTTGTGCTAACCCCTGGACTATAGTTATGTTTGGATGTTTCATTTTAAGAACTTGAGACAGGTTTGTTATACCCTTCGATTGGCTAGCTGCACAAGCCTTTCGAATCACAATTTGAGGGCCTGATATGCTTACAAGGAGTTAGCAAGGAGCCTGTGGAAAAGCCAGAACCTTGTTGTTTCCAGGCCTCAGACGAAAGCCATAACCTTTTCGTTTCCAAGCCTCAAAAGAAAGACAGAACCTTGCTGACTCCAACCCCCAGTCGAAGGAGACAAAGGAAAATCGAAGGGCATGACTCCACTGACTCCAGACCCCAAATCGAAGGAAACCAAAGAACACGGAATCGAAGGGTGTTTCTGCCTGAATCGAAAGACCTTTTTTCTTTCTTTCTTTCTTTTTTTTCTTGCCTTTATTTTATTTTTTCCTTTATATTTTCATGCTATTCAATATGGTTGTAATAGTGTAGGGTTTTATCTTTTTGCATTTTATTATTTTTGTATGCTTGCTAGTAAAATAGGAAATGTATGGCAAGATAAAATCAACAAGTAGACAACCCCTAATCAAAGACTAAATGCATGTGAATCAAACACACTATTCATACATGCACCCCTAGGGTAATTCCACTTGTTCCCTTATAAAAAATTGTCATGTTATGCATGTGGGATGTCTTAGCAAAAACAATTGAAATACAAGATCATAGTCCCTCGATGACGCTACAAATGTTGTCTTACAAGTGATCTTAGTCCCTACAAGAGAATGCTAAGATATCTCACAACATTGCTATAATGACTATACGATGACCCATGTACGTCCCTTCACATCCAACGATGGGGCTTCTTACCAAATCAATGGTAAGATAGAAACATCTAAAGGAGGAGGAAAAATACATCTTAAACCTTTTGAGTAGGTAGGTTACTTTTAGTTACTTGTTCAATTTCAAAACAAGCATCCTTTCTATTTTCAAAAACAATCACATACACTTTCAAAACACTTTCTAAACATGAAATATTTTCAAAAGCTCAACACTTTGTATATGTTCTTATGAACGAGAACTATTACAAAGTTTGCTTAAATGATGGCACCTTTTCAAAATACTTTCAAAAACCACACAAAGCACATTTTTCAAACAAAAGCAAGTGATCTAGCAAGTAACTAAGAAAATATCTCAAAGGCCTTTCCTGTGCTTTTTCACCTTTCCTTTTGGATTAAAGAAAAGTTGGTGGCGAATCTTGTTAACCGAAACATTTGCGATAAAACGCAAAAACCTCAAGTCAGTTCTCCCACCGTATAACATTCAGCAGCAGTCAGGAATCTATTTTATCCAATCCAACAGCAGTACAGCAGATTAGCTCACATACGCATACATCGCACCCATATATCATAAACATTGATGACACGAATGCATTATGCTATGCATTTCATACAACATAACATTGCATATTAGCTAACATTTTACCTTTTTTAGGATAAGATTAATCAACAGCTATCATTAGCAATGTTCAAAGTCTTCAGATACAGTTCAGATACGCTCCAGACACGGATGCCATCCTGATACTCATTCAGATTCAGCTTTCAGATATAGTTCAGATACGCTCTAAACACGGATGCCATCCTAATCCTCATTTCAGATTCAACTTTCAGATACAGTTCAGATACGCTCCATACACAGATGCCATTCTGATACTCATTCAGATTCAACTTTTCAGATACAGTTCAAATACACTCCATACGCGGATTCCATTCTGATACTCATTTAGACTCAAATTCTCATATGTAGTTCATATACACTCCAGACACGGAAGCCATTCTGATACTCTTTCAGTTCTCAACTTCCAGATACAGTACAGATACGCTCCATAAATGGACACCATTCTAATACTCATTCAAAATCATCCTCCAGATGCGGTACAAAAACGCTCCAGATACGGATGTCATTCTGATACTCATTCTTTCAGCTTACAAATTACAATTCAGCAATCACTTTGGATGGCATATACAAGCCCATCTCCAACAACTTTCCATAACCTCTCCAAATGGCATCTTTAAGCCCATTCCCTCTACCATCACATCGCCGAGTGCAAATTTCTGGGCACTCTAGTGTCCAATCATCTTCCACCTTCGAGTCACGAATGGCAAAACTAGCCAATCTAACTCTTCACGCTTAAGAAGATTGAACAGGGGCATCTGTTGTACCCCAAAATTTTCCCTCTCACTTATCAAGAATTTTCTCACAAAGATCTCCTTGGGCTCAAGACTGCACTAGAGTTTGATCAGCTCAAGACACCTCCTTATGCACTGATGACCAAAATTAGGGTTTGAGTTTGCACAAGGACACTTGAACTTTCAATGCCTCATATGACTTTCATGTATCATTATGGACCCCCAATATCTCTCATGTCAAGTTTCAAGCCTTGGATCACAATTTGGCTCAGTCAATTGAGCAGTTGACCTAAAAATCAGTTGTATTGGGAAAAAAGTCAATTGTGGCCAATTTACAGTCAAACTTCATAATTTTTATCCATGTCAACATTATAAAATCATATGTATCATTTGGTCAAGTTTGGACCATAATTCCTAAAGAAATTTGATCAGATCATTAAAAGGGCAAAATGGTCAAAATTAGGGTTATGACTGAGAAAGTGCAATTTCTGATTTTTGACTTAGCAAATGGTCAATTGGTTTAAGGCATGATCTCAAGAGTCCAATTGAATCATTTTGAACTAATTACATGGTTCAAAACATTGCAAGTCCATTGGATTGACAAATGAATTTTTCAGTCAACTTATCAAAAGTCAACTACATACTGAAAAGTCAAACTTTTACTTTTTGGTCAAATTCAAGTGCCAAAGATCACAATTCATCAAAACATGTCAAAATATGAAACTTATTCATCAAGAAATCAAAAAGTCAAGATTTCATTTTGAAAAGTCAAAATTTCTAAGTGTTGGAAATTTCATGTTTTTTTCATAACTTTGAACAAAATTTTTACCATGATGCAAGATGATTCAAGGGAAACTTACAATATGAAAGTTGTAGATCTCCATGAAGTCTACAACTTTCCTTTACACAACGCCTTCCAAAAATTCTTGGATCTCAAGTTGTAATTTTATGAACAAGTAGTCATGAAACTAAACACTTCGTAAAATTTTGCCCTAATTTGGTCAGGATTTTAACCCAACTTCAAGGAACTTTTTCATATATTTCAAAGGGGAATCTTCAAAATCAATTCAAATATGGGTTTTAGAGAACATTTCAAGATTTTCAAAATGTCCAAGAACTCTTTGAGATCATTCTTGAGTAGGGAGAATCGAAGAGATGAAGTTAGGGTTTTGTCACTTGAATTACAAGTCATTTTTGATGAACACATGAACCAAATTCTTGCTAGGCTGCATAATCTTTGCTTTGCAGGCCTCAAACTTGTTTTTCACTCCTTAATTAAATGTTTACACGGCTGTTAGGGCTTTGATCTAAGCAATTGAGCTATTATCCAAGTTGCATTTCCATTAATGGCACAAAGTTAACATTGCCATTCTTGTAAAGAAAACTTTTTGCATAAAGTTTATTCTTGAGCCTCTAACTTGTTCCCTCTGATCACACTCAATCCACAAAGTCAGAAGCAAGCTTGTTTAAAGCATAACCACTCTATCTTAGCAAATACACAAGGCTTTGAAACTTGAATTTCTCAAAAATCACATATTATGCATAAACTTCTGATTTTGAATTCTGATCAACAAGAAGTCTCCAAACTTGTTGCTTATAAATAGAGTCACTATTTCTGAGCTAAAAGACGATTTTAAGCACCCTGAAATACACCAAAACTCTCTTAAATCAGAAATTCCCCAAAAACTCCATTGTTGCACAGTTTCTGACCTTTAACATCAAACTCACATTTCCCTCGTGTGTTTCTTGGCCTTTTAGTTTCTAAAGCTTCCTTACATCAAGTGTAACATATCCTTGTCCCTGTTTCATTACTGTAACATCATTTACCATATCCTCCATAACAAAAAACAGAGCATTGCACATTGACTTCGACAAGTCATTTCAGCCACTCTCAACTCAAGCAAACCATTGCATTAGCTTTCTAGGACCTCAAGTAAGCTAACCTGATCATCACCAACACTTGAAACAAGCTCAAACACAAAACACGATTTCCAGTTTTGAGGTAAGTTTTCTCAACTTGGAATTCTTCATACAGGCATCATCAATAGTTTATTTGTGAACAAAACATGTAGATATCTTTGCCCTGAAGCTAACCATGTCCATAACTTCCATTAATTTTGCTTGAGCTTATAGAATTTTGAAACTGAAATTTATGAGATTTTTAGGGTTCAGATTAGGGCCATTAAAATTCATGCTTATCTTTGATCTATAGTTTTAATGTTTTACATTTCTAAAACCGTGAGAAAATTTTCCATAAGTTTCATGTTTACAGTTTTTATTTTTGAAGAGAAATGAGCAAGTTACAGTTGGCCTGGCTGGAGGTTGAAGATGAAGTATTCAGGGCGCATTTTGCCTTGTATATTTATTATTTTGCTAATGCTAACGAATTTATAGCCACCCCAGTGGTAGAAGCGCGCGCCTGTAACCTTTGGGATCTGGGTTCGAGCCCCAGTGGTACCCTTTTCATTTTTCACATTTTCACTTTTCTGATTTTTGGCTTTTTGGCAGGCATTGGGCCTCTTCCGGCCTGGCTTGTTTTTTATTTTTGCTAAGCAACCTCCCTGCAGGCTATTGGCACCCCTGGCCCAAGATTATTTATTTTCTTTTTTTACTTTCATTTTTATTTTCATTTTTATTTTCATTTTTATTTTCTTAAATATTTTTCTAAATACTGAAAAATCATAAAATACAAAAAAAAAATGATAGATTCATATTTTGACTTAGTTTATTATATTTTTCTCACAAAAAATATTTTTATTAACTATACTTCTTTATTTTTTTATTTATTATCTTGTAAATATAATTAAAAATAGGTTTTTAGTTATTTTCTTTCATACTAATTTAAATATATTATTTTTGATATAAAAAAGACTAGAAATATTTTATAATGCTATAAATATTTTTAAGATAAAAATACCAAAAAATACTTTTCTTAAACTTATTTTCTTTTGATTAATTAATAGAACTAGGGTTTTATTTAAAATCTTTTCTTAATAAAATTCAAATTTAATTAATTATTTTCTTTATTTAATTAGGTTAATACAAAATTCCTTTTTCATGAAAATCAAACAAAGATACATTTTCTTTACATTTTGCATTTTTTATACATTTATTCATTTTGTACTTTGTATTTATTTATTTCCTTACATTGATATCAATTCAATATGGTTGTAATATACTAATTAGGCTTTAAATTCTTGCAATCCCCGTTCAGTTTGTACACCCCCTCCCCACAAATATTGTAATAGCGTAGTAACTTTAAATTTCGCAATTTATCGCTTTTATATAACATGCTAGTCATTAGGGTTTGTATGGAAATACTAAAACTAATACTTAGAAAAACCTAATTCAAGACAAAAACAAACATGAAAATAATACACTTGCACACTAGCACCCCTAGGTTTATTCCACTTGGTTGCCTTATACAAAATGGTGATATTATGCATGTAAGGTATCTTAGCAAAAACAAGCAAAATACAAGATCATAGTCCCTCGATGACGCTATCTAAGTTTCCTTCCAAATGATCTTAGTCCCTAAAAAAGAATGCTAAGATACTTTACAAAATTTCTAATCGTGGTTATACGATGACCCACGCCCATCCGGTTTACATCCAAAGATAGGGTTACTTACCAAATCAAAGGTAAGACAACAATGTCAAAGAAAAAGAAAATGAACAAAAAGACTTTTGAGTAGGTAGAATGCTCTTAAATTAGTTGCTCAATTTCAAACAAACATCCTTGCTATTTTCAAAACAATCACCTACACTTTGAAAGCATCTTACAAACTTGAAAACATTTTCAAAAGATCAACATCTTTGTATACATTCTTACGAACGAGAATCATTACAAAGATTGACTAAACAATGCCCTATTTACAAAATACTTTCAAAAAACCACACAAAGAAAAATTTCAAACAAAAGCAAGTGATCTAGCAAGTAACTAAGAGCCCATGGAAAACCATGGATGAAAAGGGTGCTAATACCTTCCCTATTCATAATCTACCCCTCGAACTCAAGAAATAATCTCAAAGGTCTTTCCTGTGCTTTTTTACCTTTCCTTTTGGATAAAATAAAAGTCGGTGGCGACTCTGGCTAACCGCAACATTTGTGATCAAATGCAAAACCCTCGAGTCAGTTCTCCCACCGTATCACAGACTTAAAGTTGACTTTTTGCGAATATCTCAAGTACTTTCAACCATGGATTCTGGAAAAAGAAAGACTCATAAGTACAGTTTCAAGAATCCCAAGATAGACGATTTTGATGAGTCTAATTCCCGAGATTGAGAGTTCTACAGATTTTTGAAAGAAGTATGGATCCATTGTGTCTCTTATGAAGCTCATGATGAAGGAGGGTATTCTCTCGACTTGGGTCCAGTTCTATCATCCGATGTATCGATGTTTTACTTTCTCAAATTATCAGCTGATGCTTACATTGGAGGAGTATTCTTATCTACTGGGTTTACCTATCACTGATCGTGTTCCTTTCACCGGTTTGGAGGGAGAGCCAAAGTCCCATGAGATAGTTGTTGTGGTTCATTTTGGGGAAGTCTGAGATTGAGGCCCACATGACTAGAAAAGGAGGAATTAGAGGATTACCCGCTCATTTTTTATTAGAAAAAACACTCTACATTGCTAGGATGAAGAGTACAGTTACTTTTGAAGCCAACTTTGCTCTGCTTGCTTATGGGTTGTTCTTACTTCTGAACGTCGACAACTTTGTGGATATCAATGCCATCATGATCTTTTTGATAGGGAATCCAGTTCCTACATTATAAGGAGATGCCTATTACTCCATTCATCTTTGGTATTCTTATCATAGAGGGATGACCATTTGTTGCACGCCTTTGTTGTATCAGTGGTTTATTTCTCACTTAACTCGGTCTGACGCTTTCTGAGATGTTAGGAAGGAACCTCGTTGGTCTTCAAAGATCATGGCCCTCACTAATACCAAAATTGTTTGGTATCATCAGGCTTACTATGATGTGGAGATTGTTTATATTTGTGGTAGTTTCCCCAATGTACCCCTTCTCGGTACAAAGGGAGGAATTAACTACAATCCCGTTCTTGTACAACGACAACTGTGATATCCGATGAAAGATAAGCCAAATAGTATTCATCTGAGTGATTTCTTTATTAAAGAGGGAGAGGATCATAAGAAAGCTAAGGTTGAGATTGAAAAGGCTTGGTGTAATATTCACAGAAAGAGTAGAAAGGACTTGGGACCTAGAGGAGTTGTTTCTTTAGAGCCTTATCTTCGATGGGTACAAGCAAGGGAAATTCAGTTGAAGATGCCATTTTCTCGTGAGGAACCTTTACCTGAGATATTTGTGAAGACCACTCCTCCCCTTTTATATGATGTAGAAGAGCTTCAGCTTGCCCTAGTTAGGATGCAGCAGGAGAAAGAGGTCTGGAAGAATAAGTGTGGGACTTTAGAGATGTCCTACCAAAAAGACTTGAAAAAGAGGGATGAACTGATTGAGATTTTCGAGAGTCGTGCTGTAAAGATGATGGAGAGGCAAGAGGATTTAGTTTCCTCTCGAGCTCGATCAGAACTTGGTCATTCACTTCCTGACTCTGGTGATTGGAAAAGGGTCGTCGACAGGTATGCAGAAGAGAACAAGCAGTTGAAGGCTCAGGATGTAAGACTAACGGGAAAGCGTTAGTGTGTGGAGTGATCTTAATCACCTTTTATTTCTTAGGATTTTAGATTCTATATTATTTTGTACTTGGGATTGTTGAAAGTTGTACTAAAAGTTATAATCCATTTTAAAATTATTATAATGATATTTTCAGTATTTCAAAAATGTTTTAGTACTTTAGTATTTGCAAATTGTCCATAACTCTGAGTCCCTTGAAATATTAATAATAATAAAATAAATCATGTGAATTTCATGTCATGCATCATCTTGTACATATTTATTGCATTTCTGTTCATACCCAAGTGTCTTACTGTGTTTTACTACTTTGTTTAGTAAGTTGTCTCTCCGGTACAATACTCAGACTAATTCTAGGAAGAAAATGGAGAATCTTGAACAAGAGAATCACGAGCTGCATGAAGAAGTTACTTCTTTGAAGGCCGACATGGTTAATCTGACTACTTTGATGGAATCATTGGTGGATGCTCAGAATCAGCCACTGCTTGCTCAGCCATAACAAACAACAATTGCTTTTGAAGGTCCATCAGTTCCCATTTCTGTTACCCTAGTTACTGTTGCTCAGAATCGTATGCCTCAGGGTTACCCATGGGGAATGCCTCAAAACTTCATGTGGTGCATGTTACTCCTGCTGCTAGAAATGAGATCCACTATGATGCACCTCCTTCGGTGAATGTTATGCCGTTTGTTAATGATGAATTTTATCGTCTTGTTCCTCCATCGAGTGAAAGTATGGGTTTCTATGATCGATCGGATGACTTTCAAGACTAGTTCAATGAGATGCAGAAGGAAATGAAGGCCCTTTGAGGAAAAGCATTGTTTGGACAGAATGTTATTGAACTTTTCCTAGTTCCCAATGTGAAGGTACCAGCCAAGTTTAAAGCACTAGAATTTGAGAAGTACTAGGGAAACTCTTGCCCTCATGACCACCTTGTGATGTATATTAGGAAAATGTCTACCCATACTGATGATCAGCGTTTTCTCATTCATTTCTTCCAAGATAAGTTAACTGTGATGCTCTGAAGTGGTATATGGGTCTGGCCAGTAGTAGTATCCGTACCTTCAGTGATCTGGGAGAAGCCTTCATCAAAAAATACAAGTATAATATGTTCATGGCGCCTGACCACGACCAGTTGAGGGAAATGGCTCAGAGAGATAAGGAGTCACTCAAAGAATATGCACAGTGTTTGCGCGAGATAGTTTCCCAGGTGGTACCACCTATGGGAGAATAAGAAATGACCAAGGTCTTCTTTAAAACCCTTGGATCATTTTATTGTGAGAGGATAGTTTCCATTGTGCCGAGTGATTTTACCGAAATGGTAAGCATGGGTGATCATTTGGAAGAGGCTGTTAGAGAAGGGAGCTTGACAAAAGATGAACGGACGAAGAAGTCGTCGTATGGGTTCTCTCAAAAGAAAGAAAGTGAAACGAATGCTATTATTAGGGAAAGAAAAATTAGACCATCTAGAAGACATCAACGGTACCAGCAACAGGTTGCTTCTGTAACTCTTGTCGTCAATGTAGCTCCAACCATTGTTGCCTATCAGAGACCATCTCCTCAGGGAAATCAAGGGCAAGGTCAGAAGAGAGAGGCTTTTGACTCTATTCCAATGAGATATGCAAATTTACTTCTGGCTTTGATTCAGAAGGAGTTGGTTCAGACCAGGTCTTCCCCTGCTATACCATCACCTTTAACCTAGTACTATAAGGCAGACCAGACATGTGCTTTTCATCAGGGAGCACCCGGGCACAGTATTGAGAATTGTTATCCTTTGAAATCTGAAGTAAAACAGATGGTGAGATCTGGCCTTTTATCCTTTAAAGATATTGGCCCTAACGTGAAAGATAATCCTTTACCTAAACATGGAAGAGCCTTTGGAGACAATTAATTTGGGTTCATAGGAAGATCCAAAATAAGTCAAGATTGGAGCGTTGCTTCATCCTGACGTGAAGAGCAGGTTGATTGAATTGTTGAAAGAGTACGTGGACATCTTTGCATGGTCATTCCAAGACATGCCAGGATTGGATACTGATATTGTGAAACATCATTTGCCGTTAAAGCCAGAATTCCCGCCAATCAAGCAGAAGTTGCGAAGAACTCACCCTAATATGGCAGTGAAAATTAAAGAAGAAGTTTTAAAATAGATTAATGCCAGTTTTCTTGTGACATCAGTGTACCCTCGATGGATTTCCAATATTGTCCTAGTACCAAAGAAGGATGGAAAAGTTCGCATGTGCGTAGATTATAGAGATTTAAAAAAAGCTAGTCCAAAAGATGACTTTCCATTACCACATATTGACATGTTGGTTGATAGTACAACAAAATTTAAAGTATTCTCATTCATGGATGGATTTTATGAATATAATTAAATTAGAATGGCTCCCGAGGACATGTAAAAAACAATGTTTATCAAACCCTGGGGAACATTCTGTTACAGAGTGATGCCCTTTGGGTTGAAGAACGCTGGTGCAACGTACCAGAGGGCTATGACAACCCTATTCCTTGATCTAATACACAAGGAAATTGAGGTATATGTTGATGATATGATTGTTAAATCCCAGACTGAAGTATCGTCTCCGCTTGAATCCAAATAAATGCACCTTTGGTGTTCAATCAGGGAAATTGTTAGGTTTCATTGTCAGCCAAAAAAGAATTGAAGTTGATCCTGACAAAGTTAAGGCGACTCAAGAAATGCCAGCACCAAGAACTGAAAAGCAAGTTAGAGGCTTCCTTAAGAGTTTGAATTACATTTCTATATTTATCTCCCGTATGACTGCAATGTGTGATCTGATCTTTAAGTTGTTAAAGAAAGATCAAGGTTGTGTGTGGACAGATGATTTCCAGAGGGAATTTGAAAGTATTAAAGAGTATATGCTTGAACCTACTATCTTGCCCCCTCCTGTTGAAGGAAGACCATTGATCATCATATCTGACAGTGTTAGATAATTCTATGGGCTGTATTTTGGGACAACAAAATGAAACAGGGAAGAAGGAGTATGCCATTTATTATCTCAGTAAGAAGTTTGTTGATTGTGAGTCACGACATTCTATGCTGGAAAAGATATGTTGTGCTTTGGCTTGGGCGGCAAAGCGATTGCGGAAATATATGTTGAATCATACTACTTGGTTGACATCCAAAATGGATCCAATTAAGTATATTTTTGAAAAGCCTACTCTTACTGAAAGAATTGCCCGTTGGCAGATGCTGTTGTCTGAATATGATATTGAATACCGTACTCAGAAGGATATAAAAAGTAGTGTGTTGGCAGATTATCTTGCTCACCAACCGATTGATGATTATCAGTCTATTAAATATGATTTCCCTAATGAAGATGTTATGTTTTTGAAAGTAAAAGATTATGATGAACCGTTGCTTGGGGAAGGACCTGATCCTGAATCTCGATGAGGTATGGTGTTTGATGGAGTTGTGAATGCTTATGGGAAACGAATTGGTGTTGTGATTGTCACTTGTGATACGGTGGAAGAACCGACTGTTATACTGGTTTTGCATTTTGTATTCACAAATGTGCGGTAAGCAAGAGTCGCCACCAACTTTTCTTTTATCCAACAAAGGAAAGGGTGAAAAGAACAAAAAAAGACCTTTTTCGAGAGTTTTTGAGTAAGGGGGTAGATTATGGAAAGGGAAGGTGTTAGCACCCTTTCCATCCATGGTTTTCCACGGGCTCTTAGGTACTTGCCCATTTTGCAAATTGCTTTTGTGTTTGTGTGTTTTGAAAATTTTGTTTGCTTTATGATAACTCTTGTATAAGTCCTCAAGAGTGTGATAAAGCATTTTTGAAAAGGTTTTGAAAGTGTGGTGTAAAAAGAATTAGTTTTGAGCAAGTACTTAACAGCTATCTGCCTACTCGAAAAAAGGCATTCTTTTCCTCCTTTCCTTTAGATAGTGATATCCTACTATTAGTGAGTAGGTAGCCCTACCATTGGATGTTGAGGGACTATCTAAGGGAAGTTTGCGGTCACTAAGGCAACTGGATAAGAACTCTTAGTAATTGTCCTAAAGTTCTAAGATCACTTATTAACCGAGGCAACAGTCGAAAGGGTCATCGAGGGACTTGTGATCTCTTGAACTAAAGGAAAATCACTAAAAATTCTCACGTCTCGAGAATTGTGACTGTTTCCGGAGGCAACCAATGTGGGAGATACTCTAGGGGTGAGCATGTGCAAGTGCGCTTGATTCAGATATATTATCTTGCGCATTTCGGGTTATCTACTCATTTTAATTTCAGTCTTTTTTTCATACAATCCTATTAACCTAAACAGTTAATAATAATGCAGAAAATAAATTACGAAAAATAAAACTCATAAACTATTACAACGCCTTGGGGCAGTTACATAATTAGATACGAAAATTTAAACCTAATTAAAATTATTGCAATCCGGGAAACAGTTATAAAATTGAAAACGAGAAAGTAACTTAAAAAATAAAGAGGAAAGAAAATTTCAGAATCGGGAGAATGGGGGTTGAGAGGATTAAGGTTAGTAAGAAATAAATATTTAAAAATTAATGGCAAAAGATTCAAACTTGATTAATTTAAGAAAAAAGATTTGATTAAATTATCCTAAGTATAATTGATTTTAGTTGGCAAAAATATCTAAATCTAATTAATGTTAATTAACAAAAATATATTTAAATCTAATAAACTTTAATTACAAGAAATAAAATTAATTGATGATTTATTTACAAGAAAAATTAATCAAAACATATTTTTTTGATAAAAAAGAAAATAAATCAAATATGTGAATAAACCTATTTCTAGTTAATTAAATAATTAAATTTATTTACAAAACATAATTTTAATTAAAAAAAACCCTAAATCTAATTTTTTGTGATTTTTGATTTTATGATTAAAATAATAAAAAACTGATTTTAAAACAATTAAAATAAAAACAAGGAAATTAAAAAAAGAAAAAAAAGGAAGAATGGGCCTGTTAGGAGCAATGAAGGGGGGTGCTTGTTAAATTTGGTTAGGCACAGATCTGTTGGCCCATTTTCTTTGCGTGAGATCCAGTGCTGAGCGTATCTGAGGGTTCATCGTGGGGACTGATGGCTGGGCGCTAGACCTGGATCAGTGGATGATCCAATGGTTGTGAATGAGGATGTAGGATGGACATCTAGCCATGTACCACACTGGAATCTGTAGGAAATGTCAAGAAAATAGAAAAATGTTGGACATTGGACTCGAACACAGGTCATCTCCCTTTCCAACGCGCTACCTGACCATCAGAGCCAATTGTCAATTTGTTTATTATACCACATACATAATACTATATGCAAAACAAAAGCCAAAATATGTTTGAAACAAAAAAAACGCGTGCTGGTTCAGACCATCCAACCGGGCTGCGCTACACCATCATCTTCTCCACCCACCTGTCGTGTTAGCTTTTGTACTTTTACCTACGGATGTTGTCCGTCATTACAACACCTGCAATTTCCAAAATCTACAACACGCAATATAAATTAACTTTAAGGCCATGGATTAACTGGGTTTGATCCCCTAAGCATGATGGTACTCATCTTTGAGCCCAATTTTGCCTGTACCTGTAAACCCTAAAATAAAGGTCCAAACCCTAGTAATGGCAGATCATCAATTCACAAAACTGGCAATTAACGATTCAGATACGTTCTAAACATTCATATAAACAAGAATGCATAATCAAAACATATTTATAACGCACGTATGGCCATAATCGTTCTTAAAAAATAAAGCTCAAACCATGGTAGTGTGGGGGGTGATTTTGGGAGCTTTGATGCTTGGAAATGATGTAGCTAGCTTCAGGATGCCTCCAGGAATTGACTGCAAGCTTCAGAGCCTCTTGAATCCCTCTGCAACTCCAAATCCAATTGCCACTTTTCTTTGAAATCTCAAACTTGTGAACAGAGTCTTTTTTGCAGGAGTTGTGCGTGCTTTAGGTTTGGAATGTTTATGCATATATAGTATATCATATTAGGTTAACAAATATGGAATGAATCTTGAAGACTGGATGGAAAGGATTTGATTTGCATCTTATAATTTTATGTTCCTAAATTTGTCCAAAAATTGCTCTTTTCTCTCCAATCATCCTTCAAACGAATTCATGACTTACTCTTCTGATTTTAGACTCATGATATGATCATAAACAAATCTATTTAATTCATCATTTTACTATTTTATTTGTTTTATTAATATTTAAATAAATGAAAATTAAAATAAATAAAAATAAATCTCATAAGAATAAAATAATGGATTTAAATTTCTTGAATAAGTCCATGGATATGTTTGAGATCCAAAACCCACACCCATTAGTTCAAAAGATCCAATTTGCTCACATTGACTTTTGTGCATTTTTCAAACATTGGTCAACTTTAGCAATGCATATCTCTCTCAATTTTAACCCTATGAGGGTGTTCTTGGACTTTTTAAAGCGCTTAGGATGTCCTCTAAACAACCCTTTTGGTTTCATCTCAATTGGATTTTCTATGTTCATGTAAGGGGCTTTGACCCAAAAGGTGTTTTTGTTGACTTTTTGAAAGGACCTATAATGTCTGAGCTTTTATCTTTTAACTGGGGCATTTCTTGATATTGAGGGTTGGAGAGAAATTGTAGGAAATTGGATTCTCTTCAAAATGAGATTTAGTGGAAATTTTTTTGATAAAGTATGAGAAAGTTATGCTTGGTCAAAGTTTGGTTGACTTTTCCTATAGAAACCCTAATTTGCAATTTTTGACTTTTGATGAGTTAGGATCATTTCTTAAGGAATCATGATCAACCCTTGATAAAATGATGGATATCACTTCAAAATGTTGATGTTGACCGAAAATCTTGAAGTTTAATTGTATATAAGTCACAATTGACTTTTGACCTAATATAGTTAACTTTCAGGCATTTGAGTAGTTGACTGAGCAAACTTATTGTGTAGGGCATGAAATTTGGCATGGATAAACTTGAGGACATATTATGACCATGTACAACATTTTATACCATTGGGGTTCACACATCTGGATGAAAATTGAAACCCTAGTTAGAGGTTCATTGCCTTAGGAGGAGAATTTTCCTGGTCAATTTTTGGTCATTTATGGGCAAGTTAGGGATCTCAATGGGCATGTGTTGAGTAAAATGAGAGGGAAAATTTTGGAGTGCAACAACTGTCCCTGTTCAATCTTCTTAATCCTGAGGATGTAGATTGGTTGGTCTGCCTTTCGTGATCTGAAGGTGGAAGATGATTGAACACTAGAGTGCCCAAAAATTTGCACTCGTCTGAAGTGATACTGTTGGTGGATAATATCTAGAATGGGATTATAGATTCCATTTGTAAAAGATGACGGAAGATCGTCGGAGATGGGCTTAAAGATGACATCTAGATAATATGACGGAGAGTCGTCGGAGATGGGCTTAAAGATGCCATCTAGAGAGCAATGTTGATTTCATGAGACATTCTTTTGTGGGGATTCTTATTCCTGTTGTTGAGGAGGACTCCGCAGAGGATGTTGATATCTGTTTTGGGAAATAGAGTTTAGGAGCTTCAGTTGTCTATTACTCTACTGGGGAGTCATCTCTTGACTGGAGAGACGGAAGTGAAGTGCTATTTGGTCAGGATCCAGGATTCAAAGCGACTTGCTAAGGATAATAAGGATGACTGCTATCTGGTTGTATTCCAAGCTTCACAATGACTTATTGGGGGAACATGAAATTAATTGCTATCTGGTCGGACTCTAGGCTTTGCAGTTTCTTTAAGTGGCTAAGAATCAGGAAATCTTAGTGTCGATTTAACTGAACCAGAGAACAGTCTTAAATTAACTTTATATGGAATAGAAATCATAAAAATATTAGTGTCAATTTAACTGAACCAGAGAAAGGTCTTGAATTAACTTTAACTGGAATAGAAATCAGAAAAATCTTAGTGTCGATTTAACTGAACCAGAGAAAGGTTTTGGATTATCTTCAATTGGAATAGAAATAAAAAAAATCTTAGTATCGATTTAACTGAACCATAGAAAGGTCTTGGATTAACTTTAACTGGAATAGAAATAAGAAAAATCTTAGTGTCGATTTAACTGAACCAGAGAAAGGTCTTGGATTAACTTTAATTGGAATAGAAATCAGAAAAATCTTAGTGCCGATTTAACTAAACCATAGAAAGGTTTTGGATTATCTTCAACTGGAATAGAAATCAGAAAAATCTTAGTATCAATGTAACTGAACTAGAGAAAGGTCTTGGATTATTTTCAACTGGAATAGAAATAAGAAAAATATTAGGATCGATTTAGCTGAACCATAGGAAGGTATTTTGAGAACGATCTTTATGAGGAAAATGCTGAAATAGCCCTTCGTCAGACGTAGCCTTTGAGAAGACAGCCAGGTCATA
Organism: Vicia faba; assembly: GCA_948472305.1. Classification (NCBI taxonomy): domain Eukaryota; kingdom Viridiplantae; phylum Streptophyta; class Magnoliopsida; order Fabales; family Fabaceae; genus Vicia; species Vicia faba. The sequence goes on along the minus strand of OX451737.1, from coordinate 264,848,144 downwards.
TGAGTAGTCACGGTATTTTTTGATTTGATCTTTCCTGAAAAGGTAAAGAGTTAGTCGTATGCAATGTCATGATGTATGAAATGCATTGTGTAATGACATTCTCAAAATAAATGAGATTATGTTGTATGAAATATGTATGTGCATGCCATGATGTATGAATATGGAATGCTGTTGCGATATCTTCTAGTCTGGAAAAGTAAATCCCTGACTACTGTTGGAGAGTACTGGGAAGCTGAATCCCGAACTATTGTTTGGTATATGAGGAAAGTGATTCTTTCATTTCCGCTGGGGATGATGAATGGAGATTATTTGCCGGGGATTTTTGACTCCTGCTTGAGAATGACTCTGTGGGGAGAAAGATGCTATGTTGGAAGATTTAACTGGTGCAGAGAAATAAACTCTGTTGGGGGATAAACTTCCGCAGCTAGAGAAATAAACTCTACCAAGGATAAGGCTTTATAAACTGTTCGAGATTATAAAAACTTAACTGGAGACATGGATTTCAGATCTCTGAGGGAATTTTGCTGGAGGAGGTAATTCCTGCTAGGGGAAGAAGAGATTAAAATTTTGGTTGTTTCCACTCTGGGGAACATAGACATCACTAGGTCGTATGCTAAGTATGTAGAAGTGACTTCGTCTCAAGACGTCTCTGCCCCTGTACCTGCTGGAAAGAGTAATTGTCGGGACTAAAATGGCTTTTTTAGACTTTGCCCCGTTTCTTAAAGTCATTAGCAACTGATTTTCTGTTTCTTATGCAAGTATTTGTAAACAGTAATCATATTCAAATGCATATGTCAAAAATAATCATTGAACGTTTTTGCAAAACAAAACAGAAAAGTAGAAAACAAAATAGCTTATACTTTCAAAGAAATGATTTGCATTGATTTTGAAGTTTGCCTATAACGGGCATTTTTGTACAAAGAGATTGATGTTCTAGTAGGAGAACACCGTCATGAAAATTAAAACTATACAAAATAGTGTACAAATAGAAAATATCTAGGTGTAATAATCCCATTGAGTTTCAATTCTTCTATTTCCCTTATGTCCTTGAGCGTCTCATCACTTTGCTACTTGTCTGAAGTTGACTGGATTAATCGGTATCGTTTGAGCTTGATAGTTGATACTGAAGTCTGGTCACAAGGTGATCTAATGGGACATAGTTATAAGCTTTAAATCCCTAACTTTTGCTTGGACCTCTCTTTCGGGTTTTCAGTCCACCAGGATACCCTTTTTTTCCTAAGCCGCCTTTGAAGGTTTTCGACTTGCCGGGTGTACAAATTTTTTGTATTTATCCCTAATTTTTTCCCGAACCCTTTTGGTTCGCCGGGATGCCCTTATTTTTTCCTAGGCCAGTCAACCTAGTGGTATTTATTCATGCGTAGTATCTTTTCACTATGTCCTCATTCACAGGGTGAGGAAGGTCGTCACCATCCATGGTGGTTAGAATCATGGCTCCACCAGAAAATATCCTTTTGATTGCAAATGGCCCTTCGTATGTGGGAGTGAATTTTCCCCTAGGATCACCTTGTGGAAGGATGATGCTCTTGATTACTAGATCACCCACTTGATATACCTGACGTCTGACCTTTTTGTTGAAAGCCTTGATCATTCACTTTTGGTACATCTGACCATGACAGACAGCATCAAGCCTTTTCTCATCAATCAGATTTAGTTGGTCAAGCCGAGTCTGGATCCAATCATCTTTGTTCAAACCCGTGTCCTTCATGATTCTCAAAGAAGGTATCTGGACCTCAATAGGTAGGACAACCTCTATACCATACACCAGAGAGTAAGGTGTTTCCCCTGTTGACGTACGTGTTGAGGTGCGGTAACCATGAAGAGAAAATGGTAACATCTCGTGCCAGTATTTTTATGTCACCGTCATTTTCTGTATGATTTTCTTAATGTTCTTGTTAGCAGCCTCCGCAACGCCATTCATCTTCGGCCGGTAAGGGGAAGAATTATGATGCTGGATCTTGAATTGTTTACAGAGTTCGGTGATCATAGTATTGTTGAGGTTTGTACCATTATTTATGATGATTCTTTCTGGAACATCGTACCGACAGATAAGGTTGTGCCTGATGAATCGCGCCACAACGTTCTTGGTAACAGTAGCAAAATAGGCAGCCTCAACCCACTTCGTGAAGTAATCAATGGCCACTAGGATGAAGTGATGCCCATTGGAAGTGGTAGGTATAATCTCTCCGATCATGTCAATGACCCACATTGCAAAGGTCCAGGGAGCCGTCAAGACGTTCAAGGGAACAGGAGGTACATGTACTTTATCAGCATACACCTGACATTTGTGACAAGTTTGGGAATGTTGATAACAGTCTGCTTCCATAGTGGACCAGTAATATCCGTCCCATAGGATCTTTTTAGCCATAGTGTGTCCACTAGAATGGATGCCAAAGGTACCTTCGTGTAAATCTGCCATAATCCTTTCTGCTTCGCTCTTCTCTACACACCGAAGTAAAGTATAGTCATGGTTGCGCTTGTAGAGGATTCCATTACCGAGGAAGAACTTTGCGAAGAACCTTCTTAGAAACTTCTTATCATTGACAGATTCCCTCTCAAGATATTCTTGAGCCTCGATATACCTTTTCACTTCAAGGAACCAAGGTTTGTCCACTACTTCTTCAGTATCAATCTCATAGCAGTATGCTAGTTCATCCAACCTCTCAATAGTGATCTGAGGAGCCTCGTTGTTCTATCTGACCTTGAACATAGATGACATTGTAGCTAATGCGTCTGCTAACCGATTCTCTTCTCGTGAAAAATGTTCAAAGGTGACTTCTTTAAAGTGTGGAAGCAACTTAAGCACATTTTCTTTATAAGGGATGATATTAGGGTTCTTCGTGTCCCACTCTCCTTTGATTTGACTTATTACCAAATCCGAATCTCCAAAAACACTCAAGAATTTGATCCTCAGGTCAATAGTAACTTTGAGACCCATGTTGCATGCTTCATACTCATCCATGTTGTTGGTACAATTGAAACGTAGTCTGGCAGTGAAAGGAGTATGACAGCCCTCGGGAGATATGATTACAGCACCGGTGTTGTTGCCGAGTGTATTGTAAGCTCCGTCAAAAACCATAGTCCATCGGTATCCTTTCTCAGGTCCTTCATCCATTCTAGGTTCTTTACAGTCAGTCACTAACATGATATTCTCATTCGGGAATTCAAAGTTCATGGATTGGTAGTCATCCACAGTCTGATGAGCCAAATGATCAGCTAATACTCTTCCTTTTATTACTTTTTGGGTTGTGAATTGGATGTCGTATTCGGTCAGGATCATTTTCCATCTTGCTATTCTTCCGGAGAGAGCGGGCTTCTCGAAGATGTACTTGATCGGATCCATCTTAGATATCAATAAAGTAGTGTGGGTCAGCATATACTATCTTAGTCGGAGAGAAGCCCATGCCAAAGTGCAGCAAGTTTTCTCGAGTAGTGAGTATCTTGTTTCACAATCGGTAAACTTTTTGCTAAGGTAGTATATTGCATGCTCTTTTCGACCAGACTCGTCATGTTGTCCCAACACACACCTTATTGAATTATCTAACACTGTTAAGTACATTAACAAAGGTATTCCTTCAATTGGAGGCATCAGAATTGGAGGTTGTTGAAGGTATTCCTTGATTCTATCGAAGGCAGTCTGGAATTCGTCATTCCACTTTACCACTTGATCTTTCTCCAGGAGTTTGAAGATTGGCTCACAAGTAGCAGTTAGATGATAAATGAACCTAGAAATGTAATTTAGGCGTCCCAAGAAACCTCTAACCTCCTTGTCAGTGCGAGGAGCCGGAATCTCTTGTATGGCTTTCACTTTTGCAGGGTCTACCTGAATACCCTTGTCACTAACAATGAAACCTCGGAGTTTACCAGACCTTACCCCAAAGGTGCACTTGTTCGGATTTAACCTCAACTTGTACTTATTCAACCTATCAAACAGCTTTTGCAAATGGTCAAGATGCTCTTCTTCAGTTTGAGAACTGGATATCATGTCATCAACATAAACCTCTATCTCATGATGGATCATATCATGGAACAAAGCTACCATGGCTCGCTGACAGGTTTCCCCAACGTTATTCAATCCAAACGGAATCACTTTGTAATAGAAAGTGCCTCATTGTGGGACGAAGGTTGTCTTTTCCATGTCCTCGGGTGCCATCTTGATCTGATTGTAACTGGAGAAATCATCCATGAAGGAAAAGATATTATGTTGTGCGGTGTTATCAACCAGAACGTCGATATAGGGAAGCAGGAAATCATCCTTGGAGCTTGCCCTGTTCAAATATCTGTAGTACACACACATATGTACGTTGCCATCCTTCTTGGGCACTGGGACTACGTTAACAACCCATTGTGGATAAGAGGTGACATCTAAGAACCCAGTGTTGAACTGCTTCATCACTTCTACCTTGATCTTCTCTGACATTTCAGGGCGCATACGACGAAACTTCTGCTTTACTAGAGGGAAATCTTCTTTAGTTGGGAGACGATGAACCATAATATATGTGTCTAGTCCTGGAATGTCTTCATATGACTAGGAAAAGATCTTAACATAATCATGCAACATCTGTATCAACTGCTGTTTGACCCCAAGCTCCAAATTTGCACTTATATTGACTTCTTTTCTGTCATCTTTTGTGCCCAAATTCACAATCTCAACTGGCTCTTCATGAGGCTGTATAGCCCTTTCTTCCTGCTGTAACAATCTGGCAAGTTCTCCGGATACCTCACAATCTTTCTCACCTTCGTCCTCGACTTGGTTGGTCGGATTTTCAAAGTCATAACCGACAATAGCAGAACCATTACCAATGGGATCCAGAGTGGATATGGATCTGCAGTTTGATACGTGAGTGTGTGTAAGAGCATAAATGTATTGACAAAGTAAAAAGTAGAAAGGAAAAATAGAGAGCGCAAAATTTGTATGCAAAACGTCCAATGCTTTATTAATGACATATAAGATTGAAACATGATAACCCTCACAAATAAACTATTGTGCCACGGGTAGGACACATGGACATAGAGTATATATTTTTTATTTATTACATATCCGAAAATAAGAAAGACAATTTCTGCTGAATAAAAGTAATCGGTACAAAGTCTTTAGTCGTTCAGTTACTGGGTCCACCATTGGTAGTAGGGAAGATCCAGATATCCATGTCATAGTCACCATCATTGTCTTCTAAAGCGTTGACCCCGTGATTGCTGATGCGTAGGGGAGGTCCTCCAGCACGAGCACGACGAACAGTCGTTTGAGCCCCTGAAGAGAAACCAAAACCAAACTTATCAGATTTGTACGGAATGTCAGGGAGTTGGCCCCAAATGGTACACCCACCTTCTTCAATAACTGCTTTGGCATCCATGAGAGAAGCCATTTTCAAGGGAGGTCTGGTGATATTTGGCATACTGGTAATAGTCTCAGTTGCAACCATGGTCTGAGGCACCTCTTCAAAGTTCTAACAAGGAGTCTCGATGAACTCGCCATCCATTTCCACATACCTAAAAGAGTTCAGGTGGCTTACCATGTATTCATCTTCACCATGTACCGTGACAATCTTTCCTTTCACCGGGTACTTCATCATCTGATGCAGAATGGATGTGACAACTCCAACCCTATGGATCCAAGGGTGACCTACAAACAAGAATAAGATGTTTTGATATCCATCATATAGAAGGTGGAGTCAAAGATCTGAGAACCAACTTTGATGGGGATCTCTACCTCCCCGTGCACCATTATTTTTGAACCATCGAAAGCCATCACTACAATATTGCTGGGCTTCAGGGTCAAACCTTCACAGTCTAATTTGTCCGGAGCCTTCTTGGGCAGCGCGTTCAGCGATGAACCAGTATCTACTAGAACATGGGCCAAAGTAGTGCCCCTGCGTTAGATGGAGACATGCAGCGCATCATTATGTTTTCTTCCTATACGTGTCATATCAACATCATAAAAACCCAAACCATTATCAGCCGTCATACTGGCCACACAATCTTCAAATTGGTCAGCGAAGGTTTCCTGCGGCACATGGGCAGTTTTGTGAAATTTCACCAAAGTTTTGCATGAGCTTCGGAGCACAATAGTAGGGCCAACATTGAAATATTAGAAAGAAGGGGTATGCCCCAGCTGTTCAACCATGTTGTAGTTTCTCTTTTTAATTATCTTCAAGATTTCTTCCATTTCCTTCTTGGAAGCCTCTGGAATGGAATCTGAATGTGCATTCGTCTGGACAGGCTCAACCAATATGTCTTTTCCACGAGTCTCGGCCGACTCGGTGATAGGGGTGGAAAAAAGGGTAATCACAGGAATTGCGGTGGCAGTATTAGCAGGAACAACACTAGGAATGATCACAAGAATAATACCGGCTTTTGGAAGAGAAATATCAGGTGAGAACACTATCCCACTTCTTGTTATTTTACTGGTCCCAACGATGTTGCCAATGTCGGGATCAGTATTTCTAGAAACTTTTTCTCTTAGCAACCAATAGGTATTTCTTGATGCCATGGTAATAGACGTCATCCCCATAGTTCCAGGGAACAACCATGTCCGAGGAGTATGGGATTGGACCTGGCATAGTGATGATCAAGGGAACTAACTTTGGAGCAGATGTATTCCTGACGGGTCTTTTGGTGGAGGCCCTGGGAGGATTGGGGAAATGGTTATAATCGTAACACCTTACAAGAAATAGTTGTGACAAGAGTATTCTCAAATAGAATCTCTTTATCATCCATCAGACACTAAATACCTGCTTTTAACAAATAGCAACCAGTCGGTAGAGATAAACATAAGTGGCAATCTTCACCACATCCCGGAAATAAACCGGCTTGCAACAAATTCCATTTATCAGTCATGAGAGGAGTAACAAGCTCCTCAACAGAAGTAACAAACATATCATCGTCAACAGCATTAACACCACCGCCGTGCTTGGGCATGGCAGCAGTTATAACATTGGGAATCTCAGGAGCGTCAAATTCAATCTCCTTCATCTCAATAAGGTCTTGCACCTTGTTTTTCAAAGCTCAACAGTCGTTTTTATCATGGACTAGACTTTCTGAATGGTAAGCACATCGAGTATTTGGGTTGTAGTAAGGAGATGCGGTGTTGGGATTCTTGGGAGCTTCCCTCAGGGTAAACAGATTGGATTTTAGTAGGTGAGGCAAAAATTGAGACAAAGTCATATTTATTCGGGTGAATTGTCTTATAGATCTTTCTGCTCTAGGATGATTATTTCGTTGTTGAGTAGCCACATGCTTGGATATCATAACAGCTCCTACCGTTGGACGGCGCTCAGCTCTGCCCTGATTTCATTGATTGTAAACAACACTGACCTCTTTTTTTTTACTATGAAAGGTCTCTTTCCCGCACTTGAAGAGGCATCCTTCTAAATCTTGCCACTTCTAATCCCAGCTTTCACTATTTATCCCGTCAAAATCAACTCAATAAAGCCAGTTGAGGAGCTTCCAATCAGATGATTGAAAAATGGGCCAGATAGAGTACCCAAAAACATATCCACTAACTCCCTATCAGACAGGGGGGTTGGACTCATCCTGCTATGTCCCTCCACTTTTGAGCATAGTCTTTAAAACCCTCGCTCGAACCCATAGACATACTTTGGAGTTGTGTACGGATGGGAGAAAGGTCTGCATTATACTGATACTGCTTGTAGAAAGCAGCAGCCAGGTCTTCCCAATTATGAATATTAGTCTCCTCCAGCTGATAGAACCACTCTAGTTGAGTCCTAGATAGACTGTCTTTAAAGAAGTTGACCCATAAGTCCTTGTCTGCAGTGTGAGGCAGAATCTTCCTTACATAAGATCGGAGATACATCTTCGGACATGAGACCCCATCATATTTAGCGAACATCAAAACCTTGAAATTCTGCGGAATGATGACCCCAGAAACCAAACCCAACTCTTCAAAATCCAGCCCAGGTACCTTCTGGATTTCCATTGCATTCAGACGATCCTCCAACTGTTTGTACTTTTCATCGGTCGGAGGATACTTCTCCTCATTATAGTCAGTCTCATTATATGATTCCCTTGGACTGGGGTCTTCCTCTCTTGTTTACCCTTCTTGATTGTCTCCTTCTTTTGACGAAGATGCTAGTTCTACAACTTGCCTTAACGGTCATCTGAACCTCCTTCCCAAATTCACCACACCAGCTGGCTTCTTTGGCTTGTTGGTCTTATCTTTGACAATCAAGGCTTTCAAATCTTCTCTCCCCTTGGCCAGAGCCATGATCATTTGTTGAAACTGATCATTTTGAGTTTGTAAATCCTTCATTGTTTGTTTGAGAGCCATTTCTTTACTGCTGAAATAAACAGCGAAGAAGATGAGAAACTTGCTTTGAAACTTGTTTATGCAATGACATGTATGATATATGTATGCAATGTTTTCAAGGATTTCAAGAAATTTAAATTTGTGAACCAAAATGAAACAAAGATTTTATTAGTAGAATTCAAAATACAATTGCCTTTTGGGTGTACAATTGAAAATTCTAAAAAACTAAGAAATCAGGTTTCCCATGGGCGCTTCCTCTTCGTGACGAGATAGACATTAAGACCTATTTCCTCGTGAAGTTGCTTCGTGAGCTCCAAGACTTTCCTCTCATGGGCATAAAAAAGATCTCTATAGGTATCCCGCTCTTTCTTTAGCTGAATTCAAGATCTCTGCAGTTCTTCAAGATCAGTGGGCATATCAGGATGAAGAACTGTATAAGGAATATCCCCTTCAGTAATGGGCTCCACAATCACTGGTAAGATGGCTATATATGGCATCACAAGGTTTTGAGCACGTGCTCGTGCCCATTGGAGATAGGGTTACATAGGGATGGAAGTCTTCCGCCCCAAGCTCGTATGAACCTCTGACGATACCCTTGAATATCATCCTCATAGTTAAACACAATGCCCTGGATAAGCATCTCGTAAGAACCATCCCTTTGAGTGTAACCAAATTGTCGAAGATCTAGAGAAGGATTATAAGTTATGCCTCCCCTAATTCCGAGTAGTGGGACATTAGGGAACTCCCCGCAGCGGTCAATAATAGAAATATCTCCCATAGATCTGGAATACCAGAGAATATCCACGTGAGAAAGTGACATTATCCTTTACGACCAACCCAAACCTTCTTCATTCTTCAGTACTGATTTAGGGAGGTGAGAAATAAACCACCTCGAAAGCAAAGGCACACAACAAATAAGAATCCCTCTTTTCTTCGTGGTACGAGTGTGGATGGTATGCAAGATGTCTCAGAGTAAAGTGGGCACAGGGTTGCGAGAGAGGAAGACCTTGATAGCATTAACATCTATGAGTAAGTTTGGATTAGGGAACAATACTAACCCATAAATTATAAGGTCCAAGACCTCCTCAAAAGCATGGAAGTCCAAATCATCCCAAAACAGCTGAGCCTTCTCTATTAGGAATTTGGCTAGAAAACCTTTAAATTTGCTTCTTGTTTCCCAGTTGGATACAATGCCAGACCATTTCAAGTGCAAAGTTGCTGCAATGATCTCTGGCTTTGGAGCTTCTTCCAAACTGGTGAAAGGAAACTAATCCAAAATAGGTATACCCAATATCTGAGAGAACTCTTCCATGGTGGGTACCAACTAATAGTCTGGAAAGGTGAAGAAATGGTGCTTAGGGTCAAAGAATTAAAAGAGCACACTCATCATCTTCTCAACAAAACCTGAGGTAACCAGATTGAGAAGTCAACCATAGTTCTTGGTGAATGAAAAAGTCTCAAAAACCTTTGACGCTAACTCTTTGAGTTGAAGAGGTATTCTCACAAAGCCGATTCAGATGGTATTTCTACGAGCGGAAGCCATAATCTGCAAAACAGAACAAAGATAAATTCCCCTAATCCTTGAAATGGTTAGTGTAATGAAGAATGAATGTTTATGATGCATGATGTCATGTTTGAGAAAATTAATCACACACAAGCAAAACATACAATAGACCTTAGGTTCAAAGGATTGCATGAGGTTTAAGACAAGTACCCTCTTAAAGTTTAGTTGGTTTCAAATCTGTCCTAGAAATAGTAACTGTGTTCTAAGGAGTCTCAATATCACTGATCTTTCTTTACTGGTATTATTTCAGCTTAACAATCTTTTCTTACGTCCAAAACATCCCGAAAGTCTAATCTCAATGAGTGTAGTATCGAGTATCAACCGATTCCTAGCTTTACACCGAGATCGGCTATCTCACTACTTTCTAATGGCCAAGTTTGTTCGACTAAGGTTTTAAGCTTTGTTAATGCTTCACGACACCACGTGTCGGCCCCGTATTCTCCTCGATTCGACACAAGGGATACCAGTACCAACCAAAATGTCACACCAACACAGATATCGCTTCAACCATATCAGTCTATACCGTACAATCTCCACGATCTATTGCTATTTACCTAAAAAGTGTCCCCAGATCTGGGTATAGGATCTTTACAAGAATACCCCAACAAACCCTTAAAGATAAAGCAGTCAAAGAAAACAACAAAAGCAATTTTAAAATGATCTATACCCTAAGGTAAACCCCACTTTATAATTTTCCCCAGTATAGTCACCAGTTCTGTGATACGGTGGTAGAACCTGCTGTTATACTGGTTTTGCATTTTGTATTCGCAAATGTGCGGTAAGCAAGAGTTGTCACCGACTTTTCTTTTATCCAACAAAGAAAAGGGTGAAAAGAATAGAAAAATATCTTTTTCGAGAGTTTTTGAGTAAGGGGGGTAGATTATGGAAAGGGAAGGTGTTAGCACCCTTTCCATCCATGGTTTTCCATGGGCTCTTAGGTACTTTCTCATTTTAAAAATTGCTTTTGTGTTTGTGTGTTTTGAAAAATTTGTTTGCTTTATGCTAACTCTTGTATCAGTCCTCAAGAGTGTGATAAAGCGTTTTTGAAAAGGTTTTGAAAGTGTGGTGTAAAAAAGAATTAGTTTTGAGAAAGTACTTAACAGCTATCTACCTACTCGAAAAAAGGCATTCATTTCCTCATTTCCTTTAGATAATGTTATCCTACTATTATTGAGTAGGTATCCCTATCGTTGGATGTTGAGGGACTATCGAAGGGACGTTTACGGTTACTAAGGCAACTCGGAAAGAATTCTTAGTAATTATCCTGAAGTTCTAAGATCACTTATTAATCGAGGCAACAGTCGAAAGGATCATCGAGGGACTTGTGATCTCTTGAACTAAAGGACAGTCACTAAGAATTCTCACGTCTCGAGAATTGTGACCATTTCCGAAGGGAACTAAGGTGGGAGATACCCTAGGGGTGAGCATGTGCAAGTGTGCTTGATTCAGATATATTATCTTGCGCATTTAGGGTTATCTACTCGTTTTAATTTTAGTCTTTTTTTCATACAATCCTATTAACCTAAACAATTAATAATAATGTAGAAAATAAATTGCGAAAAATAAAACTCCTAAACTATTACAAGACCTTGAAGTAGTTACATAATTAGATGCAAAAATTTTAAACCTAATTAAAATTATTACAATTTAGGAAACAGTTACATAATTGAAAATGAGAAAGTAACTTAACAAAATAAAGAGGCAAGAAAATGTCAGAATCTGGAGAATGGAGGTTGGGAGGATTAAGGTTAGTAAGAAAGAAATATTTAAAAATTAATGGCAAAATATTCAAACTTGATTAATTTAAGAAAAATTAGATTTTATTAAATTATCCTAAGTCTAATTGATTTTAGTTGGCAAAAATATCTAAATCTAATTAATATTAATTACCAAAAAATTTATTTAAATCTAGTTATCTTTAATTACAAGAAATAAAATTAATTGATGATTTATTTACAAGAAAAATTAATCAAAACAAGTTTTTTTGTATTTTTTTGATAAAAAAGAAAATAAATCAAATATGTGAATAAACCTAATTCTAGTTAATTAAATAATTAAATTTATTTACAAAACTTATTTTTAATTAAGAAAAATCCTAAATCTAATTTTTTTGTGATTTTTGATGATATGATTAAAACAATAAAAAAACTGATTTGAAAACAATTAAAATAAAAACAAGAAAATTAAAAAAACAAAAAAGGAAGTATGTGCCTGTTAGGAACAATGAACGGGGGTGCTTGTTAAATTTGGTTAGGCCCAGATCTGTTGGCCCACTTGCTTTGCATGAGATCCAATGCTGAGCCAATCTGAGGGTTCACCGTGGGGACTGCTTGTTGGGCGCTAGATCTGGATCAGTGGATGATCCAATGGTTGTGGATGAGGATGCAAGATGGATGTCTAGCCATGTACCATACTGGAATCTGCAGGAAATGTCAAAAAAACAGAAAAATGTTGGACCTGGGACTCGAACCCAGGTCCTCTCCCTTTCCAATGCGTTGCCTGACCATCTGAGCCAATTGTCAATTCGTTTATTATACCACACACATAATAATATATGCAAAATAAAAGCCAAAATATGTTTGAAACAAAAAAACACACGTTGGTTCAAACCAGCCAACTGGGATGTGCCACGCCATCATCTTCTCCACCCATCTGTCGTGTTTGCTTTTGTACTTTTACCTGCAGACATTGTCTGTCACTACATCACCTGCAATTTCCAAAGTCTACAACACGCAATGTAAATTAAGTTTAAGGCCATGGATCAACTAAGTTTGATTCCCTAAGCATGATGGTACTCATCTTTAAGTCCAATTTTGCATGTACCTGAAAATCCTAAAACAAAGGTCCAAACCCTAGTAATGGCAAATCACCAAATAAATATGGACTGAATCTTGAAGATTGAATGGAAAGGATTTAATTTTAATCTTAGAATTTTATGTTTCTAAATTTGGCCAAAACTTGATCTTTTATCTCCAATCATCCTTCACATGAATTCATGACTTAGTCTTCTGATTTTAGACTCATGATATGATCATAAAACAAATCTTTAGGATTTAATTCATCATTTCACTATTTTATTTGATTTATTAATATTTAAATGAATGAAAATTCAAATAAATAAAAATAAATCTCATAAAAATAAAATGATGGATTTAAATGTCTTGAATAAGTCCATGGATATGTTTGAGATCCAAAACCAACACCAATTAGTTCAAAAGATCCAATTTGCTCGCATTGACTTTTGTGCATTTTTAAAAAATTGGTCAACTTTAGCATTGCATATCTCTCTCAATTTTAACCCTATGAGGGTGTTCTTGGACTTTTTAAAGAGCTTAGGATGTCCTCTAAACAACCATTTTGGTTTCATATCAATTGGATTTTCCATGTTCATGTAAGGAGCTTTGACCCAAAAGGTGTTTTTGTTGACTTTTTGAAAGGACCTATAATGTCTGAGCTTGTATCTTTTAGCTGGGGCATTTCTTGAACTTGAGGGATAAATAGAAGTTATATGGAATTTGATTCTCTTCAAAATGAGCTTTTTTGGAAAAATTTGTAATAAAGTATGAGAAAGTTATGCATGATCAAAGTTTTGTTGACTTTTCCTATAAAATCCCTAATTTGCAATTTTTGACTTTTGATGAGTTATGAGCATTTCTTGAAGAATCATGATAAAATCTAGATCAAATGATGGATATCACTTCAAAATGTTGATGTTGACCAAAAATCTTGAAGTTTAACTGTATATAAGTCACGTTTGACTTTTGACCTAATATAGTTGATTTTCAGGCATTTGAGCAGTTGACTGAGAAAACTTGTTATGCAGAGCATGAAATTTTGAATGGATAACCTTGAAGACATATTATTACCATGTACAAAATTTGAAACCATTGGGGTTCACACATCTTGATGAAAATTGAAACCCTAGTTAGAGGTTCATTGCCTTATGAGGAGAATTTGCCTGGTCAATTCTTGGTCATCTATGGGCAAGTTAGGGATCTCAATGGGCATGTGTTGAGTAAAATGAGAGGGAAAATTTTAGGGTACAACATCAATCCTCATGGAGCACATATCCCATTTACTGCAAGGTTGGCATTTGATTACACTAATAACATGGCATAGTATGACGCTTGTATCATGGGTCTCGAGGAGGCTACTGATCTCATAATAAAAATTCTAGATGTATACGGCGATTGAGATTTGGTAATAAATCAGATTAAAGGATAATGGGATACCCATCACCCTGGATTGATTCCCTACAAAGACTATGCTAGAAGATTATTACCCTTTTTTAATAAAGTTGAATTCCATCATATTCCCAGAGATAAAAAATCAGATGGCGGATGCTTTGGCAACTTTGGCTTCTATGTATCAAGTGAATACTTGGAACAATGTGCCTTGTATCACAGTGTGACATTTGGGTAGACCAGCTCATGTTTTTGCAGCAGAGGAAACATCAGAAGAAAAACCTTGGTATTATGATATCAAGCATTTTCTCTAGACTCAGGAATACCCGGCTGGTGCGTCAAACAAAGATAGAAAGACATTGAGAAGGTTGGCAAACAACTTTTTCCTTAATGAAGATGTATTATACAAAAGAAATTATGACATGGTCTTGCTCAGATGCGTGGATAGACATGAAGCAGACATGTTGATGCATGAAATCCATGAAGGTTCCTTTTGTACTCATGCCAATGGACATTCGATGGCAAAGAAGATTCTTAGGGAAGGTTACTATTGGCTGACAATGGAATCTGACTATTACTAATTTGCAAAGAAGTGCCATAAGTTCCAGATTTATGCTAACAAAACTCATGTGCCTCCGACACTTCTCAATGTTATTTCTTCCCTGTGGCCTTTCTCTATTTGGGGTATTGACATGATTGGAATGATTGAACCCAAGGCGTCGAATGGACATCGTTTTATCTTGGTGGCAATTGACTACTTCACCAAATGGGTGGAAGCAACTTCATATGCTAATGTTACTAAGCAGGTGGTAGTACGCTTTATCAAGAATAATCTTATATGTCGATATGGTGTGCCAAGCAGGATTATCACCGGCAACGGCTTGAATCTGAATAATAAGTTGATGACAAAACTTTGTGAAGAATTCAATATTTTCCATCATAATTCATCTCCTTACAGGCTAAAGATGAATGGGGCTGTTGAAGCTGCTAATAAAAACATCAAGAAGATCATCCAAAAAATGGTTGTTACTTATAAAGATTGGCACGATATGCTCCCTTTTGCTTTGCATGGGTACCGTAAATCCGCCCGCACTTCAACAGGGGCAACCCTGTTATCTCTTGTGTATGGTATGGAAGCAGTGCTCCCCGTTGAGGTTGAGATTCCCTCTTTACGTGTGATAATGGAAACCAAGTTGTCAGAGGTTAAATGGGTCTAGAACAAGTTTAATCAATTGAATTTAATTGAAGGAAGAGAATGATGGCTATGTGTCATGGTCAGTTGTACCAGAAGAGAATGAAGAAAGCTTTTGATGAGAAGGTCAAGCCTCGTGAATTCCGAGAAGGAAACCTCGTGCTCAGAAAGATCATGTATTTTAACGCTGATTCTAGGGGCAAGTGGACTCACAATTTTAAAGGCCCATATGTTGTCAAGAAAGCCTTCTCTGGCGGTGCATTTATTCTTGAAACTATGGATGGCGAAGAGTTCCTACGTCCTATGAATGCTAATGAAGTCAAGAAATACTTTGCCTAAAGAAATAAAAGAATAACTCGTTAAGTCGAAAACCCGAAAGGGCGTCTTAGGCAAAAAAAGAGCGTCTAGGTAAGCCGAAAACCCGAAAGGGCGGTCTAGGCAAAAACTAGAGACATAAACAGAATAAACATTCCCGCTAGGTCGAAAACCGCAAGGGAAACCTAGGAAAAAGTTAGGGATTTCTTGGAAAGTAACTGCGTCAAACAAGAATTAATCCTTGAAGGAACAATATTCTTGGACTCTCACCATACTTCATTAGAAGTCGCTGCTCAGGAATTCAAATTTGTTAGGGAGAATAGTGGTCATTGTATTTAAATGTATCTTTTCCAATATATTACCATTTTCCAAACTTTGTAATTATCTATGGAGTCTTTCCATTCACAGACTACCATTCTATTAATAAAGTTTGAGCTATTATCCAATTCTTTGCCATTCTTATTTTATTTTTCTTACAAAGACTCCATTTATTATTGATAGTAATTTTCAAAACAAAGAGATTTAATAATAAAATTGTTTTTGAAAAGAATTTACAAACTACCTTTTAATTTAGATTTTGTGACTCAAGAAAAACAAAAATAGTGATTCCAAAGATGGACGAACTCTGAAATTTTGGAAGTATATTTTCCCAGGAAAGTTCAATCAAGTCACTCTTACTGGTGTGTGAATGATCTCCTTGTGTTTCTCAAATAGTTGGAGATGATACCAATTGATGTACGGCGTGGTGTTGGGTTTGTGATCCCATTTTCCCCAGTCAAGTCTTGGTTCAGTTTTTCTCCAGGTTGATAATTTTGATTTTGGGTTTGCATGGTCTGGAGCCTCTAATCCAGATTCCCCAGCGAGGCCTTCACTCATTTGACGAAAGTTTTCCCCCCTTTATGTGCTGAGGTAGAATCATTTACAAGACATCTCCCTTTGCAATAATGGCATTGTTGTTGTTGTTGGTTTCCCAAGCAACTAGACAAGGGAGGTATCTTTCTAAGAAGTGTTGAAATAGTTGTCAACTTTTTGGGTTTTCTCCCGCCAAGTGCTAGGTTTGATTTTAAATCCCCATAATTTTTGGTGTCTTGTTGTATTGTTTAACTTCTTAGATCCCCAAGAAAAGCTGAGATAATGTCTCTTTCTGAAAGTTGTTATCCCCATGTGGTTTCATAATTTCTGCCAAGGGAAGTTTGTGTAATCTTCACTCTTGGTGTTAAAGAATATATTTTGGGATCCTCTCGATGATGTGGTATTGTCCTCCCCAACAAAGTCAGCACGAGATCCCCAGTTGATATCTCGACTATGTGTTTTTCATCTTCCCTAGAGAAGCTAATATTATAATCTCCATTGGAAATCTAGACATTGAGACATTGTTTTCCCCATTGAAGTCTGCGTGATATTCCCCGGTGAAGCCTGGAGGAGGATGTTATATCCCTGTATTTGTATTGTTTTGATTTGATTATTTTCAGATTATGTTTCTTCCCAGTGAATTTAAGTCGTGAAATAGGAATTGGTTTCCTCAAATGGTGCTTACTTTCTTATAAAATTTTCCTCCTGGATGTGATTTAGCTGAGTGTTGACTCTACCCAAGCTGATTTTGTCTGGTTATTCCCAGTGTTGTATGTCTGTTTTATCAGCATATACATGATAACATTCATACATACATCATGCGCAACTGAACTAAAATTCATTTCTCATTTGAATTTATTATAATATTTGTTGGCATATTACCCTATTTGCAGAGTTATGTTACCCACTCTCCAATAGATTGTCAACCTTAAGAAGAAAGTGTTCCTTTAACAAGATTAAGGAATATCTTCAAGAGCCTCCAATTTTGATGCCACCAGTTAGAGAAAGACCTCTGATCATGTACTTAACACTATTAGAAAATTCAATGGGGTGTGTGTTGGGGAAACATGACGAGTCTTGCCGAAAAGAGCACGCAATATACTAACTGAGCAAAAAGTTTACCAATTGTGAAACCAGATATTCACTGCTCGAGAAAACTTGTTGCACTCTGGCATGGGCTGCTCGCTGGCTAAGACAGTATATGTTGACTCACACTACCTTATTGATATCTAAAATGGATCATATCAAATACATATTCGAGAAGCCCGCTCTCTCTGGAAGAATAGCAAGATGGCAAATGGTCCTAACCGAATACGACATTTGGTACACTACCCAAAAAGCAATAAAAGAAAGTGTACTAGATGATCATTTGAATCATTAGGCTATGGACGATTATCAATCCATGAATTTTGAATTTCTAGACGAGGACATCATGTTAGTGAATGATTGTGAAGAACTTAGACCGTATGATGGACCTGAACAAGGATCCTGATGAACTATGGTTTTTGACGGAGCTTCCAACGCACTTGGCAATGGCATCATTGTTGTGATCATATCTCCCGAAGGCTGTCATACTCCTTTCATTTCCAGGCTATTTTTCAATTGTACTAATAATATGGCTGAATATGAAGCATGTATTATGGGTCTCAAAGCTGCTATCGACTTGAGGATCAAATTCTTAAGTGTATTTGGAGACTCGGCCCTAGTGATCAGTTAAATCAAAGGAGAATGAGACATAAAGCATCCTAATCTCATCCCTTACCGGGAACATGTGCTGACATTAATTCCATACTTTGAAGAATTCACCTTTGAGAATTTTCCACGAGAGGAAAATAAACTAGCGGACGCGCTAGCTACTATGTCATCCATGTTCAAGGTCAGGTGGGATAATGAAGCTCCTCAGATCACTATTGAAAGAATGGACGAACCAACATACTGCCATGAGATTGATACTGAAGAAGTAGTGGACAAACCTTAGTTCTATGAAGTCAAAATATACCTTGAAACCAAAGAGTATCCTGAGAGAGCTTCCGTCAATGATAAGAAGTTCCTAAGAAGATTCTCTGCCAAGTTCTTCCTCAGTAACAGAATCCTCTATAAGCGCAACCACAATTCTACTTTGCTTCCGTGTGTGGATAAGATTGAAGTAGAGAAAGTTATGGAAGACTTGCATGAAGGCACCTTTAGCACCCATTCTAGCAGGCATACAATGGCTAAGAAGACTCAGAGGGCAGGATACTATTGGTCCACTATGGAAGCAGACTGTTATCAACATTCACGAACTTGTCACAAGTTTCAGATTTATGCTGATAAAGCACATTTGCCCCCAGTCCCCTTGAATGTATTGACTGCTCACTGGCCATTCGCAATGTGAGGCATCGATATGATTGGAGAGATCATACCAACAACTTCTAATGGGCACCGCTTCATCCTCATCGCCATCGATTACTTCACAAAATTGTTCGAGGCAGCTTCATTTTCTTCTAATACCAAGAACATTGCGGCCCGATTCATCAGACATAACCTTATATGTCGGTATGGTATTTCAGAAAGAATAATTACGGATAATGGTACCAATCTCAATAATACTATGATCACCGGACTCTGCGTGCAATTCAAAATCCAGCATCATAACTCTACTCCTTACCGGTCGAAGATGAATGGCACTGTAGAGGCTGTTAATAAAAACATCAAAAAGATCATACAGAAGATGACAGTGACATACAAAGACTGGCATGAGATGTTACCATTTGCTAATCACGGTTACCGTACTACAGTGCGCACATCAATAGGGGTAACCTCTTTCTCTCTGGTGTATGGTATGGAAGTTGTCCTACCCATTGAAGTCCAGATCCCTTCCTTCAGAATCATGAAGGATGCAGGTTTAAAGGAAGATGAATGAGTTCATACTCGACTTGGCCAATTGAACCTAATTGACGAGAAGAGACTCGCAATTTTCTACTGTTGTACCCCAAAATTTACCCTCTCATTTCTCAAGGATTTTCTCACAAGATCTTCTATAACATCAAGTTTGCAGCACTGATACATCAATTTAGGCTTGGAATTGGCAAAAGGGAAAAATGGTCAATT
Organism: Vicia faba; assembly: GCA_948472305.1. Classification (NCBI taxonomy): domain Eukaryota; kingdom Viridiplantae; phylum Streptophyta; class Magnoliopsida; order Fabales; family Fabaceae; genus Vicia; species Vicia faba. The sequence goes on along the minus strand of OX451737.1, from coordinate 264,828,663 downwards.
GCATACTGGAAAGTCAAACTTTGACTTTTTGATCAACATTACAACCCAAAGATCAAATTTCATCAAGACATTCAAAAATATCAAGCTTGATCATTAAGAAGTCAAGAGAATAAAAAATCCAACTTTACAAGACTTTGAGATTTTTCTAAGTATTCTCTATACTTGGTTAATTTCATTTTCTTCATGGCATTTTACTACAACTCTAATTTATTCAAGATGATGCAAGTAATTCAAGTTATTACAAGGTGACATTTTTGCAAAATTACAAATTCTAAAACTATGTCTTGATTAAAACCTTGTCACAATATTTTTGCCTTATGACATAATGTGCACAAGCCCAAAATTGTGACATGCTACAAACTATGTTGTCCAAAGTTGAAGAAAATATGATATCACATTGCCACAACACACTATGCTTCCCTGTAAGAAAGCTTGTGCCATGCTACAGTCCAAAACTGCTGCTCTATGCAGTTTGCCCAAACCTGCACCACAACAGCCCCAAAATTGCACCAAAATGGCAAAGGAAAATTGTGTGCAGAAAGTGTCAAAGAAGTAAGAAAAAACAATTCAAAAATAACTTATTTGTTTTCCCCCCTAAACCACAGTCAAGGGGTCTACAAAAGAGAACTGTCTCATAAGACAAAGGGGTTGGATTTTGAAAGAGAGAAAAATATAGAGTTTTGTTGAGCAGAAAAACAATATTATGTGCAACCTTGACTCATTTTCAAAACAAAAAAAAAAAACTGCTCTTGTTCAAAACAGAAATCCAACCCATTTCTTAGCATACAAACTTTCCTTTAAACCAAACAACTCATCACATAGAAAGGTGGTCCAAAACATCACAAAAAACAGCTCCTGTGTTGCTATTAATCTCCATCTTCAAAATACCAAAAATATTACAATACAGTCCAACTCAGTTCTAGCAATCCAGAGCAGCTTCCTGAAGACTCACAAGGTTATCACATCATTTTGAAAAGCATTCAGATCTAAAACAACCAGTGCAACCCAAAGGTAAGTCCTCTTGACTTGACATCTTGTCATTACATCATTAACAAGTTGTTGTTCTTTAAAGACAAGATGTGGTATTTTATTATCCTGTTGAACTAGTCATTTGCTTAAGGTTTAGGTTTATTCAATCATTTATTATTCATGCTTATCCATCATATGACATAAACTAACCTGTACATTCAGTAAAACAATGTTTAAGGCAGGAAAATGCAGCATGTATCGACACATACCCTCGTGTGTCGACTCATCCTAGTAAAAAACAGGGTGTGAGTCAACACATAACCCCCATGCATCGATTCATATTGATTTCAGGTTACAAAACATAAGTGGGAAAAGACTATGAGTCGACACATACGCGTTTCGCATCGATGCTAGAAGGTGTATGAGTCGACACATCCCATTATGTGTCGACTCATACTGAGCAGATTTTGTTTTACAAGAGCAGGGAGAAGCCTATGAGTCGATACATACGCATTTCGCGTCGATACAAGAAGGTGCATGAGTCGACACATCCCATTATGTGTCGACTCATACTGAACTGATTTGTTTTACAAGGGCAGGGAAGAGCTATGTGTCGATTCATAGCAGCATGGGTCGACACATAGCAGTTCAAAATGCAGTTTTCCCTTTATTTTACACTGTTTTTACATTGTTTTCATTATCATTCGATATGGTTGTAATATTTCAGTCTCCACTTCATCCCCATTGTAAATTTGTACTCCCATCCCCCTAAAGTGATGTAATAGCTTAGGATTTATTTTCCGCATGTTTACTTGCTTTCATATATTGCTAGTAATTAGGATGTGTGGCAAGATAAAAATCAGCAAATAGACAACTTAAAAATCAAAGACAAATGCATGCAATAAAATACACTTTGCACACATGCACCCTTAGGGTAATCTCACTTGTCGCCTTTCAGAAAATAGTCATGTCCCTCGAACATGGGCATTTTAGCAAAGACCCTCGATAAAAGATTGTAGTCCCTCGATGACCCTCGATGTTGCCTTCGGTAAACGATCTAGTCCCTGAAACGACATTGCTAAAATGTCCCATATGTTGCCTTCTATGAATATACAAACGTCCCAACGCCCGTCCCTTCATATACAATGATGGGGCTTCTTACCAAATCAATGGTAAGATAGCCACATCTAAAGGAGGAGGAAAAACACATCTAACACCTTTTGAGTAGATAGATTCGCTCTTAGTTACTCGCTTGCTCACAACAAAAACATTTTATACACCCACACTCTCATCTTTGAACTATTTTATAAACAAACACTTTGTAGGCGTTCTTATAGAAACGAGAACCATTACGAGGTTCCATTTTCAAAATACTTTCAAAAACACATCTCACAAACACATCTTTGAACTATTTTCGAAACAAACACTTTGTAGGCATTCTTATAGAAATGAGAACCATTACGAAGTTCCATTTCAAAATACTTTCAAAAAATCACCACCACAAGCACACATTCAAACAAAAAGCAAGTGATCTAAACGAGTAACTAAGATCCCATGGAAAACCATGGATGGAAAGGGTGCTAATACCTTCCCTTTTCATAATCTACCCCCCGAACTCAAAAAACATCTCTAAAGGTCTTTCCTGTGCTTTTTCACCTTTCCTTTTGGATAAAAGAAAAGTCGGTGGCGACTCTTGCTAAACCGTAACATTTGCAAACAAAAACGCAAAACATCAAGTAGGTTCTCCCACTGTATCACAGAACTGACGACTCTGCTGGGGATTTTCTAAAAGTGGGGTTACCTTAGGGTTAGATCACCTTTATTTGCTTACATTGTTTGATTTGTTTGCGTTACATTTTTGTTCCATGTTTGGGTTTGTTTTAAATCCTACACCCGGATTTGGGGGCACCTTTTAGGTAAGTAGCAATAGACTGCGAGGGAATTGTGCGGGGTATACCGACATGGTTGAAGCAGTAGCTGCATTGATGTGGCACTTTGGTTGGTACCGGTAACCCTTGAGTTGAATCAAGAAGAGTACGGGGCCGCCGCGTGGTGTCGTAAAGCATCAAATGACCTTAGAACCTTACTTGACAAACTTGGCCATTAGGACGTAGTGAGATGACCGGTTTCAGTGTAGAGCTGAAAATTGGTTGATACTCGATGCTACACTCTTTGAGACTTGACCCCTGAGTTTTGTTCGGTTGCGAGTCAATTGCTTATTGAACTAAGCTTGTGGGAAAGGTCAATGATATTGAGATCCCTTAGAACCCGGTTACTATTAAATAGGACAGGTTGAGCCAACTAAACTTCAAGAGGGTACGTACCTACAAACTCCCTGCAAGCCTAAACCTAAGGATTTGTTTTCTTTGTGTGAATATGATTATTTGTATATACACTTGCTTACCTCGCATATTTGTACATAACATCATACCATAGCATTTTCAATAACCATTTCAAGGACCTCGAGGGCCTTTGATGCAGGTTATGACGAACCAGACGCCGTCAAAGATCAAGTACAACAAACTTGAGTCAAAGGCTATGACCCACTTGATATGGTGAGCTTGACTCTTGAAGAAGGACTCTCAATGACACGAAGTTTCTTCAATCAAGATGCAATCAAATTCTAACAGTTTCTTGTTTACCCCGCGAGATCCTTGAAAACATGCATCTACATATCATGCATCATATCATGACAGGTTTCTCCCATACAGGCCTCCTTATCTTCCTACTGTTTATTTTAGTAGAGATGGCTCTAGAGCAGACTATCAAGGACATCCAGGCTCAAAACGCTCAACTTTAAGAGATGTTCTTGAACCTATCCAAGGGACAAGAAGAGTTCAAGGCGCTCCTCACCAGGGGCATAATCCTGGGAGATCCTGGGGACGACAAAGATGACCAGTTGGAGCGGCTACAAACCGAGATAGCCATAATGAAGGTCCAAATGATGGGACAACTGGTGGGCCAGATGGCTCTTATCCAAAACTTGGCTCAAAGACAAGAAGAGCTGAAAGTTCTTGTCAACCAACTTTGTCAAGACGGTTGCAACCATATGGGGCAAACAATCAGGGTTGGGAATCAAGTCATTGCTCAGCCTCCCATGAGACGAGAAGTTGGGAGACCATCCCAATTTGCTGCCACGTTGCGAGCCCAACAACGACTTCGTCAACATCAACCCGCAAATCAGCCAAGGGCTGAAAGACCTCAAAGGCAGTTCACCGAAATCAACATGCCATTATCACAAGAATTGTAACATATGTTGAAAATGAATCTGATTATGGTGATAAACCCTCATCCGAGCCCGAAGACTTCCTCTCCTAACTACAATCCGGAGGCAAGGTGTGCTTATCATTCTGATAGCCCTGGGCATGATACCAACGATTGTTTGGAATTGAAGTAAAAGATTCAAAACCTGATCGACGAAGGAATGTTGGAGTTCACACAAGATAGCCAGACTGAATTCTTCTGCCAAAGGCTCTCCACCTACAGTGACAAGTCCAGACAAAGAGGCTTCTGTTCATTTGAATTTTCAATTGTAATTTCTTTTGTTATTCAAACAATTATCTATTAATGTCAAACTTTGTTTTCATTAATGTATTTCATATGTTTGTCTTGATTTGATTCCATCGTTTTCATTACATTTAAACTATGCTTTTTACTCTCTTTATGACATTCAACTCTTGCTAAAAGTTACAAGCCTTTAGAGGGAGGATGACGAAAACAATGCTATAATCTCATATAGTATGCTTTTGGATAGACCTTGTTGACGATGTATAGGCGTTCTTTCAAATCCTAAACATTGGAGTTATAAGGAAGATAATCCCTAGTCAACCCCTTCGAGCCAAAGAAGTAGAAGCTTTTTGTTTTAACACAAATTGAAACCTTTAATCAAAACCTGGGGCATGGTAGTCTCTCAGCTAATTCAAACGTGCGTTAAAGCCGCAAACTCTTATCTCGTAATACAACGAATGACGTCAAGAAACATTCTTTTGGGATCAAAAGACAACGATGGTTCCCTACCACATAGGCAGTCATTATCTCTCAAAAAGAAAATCCCACTAAGTCAAAAGCTACAAAGGAGACTTAAGAAAACCAGGGCATCCCGCTGACTGTAATCTCAAAAAAAGAACAGTCAGGAAAAAATTAGGGATGACAAATCAAAAGAAAGAGGTCACTACAAATCCTCAACAACATGAAAAAATGTTGCAAAAATGACTGCCTTCCAGCAAACTTAACTTGTTTGAACCATCACCAAAATGTCATTCCAAACTCAATTGGAGTTCAAACGTACAATTAACTAAGCTTATGACTGAAGAACATCACGAAGAACGGGTGGGTACAAATACATGTGAGCCTTTATTCTTTGTTTCTTAAACCGTGAACGAAACCACGTTACAACCCTCCAAAAGTCCTAATTGAAGCATGGGTTAGTTCGAAAGCATATTGTTACAAAAGGTATCCTGACTCCTGTAAGGCTTTACTCAAAATCGTGAGTTTGAATTTTCTTAACAAAATTCCTTTATTTGTTGAAACGCATTTTCAAAACTTCAAGACAAGCATAAACTTTGCATTACTTGAATATCATTGTTTGCATTTGGCTACTTGTTTGACAGCGGAGAAATTCACACAACGAATATCTAATGAACGAAAGCCGTCTCAGTGAACAAAATTGCTTCAAAAAGGATGACACTTCCAATGACAAATCTCCTATAAACAAGGGGGAATGACATGTCACTATCCAGCACACCTGGGGCAGTCCAATCAGGATTGCAAGAAATCTATCAAGAAGTGCAGAGTAACCAGGGGCAAGTCTCCATCTCCATTACTTGGGGCATTGAACGCCAATCTCAGCAAAGTGTTACGTACAGTCAAACATTTCCAGGAAGTGCCACAAACACTCGCTACTAGGGGCAGTGACAAATCTCCCCAACGACCCTTCTCATAGGATGATTCCCCAACAAGAGTTTAATCTCTAAAAAACTTTCCCCAGCTGAGACGACCTCAAGAATCCTCGAGGATTTTTCTCCAGTAAAGTCGCCGCCTCTCAAGCAGACCGACAATAGGGTTTATTTCCCCAACAAACGACAGGATTCCCCAGCTTGAGGTAGTCTTTCCGACTACTACAAATCAAAGGACCACAACTCCTCTTCCCCAGTAGACTACTCTACATTCCCCAACAAGTTACTGCAAAACCTGAACTCGACCAGATATCAGTTCAACTTTGACTCCCCGGTAGAGCAACGGACAACTAAGACTCCTAAACTCTTTTCCCAAGCAGGAATAAACATGCTCCCCACAGAGTTTTCAATATTTCCCAGCGGATTTCTCCTCAAACAAAAAAACAGGAATCCCCGGGAAACATTCTAAGCAAAGCTTGAAGACACACATACTCTTCAACAGCAATCCAGGATTTAACGACTCCCTGACATTTATCAAGGATTTATTTTCCCAAACAAAAATACATTCATTAAACATTTCACATTTCATACATCCTATTCTCATACATGATAAGTGCATACGACACCATCTCATTTATTTTGAGAACATCATGACATCACGCATTTCATACATCATGACATTGCATACCACTAACGTTCTACCTTTTTCAATAAAAGGACAATCAACAGATGGTTACCATCAACCATTTTCAAGTTCAAGATTAATACTTGTAGCAAGCCAGGAAAACTATTTGTGGATGACTGATTGTAGATTAATACCTGTAACAAGCTAGGAAAACTATCTACATGAAGAGATTGAAGATTAATACCTGTAGCAAGCTAGGAAAACTATCTTTCTCAGGTCAGAGATTAATACCTAAAACCAGACAGGACCACTATCTCGTCGACCAACCTTTTCAAGTTCCAGATTAATACTTGTAGCAAGCCAGGAAAACTATTTGTGGACGACTGATTGTAGATTAATACCTGTAACAAGTCAGGAAAACTATCTACATGAAGAGATTGAAGATCAATACCTATAGCAAGCCAGGAAAACTATCTTTCTTTCTCAGGTCAGAGATTAATACCTGAAACCAGACAGGACAACTATCTCGTCGACCAACCTTTTCAAGTTCTAGATTAATACCTGTAGCAAGCCAGGAAAACTATCTGTGGACGACTGATTGTAGATTAATACCTGTAACAAGCCAGGAAAACTATCTACATGAAGAGATTGAAGATCAATACCTGTAGCAAGCCAGGAAAACTATCTTTCTTTCTCAGGTCAGAGATTAATACCTGAAACCAGACAGGACAACTATCTCGTCGACCAACCTTTTCAAGTTCCAGATTAATACCTGTAGCAAGCCAAGAAATCTATCTGTGGACGACTGATTGTAGATTAATACCTGTAACAAGCCAGGAAAACTATCTGCATGAAGAGATTGAAGATCAATACTTATAGCAAGCCAGGAAAACTATCTTTCTTTCTCAGGTCAGAGATTAATACTTGAAACCAGACATGACAACTATCTCGTCGACCAACCTTTTCAAGTTCCAGATTAATACCTGTAGCAAGCCAGGAAAATTATTTGTGGACGACTGATTGTAGATTAATACCTGTAACAAGCCAGGAAAACTATCTACATGAAGAGATTGAAGATCAATACCTGTAGCAAGCCAGGAAAATATCTTTCTTTCTCAGGTCAAAGATTAATACCTAAAACCAGACAGGACAAATATCTACTCGACCAACACATTCAGACTCAACCTTTTGATACAGTCCAGATATGCTCCAGATACAGATGCCATTCTAATACTCATTCATATTCAACCTTTTGATACAGTCCAGATACGCTCCAGATACGGATGCCATTCTGATACTCATTCAGATTCAACCTTTTGATACAGTCCAGATATGCTCCAGATACGGATGCCATTCTAATACTCATTCAGATTCAACCTTTTGGTACAGTCCAGATACGGATGTCATTCTGATACTCATTCAGATCAACCTTTTGATACAGTCCAGATATGCTCCAGATACGGATGCCATTCTGATACTCATTCAGATTCAACCTTTTGATACAGTCCAGATACGCTCCAGATACGGATGCCATTCTGATACTCATTCAGATTCAACCTTTTGATATAGTCCAGATACGCTTCAGATACAGATGCCATTCTGATACTCATTCAAATTCAACCTTTTGGTACAGTCCAGATACGCTTCAGATACAGATGCCATTCTGATACTCATTCAGATTCAACCTTCAGATATAGTTCAGATACGCACCAGATACGGATGCCATCCTGATACTCATTCGAAGACAGCTTTCAGATACCGTTCAGATACACACCAGATACGGATGCCATCCTGATACTCATTCAAAGACAACTTTCAGATACAGTTCAGATACACACCAGATACGGATGCCATCCTGATACTCATTCGAATACAGCTTTCAGATACAGTTCAGATACGCACCAGATACGGATGCCATCCTGATACTCATTCAAAGACAGCTTTCAGATACAGTTTCAGATACGCACCCGATACCGATGCCATCCTGATACTCATTCAAAGACATCTTTCAGATACAGTTTCAGATACGCACCAGACGCGGATGCCATTCTGATACTCATTCTTTCAACTTACAAATTTTAATGCCAACAATCACTTTTGGATGGCATCTTTAAGCCCATCTCCAACAACTTTCTATTACCTCTCCAAATGGCATCTTTAAGCCCATTCCTCCTATCATCGCATCGCCGACTACAAATTTCTGGGCACTCTAGTATCCAATCATCTTCCACCTTCGAGTCAAGAATGGGAAAACTCTCCAATCTAACTCTTCAGGTTTAAGAAGATTGAACAGGGGAAGCTGTTGTACCCCAAAATTTTCCCTCTCATTTCTCAAGGATTTTCTCACAAGATCTTCTATGACATCAAGTTTGCAGCACTGATACATCAATTTAGGCTTGGAATTGGCAAAAGGGCAAAATGGTCAATTGCATACTGGAAAGTCAAACTTTGACTTTTTGGTCAACATTATAACCCAAAGATCAAATTTCATCAAGACATTAAAAAATATCAAGCTTGACCATTAAGAAGTCAAGAGAATAAAAAATCCAACTTTACAAGACTTTGAGATTTTTCTAAGTATTCTCTATACTTGGTTAATTTCATTTGCTTCATGGCATTTTACTACAACTCCAATTAATTCAAGATGATGCAAGTAATTCAAGTTATTAAAAGGTGATATTTTTGCAAAATTACAAATTCTAAAATTATGTCTTGATTAAAACCTTGTAACAATATTTTTGCCTTTTGACATACTGTGCACAAGCCCAAAATTGTGACATGCTACAAACTATGTTGTCCAAAGTTGAAGAAAATATGATATCGCATTGCCACAAAACACTATGCTGCCCTGCAAGAAAGCCTGTGCCATGCTACAGTCCAAAACTGCTGCTCTATGCAGTCTGCCCAAACCTGCACCACAATAGCCCCAAAATTGCACCAAAATGGCAAAGGAAAATTGTGTGCAGAAAGTGTCAAAGCAGTAAGCAAAAACAATTCAAAAATAAATTATTTCCCCCCCCCCCCTAAACCACAGTCAAGGGGTCTACAAAAGAGAATTGTCTCATAAGACAAAGGGGTTGGATTTTGAAAGAGAGAAAAAATAGAGAGTTTTGTTGAGCAGGAAAACAATATTCTGTGCAACCTTGACTCATTTTCAAAACAAAAAAACTGCTCTTGTTCAAAACAGAAATCCAACCCATTGCTCAGCATACAAACTTTCCTTTAAACCAAACAACACATCACATAGAAAGGTGGTCCAAAATATCACAAAAAACAGCTCATGTGTTGCTATTAATCTCCATCTTCAAAATACCAAAAATATTACAGTACAGTCCAACTCAGTTCTAGCAGTCCAGAGCAGCTTCCTGAAGACTCACAAGGTTATCACATCATTTTGAAAAGCATTTAGATCTAAAACAACCAGTGCAGACCAAAGGTAAGTCCTCTTGACTTGACATCTTGTCATTACATCATTAACAAGCTATTGTTCTTTAAAGACAAGATGTGGTACTTTATTATCATGTTGAACTAGTCATTTGCTTAAGGTTTAGGTTTATTCAATCATTTATTATTCATGTTTATCAATCATATTCCATAAACTAACCTGTACATTCAGTAAAACAATGTTTAAGGTAGCAAAATGCAGCATGTATCGACACATACCCTCATGTGTCGGCTCATCCTAGTAAAAAACAGGGTATGAGTAGACACATAACCCTCATGCATCGATTCATATTGATTTCGGGTTACAAAACAGAAGTGGGAAAATACTATGAGTCGACACATACGCGTTTCGCGTCGATGTTAAAAGGTGCATGAGTCGACACATCCCATTATGTGTCGACTCATACTGAGCATTTTTTTTTTTACAGGAGCAGGGAGAAGCCTATGAGTCGATACATACGTATTTCGCATCGATACAAGAAGGTGCATGAGTGGACACATCCCATTATGTGTCGACTCATACTGAACTGATTTGTTTTACAGGGGCAGGGAAGAGCTATGTATCGATTCATAGCAGCATGGGTCGACACATAGCAGTTCAAAATGCAGTTTTCCCTTTATTTTTCACTGTTTTTACATTGTTTTCATTATCATTCGATATGGTTGTAATATTTCAGTCTCCACTTCATCCCCATTGTAAATTTGTATTCCTATCCCCCTAAAGTGATGTAATAGCTTAGGATTTATTTTCCGCATGTTTACTTGCTTTCATATATTTCTAGTAATTAGGATGTATGGCAAGATAAAAATTAGCAAATAGACAACTTAAAAATCAAAGACAAATGCATGCAATAAAATACACTTTGCACACATGCACCCTTAGGGTAATCTCACATGTCGCCTTTCGGAAAATAGTCATGTCCCTCAAACATGGGCGTTTTAGCATAGACCCTCGATAAAATATCGTAGTCCCTCGATGACCCTCGATGTTGCCTTTGGTAAACGATCTAGTCCCTGAAACGACATTGCTAAAACATCCCATATGTTGCCTTCTATGACTATACAAATGTCCCAATGCCCGTCCCTTCACATCTAATGATGGGGCTTCTTACCAAATCAATGGTAAGATAACCATATCTAAAGGAGGAGGAAAAGCACATCTAAGACCTTTTGAGTAGATATATTCGCTCTTAGTTACTCGCTTGCTCACAACAAAAACATTTTATACACCCACACTCTCATCTTTGAACTATTTTCGAAACAAACACTTTGTAGGCGTTCTTATAGAAACGAGAACCATTACGAAGTTCCATTTTCAAAATACTTTCAAAAACACATCTCACAAACACATCTTTGAACTATTTTCGAAACAAACACTTTGTAGGCGTTCTTATAGAAACGAGAATCATTACGAAGTTCCATTTTCAAAATAATTTCAAAAAAATCACCACCACAAGCATACATTCAAACAAAAAGAAAGTGATCTAAACGAGTAACTAAGAGCCCATGGAAAACCATGGATGGAAAGGGTGCTAATACCTTCCCTTTTCATAATCTACCCCCCGAACTCAAAAAACATCTCTAAAGGTCTTTCCTGTGCTTTTTCACCTTTCCTTTTGGATAAAAGAAAAGTCGGTGGCGACTCTTGCTAAACCGCAACATTTGCAAACACAAACGCAAAACATCAAGTTAGTTCTCCCACCGTATCACATCTACCATGGTCATATGTACCAAAAATGTATGATTAATGCTTTTAACAAGAAGTTCAGACGTCAGGTATATCAGGCTGGTGACCTAGTAATCAAGCGCATCATACTGCCGCAAGGTGATCCCAGGGGCAAATGGACTCCTACATACGAAGGACCATTTGTGATCAAGAACATATTTTCTGGTGGAGCCATGATCTTAACCACTATGGACGGTGACGACCTTGTGCACCCTGTAAATGCAGACATAGTAAAAAGATACTATGCATGAACAAAGACTTGCTAGGTTGACTGGCCTAGGCAAAAATAAGGGCATCCCGGTGAACCAAAAGGGTTCAGGCAAAAATTAGGGATATACATATGGAAAAAAATGTGTACACCCGACAAGTCGAAAACCTGAAAAGGCGGCTTGGGTAAAAAAGGGTATCCTAGTGGACTGAAAACCCGAAAGGGTGGTCCAGGAAAAAGTTAGGGATTGAAAGCGTATAACTATCTCCTGTTGGATCACTTTACAGCAAATCTTCGGTAACAACTATCAAGATCAAATAGTACTAATAAACCCAGTCAGCTTCGGACAAGCAACAAAGAGATGAGACGCTCAAAGATATAAATGCAATAGCGGAATGGAAAACCAATGGGATTATTTCACATAGCTGTTTTTCTTTGTATATTATTTTGGATAGTTTGCATTCTTACAATGACATTCTCTTACTAGGGCGTCTGTATCCTTGTACAAAACACCTATTATAGGCAAAACCTCTTCAAATTAATACAAATCTATTTCTTTCAAAGTGCAAAACTATTTGTTTTTTACCTTTCTGTTTTGTCTGCAAAAAATGTTCAGTGATTATTTCTCAATATATGCATTCGAATGTGATTACCGTTTGCAAATACGCACATAAATAAAAGAGAAAACCAATTACTACAGGATTTTAGAAACAAGACAATGTCTAAATGCCATATGCAAATCCCTGCAGATACTTTCTCCAGCAGGTACAGAGGAAGAGACATCCTACTATAAAGTCACTGCCATATACTTAGCATACAACCTAATGATGTCAGGTGTTCTAATATCCCCCAGCGGAGAAAAAATTTCCAGTTACTTACCCGACATCTCAAAGAATTCCTTAGCCTGGTTCACAAGCTTCTTCGGTTTCCCAAATAAAGGTTTTGTAAAAATCCACAAGCGATTTACGAAGTTTCCCTTCCCCATTAGAGTTTATTTCTCTAAACAATGGAAATCTATCTTTCAACATTTCAACTTCAACAAAATATGAAGACTTACGCTCTTCATCCCCAACGGTAGTCAGGGATTTGTTTTCCCCAGCTCAGCAACACTGCAGTAGAACAACTAATACGTTCACACATTGCATTCATACATCATTCTACAAACATCATAGCATATGCAGCACAAATGCATATATCACAATCTCATTTATTTTGAGAACATTATTACTCGATGCATCTCATGCATCATGACACTGCATACAGCTGACTCTTTACCTTTCTCAGGAAAGTTAGCAAGCAGACAAATATCATCACCAATTTTCAAGTTCCAGATTAATACCTGAAATAAGACATGACAACTATCTATGAATAATTGATTATAGATTAATACCTGAAACCAAACAGGACAACTATCTACATGAGCAGATTGAAGACTAACTCCTGAAACATGATGGGGAAACTATCTTTCTTTATCTTAGGTCAGAGGTTAATTCCTGAAACCAGATAGGGCAACTATCTCAATTACCAACAAAAAGCAAGTTCCAAATTAATACCTGAAACAAGACAGGACAACTCTCTGCGAACAGGTGATTGTGGATCAATTCCCGAAACAAGATGGGGTGACTATCTACACGCTCATCCTGAGAAACCCTACACAAGCTCCTTCTAATCCATTTCTAGATAACAGTCAATTTTTTTCTCCCTAGAAAATTATGGTGAAGCCTGGATTTCAGCCAGAAAGCAGCTAACATTCATTTCTCCAGTCCAGAGATAACTCCTCAATAGAGCGATGGACAGCTAAAGCTCCTAGATGTTATTCCCAACAGAGTTTTCCTCAAGCGAAAGAATAACATAAATCAACATTCCCTAGTGGAGTCCTCCTCAGACAACAAGAACAGGAATCCCCACAAAGAGACCTCTTATGAAGTCAGCATTTACTTTGGATGGCATCTTTAATCCCATCTCCGACAACTCTCAGTCATCTTCTTCAAATTGAATCTTTAAGCTCATTCCCTACACACTCAACTAATACATCATCAAGTTCAAACTTCTAGGCACTCTAGTGTTCAATCATCTTCCACCTTCAAGTTACGAATGGCGGATTCGCCAATCTAACTCTTCAGGTTTAAGAAGATTTAATAGGGGCAGTTGTTGTACCCCAAAATTTTACCTCTCTTTATCTCACAAAGATTTCCAAAGCTCAAGTAAAATTGGATTTTTAGTTCCCCATATAGTCATATTGGGCTCTCAAGCATCAAATCGAAGAAGAGCAAGTTTGCTTTGATTCACAGGATTCGATTGGATATTTGGTCCCCTTCGATCAAGCTTTGGTCCACAAGTTTTGATTGGGAATTTGACCCCCTTTGAGAAAGCTTTGGTCCACAAGCTTCATCAAAGCAGTGGCCTTCTTCAGGCTTGCTTTTGATTCACTAGGAAAATACTTCCTTCATGCTTGCCTTCAATTCACAAGGCCAATACATCCCTCAGGCTTTCTTTTGATTCACAAGGCAAGTACATCCTTCAGGCTTGCTTTTGATTCACTAGGAAAATACTTCCTTCATGCTTTCAGTGGCCTCCTGCATGCAAGCTTCAACTGGACAATGACTATCTGCATGCAAGCTTCGATTGAGCAATGGCCTCTTACATGCTTGCTTTGATTCACAAAGCAGTGGCCTCCAACATGCTTGCTTTAATTCACAAAGAAATGGTCTCCTACATACTGGCTTCGATTCACAAAGCAGTGGCTTCTTTTAGGCATGCTTCGATTCACAAAGAAGTGGCCTCCTACAGTCATGCTTAAATTCAGAAGGGAATGGCCACCTACTTGTTGGCTTCGATTCATAAAGAAATGGCCTCCTGCGTTCCTGTTTCGATTCAGAAGGCAAGTGTTTCCTTCGTGTATGCTTTGATCTACAAGGCAAGTGCCTCCTTTGTGCTTGAAAGACATTGAATTTATCTTCGATGAACATTGTATTAAGTCCTTTAACCTTTTGAAGTAAGCACTAATTTCAGCACCTGTTATGTGACCCCCAGATTGGACCGAACCTTTTGAAATCATGTGTGATGCTAGTGATTTCTCTATGGGAGTTGCTCTAGGTCATAAAAAAGATAAGAAATTACATGTGATTTACTATGCAAGTAGAACCCTAGATGCTGCCCAACTTAATTATGAAATAACCGAAAAGGAACTCCTAGCTGTAGTTTTCACCAATGATAAATTTCGATCCTATCTGGTAGGAGCTAAAATTATAGTCTATACAGATCATGCAGCTATTCGTTACCTATTAATCAAAAAGGACTCTAAGCCTAGGTTACTTCGACGGATCCTTTTACTACAAGAGTTTGATCTAGATATTCGAGATAAGAAAGGCACAGAAAACGTAGTTGCTGATAACCTTTCTAGGCTTGAATACCTAAAACCAAATTTAATTCCCATAGATGATGATTTCGCCTATGAAAAACTAATAGCTAAAATAGACACCATTGAAAAAGATAACCTGGATCCTTATAATAACACTGAGGAAGTTTTAACAGTGAGAAATGTACCTTGGTACTGACTTCGTTAACTACCTAGCTGCTGATATAGTACCTCCTGACCTAAACTATCAACAAAAAAAGAACTTCTTCAATGATGTAAGAAATTTTTATTGGGACGAGCAACTTCTTTTCAAAAGAGGTACTGACGGTATTTTTCGACCTTGTGTTCCAGAAGAAGAGGTAAGAAATATCATGGAACACTATCACTCTAAACCCTATGAAGGACATGAAAGCACTTCTAAGACATACGCTAAAATTCTCCAAGCTGGCCTCTTCTGGCCTACTATATGGCATGATGTTCATGCTTACATTTTCAGATGTTACAGATGTCAATGAACTGGAAACATCTCAAGACGTGACAAAATGCCTTTAAGGAACATTCAGGAAGTAGAACTTTTCGATGTATGGGGTATTGATTTTATGGGGCCATTTCCATCCTCACTAGGAAATAAATTTATCTTAGTAGTTGTTGACTACGTGTCTAAATGGATTGGAGCTACATCCTCACCCACAAACGACACACGAGTAGTGATAAAGCTATTTAAGAATTATATATTCCCTATATTTGGAATACGCCGTCTTGTTATAAGCAATGGTGGATCACACTTCATATCAAGGATTTTTTACAAACTTTTAAGTAAATATGGAGTTAAGAATAGAGTAGCAACACCCTAGCAACCGCAAACTAGTGGCCAAGTAGAATTCTCTAATAGGGAGATTAAACAGATCTTAGAAAAATCCGTTTCAATATCTAGAAAAGATTGGTCTCAGAAGCTAAAAGAAGCCTTATGCGCCTTTATAACTGCTTTTAAAACCCCTATCGAAACAACTCCTTACCAATTGGTCTATGAAAAGTATTATCACTTACCCTTTGAACTAGAACACAAAGCCTATTGGGCCATTAAAACCTTAAACCTAGATTATTTGACTGCTGGTGAAAAGCGCATCCTAGACATTCATAAATTAGAAGAACTATGCCAGTCTGCCTATGAAAATACCATAATATATAAAGAAAGAACCAAAGCTTGGCATGATAAAAGAATTGTAAATAAAAACTTCAATATAGGTGATCATGTTCTCCTTTTTAATTCCAGGTTGCGACTTTTCCCTGGCAAGATGCGTTCAAGATGGACTGGTCCTTTTGAGGTTTCTAAAATCCTAAAATCTGGAGCAGTTGAGATCAATAACATTTCTTGTAATCCATTCACTATCAATGGGAAGAGGTTAAAACACTACGAAGGAGGTGACATCCCCATTGACTACTCCAACCATACTCTGATCGATCCACCGGTACCTACTTCAAATATATGAGTTCCACTCGTCAAGCTAACACCGTTAAACAAGCGCTGCATGGGAGGAAACCCATGGGTTTATCTTTTCATTTCCTTGCATTTATTTATTTTTAAATTGAATTTTAGTTTTACTTATTTAGACTAACTTTTACAATGTTTGTGTTTTCAGGCTCCACCTTGATAGCATTCCCCTTTAACCATTTTTTCTAGGATGCAAAGCTTCGACAACATGCACGTCACTTTCAGAGATGATACACATAAACAATGTTATGCGGTCCTTTATTAGCAACCCACGGCACCTACCCGTTACCTTGACCAAGATTGCATGGATGCTTTAGGCCTTGACCGTAGTATAAATTTTCTGTGTGGCCAGTTCCATTGGGATGAGTATGTTGTTGACTTGAATATGACCTATAGAAACCTCACCCTAGAATTCCTCAGTTCATTTGACTTTGAGCCATATGTTGGTAAGGACGGATGCGTCATCTTCAGATTATAGAGTAATCTTTTACCAAGTAGGATTTTAATGATTTGCTAGGCTTCCAAACTACCCTTGATTACATTCGTGAGCTACCTATGGGTTACTTTATGAGTAGAGATATCGAGAAGTTCTAGAGTGATATTACAGGTGGAGGAGGCCCTAATCCTTCCACCCAGCTGTCCCACATTATCCATAACCCGGCTCTCAGGTACTTCTAGATGATCCTTGCCCATACTTTCCTTGGAAAGGCTGATGCTGATGTCCATGTTAGTGAGGAGGAAATCTTCTTCCTTTTCTGTGTGAACCAGTCGCCTCCTGTGGCTCAGATTGCTTCTGCCTTGGGTCTTACTAGTAAGCTGCTTCACCTGACTTCCTATTGCGGGTATACAATGATGGATATTTACTTCTTCTTAGACCTTGGACTGATTAGGAGGGTTTCCTTCAACCCTAACCAGTTTAGGATCTTAATCGACAATGAGACCATCCATTACTTCACTTTGCCTGATCCTATGATGACTAGTGTCCATGATCCTGCTAATTGGACTTATGCTTTTGAGAGCCTTGGAAAGACAGTTGATGAGCCCAGACCGCCTCCAGTGCCAGATTATACCCCTTCACCACCTTCACCCAGGACCACAGTGTTTATGAATAATCTTTCTCTACAGCGCCCAGACGTGTACACATAGCTAACCGAGCTTCGTATGGCGACTGCCAGACTTTGATAGGAGGTTGCTAATATTGCCTTGGAGATCCAGGTATTCGATTTGACTCACGCGACAGAGGTTGACTACTTGTATCAGGAGATCACAGATCTTCGCTGTGAGTTAGCCGCAACACGAGGTTCTGAACAGACCAAGGAGCCTCTAGCTCCCTGATGTCGTCGTTCATATATATACACACAAACACACACACACACACACACACACACACACACACACATATATATATATATATATATATATATATATATATATATATATATATATATATATATATATATATATATATATATATATATATATATATATATATATATATATATATATATATATATATATATATATATATATATATATATATGTATATATACATGCATTTTATGTCCTTTTATTTTTACATTTATTTATTTTATGTATTTATTTGTTATTATCTAACAAAATATCATGCTTGTACCAACACTTTAAGCAAAACATGAAGAAATATTATTTGCCCTATCCAAGAAAAGAGTAAGAGGCCCAAACAAATAAGAAATTTTTTCGGCCCATCCTAATTACAAACACGGCGCCCGCCACCTAGACCTAGGCGCCCGCCATGGGGTCTGGGTATTACTCGGGGCAAAATGCTCTAAAATTCCATTTTTGCCTCTTTCAACCTCTAAACCCCCATTTTTACCCATTTCAAGCCTCCATTAAAACCCACTCGAGTACATAAAACTCTCATTTACCCACCATCCCACTAACCATTTTAACTTCCATTTTCAAAATCCTCCATTAAAATCCACTAAAACCCATTTTCTTCACCACTCTATAAAACTCATTTTCAATTTGTTTCTTCAACCTCAAAGAGTAACAATGGGGTATGATGGCTACATTCTTAGCAAAGGCAAACCCGGAGAAAGGCAACAGAAGATCCTTGAGAGTTTGCATGGATGAGACATTGTCTCGACTAGGTATGTTGACGAGGACTGTCTGTATACTCTAGGATTATACCATAGTATTTTTCACATGTTAGATATTTTAGGCCTGCATGATATTTTTGCTAGGAAAGAGTCTACATTTAAGAGGTTGACACGAGAATTTTTAAGCTCCTTGATCTACCTTGTAAATCCTAACACTGCCAGCACAATAGGTACGGTGAAATTTTGAATGGTTAATGGTGAATATGAATACACCATCGATGAACTAGCAGATATGTTAGGAATACCTCATGGGGATGGAACTATTTGTGAAGCACCATTTGATTCTTATTGGTCGATTGAGGCATTTTCCTTCTGGCATAGGCTGTCAAATTCAACAATTACTCCTTTTGAAGGAATTCTTGCCTCAATGATCCATAACCCGACCATTCTAGTTTTTCGTTATATGTTGGCTTGTACCATTTTTGGTCGGGAGAATCTGAACAAAGTGAATGCAAAAGAACTTGTATTTTTGCATGGGTGCCCCACAAATAGGAGGATTAATTCGGTTCCTTTTATGCCTGCTCACATGAATTCCATTATAAAGAAAACAGGGACCATTGCTTTTGGAGGTTTGATTACGCATATTGCTATAGCTCTAAATCATGACACTGAGATAGCTACTTTGACACCTCCACCTCCCCGCATAATAAACAAAATTTCTTAAAGACATGAAATTGTGCAAAGTAAGCAGAGAGGGAGGTTTTGATCTTATGGTTCATGGAATAGCTATCCCATATGTTGTCTTGCCGTGCACTAGGTGTACTGATGTACAAGAAGAGAGGAAATTGACCTGTATCATGTCATGAAATAAAGCTACCATGGCGCATTGATAAGTTTCCCCAGCATTCTTCAGTCCGAATGGCATGACCTTATAGCAGAAAGTGCCCCATTGTGTAACAAAGGTTGTTTTCTCCATATCCTCAGGCGCCTTGATGATTTGGTTATAGCCTGAGAAACTGCCCATGAAGGAAAACACTTTGTGTTGTGCCGTATTGTCAACTAGAATGTCGATGTGGGGGAGTGTGAAATCATCTTTGGGGCTTGCCCTATTCAAATCTTTGTAGTCCACACACATTCGCACTTTACCATCTTTCTTGGGCACAGGAACAACATTGGCCACCCATTGGGGATAGGAGGTGACAGCTAAAAATCCAGCATTGAATTGCTTCATGACTTCTGCCTTGATATTTTCTAACATATCAGGCCTCATGCGGCGAACCTTTTGCTTTACTAGAGGAAAATCTTCCCTTTTAGGCAGACGGTGTACCACAATATCTGTATCCAGTCCCAGCATGTCTTTGTACGACCAGGAAAAGATTTTAACATAATCGTGCAGCAACTGAATCAGACGCTCCTTGACATTAGGTTCCAAATTGGCACCCATCTTTTCCTCCTTTTTATCCTCCTCAGTTCCTAAGTTAAATGTTTCAATTGGCTCTTCGTGTGGCTGAATGGTCCTTTCTTCCTGTTGCAACAACCTGGCCAACTCCCCTGGCACCTCACAATCTTCCTCACTTTCGTCGTCGGCTTGGTAGATCGGATTTTCAAAGTCACAATTGGCCATAGCAGAACTATTACCCATGGGATCCTGAGTGGATGTAGATCTGCATTTTAATATGTGAGTGTGTGTAAGAGCATAACTACTTTTGAAAGAAAATAAAATGTAAGAAAGAAAGACAAAGAACACAAAATTTGATGCAAAAACGTCCATGATTCATTAATGACATATGAGAATGAAGTGACAACCCTCACAAATGGACCGTTGTGCCTCGTGTAAGACAAAAGGTTTTAAAAGTCTGAATTGTTTAAGTATTACAAGCCTGAAAATATTAAAATATAATTACTCTTGAATAAAAGTAATAAGAATGAAATCTTTGGCCTCCCAATTTTTGAGCCCTCCGCCGGTGGTTGGGAAAATCCATTCGTCCATATCACAACTTCCATCACTGCCTTCTACTGCATTGACTCCATGATTACTTATACGCAGAGGTGGTCCCCCAGTGTGAGAATTTTGAACAGCTCTTTGGGCCTCTGAAGTGAACCCTAACCCAAATTTGTCGGACTTGTAGGTAATATCCAGAAGCTGACCCTAGATGGTACACTCTCCTTCTTCAACTACCGCTCGAGCATCTTTCAAAGAGGCCATCCTCAATGGAGGTCTGGTAATCTTCGGGACCTTATGTTGTACCCCAATTTTTTCCCCTAAGATTCCCCTATCATATCATGTCAACTTGATCATAACAAGATCACATTAGGGTTGGTTCTTCCTCTTTTTCCTATCTTTAAGTTTGCTCTTGAGGAATCTCCAAGCACCTTGGTTGTGTATTTTGTATACGTGTTGTTGACTAACTTCTAATCAAAATACAAAAAAAAATATTTGTCTTTGTCTTTGTATATTTTTTTTTTGTAGGTACCAAGTCGAAGCATCTGACAAATAAGGATTTCTGGTATTATTTTCCTAAAATCTCTATTTGCAAAGAAAAAAAGAATTAAAAAGAATTCTTTTTTTTTCACTGTACAATCGATTGCTCCTAGAGTGCAATCGATTGCACAAAGTGAATTTTGCATAATTTTTGGAAAAATACACTGTGCAAATCGATTTGCAATATAGTGCAATCGATTTGCATAGAGTGAAAATTTGGAAAAAATCAGCATTTTAAACTTGTCAAATTTTTTGCTCCAATTTTCCTTCACTTTTGAAAGATGTATAATTAATTCAAATTTTAGTTCCAATCTTTCATTTTAAGAAGAATTATCATTAATTCAAATTTTGGCTCTAATATTTGAAAGAATTATCATTAATTCAAATTTTGGCTCTAATTTTTGAAACAGTTGTCATTAATTCAAATTTTGGCTCCAAGAATTAATTACCAAATTACCATTAATCCCAATCCTAAAACTCTATAAATAGAGCCCTCATTTCATTCAAATTGGAAGCTTTTGATAGCCAAAACTACCTTGCTAAAAAATCTCTCAATTCTCTCCATCAACCAAATTCACTCAAAGCTCCATTTTCAAAAAAGTTAGTAAGCTTTGCATTGACGCTTACTAATCTTTGAGCTAAACCTTCATCCAAACACTTTTTCTCCATCAATTCTCTACATCCAAGCTTGGTCAATTGATTCTTGTGGTTGAATTGAAGCAAATTCTTGAAGTTGTTTGATAATTTTTTAGATCTACTTTTGGTAAGTTTGGATAATTCATCTTTCACAATGTGATCTCTTGGTGATCTTTGGGATTGATTCTTTGAGCATTATTTTGTGATTCCAATGGTGTTATTTTCTCATAATTTGATGGAATTTTCGTGCTCAAGTGGATCCATGATCATAAGGTGTTTGATGGAATGTTTGAGCAAGAAATCTCCCTTTTAAAATGCTGTTTTTGCTACTGCTTCTGTGTGCAATCGATTTACATAGTAGTGTAAATTGATTTACACAGCACAATTTTGCACGATTTTTTTGAAAATTATACTGTGTAAATCGATTTACATATTAGTGTAAATCGATTTACACCAGAACAGAATGTATTTTTTGCCTTGTTTTGGGGCAGCTTTGATCCAAAATGCTTTTTTTACTCACTCCTTGTGATTGTTGGTTTGGATTGCAATTTTAAATGTCCAATTTGTCTTTAAACTCAATGGACTTTGTGATGTAGATGAAGTTGGATAAATGTTCATCAATTTAAATCTACCTAAGAGTGAATTATTTAATTCATTTTTGGTGCTTTGGATTAATGATATGTTTAGTGCTTTAATCCATCTAGAGGAGTGGTTGAATTTAAAGATGAAAGAATTTTGAAATGGTGATCCAAATTAGCTTATCATTCCCCTCCCTCTTCATCTTATCCCTTTCTTTTTTTAATTGTGCTACATGTTAAGGGATGGTAATCTCTATATCATTTATCCAAACATGAAGTACATAGATTGCTATTGACCGACCTCAAAATAGGTGCGACTTCTACATAAGTCCACTTACGATTGCTTAACATAGCGCTAAATTTTGTCCCGACTCGAATAAATGATCATTCGTGGCCTAAACTTATGATTGCAAGCCCAAGTATGTTAATTTGATCTCTTTGATCCAATAACCTTGAGATTCATTGTGTAGAGGCTTTGGTTCTACCAATCCTCTGATTGATCTACAACACCTTTGGTCAACGCGGATCACTTAAACATCGTTGATCATTACATGTTGCCTTGTGAGAATTCCAAAATGGATGATATACTTGACAAAAATCAAATGCAACTTGTTGTGTAGAGGCGTTGGTTCTACCAATCCCCTAATGAGTTCTAAATGTAAGTTTCAAGATGGTCATCCAATTAACCACTAATTACTAACAATTAACTTTACTTTATGCTTTTACTTTTATGCTTTATGTACCATTTACTTTATGTACCATTTACATTTCATGCTATTTTCATCTTTGCTCACTTGAGCATTTACTTTTATGTCATTTTTATTTTGCTCACTTGAGCTTTTCTTTCCTTTTAAAGACACCTAATAATCAACGTGAACCATAAAAATCATTAATGATACTTGGACTACATGGTTACTATCCTTTGCATTATAGAGTGATGGACTTCTTGGACTTAGGATTAGAGACCTTGGCCTATCTTGGAGACTTTGTGACTTTATTTGATATTTTGTCTGGAGTTCTTGAGGTTTACCTCAAGACATTGGGTTGTTTGTTTGTTTTGTGTGCAGGTTATTGAGATTACGATCTTTGTTTGTAATCTGGAATTCACCTGTATACAGCCGTTACTCTGCCCAATTTTTGCGAAGACTAAATACACTTGAAGTTTGATTCTCTCAAGAGGTCTAGTATCTTTGCTTGCTTGATTTCAATCCAAAGAATGGGAATTATACATTGACTCATAATGTCAAGTATTGGCTTCTTGTTGGTTAGATGGTTCTTATCCCTAGCTTTTACCTTATACTTTAGGATAGCCTCTTCTTCTCCTCCCATCTTCTTTAATTTCAAAAATCTTCTCCCTCCTAAAAAAAAAACTCTTCTTGTTTTGAAACTTGAAACATTTTCATAATAAACTTGGACTTAGGTCCATGCATCTTCTAAATATTTTCATAAATAAATTTCACTCAATTTAATAATACCTTGACCCTTTTTTGTGAGAAGACTAAAAGTCAATCAATCTCATTTCAAACCATTTTGCCACTTTGGCTTTTATCTTTAAACTTTTCTCAAAAGATTAGACTCTTGTCAATCTTTGTAGTGATGCAAACAACTATACTTCTACAATATGTAGTGAAGTGAGATATTTTCCACTTGGGTGTTGAATGAGGCATTGTTGATTTTAAAATCCAAGCCATATCCTCCACTTTGAGATGATGAAAATTCTCCTTTCTCATGATTGTGGGTAGTAAGTATGTTTTTCACACGGACAATTGCGATGATGTCTTATCTCATAAAATCAACCAACACACTTGTGTTTCAAATTTTTAAAAGAGGAACTATGTGTACCCTGATCCCCTATTGCATGAAAGGTGGTACGTAGGCACTAAAGGTTCGCAACCGCGGCGGGTGCAAAAATCACAAAAATATTTCTTTTCTCACCTTCACCATCCATTTTATATACAACACATTTTTATAGCCAAAATATACAGATTTTTCAAAGAGGTTCCTGCGGAGTACCGTAGATGTTTAGGGTGCTAATACCTTCCCTTTGGATAACCAACCCCCTTACCTTGAATCTTTCCCCATCTTTTTTGGGTTATTCGCTCTTTTCCCATTCCTTTCGAAACAATAAAGCGCGGTGGCAATTTTTATTTTGATTTGTATAAAGTCTAGTCAATCCAATGGCTTAGTCTTGCACATTTCTACTGCTACACCTTAGACTTGGTTGTCGCGACCATTGCTGGAACCTCCTCAAAGTTCTGACAGGGAGTCTCAATGAATTCACCATCCATTTCAACATACCTGAAAGAGTTCAGATGGCTAACCATGTACTCCTCCTCTCAGTGAACTGTGACAATCTTTCCTTTAATCGGGTATTTTAGCATTTGGTGCAAGGTTGAAGTGACGGCACCTGCACCATGGATCCAAGGCCGACCCAATAGACAAGAGTATGAAGGGCAGATGTCCATCACATAGAAGGTTGAGTCAAAAGTCTGAGTTCCAATTTTTATGGGGATATTAACTTCTCTGTGCATTGTCCTCTTGGAACCATTAAAGGCCCTTACTATGATGTTGTTAGGTTTCAAGATGAGCCCCTCGCAATCCAGTCGGTCGAGAGCATTTTTGGGCAAGACATTCAATGATGAACCGGTATCCACCAGAACGTGGGCAAGTGTGGTGCCCCTGCATTCAATGGAAATATGCAAGGCCTCATTATGCTTCCTTCCCTTAGAGGTTAAATCAGCTTCGGAAAAGCCCAATCCGTTATCAGCAGTTAGACTGGCCACATGGTTCTCAAATTGGTCGATGGAGGTCTCTTGGGGCACGTGGGCGGTCTTAACAAACTTTACAAAGGCTTTGGTGTGGGTCTTAGAACACAAAGTAAGGACAATAATGATATCTTCGAGGGGGTCTGCCCCAACTGTTCGACAATGTTGTAGTCACTTTTCTTGATTTTCTTTAGTATTTCTTCTATCTCTTTTATAGAAGCTTCAAGGATGATCTCGGGACGTTCTCTTGCTTGGGAAGGCTCAATCAAAGCCTCTTTGCCCCTTGTATCGGTAGCAGGGATAACAGTAGGAGTATCACTGGGAGTGTCGGTAGGAGTGGCAGTAGGAATGATCACAGGAGTAACAATGGTTTTTAGAGAAATCTCAGGTGAGAAGACTCTTCCACTTCTTGTTATTTTGCTAGTCCTAGTGATGTTACCGATATCGGGATCAATATCTCTCGCAACTTCGTTTTTGACAGCCAACTGATCTTACTTGACGCCATAGTAATAAACGTCAGCCTCATAACTTCAGGGAACAACTTTATCTGAAGAGTATAATATTGGTCTTGGCATAGTGATGATTAAAGGTGCGGATCTTGGAATAGATGTAATCCTAACGGGTCTTTTGGTGGAGACCCTAGGAGGATTGTCGGAAATGGTGATTATCGAAACATCTTGATAAGAACTTTTGATAAGAGGTAGCTTTTCAAATAGGATTTCTTTGCTAGTCATCAGGCGTTGGACGCCTATCTTTAGTAACAAACAACCGTTCAATAGAGACTTACACAAGTGAAAATTTTCATCGCAACCCGAAAACAGACCGGCTTGCAGTAGATTCTGTTTAATGGTCAACAAAGGAGTAACTAAGTCATTCACGGAGGAGACAAAACGATCATCATCAATGACGTTGATACCTTGGCCATGTCTGGGCATTGGCGTCGTTATTACATTAGGCGTTTCTGGGAGATCAAACTCAATCTCTTTTGCATCGATAAGATCTTACACTTTATTCTTTAAGGCCCAACAGTCATTTGTATCGTGCCCCGGGCTTTCAGAATGGTAGGCACATCGAGCATTCGGGTTATAGCAAAGAGAAGCAGTATTGGGGTTCTTGGGAGCTTCTTTTAAAGTTGTCATATTGGTCTTCAAAAGGTGTGGAAAAATTTGAGACATGGTCATGTTGATCCGGGTAAACCGTCTCATGGGCGCTTCTGGTTTGCGCTGATAATTTCGCTGCTGATTTGGCATAGGGTTAGAAATCATGACAACCCCTACCGCCAAGCGACGGTCAGTTTTGTTTTAATTCCTATAGTCATATGCAACATTGACCTCTTTCTTTCCAACAAAAGGCTTCTTCATCACGCTCGAGGATGCATCTCTTTGAATTTTGCCGCTTTTTATACCGGCCTCGACCCGCTCACCAGTCATGATTAATTCAGTAAACCCAGTTGAGGAACTCCTAATTAGGTGGTTGAAAAATGGTCCCGAAAAGGTGCCTAGAAACATATCCACTAATTCTCTGTCGGATAGAGGGGGCTGGACCCTGCCTGCGAGATCCCTCCACTTTTGACCATAGGTTTTGAAACCTTCACCTGTTCCCATAGACATGCTTTGCAATTGCGTCCTAGTCGGAGCCAAATCAGCATTGTAGTGATATTGTTTGTAGAAAGCAGCGGCCGACTCTTCCCAATTGCGAACATTGGTCCCTTCCAATTGATAGAACCAATCCAATTGCGTCCCAGATAAGCTATCTTGGAAGAAATGCACCCACAGATTCTTTTCAATCATGTGGGGTTGAATCTTTCTAACGTATGACCTTAGATGTAGTTTCGGGCAGGAGACACTGTCGTATTTGGAGAAAGTGGGGACCTTGAATTTTTGTGGGATGACGTCCCCTGAGATGAGTCCTAAATCTTCAAAGTCCAAAATGGTTACCCTCTGAATCTCCATAGAATTCAAACGATCCTCTAACTGTTAGTATTTATCATCAGCGGGAGGATATTGTTCCTCAGAGTAATCATGCTCTTCCTCTCCCTCTTCCTCGGATGTTTGGTCGTTGTTCACTTTCTGGGTTTGATTATCCCCTTCACCTGATGATGTCGCAAAGTCCAAAGTTCGTCTGGCTTGTCCTTTAAACCTTCTTCCCATGATCACAACACCGGTTGATTTATTCGCTTTCTTCTTCTTCTCTTTGGCCAGTAGAGTCTTCAACACCTCTTGTCCTTTTGTCAGAGCCAAGAGCATTTGTTGAAACTGGGCGTTCTGCACCTGAAGATCTTTCACAGTCTATTCAACATCCATCTCACTGAAATAAACAGTAGAAGGATAAGGTGACTTGTTATGAGAAACATGTATGATGTTATGATGAATGTAGATGCAATATGCAAATGATTTCAAGGAAATTTAGAGATTTAAATTTGTTAAAACCAAAAAGAACACACGTTATATTAATAAAACCGAGTTTGAATACATCATGCCTCCTTGAGCTTACAATGAAAGAAACAAAATACAACAAAAACTCCTAAGACAGAAAGACTGAACGCATCATCTTTGGAGCAATGTAGGCATTCAGGTTTTTCTCTTCATGAAGCAGCTTGGTGAGCTCCAGAACCTTCTTCTCACTGGCATAAAACTGGGCTTCAAAGGTGTCTCGCTCTTCCTTCAACTGAAACCAGGCTTTCTGCAATTCCTCGAGAGATGTAAGCATGTCAGGATGAAGAACAGTGTATGGAGCATCTCCTTCAGCAACAGGCTCCATGATGACAGGAAGGATGGAAGGGTAAGGCATTAAGAGACTCTGAGCATGAGCCCGTACCCACTTAAGGTAAGGCTCGAGAGGGATAGAGTTTTTGTGTCCCAAAGTTCTACTAGCCACCTTGTTCACCATTCCCCAAGAACGCGTAAACCTCTGGCGGTAACCTTGGTCTTCTTTGTCGTAATCGAACACCAGACCTTGGATGAGCATCTCGTGAGGGTCGTCTCTTCGGGAATACCCAAACTGTCGAAGAGCTAAGCAGGGGTTGTAGGTGATACCCCCTAATACCAAGCAGAGGTACGTTAGGAAACTCCCCACAGCGGTCACTGATAGAAACATCTTCCAAGGATCTTGAACACTAACGGATATCAGAGTGGGTGAGAGACATTATCCTTCAGAACCATGTCAGTCTTTGCTCGTTCTTCAATGCTGATTGAGGTAGGTGTGAAGTGAACCACTTAGCGAGTAGGGGGATACAACATAAAAGAGTACCTCTTTTCTTCATGGTGAGAGTATGAAGGCAATGCAAGATGTCTCCTAGTAAGGTAGGTATAAGATTGCGAGAGAGAAAGACTTTGATGGCGTTAACATCTATGAATTGGTTTGAATTGGGAAAAAGAACCAAACCATAAATGAGAAGAGCCAGGACGTCTTCGAAAGCTTGGAAATCCATGTCGTCCCAGAATGAACGATCCTTTTCCAGTAAAAACTTAGCTAGAAAGCCTTTAACCTCGCTTCTCGTCTCCCAATTGGCTATGATGTCGGCCCTCTTCATATGCAAAGCTTCAGCGATGACTTCAGGTTTTGGAATTCCTTCTAGACCAGTGAACGGTATTTTATCAAGCACGATGTTATACCCCAAAATTTTCCCTCTCATTTTATCAACATTTCCCCTCACAAGGCTCTTTGAACTCAAGACCAAGCTAGGGTTTGCACTGCTTAAGACATCTCCTTACACTGATGACCCAAATTAGGGTTTTAGTTTGCACAAGGATTTTTGGACCTCCAATGCTAAAAATTACTTTCATACTTCATGTTGAACTCATAAGTTTGTCCATACCAAGTTTCAAGCCTTGAATCAAATTTTTACCCAGTCAATTGGACAATTGACCTAGAAATCAGCTGCATTGGGGAAAAAGTCAACTGTGGCCAATTTACAGTCAAACCTCATGAATTTTGACCCACATCAACATTATCAACTCATATGAACCATTTGATCAAGTTTGGACCACAACTCCACAAGAAATTTGATCAGATCACCAAAAGGGCAAAATGGTCATTTTTAAGGTTTTGACTGCACAAGGGCAATATCTGACTTTTTGACCTATCCAATGGCAAATTAGGCTCAAGCATGGACTCAATGACTCAATGGCATCATCTTAACCTATTCAACAAGTTCAAAAGATCTCAATTGCATTGGATTGACAGATGAATTTTTCAGTCAACTGATCAAATTTGACTGCACACTGAAAAGTCAAACTTTGACTTTTTGGTCAAAATCAAGTGCCAAGGGTCATTTTCCATCAAGATGTGTCAAAACATGAAACTTGTTCATCAAGAAACCCAAAATTGCAAATTAGGGTTTAAAGTTGAAAATTTTCATAACTTAGAATTTTTCTAAGTTATGAAATTTTCTTAATTTTTCCTATCTTTGTCCAACATTTTCACCATGATGCATTTGGATTCAAACAAAACTTCCAACATGAAAGTTGTAGTTCTCCAAAAAGTCTACAACTTGGATTCACAAAGTTTTCTCAAAAGAAGCATGGATCTCAAGTTATGATTTTTGGAACAAGGGTCCCTAAAACTTTTAACTTAGTGAAATTTTGCCCTAATTTAGGCAGGATTTTGACCTATCTTCTTGGCCATTTTTCACATAGTTCCACTTGGAATATCAAGTTGCACTTCCAAGATGGATTATATATCATGTTACAATCTTTCCAAATTGTCCAAGAACTCCTCAAACACATTTGTGGTTAGAGAGAATCGAAGTCTTGAAGTTGGCAAAAACTCATTTTTCATCCATGGCATATTCATGTTCATACAAGTTGCAATTTCAAGTCAGCATGCCTTACACTAGTTTACAGGCCTCTAAACCACTTCACACTACATAATTAAATGCAAATCCATCAGTCTAAGCCATTATTTTATTCATTTGGACATTGTACACAAAATTAAGCCCTAAGTAGAAAAAGGAAAATTTCCGGTTTTGCTTAAATCATGCTTTATGTCAAAACTGATTTCTTGAGCATTGGTCCAAATCTTATGCAGCTAATCAAATCCACAAGTTGGAGGGGCCAAGGGCAATGTATGCAAGCATAAGGATAGCCTGTACAGGCCTGTTATATATCACTTCCACATTTTGCTTCAAAAACAAGAAACTTGTCCAAAACCTTAGAACTTGAACACCAGCCAAGATAAACTTATGCAAACAGTTTGAACATCTTTCTCACACCCCTTTGAGCCAGAAACCCGATTCCTTGAGCCTCTAAACACCCCATAGCCAGAAATCACATTCCATTGGCAAAACAGGGCAGAATCTGCAACTTGAGTTCCATAGCTCAATTGGCTCGTGCGTTTTGCCCCAAGTTTCTTCAAACACATTCCATTCCACCCATCCAAGCTATCCCAAACCTCAAACACCAACTGGAACTCCATTTACAGTGTTTTCCATTTTCATTTTGAGCTTGTGCAGGTTGAGTTCTATAAGCTGATTTAAGGACATTCAAGGCAAGCTAAGTATTGGAGAAGGTCAAGTGAAGTCCAAGCAAGCTCCCAGGCATCTCAAGCCTTGTTGAAAAGCTCTACATTGCCCTACACGAAGTCAGCTGAAACAGGTTTTTGTCAACTTCCTATCTCCCTATTTAGGAACATTTAGCCTTAGGTTTGTGAATAAGAAATGTAATACTCATTGCCATGAAGTTGTACATATGCTCAGTTTTCATTTATATTAAGCATGCTAAGAGAATTTCATCCATGAACATACTGAAAAAACTAGGTTAGATTTTAGGGCCAGAGGAATTCTCTCTGCTCTTTGAGAGTTAAGACAAGTTGCTTATATGGTTGGAATCGTCTTGAAATGCTCTACAAGTTTGATGTTATGTGTTTTTGTAATAGAGCTCGTATACAGGATCTGGTGGTTGTACAGGGCGCGCGCGCGTTTTCAAAAGCTAGAAGTT